>OZ038387.1:40959671-41562171 GCA_964036045.1 Eutreptiella sp. 'Long Island Sound 2002' | reverse complement strand
ATGTTCATCTGCTTCGCAGATTCAAGGTCTGATGCAAGCTGTACCAATCCTGTGCGGTGCTTGCCGTGCTTCATAGTTGAAAGGAAAGCAAGAAGGCCCATTCTACCTTAAATAGGCCTGTATATACCTGCAGCAGTCCTTCGGTGAACTTCGGCTCGCCATGAACGCTTATGCCCGTGGTTAGGCCGCTTCAGTGCATTGTTCTTGGCGGGGGACCGCCATGCCGCAAAAAAAAAAAAGGCCCATTCTAGCTCGGCATGATGGCTTGCTGCAAATTCAGTCAAGCAAGCAGGACCGTCTTAGAGCACAGCCTCTGTTGTTTTTGCTTCACAACAAAACCCCTTGCCAGCAGCACCTCTGCTGGTTACGCTGTATCAACCACAGCTGGAGACTGTTGAATCGCCGTCAGGGAACACTTGTCCAATATTTTCCTCATGTTTTGGGTCGCCATACTTTTTTCCATCAAACCAAGTGCTCCACGAGTCTCTGAAGTTTTGTCTCACAACAAAGCAAGATGTTTGGGATCATTTCTCATTTAACTTCCTGACCCATGTACACAGCACTGGCTTGCATGCATTGTGTGCTTGTGCCACCTGTACTCAAGCTCACAACAGCTGAGCATAGATAGGGCTTTCCAGCACCGCTGTACAGTTTATTGCAGCATTACATGTAGCGTTGTTGTGAACGTGCTTTTGAGGTCTAGGGCAAGTGAGTAAGGCTGCTTGTGGAGTCTGCGGCATCCCCATCCGCAACCCCACCAATACCCCTATGGACATCCCCCAACACTGACATTGGCATGGCTGTTCCTCCACCTTCTATCTCAACATCTGCTTACCCATCCTCATCTGCACCAACATCTCCGCCATCATGCCCATTCCCACCACCATCCCCACCGCCGTGTGTGCCCTATCACCAGCCCAAAATTCATCACCATCCTCCTCCGCATCTCTGTCCCCATTCCCATTCCCAGCTGAGTCACCACCCCCTTCTGCATCATAACCATCCCACAACTATCTCCGCTGCCTTTCCCATCCCCATCCCCATCCTTGTCACCATCCGTACCCCCCCCCCCCACCCCATTCTCCGCCAGCATCCCCACCCCCATCCCCACCTCCATCAGCATCAACATCAACATCAGCATCGCCATCCCCATCGTCATCTCCCTCACCGCCGGCATCCCTGCCCCCCTTTGCATCAACAACAGCATCTCCAACCCCAATGCTGTCTTCGTCTCCTTCCGCATCCCCATCTCCATCACCATCCGCATCTCTGTTACCATCCCCATCCGCATCTCCATCTCCATCGCCACTGGTATCAACATCCACATCCCCATCCCTGTTGCCACCCACCCAGTTGCCATCCACATCTCTGTTACCATCCCCATCCGCATCTCCACCAAACGCCTACCTATCACCATACCCATTGGCACCCCAATTCCCATCCCCATCACTGTTTGGAAAGAAAAATAAAACTGTCCTGGTGGCTCCTCAGCAATGGTTCATGTGAACTCACAGCCTACCACTCAACAGCTTGACAGTGACATGTGCCAGAAAATATGTTTGGGGTTTGCAAGCACTAGCTTGACAGTGACATGTGCCAGAAAATATGTTTGGGGTTTGCAAGCATTGGGTTAAGTGTGACACCAAAGGCTGGCCTTTTGGACCATCAGCCTCTTCATCCCAATCTCCAGCACTGACTGTCCAGATGTTTAGTTGAAATAGTCCGTTTGAAAAATCTCAAGGGGGTACAAGCATGAAACAACGTATTTCCGCGCTTTGTAGATAGTGGTGGTAGGTGTCAATTCTTTTGGGCATTTTTTCATATTTGGATATAGTTCAATTGAGTTTGGTACAGTATTTACCATTTCTGCAAAGGTACAACACTTGAATACTGCAAAAAGGATAATTTCAGAGCCATGCTTTTTCTTTGTTCATAAGAAAGGACATAACAAAGAGATGACAAGGTGACCACAAGATGACAGCTGAGAGATGGCAAGGAGCAATATGGAGACAAGCAATTGGGTGTCAAGGCAGCCCAAGCACCAATTGCTTGAGGCAGATGTCGGACATAGTAATCGGATTTTCTCTAATTACTGATCAAAGGGGGCACGCTTAGCGCGGTGCATGCGTACTGCAACGATTTAGCCGTTAAGCCGCTTTTTAAACCCGAACTTTGTGATACTAGGGACATCATTGTTGTTTGCAAGCAGGTTTTTGATGCTTCTGCATCGGGGATTCGGCCTCGGTCATTTTTCGTGCAATGTCACCCATTTTCACCTTGTGCATACATTTCTTGCTCATTTCTCGCATGTTCTCTTTTAGAAAAACAATTGGTGTTTCTTTTTAGCTTGCCTGCTTTGTTTCTTTGCTTGGCGTGCTGTTGCTCTCGGGGTTTTTTGATATAACTCCAAAGGATAGGCACTGCAAGTAGTCCAAAGGCACCAAGGTAGATCCAGTCTAAGCACAAGGGGTTGCGAAAGATAGCGTGTAAAGATATTTGCAGCATAGACATGAAAAATGAATCGCAGTGCATAGATTACTGTAGAATTGGGGAGATAGTCACGTTTTAAGGTAAAAACATTGAAACAATGCCCTACATCACTCCGTCTTGGTTTATGGTTCACCTTCAGATCTAAATTTTTTGGTTTTGGGCCATATTTGCTGACGTGGCATGCCTCTGTGGCTCTGAGGTCACCGCCATGTCACCCTTGTCATTTATGGCTGGTTCCTATAGAGTTCGGCTTACTGGGTGTTGAAAGGCGCTTTACACCCCGAGGCGCATACCACTAGGATAGATGGGATAACCATGAAAAAGATCGATGAAAACTGAATGGGGCTAGAAATATGGGAAAATGCACACAAGGCGCTTTACCAAAGCACATTGGGGGTGATTATGCGACTCGAGGCTCCATTGAGATAAAAAGATAGATAAACAGGGTTTTTGGGACAGAAAAACTAATGAAAACCATTGCAGGGTCGCAAAAAAAACATACAATTTCACTAATGCAAATATAATCAAGGTTATTGCACAAAAAATCAGTGATAAAATAAATAAAGGAAATAGTTGCTAAATTGAATGGCTCAAGGAAATAGTTCTAATATGCTTCAACTGGGCTGGATGGTTAAAGTGAGAAGGTGTTTGGGCAATGGTAGGTTAAGTACAAATGGGCTTGTTTTCTGAGTTCATACAATATTATCTGTTGATCTATAATGAATTGAGATGAAAATTTATCAGCCGGATGTGTTATTATAATTGGCGGAACATGGGATTTGCATTGCAAAATCCTAGGTTCGATTCCCGGATGCCATCCATGCAATTTCCTAAAAGCGATAAATCCATTTCAGCATGGGATGTTCCTAATCTATGACATTGATATAAAATGAGCTTTTGCATGATTTACAAATGTTTTTATATCAATTTATAAGGTTCAAAAAGGCTTTTGTACCATTCTTCTTGCAACCTTTTAGGTTGGTGTTTTGTTGACACACATGCAGCGGATTTTCGTGCGAAGGTTTCGCTGGCGAAGCGTAGTCGGCCGTCTACTAACCGTAAGGTTGAGCTTGTGACTGGCGATACGGTTTTTTACTTGGAATCACTTGAGAAGGGCAAGGATTCTTGGCATGGGCCGGCTGTGGTCATTGGTGCTGACGGTGACTTTGTCGTGTTACGCCACGGCGGGAGTGTGAGGCGCGTACCTCTGTTACACTGCAGACCTACTTCGGCGGTGCTTGGCTCTCCTGACGTTGATCCCGTGGTTGCGCCTGTGGCAGTGCCTGATGCAGCGCAACATGATGCAGCGCAACAGGAGTTGGAAGAGTTGCTCGTTGACGAGGCGGGGAATGAGCTGAGCACGGAGGAGGTTGCTGAGCTGAGACGGATGAGAGACGACAGGGAACCTGTGGTGACACGTTCGCGGGCCAGGGCTGCGATGTCCGTGCTTACAAGGTTGGGACTTGGTCTTCCTGAGTTGGTCTAGCAACGTTACACATCTGTGATACCTCCTGCTGTCTCGGGTGAGGTGTTCCTTTCATATTGCTATGTGGCGCATCGCTCTGCGCGTCGTGGCATGAGGGAGGTGACACCTGAAAGGGCACAATCGCTGGATTTTGTCGTGGCGAAGCAAAAGGAGTTGGCATCCTGGGTTGCTTGTCATGTGTATGACCTGGTACCAGACAATGGGCAGAAGGCGATATCGTGTCGGTGGGTTCTCGTTGACAAGGTGCAGGACGATGGTTCACTGAAGCCAAAGGCGCGGTTGGTTGTGCGGGGTTTTTAGGAGGCGGGTCTGCGGGACCTGGATACCTTTTCTCCCACGTGTTCCAAGTTGTCCTGGCGTGTGCTGCTCACGGTGGCTTCTTATCGTGGATGGGCTCCGATCGCTGTGGACATTTCCACTGCCTTTTTACAAGGAGGCGCCCTGCAGCGTGAGGTGTATGTACGGCCACCACAGGAGTTGCATGCACCGGGGCAGTTGTTAAAGCTGCGGAAGGCGGTGTACGGGCTTGTGGACGCTCCACTGCACTCGTACCAGGCGCTGCACAAGGCTATGCTGTCTATTGGTGCAATTGTGGTGCCGTTTGACCTCGCAATATACCTTTTTCGGGATCATGAGAATCTTTGTGGATGGGCAACCGTTCACGTTGACGATATCTCCATCGCTGGGACTGACTCTCTCATCTCATCCGTTCTGGAGGCGTTGCACAGTGTCTTCTCTGTTGGGTCTGAAAAAAGAGAGGAGTATGTGTTCTGTGTAGTGCATTTGGAATGCAAACGTGACGATGACGGCAATCCGATCGAGATAACGTTGGACCAACAGAAGTACATTGATGAGATCGCGGAGATATCTTTGGAGGAGTCTACAGATCGTGGAAGACTATTAAACGCGAAAGAGACCACTTTGTACCGCGGCTTGATTGGAGCTTTGTTTTGGTGTACCGGGCAAACGAGACCTGACTTCTCTTATAGCGTGTGCCGTCTCTCACAACGATCAAGCAAACCTACAGTCTCGGATGCGCTTCAAGCGAACAAGACCTTGCAGCACATGAGGAAGAGATCGCTATTCATCAGATTTCCCAAGTTGAGTGGACTTGTTCGTCTTATTGGATACCATGACTCATCATGGGGCAATGGGGAAGAAGGGAAAACTGTTGGTGGCTGGCTGTGGACTATCGCAAGTGTCGGTGAAGACAAGAAAGAGCGCTTGTGTCTGATCAACTGGAAAAGCCGTACTCTGCGCAGAGTCGTAAAGTCCACCTTTGCTGGGGAAACCCTTGCTTGTTCAGCCTGCTTGGATGACCTGTTTTTAACGCTCAATGTCGTTACTGAGATTACGAAGATGCGAGTCCCTGTTACGCTACGCACTAACTGTGCTTCACTATTCGACCACATCTATCTGCACAAGGCTGTGTCTGAGAAGAGACTTCTCATTGAGCTTGCGGTGATTCGTGATGCTATAACGTCTGAAGAAGTTACCAATCTGGAATGGGTGGCTACGCAAGATCAACTCGCAGATGCACTGACGAAGTCTGGCTACAGTTGTATATTCTATAACTCCCTCAACAATGCAGTTCTACCATGAGCATGAGAGTACCTGTTTATCATCTTCTTGGTTCAGACTTGGTAAGGACTTTGTCGTAATCGCCGATCGATCTGTCATGCATGATCGCTGTGGATCTGGACATTGTTCTGCTGGGGCAGAAAAAGAAAAGACGGATGTTTTCTGAGTTCAGACAATATTATCTGTTGATCTATAATGAATTGAGATGAAAATTTATCAGCCGGATGTGTTATTATAATTGGCGGAACATGGGATTTGCATTGCAAAATCCTAGGTTCGATTCCCGGATGCCATCCATGCAATTTCCTAAAAGCGATAAATCCATTTCAGCATGGGATGTTCCTAATCTATGACATTGATATAAAATGAGCTTTTGCATGATTTACAAATGTTTTTATATCAATTTATAAGGTTCAAAAAGGCTTTTGTACCATTCTTCTTGCAACCTTTTAGGTTGGTGTTTTGTTGACACATTGAATTGTCACTACTCAAGTGAGAGATCATTCCTGGAATTCACTGCATTGTTTGCTATTGAAAAGAGCCAAGGGAAATTTTAACAGGGCTATTTTACATGGAAGGGCAATTTTTTTTGCTCCCTCCTTCTACTCTGTTGGATCCAACTTTCTTTTGCAAAGCACATGGAAAAATAGTGGGAGAAATGACCAAATTTTATTGCTACATTATTCTGCACCTGCCGTCCTGTCCTTGTCCTGCCATAGTTGCACAAACCAATGCATCATAGTCAATACAGGTTGCAAACAAGTGACTTGTCTTTAAACCTGCTACACTATATTCAATGAGAACTTTGCGGTAGGATAGTAGTGTTTCACAAAGTGTAGGTCGTTATATCGGCTGATACTCCTCTTCTGATCCTATTTGTCGTGAATCAGGTATGTTGCTGACAGCCACGACTCCATGTCGTCTTTTTCCCACTGTTTCGCACGAGAAGCAAGAGGGGAAAGGATAAGAGCAAGGATAGGGTTCAATGTGCCTCAAAAGCGTCACTGCTTCATTCTTGTACCCTAAATTTCCTTTGATTCCAGAGTTATAGAAACCTAGACTGATTCCACAGCCTAAACGCATCTAGCGCTACACTCCGTAAATTCATAAAAACGACAAAAATTCAGTGCACACCTTCATATAATCGCTTCAGCGATTCTTGCAATATTTTTTGAGATCTTTCTTCTTGAAGGTCTCGTCCGAAATCGGAAAAGATAGCGACCAAAGTGCCAGCAACAGCTGCCCGAAAGGCTGCGCGAGCCGGAAAATAAAAAAGGCAAGAAGAATTAACAGCATTTTCCGTGGTAATTTTCCTGAAAGAAGTGATGATTATAAGCTCTAAAACCCCAACGACGTGACAACTGTAAGTAGAAAACAACATAACCATTCTGACCTCAAAACACACGGCAATGACAGGGTTCTTCGACTGCTCTGCTCTGCAAGATGTCCATGATTACAGAATTGCTGGTAGGTATGCCACTTCGTGTGATAAGGTTCAGAGATTAGACGCACAAGGTGATGATAGAGGAGAGGGTGATTCGTGACTCGTGTTTAAATAGGGTTGTTCAAAACCTGGTAGGCTGGTTATCATTATGTTCTCATGTTCCTCCTTGTTTGCTCTTCAGCTCAATTGAAACATAGTCAATGAAGAGGTGAGTAAGGTGAGTAAGCCCATAGGTGGCCCAACCTATGGTAGAGTTGCTGGTTGTGGACTTGTGCACGGGTGTACATTGTGGTTGTTGGCGTGCACGGACGTGCACACTGCAAGCCTCGTGCATGCTGCATGTATATGATGCATTAAAAAGTAGGCCGCACGTAGAGCACACGGCGACACAAAATGCGCGCGGTAAACGTAGAGGCTTACTCGAGGCTCCACCTAACGTTCTTTGAGAGAACGGGTGTAGTCCTTAGAACTTGCCTGCTTAGGTGGTGGCACCACTGACTTGTTGAGATGCAGTCCCCAAGGCCCCTTTACTACGGCGAAGGGCTGCTTGACCGGCCAGTAGGTGGTACCACTTCCGCCTTCATGAACCTTTGTTTTGCAGGTGGGTAAGGTCAGGGTGATTGGTGCAAAAGTTTTCCAACCAAACAAAGAGGCGTTGATCACAAAAAGATGAAATGCTTGGAAAGCCATGTGGGGGCCACTGTCTGCCAAAAGACTTTGACAAGCATCTGCCCACGGTTGGCACGTCCTCTCCAAACCCTGTTAAAGAAACGCGTCGTGGCCTCCCTGTCAAGCTAGTTTCACACTAGTGTGTGCACTCTTCCTCACATCCATTCACAGGGGGGCATTAGGCCCGAGAGCTCTTGATCAAATTGTCCAAAATAGTTGTGTGTGTGTAGGGAAGTGGGCCTAGTTGAGGCGGAGCACGGTAGTGATCGCTCATCGTTTGAAGGCTTGTGCTGCACTTAATGAGTGTAGGACGTGTAATGCGTGTGTTCCTCGCCCCGCCAGTTTACCACAATTTTAACGGCCTTTTTGGTGGGCAAGAACGTGGATAGGTAGGCTTGGCTACGTAGCAAAAAGGTAATTTACGCCCTCCTAGCTTTTGGCCACCCCTCCCTTTTTCTGTTCTAGTAGGACAAAAACAACCGGCTCCCCCAATGGTGCGCTACCACAGAAATTGGGCGCTTAGGGCCGGTAGAGTAACCAGTTAGGGCCTTCGCCCCGACGCTGGCCAACGGCCTGAATGAAGAAGCCGGCAGGGTTGACCAACAACATCTCGTCGCGACACCAGAGCCGCGGTGGGGGGAGAACGGACTGAACCCAGCTTCTTGAATCCACCGACGCCCATGCTATCGCCCTGTGCTCCACCATGGAGCATGCCATAGGGCGCCACCAGTCCAAACGGGGTCTGGACGTAGATGGACAGCCGGTCATAGAAAGATTGGTACCAGGGGTCCAGATGCTCTTCGTCGTGACTCTGGCCTCCCGGGGGGGCTCGACCACAGCACCTGGTGCCCTGTGCACCCTGCCGTCCCAGAGGAGTACACTCCTGAAGTGTACTCAAGCGACAACCGCCGCATCTTTGCATTCACCGACAAAGGCATTTATCATGCGCTGCGGGTGAGTCAGAAAACGTGCCTGGCGGGCGGCGGTGCCGTCGATCGCGCCAAGCTACAAGCGTTCTGCCTCAAAGCGGGGCAGGACGCGGTCCGCTATAGCCGGGCCACGGCAGACACCGCCCTAGGTGCCCTGACGACGTGCGTGTCTGGCCTGGCGATGGTCAAGACACCCATAGTGATGTGCGAGCGACCCGTGGACGTCCTGGAGAAATACAAAGAGGCGTTACGGCACTTGGGCCGGGCCCTGCCGCGCACTGCCCCCACGTACGCGCTGGCCCTCCGGGTGGTGGCTGATTTTGCGCTGGCGAAAGCTGAATTCGTGTTCGACGCCGTTCCCGTGGAGGGGATCGACGTGACCGACATCCAGCGCCTCTCGGACGCCTTCCATCGACGGGCCCTTGGGTTCCCACGGTCCTTCTCACAGGTTGTACTGTACCGCCCCCTCGACCGCCTCGGGCTGGAGGTTCCCCGCCCAGAGGCATGCAGTTCGGTATGTCCACACCATCGTGTCAGCCATGAACAACCGGAGCGCATATGTGTCCCTTCTACTGTGCCATGCCCTTCGGCGGACTGACAGGCGCGTGAAGCCGTACTCAGACGCACACACGCTGATGGGGTGGTTGGACTCCCGGAATCTGGCTCTTTGGATCCAACCCAACCCCGAGGCCCTGTACACTTCCATCACGCTGACGGTGCACCGCCAGGGCATTGGGCTTGAAGTGGTCGTGGCATCGGATGGGGCCTGCGGGTCGTCGGCGGTGGCGTATGCCGCGGTGCTAGCCGATAGTGCTGGGGTGTTTGCCGAGGCGTCATCCACAGTGCAGCTGCATGATCCTTACCCGCTAGCGGCTGAATGGTTTGGTCGCTACCTGGGGCCTTCAGCAGGTCCAGCCCTAGCTCCCAGTTCGCGTCCGAGCCCTGGCAGACAACACACACGTCATGACGAAGTCTAAGGACCACTCCCCCTCCGCGAGCCCGCTGCTCGATCGTCTCCGAGTTCGTTATGCCAAGGGGCTCCACCATTTCGACGCCGAGGAGCTGCACGTGACCTCTCAGTCGGCAGAGGCCGCGGGTCCTGCTGGTGGGTCAACAGGGTTCCAGGAGCTGCAAAGGGCCGCGCACGCCCTCGCGACAGCGCGTCTGCCAACGGCCGAGCGGGGTATTGTGCCATTCACGACGTCCGCTGGAGACCTCACCCTCCTCGCCTCTGACGGTGTCCCAATCCTCCGTCACTCAGTGGCCATGGAGCGCTGCTACTCCGACCTGGCCCCCCGCGTGCAGCAATTGGACATCATGGTCGCACGGGATCCGACTTCCGCAACGCTCTGGAGAGACATGGTCCTGGACGCCAAGCTCACCCACGATGCCATCAACGTCGCCACCTGGCTGCGGGCATCCCTGGCCATGCAACCTCATGCCGCTGCCTCCTTTCGCTGCCCCTTCTGTGGCGTATCATGCCCTGGGTGGGGCCAGCATGTCCTCCGCCGCTGCGGCAAAGTGGCCCTGGCGCTGCAGGCGGGGTTCAGGGCCCTGCTGCTCAGCTTGGCGGGCACTGCCGGGGTCATCCGCTGGGCGGCTACGTCGAGGGCCGCCATCGAATTCCCTGAGTCTGCCCCTATTGTCTTCATCCTCCACGACAACTTCTCGGTCGAAGCGCACCACCCCCCGCCCTGCCCCGGGGTCGTGCACGTCACCGCATGTCACCTGGTCAGGGGTCATGCTGACGCCGACGGAGTCCCTCCCCCTGTGGCTCCCTCAAGCGGTCCGCCAGCATGCCATGGTGGAGTACCTAGAGGCGACCGCCGCCTATGCCCACTCTGAGGCGTGGGACCTGTTCTACCACCAGTGAGACGGAGCGGTGCGGAACTGGCCGTTGAGCTGGCATGAAGCGGCGTGCCTTACAGCACTCCTCCACCTGTACGACCGCTCTGTCACCTGTCTCCGTGCTGCGGCTGGCTTGGGGGTAGCGTCGCTGGCCCCCCAGACCTGGTACACAGCCCCGAGGATGCCCGATGCACGTTGCTGATGGCTGTCGGCGACGATGCGTCACCTGTGCCTGAGGGGGTTGTGGTTCATGTGGAGCCAGCGGCAGCGGCAGCGGCTCCAGAGACCTCCCTGCCCGCTCAGCTGGTGGAGTCTCTGCCCTCCTTGGCGGCGGTGGTGCCTCGCACGGCCACAGTGGTTCGTGACCGTCGCCCTTCCGCAGCTGTGGCAGCGGAGGACTCAGTCCCCCAACAGTGATTCGCGGGCCCTGGGTGCCGCGACTACGCCCAGTGTGGGTGCGGTGAGTGAGGCCGCGCCGTCGTGACCGGTAGCAGAGTCCTTCGTCAGGTTCGTCTTCGACCAACCGAGACTTCATTGATGGCTGCACCACTTCCTGAGGACACCCTGCCCGGGGTCTGTTGCACTAAAGCCGGAAGAGTCCATCCCATCCCATCCCATCCCCCCCCCCCCTCCCGTAACACCTCCCCTTCCTACCTCCCATACCTCCCTGCAACACCTGCAAAGCATGGGTCAGCTTATAGAACGAGGGCACAAGCGACAGTCGATGGCCTGTACTCTGCGGAGAGGCGGCCACCACGCCAAAGGCATGGTGTCATCTTTTCCCCCAGTGTAGAGGGCTTGCCGACCAGACTGCGGGAAGTCCAAATCAGAGGATCGAACCTGCTACAAGCTGCTTTGCCACTGGGGAATAGGCCCACAGCAAGGCGAGGCCATAGAAATTGGGAGATTCATTATGACCCACAAGGGATCACAGGAATATCAGAGTGAGTTGGATGGGAGTATTGTGCACCACAGCCAAGGCCATCGATCTCAACCTCAATCCACCCATAGATACCACGCATGGGCAATTCTGAGAGGGTAGGGCGGCCCCACCCCGCTTATGAGGGGGCTCAGGGCGGGATGGGATAGGGGTCCCGAGAAAAGTGTTTCTTCGGTGCCACGCAAGTACGCTGGAGTGGCAATGCGTTGCAAAATGGCACCCAGCCACCCCAGACCCGCATCCCTAACAATGTCCTGTCGGCAGCAGGGCTCTGGGGGGCCCAGAACTCAACAGGTGAAGGCATCGATGGACATCACAAGGGGGTGTCATTGCACCGCATGCGCATTGCATGGACACTGTATGTGTACTGCGTGCATTTTGACAACACTAACCGGGCACCAACCATTGTAGAACCAACACGACCCTTACGGCAGAGTAAAACACAAAACATATATGCAGCTCCGAGCTTGTGCTGCAATGTGCTCTTCAAAGAAATGAATCACAAGTCCAAAGTACAGCTACGCAAAAGACATGTAGGACTGGCAAACATCCAACTGCTTGCCTGCAGCCACTCCACACACACTTCGCCACTGAATTTTTTTTTGCATCTCTTGTACTTCAGATTTTGGACGCGGCGTTAACGGGAGTCTGAGGCTGTCTTCCTTCTCTTTGGCCGTGTGCCAGAGCCTCCTCCACAGGGCTGGCTGGGGATCAGGGCAAACGACTCGTAGCAATGCTGACTGTAAAAAGCGAACGACATGGTTCCGAAGCCGGCTTTTCCCCACTGCGTTCCCCACGAGTTGATAAATGTAAATAGTCCCCCGCCCTCTTCCTGTTCATTCAGTTGAAAACCGACGATGGTGACGGCGTGCCACTCGGGGTTGGGGATTTTCGATCTGGAATGGTTGGCGCATGTCAGAACTCCACTCCGGGTTTCCTGCACAGCACCGATGCAATTCAGGCCCACTGCAATCGGTGAGCCTCCAATCAAGCGAAGGCGGGCCTCTTTCACATCTCCAGGGGGGACGAGCACCGATTGGTATCGATGACGAATGCCTTGGCGACCGTTGAGTTCCCGTTGTCCGTCAGTGGCAAGAAGGGCACAGCAGTCGCGGACATGAGCCCCGTTGAATTTGTCGCCGATCGTTCGCTCCGCATCATCGTCCCATGACGCATCGAATATGTCATCGACATTGAAACACCGCCCTGTGATCACCTCATGGGCAGCGGTCACAGCGTGTCCGCAGCACGTGCCTCGGTCTCCCTGGCTGTGTACTTGGAAATTCGGTAGGGCGAGCTCAACGGCAGGCGGAAGGCGGGCACCGGTGTTGACCAACATCTGCACCCACGGTGGATGCTGTGTTCCTCGCCGGCGACGTTCCATTGTGGCTGGCAGTCAGCTGTGCCCCGACTGAAAAGACACGTGAGGAACAATGGGCACGCATACCATGTGAACAGAGGGGGGGGGGGGGGGTTGGAGGTTGTCTGGGGCCTCATTAGATTGGAGATGATCCGGCCGCCCATGCAACTCAAGCACAGTACCATAGAACACACATCTGAAAATGCTACAGGGAAAGAGAAGGGATCCACCACCAATGCACCACGTCAGCTTTGGGCACGCCTGTGGTCACGCTGGCTGGTTTCACCCTGGCTGATGTCTCTGATACTATGATTGCGAGCAAGTAGACAAAATCCAAGCGCATGTGATGCCCCAACACTTCCAACAGCATGTGGCTTCTTGTCAGCTCCCATGTCACATCCCATTCCACATCAGTTCTCGATGCAACACTCGACCCTATGTCTTGCTTGCAATAGTGTGTGATGAGGATCAAGATGTATAAGGAAAATTGTAACCACAGCACCTACTCTAGAGCCTCAACCAACAGGCGATTGGCAGTCCACCAATGGTATCTTATTCAGCAGTCATTGCACAGCAGTGCTCTGTTGGGGTCTTTCTTTCGTCGTCAGCTGCACCTAGTGGCAGTAGCAGCAGCAGCAGCAGCAGAGCAGTGGGACTTCTGCCTCCAAATGCAGTCGAAGCGGATTCCAAAACAAAAAAAGCACAAATTTTCAAAAATGTTTTGGTATGCTGTCCCTGCTCCCTTGCAGGCGACTGTTTGTTCGAGTCATGTTGTTACAAAGGTTGTGATAAGGCCGGAAATGGACTGTCAGCCCCCGGTAATAAATGTGCTGATGGGGCTATCAAAGTGGTTACCATTGAATGCCGAGTCTTTTTTCGCTTTGAGTTGTGATGCATTAGGCATCAAATGGTCGGTCGGCTGAACTGGATGCCCCCGCCACAGACAATTCCAGCCATTGTTCTCAGCATGTTCGCAATGGGTCCGGGTTTTTGCGAGGTGACTGTCCCGGTGCTTCCGCATTTGTTCTTGTGCCGTCCTTCCTCATGTACACTGGACTATCTACGCTCAGGTGACCGTGGCTTAGACTCTACCAGGTGAGTGGCGTACATTCCGGTCAGCGGTCAGTCCCACAGTGTACCTGCATATTGCTGGGCCCATTCGGCCAGTACTCCAGGGGACGTCGTGTGTGGTCCTGAGGTCGAAAAACGCAGTGGGTTCAGGTCCGGTTAAGGTCAAGGACACACAGCCATTCAGTGCATGAGGGTTTGTGGGCGGATGGAAGGGTGCGAGCCTTCAGTATCACACGGGATTGTGGACGCCGTGTCCACTGTACTGTTCACTCATACTAAGGTTCATTGGGCAGGGGGGGGCGGGATCTTCCATAGGTACAAGTCTCAATGCTTCCAGGAGGTTCACCGTGGCCGTGGACATGGGTGTCGCCCTGGCTGGCGTTCGGAATATTTGACGTGTCGGCCCCACCACTCGGGGGGTCATGAAGCCTCCTGCCTCCCTGTGTGGTGTCTAACTGGCAGACTGGGCCATTCTCCGTCCAATACTATAAATTGGTTCAAACTCTGGCGCGGGGGGGGCGGGGGCAGGGTTGACTCCTTTTCCAACAATACACGGGGGTGCATGCCTCTGACCCCCACACGCTGCACACTGTTGGGGCCCTGTCTAATGGGTGTGCATATCTCCTCGCAGGCTCCACGCACTGGCGTGTGCTGTGGGCACACGTCCTCCTCCTCTATCGGCTCCTCCTCCCCCATCCCCAGCACAGACTGCTCATCAAACTCCGCCCCTTCCTCCTCCCCATCATCCACCCTACCCACTATGTTTACCGATATATGTTCAAGGGGGGGGTGGGGGCTTTCGACGTCCCACATCCCCCAACTCATCGGCCCAATTCCAAAGTAGGTACTTAGACCTAACATGTGGGGGAAGCACGGCCGCTGCTGACACGGGCACGGACGAATTCCTAGCCTCTGTTAAGAAGTTGAAAAACCAAAAGGGGCCGCGGCATCTTACTGGACGGGTCATGCCACCCTTTGTTTTGGGGACTTCATACGCTGATGAATGCTCGGCACTCCTAACTCCGATTCGCACATCTTAGGTCCCCTAAATAGCATGACACAATTGACGGTCCCGTACCTACTGCATAAAGCCCCCTCCTCAGTCCCTCCACCACTGCCATTGTGGAGGCTGCCACGACACATGCAGGAGTTGGGCCACTGGCTATTGCGCTCAACACATTTCGGGTGCCCGTGCCAAGGGGCTTGCCAGATGGTCGATACACCTGAACAAAAAACCTCATTGGGTTGCAAGCTGAGTCTGCCCACCACACTTACTGCTTGACATGGACCATTGCGTCTGAATCCTTGAGTGTGGTCAGAGAGTCGTTGTGGTTACCGCAAATACCAGTGTGTGAGGGCTCATGTCCACAGACTGCGGGTATGGCCAGCATTTCCTCCCACAGGTCCACATGACTCACTGGGCCACTCGACCCCACCCACCCATGCCGTTTCCATTTCTGTGCATGCATTAGGGTGGGGGAGGTGGCGAACCCTTTGCTGCAGGTACAAAACGCCAATACCAAAATGTGTGGCTAATTTTGGCCCTCAGTAATTTTTACTTTGCATGTATGTGCCACCTGATGCAGTTTCAGATGTTGGTAAGCCCACCATGTGCACCCGCAAGTCCACCGCCCCACCCATCCTCATCAGTACAAAAAAGGACCATGCTGTGCAAAGGACATAGGGGCTTTTTTTTGTCACATAACCCCATCGTCTGACTGCCAGCCCTTCATGCCAGCAGGTGTACCCACCCCACATCTTGGGGTCAGGTCAATCATGATGGTTGTGTTACGGGCATGGTGGTAAATTTGCAAAGTGCATAGACTTAAAGTGGCATCATGTGGATGACCAGCCCAGCTCCATTCAGAGAAGTAGGTGGCAATTTGAGGGTATCAAGGACACATAATTTTAGTTGGAGTCATCTTCTTGCCCTGATTGAAGCAATTTTCAAACTATTAAAAAAACACAATACCTAATATCAGGGACCTAAAAACTAATTGTGGGGAAATCCTTGCATGACCCTGTTGTGTGCTACTTTTGGAACGCACCTCAAATGCGGAAACAGAATGCATGGTATCCATGTGGTGCAGTAGTGGGCACCAACAAGTAGAAAAAGAGACTTAGAGAATTAACAAGTACTCCAAAGAAAGAAATCTTGGCACAACCTCCTCAACTGCCAATAGAGGATACACATGTGAACTCTGAAATGTGCAGTCACATTTCAGAGTTATCCTCAATGAAAATGCAGTTCCTTGCTATGTTGCTGAGACACAGACGGCGGCAATCTCAGATTTTGTTGCGGCATAGTCCTTAGCTGACCCCACCCCCCCCGCCTCCCCAAGACAGCCGATTGGGCAATCGACATGTGGGGGAATCTACTCGGTTAGCTCCAACAGGGTTATGGTAGCTGGGGGAGTCCAAAGGGGTTGGGTGCACCAAGCTTGTAGAGAGTTGTTGAAGGGGGTAGTAGGTGGTGCTTGTATGCCCCCCTGTTCTACTGCCGGCATTCCGGCCAACACTACTAGAAAACACTTGCCTGTGCCCCACCTTTGTGTCTTTTTGGTGAAATAGCTCTTTTCGGAAAAACAACGTGGACACCAACATAATACCTGAACTTTGCACACCCGCTCAAGACTGCAGATGGAACTCATGAGATGCCAGGATCCCAGTGTGTGGGGTCAGGGGAGCAGTAAAACCACGTGATATGGCCAACATAATTAATTGTTTGGCCTAAAACAAAATCCGATTGCGGATTCGGTTTGGCTATACATCAGTAGAAAAAAATCACCCGATTCTGAATTAGGTAGTAGTTTGATGTGGAAAAAATTTTGTGTTCCCCACTACTCCTCGAAGGTGGTGGCAAATTTGGGAGGTTGAACATGGTACCCACACAGGACAAGGGCACATAGGCACAAAGCCGCTCAAAGTGTCCCAGCTTGCAGACAAGGTAACGTCTGGAACCCGAGTTTGCTCCAGTTGTTTCAATACATGGAGAACTGAGCGACACATCTCGGTGCATATCCAATGACACATCCCATTGCAAAAAAATGGAAGACAATACTGTACATCCAACAATCCACAAAGAAACTTACTGTGCATTGTTTGCCTTTCCAAACATCTTCTCCTCAAAACTCAGGCCAAGAAGAAAGGACAAGGGGCAGAACTTATCGCAACTTTGGAAGCACTACTCCACCCTTGTCGGGTTGTTTTGCAGTGTTTTTGGCGGCCTGACTGCATGACCCAATCCAATGGAAGGGAAAACCCAGGGCGCCAGGGTGACAAAGTGTTCAGGAGCAACAAGGCACAAACTTCCATTCAGGGTGTTGGATAAGCAGTGGGCATGGAGGGCTCAGGGGGAATCCATGCACTTGTGTGTGCACTACGTGCTACTGTTAGACCATAGTCCCCCAGAAGAGCACCCAGACCAACCCCTTCCAAATTCCGTCCAAACCAGGCCATCCCAACAACCCTAGCCCGGCACAGCTATTCCCAAAGTGCACATACATCCCCATCATCACCCACAACATCTGTATCATCACTGTCCTCATGTGCAGATACAGCCCATACATGTGCTGGTACCCCCCCCCCCGTTGTCTAAGGGGGCGTTTTCGCACAGCGCGCGCACAGCACGGGCACAGGGCGCGCACAGCGCCAATTATTACGGTGATTATCCAGGTAACAACCCTGAAAACCACCCACCTGCAGAATCATGCACAATCAATTCAAAACTCAAAAATTCAAACATCTGATGCTTGCCATGGGTCCCAGGGACCTAAATTCTGCCCCCTATAGCCCCGTCCACTGCAGCAGCCATTCAAGGACGTCCTTTCAATCTTCTGAACTTACCGAACTCCCGGCGGTGGAGAACAGCCAACTTTTCACACAGCGCGTGCACAGCGCACGGTACGCCCCCTAAGCTACGCAAAAGTACGGAAGTAATACGGTCCCTACGCCTACTGTAGCCTAGAGGCCGTAGCTTGCGCGCAACACATACTACTACCGGCACACACGCCACCACCAAGAAAGGGGAAGCTAATGCACAAATATCCCCAAAACCAGAGCTCTGTGGGTTCAAGTGGGCAAACAATCACAACAAATGTATCCATGACGCCATGTAATTGGCAGATTTGTCACCAAAACCATGTCGTATGCGGTTGTACTAGATTTCGTAGCAAATTAAATTAGGTACGGAATCAATACAACCCCTACGCCCACTGTAGCTTAGCCTTTATATACACAAGCGGCATACTTCGGATTGGAGAGAACATCATGAAGGACGCCCCCAATAGAAGCAATAAGCATGCTATCCACATATTGTGTAACAAAGTAAGGAAAGTGTGGGACATGGTTCCACTCCAACAATCTTTCCTCCCAAGGAATCTCAGCAACAACTCCATTAAAGTAAAACCTCACACGATGCACACTTCCCACCAGGCATCCTTGCAGTAGGTTTTTGCTTCATGACCCTAGGCCAAAAGGTCCCAATAGTTCGGGAAAATCAATAATGGCTGCATAACCCCCGCCTTCTTGAGGTTGCCATAGTGGGGACACATCGGGAAAAGCAAAAAAAAAAAAAGGGTGCTCGTGGCTGCAAAACCCTTGGGTCTTGGGGCCTCCTCAGGGTCCATGATGTGGGGCGGGATCAATAATAAGGCTGGGCACGGGTGGGGGATTGACCAAAAATGATGTCCGGATACTTGAGCAGAACCACCACGGGTAGCACCCTTCTGCTAATCTGCTAATGCCCCATCATCATAAACCGGCATCCACATAGAAGAGAGAACGCGCCGCAAAAATTAGGAAAAAGGTGAAAATGGGTGAAAAGGGGTGAAATTTCGCGTATACCATTTCCCAGAGAAGCTTCAAAATACCCATCAGCAAACAGCAATAATGCCCACACTTACACAAAGAATGGGTTTCTAGTGCGGCCAGGCAGCCAAATAGTTGCACTGCGCACACAGTGCACCAAAGGCGCCCCCTCGGTCTCCTTGAAAGCCTGCAAGGGGGCAAGAATGTGAATTTGTGTCGGAAAATGTATGAGAGAATTGTCCAGGTGGGATTTGAACTCGGACCCAGGAGGGACAAACTGGCGCACTTCTGCCAATGCAGGCGCTACGGTTTGTGCCTTTAAGTGTGGCTGGCAACCTGGACCTGATCACGACTGTTGCTCCAACCACACAGCAGCCACACCAAAGGACGGTATTGCAGTCATAACACACTCAAGGTCCAGCTGAATGCCCTGTCTCAAGCAAAGTGACTGACAGGGCCGTCGATGACGCGGCAAAACGAATCAGACATTGTCCCTGCGAGGTCTCAGACCCGGGAGGGACGTGCGTCTCCATTTCACCGCATGTATATGTACCATGTGCCACAGGGATAATGTACCTTAGGCAGGGGGATGTTGCACCTTCACATGATATGACATCACAGGATATGCCCCGGGGGGAGGGGGGCACCCACTCTAAGTCGGGCTCTTACGTGGGGAGGAGCAGTACACGAACCCCCCACCCCCACCCCCTTGCCAAGGAAGGATGTCTTGCTGCGGAACCAGCAGGTGGTTCTTGGACTGTGTTTTCAAGCCAAAAACTGCCGTGGAACCAGGGGTTCGTTCTTGCACAGGGCCATGGGCGGCTCCGTACCATGGAAACAACGCGCTGGGGGATGTATGCCCTTTCCTTCCTCACAGTGAAACACATGACAAAGGAACACCAAAGTACAGAAGTTCAGCAAACGGGGCTGCAGTGCACGTGTAAACGAGCATGGAATGGTCTAATGTCCACTAGCACCATGAAAACCCAATTCTGTGCCATAAAAAAAGTAGCGTCGAGAAAAGTGCTGTGGAACCGGGGTGGGGTTCTTGTGCACGGTGGTTCTTGTGCACGGTGGTTCTTGGGCAAAGGGGGGGTAGGTCGCTGCGGAAACACTTGAATTGACAGCGCTGTGGCTGCCCTATCCAGAGGGCCTCTGAAGCGGTCGTATTGGGAAGGCGGGGACAACGCACTCCTTTCGCTTGTCTGGACCCACTTGCCTTCGCCCATGCAACTCTGTGTCTGCTGAACCGACACCACGGGGGCCGTTCAGACTCCAATCCTGACCACCCCCCCCCAAACTGTTTGGGCCCCGTGGGGGGATGGGGTTGGGGGTGGGGGGTTGGGGTCAGGATCTGAGTCTGGAGCCCCCCCCCCCCCCCCCCATGATCGACACCCTCACCCGCCCCCCGCCCCCACACACGCACACACAAAGGCACATGCAATGTGCAGGGGTGCACTCTCAGGGGATTGTGCTCGCACTCCCAAGCAATGGGCGCTCTTCGTCCGGATCTGCGACTCCATCTCCTTCGAGGGTATCGATCTTCAGGTGCACCGTGCACTGCTTAGCAGCACAGCGCAGTTGCAGAGCAGAAAGTGCCTGCACGCCTGCAGGCCCCAGGCAGTTGCTGCACAGGTCCAACGTGAGGCTCCGGAGGCAAGGGCATTCGTCTAGGGCGGCCAAGGCCTGCGCCTCAGCATCACCCACCATGGCACTACGTAGAATGAGGCTCAGTGTATCAATGTTCATGAGCCTTTTCAACCACCCTGTGAGTGCTTCCAGTCCCCGGTAACAGATTGTATTGCCGGACAGATCAATAGTTAGTTTGTGGAACAGCGGCTTTGCCTCGATCTTCGAAAGCGTCTGAGGGGTATGGAGGAGGGGAGTGAGAGTGAGAATGAGAAGGATATGGGGGAGAGAGGGAGAGGGAGGGAGGGAGGGAGGGAGGGAGAGGGAGAGGGAAAGGGAGAGGAAGAGGGAGTGTGAGTGAAAGTGCGAGGGAGAGGGAGAGTGTGGGTGAGAGGGAGAGGGAGAGGGAGGAAGAGAGGGAGAGGGAGAGACAGAGGGAGAGGGAGAGGGAAAGGGAGAGGGAGAGGGAGAGGGAAAGGGAGAGGGAGAGGGAGAGGGAGAGGGAGAGGGAGGAAGGGGGAGAAGGAAACGAAAAGGAGGGGGATTGAAATTGTGACAGGGACAAGAATATGGGACAAAAGATGGGCATGTGGGTGTGATTAACAATGGGTGCTCCGGGCTATGGCTTGTTCCTCAGAACCCCCCCTGTGAAACGCCTTAAAGAATCCATGGGGGGTGTGCACATCCACCAAATGACACGAGGACGAAGGTAATGGAGTGCTCTGTCCCGAGCAAGACTGACTCCGCAACGACTTGTACTAATGGGCAGCTGAGGAATTGTTCCCATAGGACTGCTCACACTTTCTTGGTAGACCACTCTGATGACCTCTAGGCAGGGCCCGTTAAGCAGGGTTCGGCGACTGTGTCCGTTTTCAAGGGGCTGCTCAATTTGTGGATAGTGAGTCCAGATCCCCAACTCATGGGGTCATTTATTTAGTGGATTGAGAGTCTGTATCGGCAACTCAAGGGGCCACTATAAATTGTGGATTGCGAGTCCGCACTCCCATCTCCATGGGCCATCCAAGTTGTGGATTGTGAGTCCATATCCCCAACTCAAGTGGATTTTATTACTCCGAAAACTGAGTAAAAAAATCCTTTTTACTCAGGTTTTTTACCGCACAAAAAAAAGTTTTTTATTCAACTCGGTTCCGGAACAGAGCAAAAATCCTCCCAATATGGCAAAGCTGATCAAAAAAAGTTTTTTTTTCTTCTCAGTTCCAAAACTGAGTTCAAAAACCTTGTTGAAAAAATTTTATTCAGTTTCATCACAGACCCACGCTCGCTTTCCTGCGACCAAAAGCGAGGCGTTTGCAGAGCTGAGGCCTTGTGCAGCCCCACCTGTGAATGTAGTTCGCAGGAAGGACGCCACACAATTCAGGTGCTGGTGACCCCTAAACCCCCAAATGATTCCTTGCCAATGGTCATGAAGTTAGTGCATCAGCCAGAGTGCTCCCCATTGGCAAAACGAGACAACGTTGAAGCCTCACTCTGCTCAAGGTCTTGTATTTTTGACTGATGAATCTCAAAACGCGCATCAAACCCAAGAACCCCCAAAGCCCCCCCCCCCCCCTCGCCCCCCACCGTACTGGTTGACCAAAACCGCCAGCATTTGGAGCCAACTCACCCACCCACCTCTCCGGGGGGGGGGGGGGGGATACTGCCTACTGAGCTACGGCCTGGCTAAGACAAAGGGCGCACTTGCATGCAGTGCAGCCTCCTCCCGGCGGAATGAGGACAGGGCGTGCAGACTGAGGGAGATACCTTTACTACGCACATTGTGTCGTCGATGGCGATCTTCAGTGTCAGGGCCCGCAGGCGCGGAAAGCTTTGCAGCTGTGGTATGAACCTCTTAAGGACCACAATGCCGGTGTTCCTCAGATCCAGATCAAGCAGGAGGTTGCGCAGATTGGGGGCGTGTATCAGAGCGGCGATGCGCAGCGTGGGGTTGTGTGAACATTTCGACAGCGCGTACACGTGTACACTGAGGGTGTGCAGACATGGGGTGCCTTTGCAGGGCGCCTTGGGCACGTCCACGTGATAACAGAGCCAATCGCTCTGGACAAAGCGAAGCGATACATGTAGCGCCCGCAGCCGCGCGGGGCACGCGGCCAACCGGTCCACGAGCTGGAGTTCCACGGAGCGGAGCCGGACGTAGCGGTCGGCGAGCGTCCGCTGCAGGCGTCGGCACGTGTGGCTCACGGGCACGGACTCCACAAAGTCCAGGATCACGTCCCACACGTCTCGGGGGAGCTGCAGCACCGGAGGCTGGGCAACGGCGGACGGGGGGCGCGTAGAGAGACTGACAATGGCCCCCACGCACGACCAAAGGGGCCGCAGGAGAAGGGCTGCCCGATGCCCAGACCGCCCCACGCAGGCCCTCGTCGACAGCGGCAGCCACGGCAGCACGTCCGCGTACCGCAGCTCCCCCGGCGCGGCCTGCCTACGGCCGATCCCAAAGGCCAGTGCAGACCGCCGTAGCACTGCAGGTGGTAGGCGTGGTACAGCCAGAGCCCGACCACCAGCAGCAGCAGCAACACCAACGCCACCACCCGCTCTCTGGACAGCCACTGGCGGTCGAATTCCGAGTCGTATGTCGTCTGCAGCTGCCACATGACGTGTAAACACAACAGGAGCGTGGCGAGAGACAGTACAGACAACCCGATCAAGGAGGCCATGCGAACCCAGTCGGTACTTGGGGTACAGCCGTCGGTGTACAGCCGATCTCGAGGGTACAGTACGCAGCCCCTTGAGGCATGGCACCCCGAAGGAGGCCATGCCGTGATCGTCAAGCTGCTGAGGCACACCGGGAGGGAGGGACCGGCAGCGGCTGTGGCGCCAGCAAGGTCGGCCAGGACGAGGTCACTGGTCGCCTCGCACCAGCGCCACCCGGGGCTCGACCATCCGCGATGCCAGTGCAACTCACGCTGCTGGCAATGCACGGGCAGGGGCGGTGGAGGAGGCGGCTCGGCGCGGGGTGGTTCGTGGTTCGCCCCGGAGGAAGAAAGCGCAAGGGACATGAGAGCCACCCCAACGATGAGGTACATCAGGCGCATTTCAAACTGAAGGGCGGGATCGGCTGCTGGGACAGGGATGGAACAAAACGGGGGGTGGTCAAAGATGGTGGGCATCGGTGGGGTCTACAACAGGATGTTCCACAATAACAGGAACAAAAATGGTGGGCGTCCGCGGTATTGCTATTGCGAGGCAATGCGATTGTCGGGAATTGCGGCGGGGGATAACAAGATCAATTGCAATACTGACAGAGAAAAAAAAGGGGGGCTGACTTCCTCTGTGGAGAGCAAAATCAAAGCACGTGCCTTTCCCGGCCCCCCAACCACACAGCAATTAATGCGTGACTGTCAGAGGCTAGTGGTTGATCAACGGCAATTGGTAGTTAACTGATGGCAGTTAGCCAATAACCGCCATCCCGCGACATGTTCATTCCTGGGCACAAAAAAAATAGGTGCCCTTAGGCACGTACCAGTCTACGACAGGCGTCTAGGTCTCGAACCCAATCACTGTGGTTGGTGGAGCTGGGGCCAGCAATAAATTCCTCCTTGGCTTCTGGCCTATCCATCTGTCACCTGTCACCCATCACTCAAGGGAGGGGGGGGGGGGGGGGCAGGGCGTTGCTTGAGCGGAGGGGGGGGGGGTCCAGGGGAGGGAGGGAGGGGGTCCAGGAGGGGGGAGCCCCCCGCCGCCTGCCAGAATGAACCATACCGACCAGGAATTGCAAAAATGCACCGCATTGACCCATTCCGCATATATTCATTTGTCATAATGTCTGAACACAGGTACTCAAATCTTTTTTTTGGGTCCATACATTGTGCCCTCACCTAAACACCACCAAGCAACACAAACAGGAAACACGGTGGAATGCTCATTGTCATCAAATTGTTTGCCGAAGATCAATCAGAGTTGGACTCACCGGAGCTGGGCTCACCAATGTGATCCTCTTCTGAACTGGAAGAGGAACCAGAAGAATCTGAGTTGGATGACGAGTCACTGCTTGGGGCAGACACATCAGTAGACTGTTCAGAAAAAGTGTGGAACATGCTTTCTGTGCCACATTGTATGCCTCTTGCCTTTTCTTCCCAGTCCATCTATCTTCGAAGCGAAAATAGAGGATCGCGTTTACAATGTCGTCGCGTTTTGCGCGGGGACACGGTTGGACCGGGGTGCCAAAGAACATACTTATGGGACGCTAGGACATGGTGTCTGCACCAGAGGGAAGAAAGGATGTGAGTGGAGTGACCAAAGAACCGTGCTATAGGTGCGCCGAAGGTGCGGGAGGAAAAAATTGGCTCAAACGAAAAACCAGAACCCTGTTTCTCAGGTGAATTAGAGCGGAGGGGGGACAGGGGGAGGGGATCCCACGGAGGGAGGGAGGGGGCCCAAGGGGGGAGGCCCCCCCCTGCCGGAATGAAAATTAAAGCAACGCCCTTGGGGGGGGGGGGGTTTAGCAGGGCGGACCACTACGGCCATCACTGGTTCCTATCCAAAAGCCTCCGGACCTTGTCTGCCGGGTGCAACAAACAAACGCACTGGTAGCTAAGGGTGAGGTTTACTAAAAACATTTGGGCGACTTGGAGGTGGGGTCAGGGGTGGAAATTTTTCACCAACATTTGAATTGTCCACAAAAATCTGAGCATTTGGAGTAAAGACGCATGGGGTAAAAAAATTTGCCTCCTTCGGCCAAAAAACATTTTCCGGCGCCTTCAGTGACCCATTTCCCCACATATGTGCCAAAATATGTATCTCCCCACTTGCCATTCCCATCTATCACTCTCCATATGTCACTGAGTGACATATAGCCCCACCCAAACCTCACCAAAACATTTAATCTGTTCTTATGGGCATCACTGATAGGAACCCAATTTTCATTGGATGGACAGAAACCCCACAAAAATAGACCTAGGCCTTTCTCTAATAAACTGAGCAGCTGTAGCTTGTGAAGCTATAAATGCTCGAGGTTGGCGGAAAGCCTCCAACTGTGAATTTGGGTCCCTGGTGTGTGCGCTTGGGGCACGAAGACATCTAAAATGGGCATCATCTCACCCAGTAAGATCTACTGTTGAGACGGAAGCAAGGTGTTACGGCCACAAAACCCTTGGGCTCTGGGGAAATAGGGTGGGTGCACATTGAATTGCAAGGGAGGCCAAGATGATGAAATGCAAACCAGTAGGAACAACCAAAATGCGGAGGTGCAACGGAGAGGCAGTCGGATTTTCGATACTGAAGGAGGAGGATAGAGCACCTTGGCAGGACTGTACCCCCCATCCCCAAAAGAAGACGAAAAGGTCGACACATTGTACACTCAGTAGAACCCTCTTTGCCCATGCACTCAGGTCTACATAGTGGGATAACCATTGCAAGGGGTTAGCTTAGTACGCCCGGCACACCATGTTGACCTTGGCGCGTCGGCGAGGGGATACCGCACGGCAGGGAAGATCAAGTAGAACTTGTGCCTTGCTGATGCGCTCAGGTCAATGCTTTGTACTAAGACAAAAATTGCCTTGCCGATGTGCCAAAGTCACCATATTGTTCCCTCCGTAGAACCACCCTTGCTGATGCCCTAGGGTCTATGTACTGTAGCGTGCTCAACCATTGTAGTGGTAGCACACTACATACACCTTATCGCATCAGCAAGGGGGGTTCTATTGAGTGCACAATACGTAGACCTTAGCATATCGGCAAGGGTTGAAGGCTTTTAATGTCCTAGCCGCTCTTGCAACGGGAGGGTTAGGGGGCTTGCAGGTTAGAGCCTGCCTGTGGATTGCCCTAGCATATTGGCAAGGGAATTCTACTAATTGTACAATACATAAATGTTAGCGCACCGGCAAGGGGGCTGTTTGTGTTAGCACACTACGTAGACATTGGCGCATCAGCAGGGGGTTGTTGGTATTAGCACATTATGTAGACCGTATCGCATCACATGGGGGTTGTTAGTACATTATGTAGACCTTCTCGCATCAGCATGGGGCCGTTGGTGTAAGCACCCTTCAGAGACTTGAGCACATTGGCAAGGGGGGCCCTACATAGACCTTAGCACATCGGTAGGGGGGTTGTTGGTGTTAGCACAAAATGTAGATTGCATGGCATCTGCTGAGGGGTTGTTGGTTTTCCTTGACCCTAACCCTAATCAACCGTGAATATTGGGACCGAGATGGTCGGGGGTAACATCAGATACTCTAGGAAAAGGGGCCGAATGAGGACGCATGTTGAGGGACACGGAGAACAATTCAGATCACTGTCCCCCCCTATACCCCCCAGAAACTCTTCCTCGCTCACTTCGCTCGGTCGAGAGGCATGTCCCCCCAGCACCCCCTTGCAACCCCTCCCCCCCCATAACCCTCGCCCAAACCCTTCCTCACTCGCTTCGCTCACTCAAGAGGCATGCCCCCCAAGCACTCCCCCCGCAACCATCCCATATACCCCCCCAAAAAAACCCTTCATCGCTTGCTTGGCTCTGAAGAGACAAGAGACACACACTCCCGGCATTCCCCTTGTACTGTACCCCCTTGTACTGCACTGTCAGTCCCAAAACTACCCATTTCAAGGTTTTTTGGGGCCAGTACGGGCTAGTGTGAGTCAAAGATGGCTCCAAATGGCCTTAAACCACTTGTTTGGGCCCCCCAGTGGTCTTGGAACAACTTTGGAAAAATCGTTTTTCACCACTCTTGGATCCACGGGTGACCCTTGTAACCCTTTAGTGCAAGAACAATTTTAGATCAAAGATGACAAAGAAATTGATCAGTGCTGTTATTCCTGCATGCGAGAAGCCGAAAATTGCTCATCATTTTGAAAAACCTGAGCAAAATTCCATGTCACTCCTCTACTCCAAATAAAGGATTGTCCTGATGACGAATTGAATGGACAAAAAATCGGGCTCATGCTGAGATGCTTTCACAAAAATTTCAGCTTTCATCACAACGCCCTGCCATGATGGGATGGGGTGGGTGTTGCATCTATATGCTTTTTGGGGTTCCCAGGAATCAAGCAATACCACACAAGAATCACCACCACATCATCCGCTAGTGCAGTACTGCACCACTGCTTGTTTGTGAAGGTTGATTGGTGTCACTCTGCACCATTGCAATCACACTTCTGACTTTCTCTTTGTGCCAGCAGCCAAACAATGCAGACCCATAGCACAGTGCGTTAATGTTGCTCCACTGAATGAATGTCAGTGAGTTGCAGGTCAGCCTTGCCAGTGTTTGCAAGATGAAAGCGGGTTTTGCTCACGTTGAACCCTATTGCGCCCACGCAATACGCACACACTTGGCCACGATGACCTTCATTTTTGGCGGGTTTGCCAAATGATGTCGCGAAATTCAGTGGACTGGCTGGGTATGCCACGGCTGCCCTTCGGTGATCTCAGCTGGTTGATGTATTGGTGTAGTGGTTTATTGGTTGCAACTTCTACACGAAATCGCCATGCCTGGAACAAGAACAAAAAATGAAAGTTATCTGCACTGCATATGTGCGTTCATAAGACCGAGTGCACCAAATCCCAGGATTGCATTGAACTGAGCACCTCTGCTTTGCAAGTTCCACGCAAGTAATTCCCTTGACTCTGCAGTCGTATTCGGCAAAAAACCAAAGCATGGAATGCTGGGCCATGTGCCTTGAGTGTCCAGTGGAATAGATATTGTGAAATGGTCCAATTTAGAGATGCCACAAATTGCCCTGCAAACTGACAACTGACGAAAACAAAGCACCACCCAAATAATCAGTAGATGCATGAGTGCGACTGCCCATGCTTGTTGATCCTACCCTTTTATACCCCCACACAATCAATCAATGCAGCTGGGGTTTGGCTAATACAAGGTATGTAAATTCCTTGGCTGAAGGACATGCTAAAAATTCACCAAGCACATGGTAAACAGCGATGGCTACAAAATGTGACACAGACAAGACAAGTGAAAGCAAAAAATCATGAAAAAAAATTACACAGTCCACGGACAGACTGGTTGCGCACAAACGTCTGCTGTGCGTGCACGCAGATGCCATATCAACACATGCACACTCTCTATCCACAACCTGGCCAGATTGTCTTGCTCTCTTCCTTGCTCAGTGTTTGAAGAGCAACCCCAAAGAAAGAAACATTTTGCACTTATTTTGCACATGTCCAATGCGAATTCCCCTTCAAGAGCTTGCACGGGAACTTGAAACCTAGTGTGACCATCCCTCCGATCTTTCTGCAGGACATGCCGATACGCAGCGCCCTACATCTATCCTACTTCAGCCACTTGCTTTTCCACCGCACTGTTTAGAAATGGCTAACCCTGAAGCGCTGTTGCCACAGATCATTGCTGATGCAGGTCTTTGTGTGCAGATACCTGGCTGGCGGTGGAGGAACCCACAGCAGCACAAATTATGGTGGGAGGACCACAAGACACTGCCGCCAAAGGGGTAGGTGCACGGGCAATTGCAACTGGCAAAGGGTAGTGAGCATAGTAAACTGGGCGAGGACGCACGAAAACGCCTTTTGGACACACACCGAGCTGCATAGCATTTTGCATCTTGAAAGCACAGCACCTTTGGTCCTGTCGGGGAAGGGCAGTAGCTCATGTGTAAGCACACGAAGAATGACAAAACTCACAATGACACATCACCCCCGTTGCTGACCATGTCAAATGAGACTCAGATAACAACGATGGGTCCAAGGCACAAGCGCACCTTTCGGCGCAATGGTTGGCACTCGAAACCCTTTTGCGTTGTATCATTTTTGCAGCATAGGGGTTGTAGAAACCGCGTCCCGTTTCCACAAAATTTGCCACCAGAGGGGGAGTTTGGAGTTTACCATAGCCCCACCCTTATCGGCATCGTACGCTGAGCCAATGATTGCCATTCAATTCAGGATTGCCATCATTGTGGACAAATCATCTGGGTTAAAAAAACACTTGACTTCTTTACCATCAACCAATTGAAGAATGCGGGGGTCCTGAGCACCACAGCAGTCTGCAATACAGACACCACGCTGCCTTGCACACCGTTCCAGTGTCAGACTTCACAAGCCCGAGGGGAGCAGCACCGGAAGCAGCCGGTCCCCTGCACCAGCTACACTGGCCCCCTGTGGGCCAAGCTGCACTTGTCCATCCACCCAGTCACTTGCAGCTGGTCCTTGGGATGGAGCCCTGGGCCCACCGGCAGGTGAACGCTTGGCCAGGCTTCGTGCATCCCACCCACATACGCCGTGAGACAGCTTTCCCCGGACAGTGGGACAGATGAGGCGACCTCGCCCTCTCTATACCCGCTATACCCTGGACACCCTTCGCATGACAGCCCAGTTAAGAGCCACGGTTCCTTGTTTGGAGACCCGCCCGCCCCCCGAAGAAATCACTACATGAAATCATCTTCCAAGGCGCTGTTGTCTCCCGCATTGCCTATCATGTTGTCAGTGTCCTGGAGGGTGTTGTAGCTCCTCAGAGCAGCCTGCTCCTTCCGCTCCTCTGCCAGCCGCTTCTCCTCCTCCTTCTGTGCCAACATGGCCATTTTGGCCTCATGCCGCTCCTCCTTGTCACGCTGCTCCCTCTCAGCCTGTGGCAGGGCAGAAGATGGGAAATGCAAAGACCAGACAAACCTGAGGTGCACGATGCCCGAGGATGACCCGAACCGGGTTGAACAGGGGGGGGCGGGGTTGAACTGACCAAAAATGTACAACGTTGCGTGCAGAATGCCTGCGTTGTAGGGGGCAAGCTTTTTTAACATACCCCGAACTTTTACGGCTCTTCTGCCGTAGAAAATAGGCCAAAAATCGAATTTTGCTGTCACTCAGGTTCTGTCCTCTGTTGAGTTTGTTTTGTCTGAACATAGGTGTTTCAGCAGTACTGAACCTCTGTTTCAGTGGTAGAATGGAAGTTGGGAGGATGACATGGACCCTCAAACCCCAGGCACAACATGTTCATGAGAGAAATCACATGGTCAGTCAAAGAGTATCGTAGTTGTTGAAAAAAATGGCTACAATGACGTCAAAAGTGGGTTGTTGCACACAAAAAAAACCCCAATTTTCCGAAACACTCAATAGAGAGTCGTTCTCCATGCACAAGAAAATCTGACTTTTGTTGTTTTTGAGCCAACGGTACCCTCAGTTTTGGCGCTTCAGCCACAAAATTTTACGGCTGACGTACAAAGCTACGGCATATCTGCCTACTGAAACAATTGTAATGCCGAGTTGCCCGAGTAGGTTAGCATCTCCCTTAGCCGACTAGACCTCCAAAGGAGGAGCAGTAGGCTTTGGCCTCTTGGCCTTCATTCCAAACCCCCTGGAAATGGGCCACTTCTTGTTACTATGGGATGCGGGTGTTCCTGGTGCAGAAGCAACTCTTCATAGGCTCACAGTCTTTGCTGCTTGAAGGTCTACTACATCCTGCTTGGCTGCAGCGGTTTGGGTCTTCCTAATGGTCGGGGATGTGATGTTGTCCACCAATAACCATAGGTAGGTTACCTAAGACAGTGGACAATAGTTTGCCGGCTTAAGCGCCGTAAAACTTTACGGCCGAAGCACCATACACGAAACAATACGCCGCAAAATACCCGCACAATCTTCTAAAATGACATTTACTTTATTCAACGGATCATCTTGGGCTAGTGTGTCCACATACTTCTCCACCAGTTGGCCATCCAATATCCTACACTACCCGATTATATCCTCCAAAATCCTAGTCAATTGCATCGCCAAAGATCTAATAATCCGTTGGCTAATATCAAAGCCGAAGGTGTCCTTCGCGTCCTTCAAGTTTTGTTGTTCGTGGGTTTTTGTGCTGCCAAGGGCATGGCCTCCAACACCGGTTGGTCATCCTTTTTAGAGGGGATGGCATATTGCGGCAAGGCAGTCCGCCTTATTCGCACACCCTTTGTTTGTCAGCAAGTAAAAGTCCTTGTCCCTCTCCTTCTCGGCTTCCTCTTCCTCCTGTGTTAGAGGAGCCCCTATCCATGTTGGCTGACACCGGTTGAGGTCTTCTAGGTAGTCACAGTTGTCTGAGTCTACATTGTACATTGTCGTTGGCGTATGATACACGGTTCGGGAAGGGTCAATGCCTCTCGCAACAGCAACGGCACTATCGTGCCATGCTCTCTTTCGCCGTGGTTGCTCCATGGTTGGGGATTCTCTTGGGGGCGCCTATTTGCCGCCTCGCTAGGCCATTTTGTGGTATCTCACATGCTTGCCACAAGACAAAGGGTGTAAATTGGCATGCCCAAGCACAAGTTTCCCACTGCTAGGAGCACCAATTTTGGGCGTTCCCGGCACACGGTGTTTTCCAAGCGCCAACCGCCACGGCACCTGTTCCCCGTGGGCGCGCACACTGGTGTTTGGCGCTTCCTATGGGTTGTTAGTGTGTCGCCCCGTACCCAAGGGTTGTGGCAACACCGCATGTCAAGGTGCACGCAAACATTGTGGCAAAGAACATTGTTGAAAAAAAGAGTGCAACTTGCACAACAAACCACGGAGCAAAATACCCAATTTTTTAGCTTGCGTCACATAGTAGTTCTATTGGCGCAAAATGACGCCACCTAGTAACCCATAATAACAGCCACGCACCAGTTACCGTTGTTAGGTTCTGTGCCCGTTAAATGACTACATTTGTGGCTAGCACCACATTTCAAACTCACATTTATTGGGGTTTCCACATTGTGACCCCGGTTTTGAAGCCAGCATATCACATATGTGCCTTCCACAACGTATGGACAATGTCTGCAAAAGCGGTAAACAACGGCAGTGCGCTAATTGACACAACCACCGTAAACAGCCACCAAGGGAGCTTGCATCGCATCCGGCTACCCCACCGGAACCAGAAGCGAGGCCAAAGCCTTCACCTAAGCCACCGCGGTTGCTGCACCACGGACACCACTAGTTCCCACAAAAAGAAGTGCCTTTCACATTGCAATTTTTTTTGCAAATGCGGAGGGGTGCGGCATTAGTTTGCACTGCTTCCGTCGTAAACAATTGTAGCTATAAAATAGCAAAGAGAATGTTGCAACATATGCGACTGCAAGTCAGAGAAAACTTTGCCCTAGAAAGACAAACAAAGCCTACAGCGCTTTTCAAAAGGCAACAACCCGAGTTTGCAGCTAACCCGTGTGTGTGTATGTGGTCAAAAGGACCACTAAATAATATAAGTATAGGCGCTCTTGCCCTTGACCAGTGCTTGCACACCACCAGGACGTTGCCCTATTGCGCGAGTCTCTTGACGCCGATGGTGGTGACCAAATGCGGGATATTGTTGTCAATCAAAGTGGCGGACCAAATGACATATTGTATCAGTCAAAGTGGTGGATACAAGACAGCACTCATGACCCACTCCCCCAAGCCTATTGGCCAAGGAGTAACGGGGTCCTCCACGGGTATTGTAGGTTTCACACACCCATTATAAAGGCTCCTAGGGGTAGCTCTCGCCACCACAGTCCCGAAACCCAGCCCATGATTGAAGCAGCTTGCACGGCATAGCCGTGGGTTTTAGTCATTCGGAAGCGTCACGGGTCCTGGGTGTTAGGTCTATTTTCCCGTCAACCCACGTGTTTACTCATTTTCACCTCTCCTTGCTGTTGACTACTTGCCACCGGCCATAATCAGCCTGCAAGTTCGGTTAGGGAATATTCATGGAGCAATGAACTGACGGCTGCGGCCGTGCCAAACAAAACAAAGTCGTCCGGATGATAGGGCAGGCTGAGAACACCGACTTTGGCTAGTGGGGTCTCATACCTCTTCACATAAGCATTCTCCCAAACATGTGAACAATTGAAAGCAGAGGTGGCTCATTGCTTTTTCTTTCCGAGTCCACACACTCTCTCTCATACCTTCTTCAAATTTCTCATCATTTTTTTTTGTTTTGTCAAACTTTGCTGCTTGCATGGTGAAGGAGAATAGGTCGAAATTTGAGGGCGCTTCAGCCTTATAACTTGGAGAAGTGTGGGAGGGGACACAAGAAGAGGGGTTGGCTGTGCCACAACCCGAAAGATAAGCGGTTTTTCTGTGCATGGCGCTCACAGCACTTCCGGGACAATCGGGCACAGTCAATGCACCCCAAGTCCAAGGGTTGTCCTTCAGAAGGGGGAAAAAACAGACAAATTCAAAGAAAATTTCGTTGATCTACATTTGGCTGTAGAAATGCAGCACTAAGCGGCAGTCAGCCAGTCACTGACAATGGTCACAGCAGTTGGCAATTAACCAACAGCAATCGGTAATGACAAAAGGTAGCCGGTGACTACCGAGAGTTGGTGGTTAACCGCAGGCAGTCGACGACAAGTAAATAATGGCCCGGGGGCTGATCCTGAAGAGCGTTTGTTGTGCAAAAAAAATCATTGATCAAAGGCAGCCCTGCGAAACCCCACCCCACCCCACCCCATTTCACAGCACCCCAGCAAGGTCCACAGCACTGTGACACACCAACATCCAAAACTGGGAGGTGCTACAAATAGGCGGCGTGAGATTACATGATGGGTGCACTGGTTGAAGACTGATAATGCCCCCATGAGGCCAGTCAAATTGACCCTAACGGGGGGCTCTGTGGGGGGCTTGAGAGCTGGCCTCTGCACTGGGTGCCTGAAAGCACACAAAGCACCTGAAATACAGCCCTTTTCCGGAGCCCTGATGTCATGTGTGTGTCTCTCTCTCTCTGTGTGTATGTGTGTGTTGCCCAAAAGATTTTCAAATCTTTTAGCGTCAGTGAACCCACATCGCCTCTCAACAACTATGTTTGCACTACAGCAATACTTGGTCTTCAACCCCTCACAAATTCCTCCCTCTCCGCAAGACATAAGACATGCACGTACATTTCATGTGACCGTGTTGTGCCCTGTGTGTGTGTGTATGTGTGTGTGATGTACTATTAACGAGGGTTGAAGGCTTTTAATGTCCTGGCCGCTCTTGCGACGGGAGGGTTTGTACTATTAACGAGGGCAAAAGCCGATTAAGGTGCTGGACGCTATGCGACGGGTTAAGCGAGGGGGCTATGGGTCAGGGACTGGCCGCGCCCCCCCCCCCCCGCCTCTGACCCACCCCTGGTGTCGCGGCGCGACGGAAGGACTGGGCGCCCGGGGTTGGGTGACCTCACTACTAGCCCTCCCATGCGGCAAGATCAGCGCCTTGCTGCCCCCCTGGTGCGCCGGAACCGGTGCCCTCGTCCCTACTGTGGGGGGTGTGTCCCTCCTCCCCAGTCGACCTTGGGGCCCCGCCGGCGCCGCCGCCCGCGGCTGCTCGGAGTGGAAGGGGCTGCTTGGCGTACCCTTCCCCATCGCATCCACCACATGGCCGGCGGCCGCCTGGGTGGGGAGGGGGTGATTGTGATCCCCCTCCCCCCCCGATAACACCCTGTGCCCCAGGCATGGGCCCAGGATGCGCAAGAGTTCCCCTGCCCGCAAGATCATTGGGCTGGCGGCTGTGAAAGCCGGCTGACCACGAACGAACAAACGAAACAAAGCCGCGGGCCAACATGCGGGGCCATAGCCCAATGGATTCAATGTGTGTCAGTAGGTGTGCTAGCATGTCTAGCATTGCATTTGGCAGGCATAGCACATCCACCACGCACCAGCCGTCCAACCCTGTGGCCGCGTGTATCCCCATTTTGCGGAAGCACTTGCGAAGCCTGGAGCCTGTGAGGGGGGTGGCACCCATGTCTGTATTGTGTTTAATGAAATTCCGGGATTTCTGCACAAAACCATCCGGGTGTGGCTTGGGGGAGTGCACGTATTTACACATGACCTTGTCCCATGATTCATGCACAATTTCATCCATGCCGTCCACATTGGCTGTGGGCCCGCCGGTCTGTGGGTCCTTCAGCATGACAAGGGGCGCCTGATAATCATTTTTAATCCATTTATATATGTCCTTGGGACGATCCAGCCATGCCTTTCCTATAGACAGGCGGCATTGGTGTAGGCGTTCCATGTTGGCGTTCCAATTCGAGTGTGCGCGCGTGCTTTCTGCCCATTGCTTGGAGGGAGTCATGCAGGGCCATGACTTCCACCATTGGGGGGGGGGGGGTCTGCGTGGCACCGGCAGATGAGGGCCCGGGGCCAAGTGTTGCAATTCTTGGAAAGAAAAGTCGTCACAGACCAGCTGCCCAATTTTGCGCAAGCGGCGGCACGCCGCATCCCACTCGTGTTTGACTTGTTGTGGCATGGGTCCCAACGTGATGGGACTCTGCATTGCCTTCTGTTTGCGTGTCACTGCCCTGAGCCGAGCTAACAGCGCACCCAGCGGATCATTGGGCGTAGCAACCCCAGGTCACTCTAGATTTTAGAGAGCAATTTGGTGCGTGGGGCCCCTGACCTCGTGTTTTTCATGGGGCATAGCATGGCATGCATAAGCATGTCGTCAGTGCCACGCCCTTCTTTTATAGTGAAGGGAGCACAGAGAATGGGGGTATTTGTGTGTGTGGTGAGGCCTCAGGGCCAGGCCCATTTCCTCGGCAAGCCAGGTCCCAAATTCCCATAGCCTGTCAACCGGTGCTCCTGCATCGAGCAGGAAGTCCCTTTTGGGTATATGCGGGCGCAAGAGCTCCGTGCATATTGTCTCTAAGTATGAGTCCTCCCGTGGCGGTAGGCTAAAAGGGGGGAGTTTGCGGAGTTTCATCACATTGCATGGGCGTGTTGATATTGAGTGTGTACCGGACCGCATTGTGACCAGGCAGCCCGTGTTCTAGGACCTCTTCCACTAAAGTAAACGAGCCTGCGTGGGCTGGGTCCGCCAGCATGGCGTCGATGCGCGTTGTGGTGCCATCCCCTCGCGTGTATGCACTGAGGGGGTGGTGCCATGCAGCTGTGCGTGCGCCAGATCAATGTCAATCAGCCCGTCGGCGAGCGCGACTAGGGGGGCGGGGGGGGGGGGGGGGTGGAATTGAATGTATCAAAACTGAAATTGGCGTCTGTCAGGACAATGAGGTCCGTATTTTCCAGTCCCGAGGGGTAGCAGATGATAGTCTCCCAGAACTCGCAATTAAGTGCCGTGTTACCGGCGATGCCGAATACCACTTGGATATTTATATGTTCTTTCCCTTCCCCTAGGTAGGCGATGACATGGAGCCAGCGGCCCGAGTGCCAAAGCTTTTGCTGCAGCGGGTCATCAGCCCTTCCTGCAGAGGAGTCCCACTCCACCCTGTGGCGCACCCTAGATCCCTCCCGTGGGGGAGGCGAGGGGGGAGCCCCAAAAACAGTCCTAGTCCGACTCCTTGGCTAGCTATTGCATAAATCACTGACCCGCCTGTGTTAGGCGCGTCTCTTGCAATCCCACAAAGTTGGCTAAAAACTCGAACATTGTCTCATAGTGCGCACGCAAAGAAGTAAAATTTGCATCATTGAAGGCCCGAGGTGGGACAGATGTCCCCACATCTCAGTAGGCGGAGGCGTACTCCTGTGCGCTCTGCATTGCCTATAGGAGATCGGCATCAATATTGGCGCCAATTTCCACATCTACAGCCATGGTGTCCTCTGGCTTGGGGCACCCTGTCACTGCAGGTAGGACGGCGTTCCGTCCTACCATGCGCGGATGTTGCCTGACTGTCGCCCTAACAACCCTTCGCCATGACCTTTCGCAGAGCCGAGTGTCGCTCGCAGGCACTTTGGCCCCTTCCTAGTCGGCCGGCACACCCGTGAGTTCCACGTCGTATACTGGGCGAACCATCCTTGACCTCTAAAGGTGGCGGGTGATCATTACCTTGACGCCCGCTCCAAACACTTTGCTGGCTTCCCTCTGGGCCACCTGCTAGTCACCTGAGGCGGGGCCAAAGGTCAGGCCGTACCCGTACACACACGCAGTGGTCAACTTGGGGGGGGGGGGGGCAGCAATGCCCAGGCAATGCGCAATTTCTTGCCTGAATTCCGGTAATATAGGACCACCCCATACACGGACCCCAATGCGGTTCTCTTTGTTGCCGGTGTGTCTGGTGTGGTATGTGTGTGTGTGCGCGCGTGTGTGTGTGTATGTGTGTGTCTGTGTGTGCGTGCATGTGCGCGTGTGTTGAAGGCTACAACGCAGCTGGTGGCGTGTTAATTTGCAATGCCCTGGGCAAGTGACCCCAGATGGGGCGAGAAAAGTAGCGGGAACCACTCTTCGGCTCTGTTGGCACCAAGCCCCCACCAACTTGAAAAGCCATTGTTCCCAACACAAATGTGGAGGGGCCCTTGTGGTTGTGCCCATTTTGATGGGGGTTTGAATTTGAATCCCCAACCACCAAATTGCATAATTGAAAGCTAGTTAATGGCAATAAAGCACGATGTGGCCCACTCTGTGATGAAAGGTGAGCACTATCCGCATCCAAACCAAGGCCTAAGCTCATAGACTTTCAATTGCAAGTGTGTGTGGGGGGGGGGATCCAGCCAAATCCTCCACCAAAGGGGTTCAAAATTTGCAGTGTCTGAACGCCCCTAAAGAGCTGTATCAGCGGTGGTGTGTATGTTGAGGAATACACGGCCCCCCTGTCATTTCCTGCTCTGCAGTGCTCTGCTGTGCAGTGCCCAAACATGGCTGGCTGTGGGGACCGCGATGCTCACAGGCTTAGTTTGAGGGGGTAATTGTGCATAGCACACGAACAGCTGCGGATATTGGGGTGAGTTTACCGGAACCAACCTTAAAACCATGAACCACCCAAAACCCCACATGCGCAGGCTAAAAGCTGCCAATAAACAATACAAAGCTGCCCATTGGTGTCCAGGTTGTCTTTTTTTCTATGGACATAACCTTTTTGACAGCTGGTGCCTTCACAGTCAAGCGAGATGGCCCCACTTCATGAGCTGCTCCTTGACCGACACATGCACCGGTTGCAAGGGTCACCACCATCTACTTGATACCCAGAAGACCATCTTTGGGTTGTTGTGACATCCCAGATTCTTGCCCTTGGCTTGCACAACTTGCTTTGCAATGGAGCCACTACTTGCTAAGGCAGCACACACCAAGGACAGCATGGCAGTGGGCTTGCCAGCTGTTGAGCCAAGCAAAGCAGTATAGCTACATAACTGCCAGTGTGTTGGGGGGTGCAAAACGGAGGGAATACACAAGATACACAAGATGGCCCCAAAAAACTACTCCACAATCATAGTGCTAGTGCATCAACAATTCCAACTCAAAAAAACAACGTGGTCCTCTGAGCCAAAGTGCACTTCTGGTGCCCTATGCTCAGGCCACCGCACATTTCCTTCTAGTTGGGGGTCCAAGACCATTGAAATTCCGCACAGCGCATGCATAACACACTGTGTGCCCTGTGTGCCCTGTTAGTCAGTGCGACCGTGTGACAGTGAAAGTCAAGTGACATATGCAAAAGGGGAGGGATGATACCTAAATTTGACATGCCCCACGCCCTAGAATGTTGGTTAAAGGCCCCTTGGGGGGAGGGGGCTATTTGAAGGCTAAGGCATGGCCATCCGTGCGGGTCGGAGGGACATCCCCAAATGGTAAATCTTGTGTTTGGTTTTGGCGTCGGTCTTGGTTTTGCCCATCACCTCACCTGTGGCCCTTGTGTTGCTCTGCCAACACACCAAGCTTAAGGAACATTAGGTGTAATAGTAAGTCAGCCAGCTGGGGTCTCCTTGCAGCAATCTCCTCGTGCAAAAGAATGTTGTCTTCCTGCACCAATCTTTGCTTGCAATGGTTCCTACAAGCATGGACTCAGACCTGCCTGCATGGTATCCACAACATCTACGTGTAGCAGCACCTGTGTGCAGTCAGCCACGTCTACATTGGCAGTGAGACACCGGTCACTGCCGACCCCGCCGCCCTTCAGCCATCTACGGTGTCTTCCACAGCAACAAGACGAACAGTTCAGCCAGCACAACCCTTTTCGCCTGAGACTAATGGGAGTACCAGCCCGCTGCTCCGTCTGATGTTGCATTCATGGCTGCGGCTCCTTTTTGCCGACTGCACCGGGCCCGATTTGCCTCCCCTAAGCCGTTGCATCCGTCAAAAATGGCTGAACACCGCCATGTGTAGCATCTGGGCGCTGTGTAGGTCAACCAACCCAAACGGTGAAAGAACCTTTGTCTCCCCTTTCCTGCCCAGTTAAGCTCAATGAGCACCTTTGGTGACCACGTTGTGTATGGCTCGAAATTTACCCCCAAAATGACAAGTTTTTTAAGGTTTGACTGCTTTTGACTGCTTGCACACCGAGAACCCTGGTAGTGATGAATGATGATGCAACACATTGGAGGAAGGTGTGCAAAGTGCATACTGCGCAGTGTGCAGTGTGCAAAGTGCCTATTGTGTAGTGCACTTTGTTTTGTGCAGAGTGCTCAGCAGTGGCCAGTGTGCAGAGTGCGATATGTGTACAATGCACAACCTGTAGTGCATTGTACTGCGCAGAATTCGCGGGTTGTTATGTGCAGTAAGCACAGGGTAAAGCAGTGCAGAGTGTGCAATGTGCAGTGTACATGGCATGAAATGTGCAGTTCACAGAGTGCAGTCTCCTTGTGTTCAATGTGGACCATTGGACAATTGCACCGTGTGCAGCATGCGCCGTGTCTTGTGTGCACAGTGTGCTGCGCAGCATGCAGAGTGTTCCAGGGGCACAGCGCACAGTGTGCAGCGCACATTTGCTGTGTGCACAGTGCGCAGTGTGAATACTGAGTCATAGGTGTGCACAATATTAAGTGTCCACGGTGCAGAGTGCAAAGGGCGTGTTGTGCAGCATGTTGAGTATTTGGTGTGCAGTGTGGTGTGCATAGTGTGGAGTGCACAGTATGCAAAGTGCGTGGTGGTGCAGCATGAAGCGGTCAAAGTGCGCGACGTGCGCCATGCAGAGTGCACATTGTGCAGTGTACAAAATGTGCAGTATGTTGTCTGCAACGTCCCCTTCTCCACAAGTTCTCACTACTCAGTCCTGGGTAGCGCTTAGTGGCAAGCTTGGATGCGCATACTCTATGAAAGCATACACATCACATCATCTCAGTAACATGTGATGGACATGCACGTATCGGGGCCAATACCCGTAACGAGACGTGGGTCGTGGTGCAATGCGCGACATCGGCTTAGCCCCCCCGCCCGAAACACTTGCACACTGCACACTGTAAATTGCAGCCGAGTCCACAAAAGTTGCAAAATGGGTCACCTGTACACGATGAACACATTGCACATTCGGACAGATCGGCCAGGCGAGGGCCACATAACCTGCAGATCTGGGAACTTCTCAACACGGGTCTTCTCCAATTTGTTTATGATAGGGTTCTTGCGCTTGGCGACGGTGACCCGCTTCACCTTCTTGTTGTCGTGGAACCCCACTTGCCCCACATCCATCCCCTGCGTCTTTTTCAGGTTGGACCAAGGGGTGTACACCACCCGAATGTCATCCAACTTATTGCCCTCGATCGAGTTGGCTTTGGTCAGCTGAGCGGCTTCCTCGATGACATCGTCTGAGAGGGCCTCCATGCCCTGAGGGAACGCCACAAAAGTGTATCTTCCGTTCGTGTGTTTGTGTCAACAACAAAACAATGTGATGCCCGCGCACTGAGTGTGTGGGTGTTCCTGCACAGTGACCAGGCCTTGAGATACTCCTGGACTCTATGCCCTCAGCGCTGCATCCCACAGAAATGCCAGATTCCATTAAAATCCTCAGAGAACTAAATCCCCCACTGTTCCACTTTGCCCCCGTGGCGTCCGCGCCGCTGCCGCATCGGCAGGCTTCACACCACATTCACGTGTACACTAAGGCAGCCAGTGCACCTTCGAGCCAGGTGGGCTAAAGGCCTTCAGGAGAAATCCAAGGCAGCCAGGCAAGACAGGGATGCATTGGAAGGAGGGGTATATGGGTATGGGTATGTGTTGAACCCTTGCTGCCCAATCCAGATAGCACCCTCCCCAGGGGGCGGGGTTCCCTGGTGGTGGGGGCTCATCTGGCCCCTCCGACTCGGGAGGGGGGGCGGGGGGGGGGGGGGCAGAGCGAGGTGTCAGAATAGCCGTTGGAGGCGGTCGGCAAAACGGTTCAGAGCGGTTTCGGTCGGTCACACCCACAATACACCAGCTGGCCAGACGTCACAAACCACGCTCCGTTGGTTCTTAACAGGAATTCTGACTAACGGAACCCAACAAAACTTTCAATAAGCCCCCGAAACCCGCCAAACCCCTCAGCAATCCTCCAAACTGTGACTTCCACAAAATCAACAGCCGCCAAACATCCTCACCCTCTGCGGTGTTGCTGCATGGCTCCCACGCGGGAAAGGGAGGGAGCGGCTGAATCTCAAGCTCAGGAAACAGCAGCAGGAAGCCTCCCCCTCCCCCACTCTTCCATGCATAGCGCTGCAGGCTGTGAACATACTTCATGCAACCCAAAAACGCCAAACCCACAATGAAAAAAAACCATCATTTGACGGTCATTGAGGGAACCAATCGCACGGCGCGTGCCGCGCGTGGTACCGCGCAGGTACCGCACTGGTTCTTCGTTGCTATTTTATGCTATTTTGGCAGATTTTCAGGGTGGCAGGAACGCAGTGGCCTGTGCCTCCCAGAGAGCGTGTGAGGCAATTACTTTCGGCCTTTCGCAATTCGGACGTGAGACAGGTCTCTGTCTCACCCTGTCTCACGGGGTGCCCTGTCCTGTGAATCCATCGTTTCTCAGTGTTTCACGTTTCAAGAATCTCACATCATTTACCTGGACTTCTGCTATCCTTTTTCATCAGCACTGTCCTCCGGAGATGTGAGGGATGAGCCCACAGACAACTCCCAATTGACCGTGGGCTGTCCAAAGATGGCTGGAGGAAAACGATCCCACTCTGCATACGGTTGGTGTTGCACATTGCATGCATTCAGAAACTCCAATGTTTACCTCAGGGGGTCCACTGGGCTGGGCTCACAACGCCACTTCCATCTTCATCATGGGCGATGGTCTCGAGGCGTGCTTCCCTTGCCAAAAGAGGTGGGTGACCGCCAATTTTCAGTACCGCTGCCCTCGCACAAACTCGACTAATGCTTGGAGGGGAATGGTGGTTACAGCCAGCAGTGACTACAAAACAAGGAGAGTCCATCCCTACATACCCCACAATACTATGCACACCGCTCTGCGGGCTTGTGTCCCTCGTTGGGGTACTTGACCACCGCAATGGTACCCAATCCTATGGAGCCTCCCCGTTGCACACACACCGTGTAAAGAGCAGGGGTAAGAAATCAGTGCATAATGCGAAAACTAAACACACAGCGATTCCACCGTTTGACGCATCACAGGCGCCGCAGGAGAGTGCCTCCCTCTGCCGTCCACCCAATGAAAAGTATGGCCATGGGTGTGGGTGGGGGCGACCACCATGCCACAGCCTTTGTCGCACAGCCCCCGTCCCGCAGACATCGTGAGCCCACACACCCCGTCCCACAAACCTCTCCAGGCTTCAACCGCAGATAGATATGGGCCGAGGAATGTTTGTCAACGTGGAACCAAATGTCCTCGGGCCAGCCCCACTTGATCAGGTCCTCGTTCTCATACTTGTCCTTCCCGACATAGCACAAGAGCTTGGGGTCTGACGCCAACGTGAAGTAGAACACCATTCTGTGGAATCTGGCACTGGAAGGGAAGCAGATTCACCCGACAACAAGAGCTGCGATGGAAGGATGGAACGAGGCCCCCACTGCACTGGTAGAGCGGGAGGCTCATGGCAGTAAGACGCAGGTCTGCTCTCAGATGGCTTGGCCAAGCCCGGCGTGCAGCCCTGGACTGTGGACTGCGGACTGTGGACTGTGGAGTGGGAGTACTGGACTCGCTGCAGAATCGTGTGGGAGGCAGGGCGCACGGTACGCGCCTTTTTGGTCCATTAGCCGGGTTGGCAACAGCGTGTGCACAAGAATGCCAGCAATCGAACAAACATCTCACCATGATTTCTTCTTCTCCTCTTTCAGAATCATCATGTTTCGCCATTTCTACTTCTGTGCCCTTTTTGAATCCAAATCATCTATGTCATAATCTTCATGCTCAAGCTCTGAAGGAAAACTTGCTGTGAGGGCGAATCCTTGCACTGCGCGCGCATTGCGTACTACTTTTAGACTAGGTTCCCCCCCCGAAAAGCCCCCAAGAACACCCCTCCCAGACGGCCTTAAAATTAGGCGACCCCAACTACCCTAGCTCAAGAACTGTTGCAAGCTACCTTCCCTTCACATGCGACATCATGCAAAATGCAGAAAGCCATGAATGGCGATGTGTGCGAGTTCCTGGGGTGACAGGCTGAAAGCTGAGTTGCCTGAGAAAACGCCACCCACCCACCACTGTCAGTCCCAGTGTGAGTCTAGCAACCTGCCTCTGCGGTTGGATGGCGACTCATTGTGTCCTGACTGTGGTCAGTTGACCTGGGAAAATGGTGGAATGAGGAGTTGGCGCCCCCGCCCAGACCACTTGGGGACTCCTCCATGTGTGACTGGCGAGTGCCTTTGGGCCAAGGGGGGCTACCGTAGGGCAGACGAGAAGACGGCTTTGATGCCCCATCGTCGAAGGGGGAGCTCGTCCGGCTTTACCACTCTATGGTCGGCGTGGGGCGGATGAACGCTACGCACCCTTGGGAAGACCCTTGGAAGAAGCATCAAACCCTGCTGTCAAAAAACAATGATGCCCAGAGTATCACAAAAATATAGGTTTCTGATACGACTAGAAGCCCAAATAGTCGCACTACGCACGCACTGCACTTAAGTCCCCCGCTGAAATAGCAGCAGCCGGTAGCAAACTCATACAAAACCGCTACACAATGTGCGCACGGTGCCCCCACTCCCTATCACTGCATCGACTGTGTGAATGAAACTTCTCTCGATGCAGCCGTTCCGCTCAGTGCTGACATGGGCATGCCCACAGTACATCGAAACTTGGAGACAGGCCTTTGGCCTTGACGTGCGCTAGCGTTGTCCTTGGGTACTATTGTGTGGTGGTACGAACGAGTCTGGGACCTGGTCCAGCACCTGCTGCCTGTCAAAGCACGTGTGAATGAGTACTGAGCACTTACTGAGCACTTTGGAAAACAATCTACAAACAAAAAGCTTCCACGAAGGTAAACTAGCCACTTGGGGTTCGTCAACTGCGTATTTTACAGCATTTGAAAACACTGCAAAATACGCAGTGTTTCCCAGTGAAACTGGAAAACAATGCTGGTCACTGCACAGTTCCCGGGGGAGGGGGGTGGGGCGTAGCAGCACTTTTCAAGGATCAAAAGGCCCTTTTTGACCAAAATGCGTCGCACATGCCCCAAATTCTATTGCCTTCGGCAGTGCACCTCGAAGAGTTGCTGACAGTCAGCCAATCAGTCACTTAGCCACGCCAGTAGTCAGTCAGTCAGTCAGTCAGACAGAAACACACAGTTTGGGTTTGTTGTCAGTGGCAGACTCGGCCATAAGCAGTTGGGAAGGAGAGGGTCCGCAGTGCAAGTGGTGGCCGAATAGTAATGTAGCAAGCCGCAGACTTTTTGGTCGGCGGTTCGAACCCCGGTCAGGTGTACATGTCGGCGGCACCGCCGACGATAGTCCACCCAGCAGGATTCAAACCGCTGACCTAAAAATCTGTGGTCGGCTGCATTACCATCCAACCAGGCTTGGTTGTTGCAGCAGTGTGTCTCCCCACTGCTTGAAGCCTTTTCAGCGAAAACTTTTGACCCCCGCCCCCATCCCCCACCCCCCCCACCCCCCCCTCAAAAAAGTGATATCCAGTTTTAGGGGATAGAGGCCTCAGAATAAAAAAATCCATTGGGGGATTGTCTTATTGGGCAAAATAATGATTTTACAAGGGGTTGGACATCAAATATCATGCCTTGGGGTATGCTAGCGAATGACCCCAAAAAAGGGGGGGGTATACAACGCCTGCACCTGCGCTTGATCTAACAACCTCTCTTCAAGGTGATTTCGTCCCACAGATATCGCACTTCATTCCACATGCACCAGCCCCATTGTCAGCCCTCCGTCAAGACTTCGATTCTGTTGAAAGAGGAAGAAAAAAGCGCGGCAACAAGTGCCATATGACGTAAGCGACGGCCGTTGTGCGATGTGGGGTAAGGGGTCTTTTGCGCACACTTGTGTTGACTCTGTCTCAAGCCCCAAAGTGACGTGCAGACGGGTTGCGACACAGCCGACTGGCAAACTCGAATGTACTCGTGTTCGGCACACGGCAAGTTGCCTCTTCCCCCCCTTTCCCCTTTGTATGGAGTCGGTACGTGGCACACAGGGCACACGTTACCCCCCCCCCCCCCCTTGTCGTTCCCCACCCCAGGGAAGACAGTCCCCCACCACCCCCTGGGGACGGTCACCAAGTGACGGTCCCCCACCCCCCTAGGGGACCGCACTACCACCGTAAAGAATTCAGCATAAGATACGTTCAAAGGGCTGCCAATGTACGGAGACCTACTCCTTGACCGGCTCGGTGTAAAATTTCTTGGTCCTGCTCCACTTCACCTTGAAATCTTGCACATGCTCTCCACTTTCCAATGGAATGCTTTGGGCAGCACTCTTGGGAGGTGGTTTTGCCTTCTTGGTAGGAGGCTTGGCAGGCGCAAGCAGATTCTTGGGAACCCATTTCCCTTCGGGAATGTCCCTTGTAAAATACAACTTGTTCCCAAAACTGCGTCCCATACCCCATACACCAGGGGCACTCTTCACCCACACAACCTCCATGTCAGAATTCAGGTGACTATCATCATCCGTCACATTTGTCCCAGGGGGAAACATGGTTGTGCTGTCAAGTTCCATTTCAGCGAAAGTAAGCAAAATGTCCCGCCATGAGTGCAAGGGATACAAGTGGCAGTGCCCCACAACACAGTCACCCACGCAACAACACAATGAGCCGCAACGAAAAATTTTGGGTTGACCAAGTGACGCCCCCCACCCCCTGGGGAACGACAAGGGGTGGGGAACAACAAGGGGGGGGGGGGGGTAATTGAAGCATAGACTAGCTGTCTTTTTAGCCCCATCTTACGACGGATTGAAACCAGACCTTCGGACTGGGGCCATTGCAGCATGTGTAGCAGGGGATTGCTTCACCACCCCATCTGGCGCTGGGAGGGGGGGGGGGGGTATGGGGGGCCTGGCTAATCCACGGGACCCACCTGTCAGAAGAATCGTCCTCAGGATAAAAATGAAATTTATTGAAGGGGATGGAAATTTACGGCTAATTTGAGGTACACAAACTTGTTTGGGGTCCGCAGACCCACCAGTCCGATTCCCCCCACCCAACCCCCGAGGGTGGGAATCTCACTAAGCAATGTTCTGATCTGTAGCCATGTCTAAAGAACATGGCGGATGACTGCCCCGGGGGTTGACTCTACTAGTTGGCACTGCGTGCCTTCTTCTTCTTTATTAGAAGGGCCCCAAGCGAAGGGTGGGCCGTGTACATAATACCCTGCTTTCCTCAGCGGGCGCCGAACAACGGGGAAGCATGAACTAGGGAAGCAGTTGGCCTGGCACGGCATTTGTGTTCAGGATCTAAGCCACAGCAGCACCCCCTTTGGGAAGACACCCTTGGAGGTTGACAGCAGACATGCGGTGTCTCGTAGGCAGGGGCGTATTAGAGGAGAGGAGGGAGGGGAGGGGGGCTGCTTTGGAGGGGGAAGGGGGGAGAGGGCCCAGGAAGAACCCACCCCCTCCTATGGTCTCTGGCCTAAAGGGCCAGTGGAAAAATTTCCTTAATAAATGCCGAGGAAATTTTGCGAGCGAAGGCCAAAAAGAATTTTTCTCCAGTAAATCACACTGACAATCTCTGGACTGAATCATGCGTTGAAAGAGGAGGAGGGAGGGGGGCGGGGGGGCTGGGGAAAGGGGAACCCTCGTCCTGTGGGTTTCAGGCATTTCAATGCATCCCTGCCTGTAGGCTGCCATCAGAGGGTGAGCCAAACTTTGGGTGACGCAGCACCTCATTCGCTTTTTGCGATGCCCTTTGATATGCGAGCTCCCCCTTTGAGATGGTTTCAAAAGCTCACGGCTCATTTTACTTCGTGGAATTTCTGCAGAATGCTCACTACGACAGCACAAGGAGACAGAAGCAGATGCATGAAGATGGCCATGAACAAAAGGTAGGACAGTCAGGACGTGTTGGCCGACACCAACGGTCCCATGGATGAGCCCGAAAGGTCCACCGAGGGCAGTATCCAACAACTGGAAAGCTCCAGGGGAACTGTCGGTCACAACTGCCGCCCTTACATGTACATGGGCGTTGGGTGCTTTGAATGGGGAGGGCTGCAGCAGGCCTTCTGGGGATACCGGCACTTCGACGTGGCGCTGGGAGAGCCTGAGGCCCCATACCGGTCATGCGGGGTCATGCACAAGCATGCATGACGCGGCGGGGTCATGCACAAGCATGCATGACGCGGCGGGGTCATGCACAAGCATGCATGACGCGGCGGGGTCATGCACAAGCATGCATGACGCGGCGGGGTCATGCACAAGCATGCATGACGCGGCGGGGTCATGCACAAGCATGCATGACGCGGCGGGGGTCAGGGGCACATCATTGATGTCACGAAAGGTGGGCGATATCATGACCTGCACGGCCAGCCTCGCTGAGAACCTCGAAGCCCAAGCCAACATCTTACAGCAGACGTTGCGGTGGAACACAGGAGGGGGGGTGCCAACCACGCTTTAGAACAGAGCAGTGGGGGGGAGGGTGGTCCGTCCGTGCTCATAGAAATAAATGTTTTCGCAAATCCTTCATACGCAGTCTTGATGAGCTTGAGAATGGGGGCGTTGCTTGAATGGGGGAAGGGAGGGGGGGGGGTCTGGGACCCAAGGGTTTGTGCGGAAGAAAATGGCCTGCAAATCTTTTCTTGTGCACAAAATTGATTTTTATTTTCTTTTGCCGGGTCCTGGGGAGGGGGGGGGGGGAGGCATTCCTCCGTTCAATTGTCCCATTCAAGCACAGCCCTGGGCGGGGCGCGGGGGGGACAGGGACAGAGGCGGGATCCCCTCACGAAACCTGTGTTCCTACGCATGTTTGGGGAGTGCGGGCGCCCTCATGCACCGGAACGTCCAGAGGTGTCGCGCCCTGAAGCACGCGGCGACTGTGGCCACGTGACAGCCAGCCGGGTCAAGTTGAGGCGTACAAATGGCTTGTCATCCTGCCCCTTCCCTTCCTTGTGGGTCTTGTGTTTTGTGTCGTTCGTCGCTTGTCGTGTGTTATGAGAGGAGCGAAGATGCACAGCTGCACCGCGTGTCTCTGTCTCAATCCCATGACCCACATTGAGATCTACAAAATCGCATCCCTAAACGTAACAACTGCTGCCATGACACCACTGCCGACAATGTGGCCATCAGTCAGCGCCGGATTACATTGATCAGCCTGCCGGTCTGTATGTCACCCACACCCACCGTCGGCCACCCAACCCCCAGTCAATGTTCGGCAGTATTTAAGAACTGCTGCTGACAACCCTGAATGCTTTGATCCCTCCAGGACGGCAACACTGCAGGATTCGTGCCAATCGACTGGCAACACAGCCTTGCTCTGAAGGAGCTACAAATGGTGTCTGCTGAAGTTGCCTCAGGTTAGCCTCAGGAACAGTAGCTGATCTCAGGGCTGGGTCAGATAGGCTATAGGTCAGAATATCAGTCCTCGCTCAACGTCGCTGCATCACTGCCGTGGCGTCCACTCCTGTGTCAGCGGCGCAGGCTTTACATGCAGTCCTCCCCTCCCCCCCTCCCCAGACTTGTTGTAGTGGACCAGAGCCTGCTGAATCGAGCTCACGACAGTGAGTTTCAGAGTTGTGGAGCACAATCAGGAGCAGCATCTGCATGCGTGCCGAAGGCGTCACTTCCACGTTAAATTCGCCGCTTTCGTCTGCAAGTTCAGATACACATCCACGTGCTCAAAGGACCTGTTGGAGGCAGCGCAACGTGCGATGCTGACATGTTTCAGCCCCTGCCACATATAGCCCTCAGCCCTCAGCCCGCACAGAGCAGTCCCAACCCCATTGCCGGCCTCTGGTGACCCTTGTCTGTGCTGATGTGACAAAGGCAGGGGGCTTTATTGAACATTACCTCTGAGTTGCATGGGAGATGGGGTTTACTCATCGGTTGTTTCAGCACGGAGGGCCTGCAGAAGTCAGCAAACGACTCCAAGGTCAAAGCAACACATGACAAAGGCCGGCAGAGAATGGCCGTACGCAGGTCACAAAGCGCTCCACACATGCACGTCCTGGTATGCATATGCAGCAATGTGGAGGCAGAGAATAGGTAGGGCTCCAGATCACAGGCCATGGCATGGGGCACTCTCCACCGAGGAACGTGTGATTGGACTCCTGCCAGGCTCCACGTGGGGATGTTTCAAGGCACCAAAGAACGCTACAGGGGCAAGAAACGTCAGACGTCATTGGTCATGGCCTGGAAAATGCTGTTTTGGGCTTTGTGGGCGGTCCTCGGTCACTTCTGCCAAAAATGGCGTTTGACCCATTTGAGATTCCCCAGCCCCCGGGCATCTCCTTGTAGCCTTACCCGAACATGGGCACTTTGGAGCACTGCTGCCACACTGCGCATTGTGGGTTATTCACCTCGAGACAAGTGTGGGACTTTTGAGCATTTGAGGAAACGGTCACTGTGTTTTAACCCGTCTTCGATGTGAAATGCTTGTGGCGGATGGTACTGCAGGAAAGCGTGAGATGGGAAAGAATCAGAACTCAGCCATGATGCTTCGGTTTCTGCCCCAATGTTTCTGGGAAATACCTTGTTACAAGAAGATGCATTCCACAAAGTTTGAGCGGAAACTCAACAGTGGCGGCCGGGTACAGGTGTGGCACATGGAGAGGGTTGGTTTCAAGAACTGTGAACAGTGGCCAAAATATGCCCTGTTTCACCTTTTGTAGGGTGCATGAGAAGTCTCCGGGGGCTGCTGTGCAGATGTAAACCAGGTGAAACCATACAAAAACCATGTTTGATCACTGTTTGGCACCTTTGTCATCCGGTCGGCACCCATGATGCCCCCTTCTTGGGTCCCAAAAAGCGGTAAAAGCCACCCAAGATGCCCACCTTTTCTACACTTGACTACCGTCCTCTGGGCACTTATGGTGGTCAACGACGAATCAACCATGCCAATCTGGTGCGAACCCAATCTAATAATTGCTTGAGCTGGTGGCTTAGCATTTGTGAGCAATGGGACGAGAAATGTGTGTCAGCAGCTTTGTTCAGCCTCAGTGACACCGCCCGAGAAGGCGGACCGGGACACGGACTGACATTCGGCCCCAGGCAGTCCCAAACCTGCGGTATTCATATCCCGCAACGGTAGCGTTGCCCTTTGGCGCCCCCAAGCGTCGGTGGTACTCAGGCCACAGGATATCCCAATCATCCTCCCACCACCAGGACTTGGAGAAGCCAAAGTACATGAACGGTTGAGCCACAATTAGGTACGCGGCCAGAGTGCGGGTGATCGAGTTGTGCAGGTGCTTGTCCCGCAGCGCACGTAGCTGAATGATGAAGCCGCCTGAGGATGCAGCGGAAGGCAAGGGACCTCAGCAGGCCCATCCAGTGGCAGCCGCTGTGAAGCAACACGGCTTGTCAGTATGCGTGTACCCCGTGGGATGGTTGTTCCCCCCGTCTATTGTGAAGGCGGCGGTGGCGCCACCCCACAGGCATGAATGACCCGAAGAGGCAACCAACTTCCTCCATGCGGCCAGGAGCCCAGCGTGGCGGTGGCCTGGCATAAGGGTCCCACACCCATCCACATACCCATACCCCCTAACCTGCAGCCTAGCCCACCCCTGTCCCTCTCCACTGGGCTGGCGGCTGAGCCCCCACTCCCACCCCAAACCTACCCCCCCCTCCCTCCATCCAGTACAGAGCAGGGGGGAGGGGGTCTGGAAAAGACATGCTGAGACCGGTCCTGTAGGTCTGACAGTGCTAATGCACTGGCGCGGCATCCATGTGACCGCTGGGGTAGATGCCTTGCACATAGGGTGATGGCAGGGTGGTCCTCATGCCGGACTAGTCCCACAGTAATCCTCACACCGGAGGCTTGGAAATTCCCTGGTCCAATCCCAAGCCAAAGGCTACATAAGGGTTACAAGCCCCCTCTGAGAAGGGCCCCTTGCTACCCTCTTGGAGGACCAACCTGACAGGGTGAGCCACTGGCCACATTGTCCTCTGGCAACCAAGCATCCACGGGCTCCAGGCCACTCGCAACACTCAGGAGGATTAACCCACAGGTCCACAAGACCCCATGCAACAGTGACAACCATGGACAGTCCCAATGGACCGTGCTGCACATACATATTTGCCAGTCAGGGGGCTAAGATGCCAGGCACCTGTCCACTGGTACTCAGGGGTACCCCGAACGGGACCCGTATGAGACCCCCACCCTACTGTACTAAAGCCAGGCTCTCTTGGAGACCGTGGCTGGCAACCCCTACTGATTTCCACTTGGTATGGCAGTGGCAGGGCTGCCCCATCCAGATAGCACTTTCCCCAGGGCTGGTGGTCCCTGGTGGTGGGGGCCCCCTGCCCAGGCCCGTCTAACTTGGGGGGGGTTTAGCAAGCGGCATCACCCCACAGCTCCACCACCCAACAGTGATGGTGGTTGCCAATGCGTTGTGGCATAAACTGGCACTCCGCCAAGGCTCTAGTTCGTTCAGGAAACCAGAAATCATCCACATCCAAAGGTGTCCAAGTGTCAATATGAATGGCGCACACCCATGGACCAACCCCCATGGGGGGCGGACTCACAAAGAGAAATTGCCATCTACATGGATTCATGAACAACAAAAGACACACAGCATGCACATGTCAAAAAAAGCCTTTTTCTCTGGCATCAGTCCTCAATGTAGGCTTGATGCCCTGACCTCACGCTAATGCCAGATGCCCCTGTCATAGGCGCTGACAGCCAATGGTTTCTCAATCAAGTGACAAGAGCAAACACATACAGCAGCATTGTGCTGTGATACAACTTTGATCCTGGGTACCATTACCGGCCCACCCAAAGCCAAAACGGCAGTATGTACCAAATTGCCACAGATATATCAAACACAGAAAACACACAGGGCAGTGGCTATCCCATCCTTGGCAAAAAGTTGTCAGTTGCCTCTGCTGGTCCAATGCGTCCAGAGACGACCCAGACGAATCACACAACTTCATTTCAGGTGACAATCTAAAAGGCTGAGAAGCGAATGCTCAGACAGTGCAAACAAGGGGGTTTCAGGCATCTCCTTGATGAAGACCCTCCCACAGGTTTGGGCTGCCCCAATGTGCATCAGCCCGGGCCATCAGGGAGAGCCCCATGTGGTGCGCTGGTATTGGCTGAAGGGTCTCGGCATGGCCGCCAAGGGGGAGGGGAGTCCTGAAATCCCCCCGCTTGTGTCGGTGCTCCATCACGTCCTGGAGTGCCTGCTCAAGGCCCCATGAATCAATTCAATGAGCACACGAAATATTGCTGTCCCTGCATTGCCCACCTCCCTCCCACTCCCCACTTTCCATCCATCATACAGTGCAAACGAGCCCATCCTCCCTGTTGCACCCGAAGATAAGTTGGGGTCCAACAGCGGAACGGGAAGGACCAGGCCTCAAAAAGCTAAAAGGAGTTGGGCATTCACAATGCCCAGATTGGCATGCACTTCCATAGCTTTGGTGACAGATGCAGTAGATGGTGGCAGATACGGGGCTGGCACATGTAACAAATATGCTTCCCTTGAAATGTATATTTCGTCAGGGGTATTGCTACAACTCTGCTCTGGTATTCATGGCCGACTTTTTAAGTTGGCCCATGGAGACAACGGTCACTTCCATGTGATGGTGTTCCCGGGTATGGTTGGAACTGCTTTTTCCAAGCAGTTCTTGTTAGGAACACCCAAACAAGTTTTCCATGCTTCGACCCAAGGCAATTTCCAAGCACCAATCCTTGCCCAGCCCATCCTTCAACCTCGCATGCAACTTTGCAGGTACTTTTCCCAACTACCCCTGCCCATCAAATTTTCCAAGCACTTTTTCCAACCTTCACCCCCACCCCCTTTTCCAAGCACCGATCCCAGCCCAGCCCACCGGCAACCTCGCATGAACCTCGCAGGCACTTTTCCCAACCACCCCAGCCCATCAAAATTTTCCAAGCACTTTTTCCAAGCGGCGGGCGCCTTCGGTTTTCCAAGCGGTGTGTTGCACCAAATGTCTGAGGACTTTTTTTTTCGGCCCATGCAACTTTCCGGCCCTCGCTTAGAATTGCACCTTGCGATTTACAACCAACAATCAAAAAGGTTCTCAGGAATTGTCAAGGTACAAAAATATTTCATGCCGAGGGGATTTGCGACATGTGGTGTGCTCGTTGTTTTGTGAAATTGTTATCCATGCCTGGAACCCCACATTTGTAATACTTGCACTTCTACTAGGATCTCATGCAACTGCCACGCAAAATTATGGAGGGGATAAGGTTGAGGTTTGTGCACCGTGCTGCTAGAAACACACCACCACACTTTGTGGTGAATGTAATGAAAACTATTGTGTGGAGTACATTGACCCGGACACTCGTGGGGACAAAACTGTTTGTTAGGCCCAACACATGTCGCATGTGTTGAGCAAATTGAATTCGCAGATTTGGTCTTATGGTGTGTGCTTTGTAGGGAAGGCTTTGGGGTTGATTCTGCTCTGCTTGGGGGGGCTTCTCTAGGGGCGGGTAAAACTACGCCTAAAGTTGGAATACTTTACCGAGTGCACAAAACTAGTGCACCGGGTGTGCGCCAGGCAAACACACCCCAGAAACATTTTCGGGCGCCTATGATGCCAAATTTCTTGGTGTATGATAAATGGTCTCAATCAGTTGAGCCCCCAGGTCAGAACTTTCACGTTGTGGACTCTGATGCCCCCACCCCCCGCCACACCAGTGTAAGCCTGTCTGTGTGTCAAATTGCATGTCAGCACTTCACCGCACCAGCCTCTGGCAAGGTCCGCCGTGGCCCTTGGCCCTAGGTCCAGGGCAGGGCAACCTGCACAAGGTGATGGATCAGTCACCTGTCTCATGCATGGGTGGCGCTTCAGTGTACCTGAATATGGTGTTGGACACACTCCCATCCCATCCACCTACCACTTGGGCAACTCACGAGGAAACCATGGGTGCTTGGGACTACAACAGAGGCACTTTGGTGCACACCCCTGAATTTGTGCACCACTGATCCAGGTGCCCCCCTCCCTTGCACTAGCACGGCCTTGTGACCATTGCTTTTCTGACTGCACTTTGTTGGTTGTAGTGGCAATGAGGGGCTGGTCGTGCTTGTGAAGATTGGTTTCTTCTCGAAACAGCAGACTGCTTGAGACGCAACGCCGTTTTATTTGTTCTGGTGTCCTTTTCACCATGTTGCCGTGACTGAGCCAACACCCCATGAACAGCTTGCCGTGGCGCATGAGGGTGGCCTTGCCTAAGTGCAGGATCCTCGCTTGACAAAGGGAGTCCGGTTCGGGCCAAGCCTGTTAGTAACCAGTCCCATCCCCTCTAAATCTGAAATTCAGCAAAGTTGCTGACTGCTGTCCAGGCTTTGAATCCATACACCAACCATCCCTAAGTCGCGATTTGCCCTAATTCCAAGTATGTGCTTTTGGGCGCCAAAGAAGCAACAAGGAGGTGCTCAAGGGTTGGGTGGATTCGTCTGGCCAGGCATCTAATGTGCCGCTGTGGGAGGAAATAATTGATTTCCTGGGTAATACATCAAATGAGTGAAAGTACCATCCCATGTGAATGCAGAGGGTAATGAGTAGGCCGACACAATGGCCAATCAGGGTCGTATTTATAATCCGCTTTATCCCAAGAAAAACACCAAACTGGGGAGGAGAGTGCACAGCATAGCCACCCCAGCACACACCAGCCAAAGCGGGACCGCCAGCAAGCAAGAGCCCGGATCCCTCACCTGTGCAGCGTTGTTGCTTGCTTTTGACGAATTGTCCTCCGATCAGGAACCAATGACGGGCGTTTGGGAACAAAGGGGGGGGGGCAGGGGAGGGAGTGGGGGGGCAACATGCATGAGTCGAAATGACCCCAGGATGCCCTGGGCGCTGATCGTTTGCCGTTTGAATCATGAGGGAAACTTTTTCCAAATATTCTCGGATTTCCAGCCACTGCTGGCCCTCAGAGACGCCGGCACGGAGGCCCATTTCCCCGTCCCCCTTCGCCATCCGCCGCCCCTCTCCCTCCCGAACCATTTTCGAACGATTTTCGTGTGTCCTCCCCCCCCCCTACACGCACTTCCCCTTTCACACATGCAACTCCCCCCAGAACCACACACAGCCCAGAGACACGCCTCCACAACACACACCAAAGTGCATCAGTACGCAAGTACCAACCAGCAAACTTGCTCCACCTTTGACCCCCCCCCCCGACTTCCCGCATCGCAAATTCTCTTCTGGACCGAAGAAGAAGGGTGCGGTTCCCTTGGACTCTATTGCGTAAACAAGTGTGCTGTCAATGCGCTCCTGTGCCTCCTGCGCATTCCTTTGGGGCGGAACAGTCAGAAATGCAATTGCATTGTTGGTTCTGTCGCTGTTGTTGAATGGCACGCTAATGTTTGGGTCTCATTTGGTAGCAGAGGACTTTCTCTTGAATTCTTCCCGGCGCTGGCGTTCGGTCCTCGCGATTACAGGCGCTGACTCTGTTGTGTTGGGCCTCACGAGGCCATGTGCACTCATTGCGCCGTCCGCTCTCCCGTTTGTCGCTTCAGTCGTGTGCATGTGTGCCCGCAGGCCCACGGGGGAGGGCGGAGGGATCGTACGTTGTTTCAGCACTCTGCAATGGAACGAGGCAGCCTGAGAGGCAGAGAGAGCGGGCTCAGGGGGGCCCAGTCTGCTTGACTTTTTGATCCGAGGGTTCACAGTAGAGAACCACAGCACTAGAGCGTAGACTCGGACATGGCCGTTGCACAGTCCTGGGGACAGTGTCTGTGGGATGCGCCGGAAGGCACGTGGATGCACAAAGTCATTCCTTGGGACACGCCGGGGACAGCGCTGTCTGAAAAGCAGTCCTCAACGAGCGATGCCACAGGTCAGCCAATGATTGGAACCCGCCTGATAGCCGCCAGTCAACCGGCGAACATTGTTGCGCGACAAAGCCCCTTCGACGAACAGTCAGGCATACTTCGTCAGAGATAACGGACGCGCCACTGCGCGCACACGCACGCACGCACGCACACGTACACACACAAAACCACGACACCAAAGCCCCAGAACCACCAACAGTGACACAACGAAACTTTTCAAAGAACCATCCGGGGACAGCCTTAGGCAAGTTTGGGAACACAGTAACGCGCGCGCGCGCGTGCGCGTGCGCTCACACACTAACACTTACTCAGTTATCCACTCACTAACTCACACTCACACTCACACTCACACTCACTAACTCACACTCACACTCACACTCACACTCACTAACTCACACTCACACTCACACTCACACTCACTAACTCACACTCACACTCACTAACTCACACTCACACTCACACTCACACTCACACTCACACTCACACTCACGCTCACACTCACACTCACACTCACGCTCACACTCACACTCACACTCACTAACTCACACTCACACTCACACTCACTAACTCACACTCACACTCACACTCACACTCACACTCACACTCACACTCACTAACTCACACTCACACTCACACTCACACTCACACTCACACTCACACTCACACTCACACTCACGCTCACACTCACACTCACACTCACACTCACACTCACACTCACACTCACACTCACACTCACTAACTCACACTCACACTCACACTCACACTCACACTCACACTCACACTCACACTCACACTCACACTCACACTCACACTCACACTCACACTCACACTCACACTCACACTCACACTCACACTCACACTCACTAACTCACACTCACACTCACACTCACACTCACACTCACACTCACACTCACACTCACAGTCACACTCACACTCACACTCACACTCACACTCACACTCACACTCACACTCACACTCACTAACTCACACTCACACTCACACTCACACTCACACTCACACTCACACTCACACTCACTAACTCACACTCACACTCACACTCACACTCACACTCACACTCACACACAACACACCCAGACCCACCTTCATGCACATCGACACTAACAGACACACACACACACACACACACACACACACAAACGCACACGCCCACTCACTCACACTCACTCGCACACGCATACGCACACAGACCAAGGACCGCGAGCGTATGCTCCTGAGCCGCAATCACGCACCGACGGCTGAAGGTGTCCTGAAGTCTGTCCATCCACTTGTACCGCTGTCGCCTCCACGGCCTCGCTCACAACGTCCCTCCAGCCGTCGCTGCAGTTCGCCTTCACCTGCAGTCCCCATCTGCCAATGCCCCCTCCCCCGCGTGAAGTAGCAATGGATGTCATTGCCACTTGTGCAACAAATTGCACGTCTAATCAGCGAGCAGACGTCTCATTCGGATGTGTTATGCCGCACATACCGACAAAATGCGGTGACATGGTTGTTCGGTTGAAAACAAAGGTCAAAAGCCATCGAGTGTACATTGTCTCAGACACACCGACCGCTTGGCTCGGGATAAGAGCATAGCCATGGGTGCTTCTCAGCGTTGGATGGATCAGGCGGAGAGCATAATGGGTCAGCCATGGGACATCTGGACGTTGCACTGGGGCCTCAAAAGGTTAGGCGTGGATCCGCCAATGTGCTCCAGCCGTGCCTGCCTTCGCGCGGCCTTCACTGCAATCCTGTTGCACCGGTGGGGGGGGGGGGGTCAGAGTTTTAAGGGAAGGGGAGGGTCAGGGGGCACCCCGGAGGAGGCCTGGGCTATCGCGATCAGCACGAAGCGCAGGAAGGAAATTGTCAGTGGCCTAGAAGATCATAGGTACCTTTCTGTCACAAACACTGAGACGCGAAGATGAGCGGTGGGTAGGACACCCACAAGGAGGCAGCGAGCCCCGCGACGCTGAGCAACACGGCCAGCGCCAAGCGGAAACCACTGCATCTGTTGTATCACGCCGTTGAGTTCATAGACACGTACCGAGCACGGACATGCCAAACTGACGGGTAGCCGCAACCTCCCCCCCCCCCCCAGGGGTGCTCGGTTTTGAGAGACCTTTGGTGTAGTGGAGAAAACCTGAGGAGAAAAAACTGTGCAACTGAAAACCGGCGCCGTAGCCGCCGAAAAAATTTGGTCCCTCTCTGAAGGGGGTTGGGGGGGCTGAGGGGGGGGGGGATTGTCTGCCGCCCCCCCCCCTCCCCTTCTGGGGATGCTCAATCATTAAAAGAAACTCGGGGGCGGGGGGCTGGCTTGCCCCCCCGATGGTGTTGGCCTCTGCTCAAGTTCTGCTTCCCCCAACCACCGCAACCCCCACCACCACCTCTGATGGGTCCCTGGTCTCGTGAAAAGAGCGTGGGGGTGCTACAAGTGCCTAGTGCCTTTTCCACACCACTTTGGCTGCAGGGGGGGGGGGGGTCCAACAACCATTCCTTGGGTATGAATGTGTTGGTCGCATGTGCACTCACTGTGTGGGATGCAAGCAGCAGTACAGGCCATGCCGATGCATTTTGTGATCGCCATTCCATGTGAACAGCCACGTGACGCTGCAGCGCGGTAATGGCGTGACAGCTGGTGCCCTGGGGCTCGATGAGGCAAAGGGGGTTAGCAGCGGAGAGGAACCGAGAAACAGGCAAACAAGATCAAGCAGCACGTCCCCAATCTGGAGTCAGCCCCCCAACTCCGCAATCCTCCCCCCCGCCGCACAACCCACAGCCATTCCCCCTTCAGACTGGCAACGATCCTTCACCCCCCCACACACAACGCCACGCCGGTCCAAACTTCGATCGATGTGGTGACCTGCCCCTTGATGTGATGTGACCTCAACGCCCCCCTTCCGTCTCGCGCCCCCAAACCCGACTGCCCCTGCGCCCTCCCTCTACTCACGCACTCTGCCTTCCCGCCAACCTGCTTCGGCCCGTCACCTGATCGCACACACGCGCCGCAGCCCTGTGCAGTACCCACGTTGCCGCACCTCCTGCAGCCTGCAGCCCCTGCCAATGGCCACACTCACGCAGCACACAGCCTCCACAGCCCTTCAAAACGCTTGACCCCAGGTACCAAACGGCACGGCACCCGCCCGAACAGGTCAGCGACGTTGCAAAGGCATGGGCCCCCTCCCAGACCCTGCGGCACCCGCTCATCTCCACTGCTGTCCCGCACCCCCCGTGCCCGTCGGACTGGCCACCACGAACCATCGGTCTCACTCCAACTGCCGTCGGGCACCGCGCAGTCCAGGGCACTCCAATACGTCCCACAACTTCCCATCGCCCCCGTCGCCATGTACCAGACGAGCGACATCCTCAGTCCCTCGGTCGCAGTGCTGTGGGCTGGCCTTCAACCGCTGCTGACGGTACCTGCCACCGCGGCGGTACGGCTGCTGCCGCGCGTCCCGGACATGGCGCCCGGGAACGCCGCCCCCGGTCCTGCAGAGCGTGCCCGGCGGCCCCGGCGTGCGGCGCATTCAGGGGCTCGCGTTCGGGGTCCGGGGCCCGTTCACAGTTTCAGTGCCGACCCTCATCCCCCCAGCCCCTCTGCAGAGGCTCATGGACGCAGCCGTGCACTGCGTGTGGCTCGGCATCCCCCGGGACCGTGCGCCCGATGCGGCGCGTGGCATCAAAAGCAGAGCATCAGCTCCGCGTGCGGGGCCTTGTACGCCGTTGATGGACGACAACGACGGCGGCAAACGGCAGCGATCGCGTCGATCACCGACGTCCCCGTGAAGAAGCCCCCCCCACATGTGCAACGCAAGGGCGCCCTCACCCTCCGCAAGGGGACCTGGGGCCTGGGCCCTCGCTGGGACGCCCTGGGCACTGTCTGCCGCACGCGGCCGTGACGGGGCTGTGGATGCATCAATTTGTGGACTGGGAGCAGCGTGAGGGGGGGAGGGGGGGGGGCAATACGCCACGCTCTCATTCCGCGTGCGGTATCACTCGCGCACGTGTCACAGCGGTTGGCCAGAGCCATGGCACCGCAACACTGCGGACCAGCAGGCCCCCCCCGACAGTGGGCAGTGTGGAGCTGCACGGAGCCCCTTCACATGGCAAAGGGTTCGAGCCGCCCTCCCTGCACCGCCCTCCCTGCACCGCCCTCCCTGCACCGCCCTCACTGCACCGCCCTCACTGCACCGCCCTCACTGCACCGCCCTCACTGCGCCGCCCTCACTGCACCGCCCTCACTGCACCGCCCTCACTGCGCCGCCCTCACTGCACCGCCCTCACTGCACCGCCCTCACTGCACCGCCCTCACTGCACCGCCCTCACTGCACCGCCCTCACTGCACCGCCCTCACTGCACCGCCCTCACTGCACCGCCCTCACTGCACCGCCCTCACTGCACCGCCCTCACTGCACCGCCCTCACTGCACCGCCCTCACTGCACCGCCCTCACTGCACCGCCCTCACTGCACCGCCCTCACTGCACCGCCCTCACTGCACCGCCCTCACTGCACCGCCCTCACTGCACCGCCCTCACTGCACCGCCCTCACTGCACCGCCCTCACTGCACCGCCCTCACTGCACCGCCCTCACTGCACCGCCCTCACTGCACCGCCCTCACTGCGCCGCCCTCACTGCGCCGCCCTCACTGCACCGCCCTCACTGCACCGCCCTCACTGCACCGCCCTCACTGCACCGCCCTCACTGCACCGCCCTCACTGCACCGCCCTCACTGCGCCGCCCTCACTGCACCGCCCTCACTGCACCGCCCTCACTGCACCGCCCTCACTGCACCGCCCTCACTGCACCGCCCTCACTGCACCGCCCTCACTGCACCGCCCTCACTGCACCGCCCTCACTGCACCGCCCTCACTGCGCCGCCCTCACTGCACCGCCCTCACTGCACCGCCCTCACTGCACCGCCCTCACTGCACCGCCCTCACTGCACCGCCCTCACTGCGCCGCCCTCACTGCACCGCCCTCACTGCACCGCCCTCACTGCACCGCCCTCACTGCACCGCCCTCACTGCACCGCCCTCACTGCACCGCCCTCACTGCACCGCCCTCACTGCACCGCCCTCACTGCACCGCCCTCACTGCACCGCCCTCACTGCGCCGCCCTCACTGCACCGCCCTCACTGCACCGCCCTCACTGCACCGCCCTCACTGCACCGCCCTCACTGCACCGCCCTCACTGCACCGCCCTCACTGCGCCGCCCTCACTGCACCGCCCTCACTGCACCGCCCTCACTGCACCGCCCTCACTGCACCGCCCTCACTGCACCGCCCTCACTGCACCGCCCTCACTGCACCGCCCTCACTGCACCGCCCTCACTGCACCGCCCTCACTGCACCGCCCTCACTGCACCGCCCTCACTGCGCCGCCCTCACTGCACCGCCCTCACTGCACCGCCCTCACTGCACCGCCCTCACTGCACCGCCCTCACTGCACCGCCCTCACTGCACCGCCCTCACTGCACCGCCCTCACTGCACCGCCCTCACTGCACCGCCCTCACTGCACCGCCCTCACTGCACCGCCCTCACTGCACCGCCCTCACTGCACCGCCCTCACTGCACCGCCCTCACTGCACCGCCCTCACTGCACCGCCCTCACTGCACCGCCCTCACTGCACCGCCCTCACTGCACCGCCCTCACTGCACTGCCCTCACTGCACCGCCCTCACTGCACCGCCCTCACTGCACCGCCCTCACTGCACCGCCCTCACTGCACCGCCCTCACTGCGCCGCCCTCACTGCACCGCCCTCACTGCACCGCCCTCACTGCACCGCCCTCACTGCACCGCCCTCACTGCACCGCCCTCACTGCACCGCCCTCACTGCACCGCCCTCACTGCACCGCCCTCACTGCACCGCCCTCACTGCGCCGCCCTCACTGCACCGCCCTCACTGCGCCGCCCTCACTGCGCCGCCCTCACTGCACCGCCCTCACTGCACCGCCCTCACTGCACCGCCCTCACTGCACCGCCCTCACTGCACCGCCCTCACTGCACCGCCCTCACTGCACCGCCCTCACTGCACCGCCCTCACTGCGCCGCCCTCACTGCGCCGCCCTCACTGCACCGCCCTCACTGCGCCGCCCTCACTGCACCGCCCTCACTGCACCGCCCTCACTGCACCGCCCTCACTGCACCGCCCTCACTGCACCGCCCTCACTGCACCGCCCTCACTGCGCCGCCCTCACTGCACCGCCCTCACTGCACCGCCCTCACTGCACCGCCCTCACTGCACCGCCCTCACTGCACCGCCCTCACTGCGCCGCCCTCACTGCACCGCCCTCACTGCACCGCCCTCACTGCGCCGCCCTCACTGCGCCGCCCTCACTGCACCGCCCTCACTGCACCGCCCTCACTGCACCGCCCTCACTGCACCGCCCTCACTGCACCGCCCTCACTGCACCGCCCTCACTGCACCGCCCTCACTGCACCGCCCTCACTGCACCGCCCTCACTGCGCCGCCCTCACTGCACCGCCCTCACTGCACCGCCCTCACTGCACCGCCCTCACTGCACCGCCCTCACTGCACCGCCCTCACTGCACCGCCCTCACTGCACCGCCCTCACTGCACCGCCCTCACTGCGCCGCCCTCACTGCGCCGCCCTCACTGCACCGCCCTCACTGCACCGCCCTCACTGCACCGCCCTCACTGCACCGCCCTCACTGCACCGCCCTCACTGCGCCGCCCTCACTGCACCGCCCTCACTGCACCGCCCTCACTGCACCGCCCTCACTGCACCGCCCTCACTGCACCGCCCTCACTGCACCGCCCTCACTGCACCGCCCTCACTGCACCGCCCTCACTGCACCGCCCTCACTGCACCGCCCTCACTGCACCGCCCTCACTGCACCGCCCTCACTGCGCCGCCCTCACTGCGCCGCCCTCACTGCACCGCCCTCACTGCACCGCCCTCACTGCACCGCCCTCACTGCACCGCCCTCACTGCACCGCCCTCACTGCACCGCCCTCACTGCACCGCCCTCACTGCACCGCCCTCACTGCACCGCCCTCACTGCACCGCCCTCACTGCACCGCCCTCACTGCACCGCCCTCACTGCACCGCCCTCACTGCACCGCCCTCACTGCACCGCCCTCACTGCACCGCCCTCACTGCACCGCCCTCACTGCGCCGCCCTCACTGCGCCGCCCTCACTGCACCGCCCTCACTGCACCGCCCTCACTGCACCGCCCTCACTGCACCGCCCTCACTGCACCGCCCTCACTGCACCGCCCTCACTGCACCGCCCTCACTGCACCGCCCTCACTGCACCGCCCTCACTGCACCGCCCTCACTGCACCGCCCTCACTGCACCGCCCTCACTGCACCGCCCTCACTGCGCCGCCCTCACTGCACCGCCCTCACTGCACCGCCCTCACTGCACCGCCCTCACTGCACCGCCCTCACTGCACCGCCCTCACTGCACCGCCCTCACTGCACCGCCCTCACTGCACCGCCCTCACTGCACCGCCCTCACTGCACCGCCCTCACTGCACCGCCCTCACTGCGCCGCCCTCACTGCGCCGCCCTCACTGCGCCGCCCTCACTGCACCGCCCTCACTGCACCGCCCTCACTGCACCGCCCTCACTGCACCGCCCTCACTGCACCGCCCTCACTGCGCCGCCCTCACTGCGCCGCCCTCACTGCGCCAGCATGCGATCCACTTGCCCCTGCAGTTTGTCCAGCTTCTGAAACAAATCGTACGTCTCCTGGAACGACATCTGCATCGTCAGCTGCTCCCGCTCCTCCGGCGTGTCCGCACACCCCAACACCAACTGCAAAATCGCACTCGGGTCGTGCTGCACCGCCGTGGCCGAGTCCGTCATCCTCAGCCGAACTTGGCAGTCGATGTCACGCAACACCGTCGGGCCGCCGAGGCGGTGCTGCCGCAGGTGGGCCAGGTAGGTCTTGCCGTGCTGGCCCCACGTCTCGACGAAGATGGACCGGTGCGGCTCGTCCATCCCTCGTTCGGCCAGCGACGAGGTCGCTTTCTCGAGACTCGACACGTTGTTGTACGCGAATTGTTGGAAGATGTAACTGCACGTGTCAATGATTGTGTCAACACCGTCTTTGTCGGTGCGGAAGACCTTCTGCAACTTGACCTCTTCCTCTGGGGTGAACGCACTCTCCTCCTTCAGGTGCAGGTTTTGCACGAGGCGCTCCAGAACGACCTGCAGCTTGTCTGTGTTCAACGTGTTGAGGAACGCGACGGCCTCCGTGAATTTGGGGGAGTTCACAAACACTGCGGCCATGTTAAACCAGCCACAACACAACGAGATCTGAACAGGCGCAAGGCTGCGACATCAGGCAAGCAGCAACCCATGCCCCAGCGTTGGGATCCTGGGGCTGAGGAACCACGAAGCCGTTTACCCCCCCCCCTCCCTTGCAAGAGCAACACCAAAATCCCAAAACTTTGACGGAAACAACACCTACCGTTGCGCTGACACGGGGGCGTATATATCGAGGGCAAAGTAGGACACGGTTCCAAAAGTTGCAGCAACAACACCGTTGCTCTAACAAGGTGTTCCTCTCGCAGGGGGGGGGGGGGTCCTGCAAAACGCAGCCACTCTGTTTTCACTCGTTAGAATCCGCGACCAGCCAGTCCCGGGCTGCACAACCCCACACACCGCCACCCGGCGGCTGCATTGGCACCTGCGTTGGTGGTGGCGATGGTGATGATGTTGATGTTGATCATGACGCTGCGTGAGAACAATGTACCCTACTTGGGCATGCTCTGGGCCATTGCTGTTGAGGGGGGATACTGTGGGGCATGTGTGCCATGTGCCACCCATGTCTCCTGTGCCTACCTGGAGGCCCAGTCCTCCGGATGGTGTACACTCACGTCCTGTCGCCATGGCACGCCCTCCCCCGGTGGCACACGCAGGCCTCGCGGGCTCCCCGGCACAGTGCCCGGAGGGTCGGATGGTGCTCGCCACCACCGATGTGGGCTGTGCCACACAGGCCCCAGGGGGATCTGGTGCACCAGGTGCAGAGTGCCCCCCCCCCCCCCCCCGGGGGCCCGCCCACGTCCGGCGTCACTGCACCGAGGCCTCGGACCAGGCCATCGCTTCAGGACATACCCCCTTGCCCACACACGCACCTGTCATTTGGGGCCCTGGCGAGCCCCAACCGACCCAGGCACCCCCCACACCCACATCAGAACATCTTTGCTCAGGGAAAAATTGGAAATGTATCAAAGGGGCCCGAAATTGAACACCGATTTTAGGTCCACAAATGTGAGGCCTCTGAGAGAAACAAATGCACTGCGTGCACCGCGCATTGCACCGCGCGTGCAACGCGTGCTCATTTTTGGTTCGCATTTATGCATTTTTGGCAGATTTTCAGGGTCGCAGGGACGCGGCAGCCTAAGGGGTTAGCATACAACAACGGAGGCCTCCACTCTACCTCTCTGGCCAATGTCATGGTGGTTGTAGCTGCCCACAACCCCTGCCGGGGGGGGGGGGGTTGAGCACAAAGAGACCTCCTCGGCACAGCCGGCACAGAACAGGGTGCCCCACAAGGTGCCCAAGCCTGTGATGCATTTGTTTCGACACGTTTCGCGGTTCGAACCTCATGGGTTGCTCTTTCCCATAAGGTGGCCCACAGGTTGCACAAGCCTGTGGAGCAACTGATTCGACATGCTTCGCAGTTCGAACCTCATGGGTTGCTCATTCCCGTAGGGTGCCCCTTAGTTGGGGTCCTCCTCCTTGTTCTCTTCACCCTCCTCCTCAGCAGAAGTAAGGGATGTGCCCGATGCGGATGACGAGTCTGATGATTCCGAATCCGAGTACCGGCGCCGGGTTGCCTTTGGCTGGCCGAAGATCTCGTTCGGGGAATGATCACAACTCCACACCTATCATCGTCAGGGGTGACGGTCTCCAGGTGTGCCTCCCCTTGCCAAAGGAGGTGGGTGGTCGCAAATTTTCGATCCCGCTGCCCTCATAGAAGCTTATGCTTGTGGGAGAGTGGTGCTTGCAGCCTGCAGTGACTAAATGAAAAAATGTTGTGTTCATAAAACAACACGCACCAAACTGTGCGCACTGCACGCGCACAGCGCATTGCACTGCGTGCACCACACGTTCGTTTCTCTCTCTCTGACCCAGCCACCCTGTCCTTGCTGCGGGATGCGAAAGCTGTTGTTGCACAGGGACCCGAGCTCTGGAGGGCCCGTGTGGACTGGTGGACTCGACAACAACAGACCAAACGCGGATCATCGGTGAAAACTTTGTGGCATGAGGACAAACAGCGCGTGCCTTCATTTGGTTGTATTCGGCGCATACCGTCACCAACAAACAGTACTCGGTCCCAGACCGGTTCAAGCCCACTGCAAGCCTGCTGCAAGCCCACTTCGAGGCCGCTTCGATCCCGGTTCGAGCCCAAGCCCACATGGAGCCCGCTTCGAGCCCACATCGAGCCTGGTCCGAGCCCGATTCGAGCCCGGTCTGAGCCCACATCGAGCCTGGTTCAAGCCTGCTTCGAGCCCGGTCTGAGCCCACATCGAGCCCGCTTCAAGCCCACTTCGAGCCCAGATCGAGCCCGATTTGAGCCCGGTTTGAGCCCGATTTGAGCCCGCTTAGAGCGCGCTTCGAGCCCTGGCAGAGAGGGTGTGCAGTACTCGTCTCTGAAGGCATAGGGGAGCAGCTTCACCTGAAGAAGTATCTGTTCTGCGCTCCGAACTCTCCCAGGACAAGTGCCGTGGTCCCTCAAACATGCAGGCAGTTTTTCTCTCAGCTCACTAGCTCACTGCGTGCGTGCCCACAGCAGGTTCTCTGGTACCAAAGCCTTGGTTTGCTGGAGAATGTGGTTCGCCAGCCCTAGTATTTGTCGCAGGAACTGGTGGTCTAAAATTGTCTGCAGGACAGAGTCCTGCACCAAGGTATCACCCGAACTGTCAGACGCAACACACGGAAGGATGGGCACAGACAATGGGCTGGTACTAAGCAAGGGGACAGCTGCCTCTTCAAGAATTATCCCGCCCGATGCACAGGCAGAGGGGCACCGGAGAAAGCTCATGGTGGCACACAGGCCCCATGCAGAATTTGTTTAATGATTGTTTTCTTCTCCTCTGCAACTGACCCTGAAACAGCACCATCTACTGTGGAGATCATTCCCACAGTGCTCACGTACCCAGGCCATGTATGCTTTCATCCTCAGCCACCCCCGATTCACTCAACAGGACGTCAAACGCCTGTTCACTCCAGGAACTCTTGGGGGGGGCGGTCCAGTTGAAGCCATATGGGAAATTCCTGCCCCTTGTGTGCTGACCGAGATTGTGATTCCCTCGGCGTTTCACGCGCAGAAATTTCGTTGAAGGCGTCCGTCCGCCCCCGGTGTTGAGCTCGTGGACGGACTGGGTGTTGATGGAGGAGCCGGATGTCTTCGTTTTGCTGCCAACGCCGGACCCGGTGTGTCGTATTGCGTAGACTCTCGTGATGCGTGTTTGGTCCCGGAAACACGCTCCCTATCCCGTGTGGTGTCGCCTGCGGCTTCAGCAGATCCCGGCCGGACTGCCCTAGTCAGTTTACTCTCCGCTTGTTCCATTTAAAAGGCAGCAGAAATGCAACGCACGGTAGACACGACAGCGCAGCACCCAGCGACCGCAGGCGCGGCGCTGGACGCGGACAGACAAGTCTTGTACGCATTCGCTGGCGGTACACAGAAAAGGAAGAAAGGAACGAAGCGCCGGAGACCCGAGGGCTCTCGCATGTGGCACAAACACCACTGGGCGCTTGGGGGCGGTGGCGCAACAGAACTGCACACTGCGGCTGTTCTCCCCTGCACCACCACCCCCCCCCGGGGGTGGCTTGCCACTCAGCAATAGCCTGGTCCAGGCACACCTTTCGCGGTGAGCGCCAGTACTTTGTTGATCTCCTTCTCACAGACCTTCGCTGGGCCCAGCGCAGGGGAGTCGATGTCGCGGCACCAGTACTCGAACATGATGGCGTTTTCATGGCCAACGGGGCAGACCTCACATTTCCCGCAGTTAGACAACACAATGCCCTGGTGCAGCAGAGGGCGTGTGGCTTCCAGGGGGAGGGGGGGGTAGAGGCACACGTCTTACCCAGGCACGGTGGTGATGAACAGCGGGGGCGAGGTTTCATGGTTCCATGGTCTTGAGTCCACCGGCACATCTACCTGCCGGTCGTGGTCAAGATTTGAGCGTCTGTTTGACGCGAATTTGTGTTTTTGTTGAAGAGGCGTTCTTCAAGGGAACACACGTGCCCGTCAATTCTCTGGGACGTGTAGGTCCCGCGCTGCCCCTCCGGTGCAGTCGCGGGTTCATTTGCCGGAATGCCCGATTCTGTTTTGACTCGTGTCGAACGGGAACGGCGTTCACCCCCCCCCCCAATTCCCCCACGGGGGCATTGCCCGGTCGGAGAAGGGGTCAAGACCAGAGCGCTCCCTGAATTAAAACGAAAACAAAATCAAACAACCAAAAAAGAAAGGAAAGGAAGCGGCAGACCATGTTCTCAGTCACATTCGGGGAGGGCTGTTTTACTACGCACTCCAAACGCGTTGCAGTTACTACGTTACTACGCACTGGAGTGCGTAGTAACGTAGTAACTCCAACGCGTTGGAGTGCGTAGTAAAACAGCTCTGCATTCGGGCGGCATCCAACGGCGGTGGGGCAGTGGCCGACGGCGGGTGGAGGTTAACCGAAGCAGTTGGTTGAGGGCGGGGGGGGGGGGGTCAAAGCCCCCAAAGCGGGGGGGGGGGGGGGGGACAAAGGCTGAGTCGATGTACCAACGGCTGGTGCTTCCGGGTGGTTGGTTTGGTGTGATCTGGCGGCGGGCGGTTTTGGCGGCACGCCCCCCCCCCATCTCCTCTGGTGGGGCGCAGGGCCTATACTGCACACGGGTCTTGATGGGGGCCCTGGTGCTCGCACCACGCGCCCCGAGTCCGCCCCTATGGGCCCGGGGGCTCCTGCGCGGTACTTGTCCTGCAGCGGTGCACTGCGGCGCCCCTGTACCGCAGTGCACCGGTCATAGCCACTGCGGGCCCTCAGGCACCGCCACACTGTGGCCCACTCTGTGCCTCCGGCACCGCGTAGTGGATGCTGGGGGCTGGGGGGTTGGGGTGGTCATAAAGGCTGACAGCGGATGTATCAGTACTGGTCTATACCCCGGCTGGTCTGCACTATCCTGGGGCCCGGGGGGTGGGGGGGGGTCAAAGGGGGGGTTGGGGGGGTTCCTTGGGTTGCCTGAATCGGGATTGCCGTGGTGCTCACTTCACTTTCCTGCAGGCGCCCCCTGCCCCCTTCACTTTGCGGGCCTCGACCGCAGCGCCTGCAGGACTGAGCCTCTTGTAAGCCGGCACTGAAAGAGCACAACACGGTTCGTTGTGTGAGAACGACGGGGGTTTTCGAATTTCAATGGCCTGTGCCGGACCAGGCCTTTGCTTAGTGATATTGGGGCGGGGGGGGGGGCAAATTGGCCCCCCGGGATTTTGGCTGACCCACCCACCCACCCACCCACATCAGAAAATTTTTCCTCAGGAAAAAAATGAAATTTATCAAAGGGGCCCAAACTTGGAGGTCGATTTTAGGTACACAAACTTTTTTTTGGCCTCAGACCCCCCCCCCCCCCGGTATAGTATCAACCAGCCACTAAGCAAAGGCCTGTGCCGGACCCCTGTGCCCTGCTGCTTGGGCACATCCCACGACGCAGCTCCAGCGCGTGGACACACATGAACATGACTCCCGGTGCGACGCAAAACACCTGCTGCCCCATCGCACTCAGCGTCAGCTGCGGCAGCATCGCCTCCCCTTGCGCGTAGGCGGCGTCCACTTCTGGGGCAATGACCTCCGGCGGCTGGCCAGATCCCCCGCAGATTCCGTCGATGAAGACCCCGTCGATCCGACTGACAACACAAATGCGTCGGTGGAGACGGAGAGCGGGACGGGGACATGGCAGTGGGAACATCTGGAGTACCCGACGGTTCAGATATCCGCCCCCGAAGGCTAAGGTGCCGGGTTTCCGTTTCCCGTGAGCACCCGCCCACACGTGCATCGCCTCGCTGCCCTTTTCTGCAATCGTCAACGGCCAATCGGGATGTCTGGAATCGCTACCAAAGTGGGGGAACGCCTTGGAGATGGAGGAGTGACGGAGGAGGGAAATGATTTGCTTGAGCGACTGTTGCACATGCCGCCAGGGAAATCCAGCAGTTGTGGAAGGCTGTCTCTGTGGAGCTCCATCTGACAAAGGGGTCCTCCTCGGGAGTCATGCCACTGCAGAGGCTACGTTCGGGGGCTCCCCCAGCCCAACGCCCCAGTCCAACCTCAGGCCACAAAGGGTCAGCTTTGCTTCGATGCAACTAGCTCCAACCGCGCCCGGCACCAATGGTCTTCGTGACCTCCAGTTCCGTGTGCCACATCCAATGTACTGCTGTGTGCCGTCCGAGGGGAGGGGGGAGGGGGATTATCGGGTGGGGAAACTTTTTGGCGGGAAGTTTTTGGTCGGGGAAAATTTCGGAACCTCCAATTTCGGTGCCTTATGTACAGTTGCGGGAACCACAGTCCTTGGGATACACAGCGGATACACAAAAGAATCCTTTGGGATACACACGGGGTACACACAATCATTGTTTGGGATACACGGGACACACAACAAAGTATTGTAGGATACGCACGAGCACAAAGACTGATCCTGACAATCAATACACAGGCACGAGTACCTCCCCACAGAAAAAAATTTTAGCTGCCGACGCAAGGAGCACGAAATGGCCCGGATTGCGCAAGAAATGCGTGGAGACCATTTCGGCACCAATTTGAAAAAAGGAAATTTGCCCCTAGAAATCTCCCCTGCCGAAATATCGAAATACCCCCCCCCCCCTCCCCCCGTACCTCAACCTTTGTTGGGGGGGGGGGGGGGTCCATAGCCTTAGGGGTGGAAAACTGCCACAGTACAAAGAGGGGGGTACCTTGACCGTAGGAGGGAATATCTGATCCTGAATGTATGTCTGTAGGTCACAATACACCGGCGCACACAGAAGAGCCGAACGATTCACCACCCCTCAGTCATTCCGCCAGCTGTTAGCTCAATTTATTACACTCCACCCCAGGGAAATGCCTTTTTTTCGGGGGCGGGGGGGCGCTGGATTAAGACACCGACCCCGACAGCCACAGCAAACGCCTGAAGGGGCTACGCGTGCAAACCACAGGCGGACGTTCCACTGGGCCGCCAGTCTGAAAACCGACGGAATGCAAGCACCACCGCCATTTCAAAATCACCAAAAGATTTCTCACCCGGCAGCCCCAGCCGCTGCCCCCCCTTCTTGACCCACCCCTGACTGGATGGCCAGCGACCAACAACACTGAGCGCCACAGACGAGTGGATGGCTGTGCATGGCTGTCAGATCGCTCCGGTGGTCGACCGACAGCGGTCGGGGCAAACGTCACCAATGACCAACAATCGCTGTTGGCCCGTCACCGCCGGCGGTGGGCACAACGCGTGTCAGTGCGGAGAGCGAGATAACGCCGAGTGGATGTGCATGCGGCCAGACCTTCATTTAGAAAGGGATGCGTCACGTGGGCAAAGGGACAGATGACGCGCGCTCTCGGCAGCGCCGGGGGATGATCGCAACACAACCTACGGCACACACCCGGTCTGTGCTGATGCCCCCACCACCGAGGCCCAGTAGTCACGCACTTTGGCCTGCGTCATGTCCCAGATGTTCTTGAGGGTCTCATTGTGCCGCGTGTGGAGCTCGTACTCGGCGTGTTGCCGGAGGTACTCTGACCGAAAAGCGGTGCAGGGCGCGGAGAACCGAGCGGGCCTGCGCCTGAAGGGGGTCATCGGGTCATGGGTGGGGCCCTCGGCCGCCACCCACAGCGCAACACGTCAACGAGGGTGCACGTGGACCCAGCACACAACCTCAGGCCACCCCCGTTGGACTCGAAGCTACGGACCACCACTGACCCTGGGATGGCCATGCGAATTCCGTCCGCAATGGGAATGCTCTGAGGCAGCCCCCCAACAATGCAGCGTGCCTTGATGTAGTAGAGCCGTGCGCGGCGCTGTCCTGGCGGTGTGGATCGTTCTCCTGGACGCGTTAGGATTAGGGGGGGGGGGGCACGACTCTCCAAGAGGAAGTTGGGCTGGTGTGGGTTGACTTGTTTTAGGGTTGGACATGGGGCTGTCGTTGTGTGCCGTGCAGCCTTCCTGCCTGGGGGCCGGGTATTCCCCACGCAACCACTCTCGAAACAAAGGAGGGGTGCAATACACCAGACATCGTCCCACAAGAGCGCTAACTGCTGCCCCAAGCGGCGCAGCAGTAGCAACGGCCACAAAGCAAAGCCTTAAAGCGTCCCGAAGACGCCGTCCCAAGTGACTGTCACAATGGCGCGGCCCCTCTGTCCAGAATGGACCTGATCACAACTCGTGGGACGAAGTCGCTACCCTCAACCGTCATCTGCCTCTTGCGCATGTGGCTCATCCCTTTCTAAACGAAGCTCTGACCGCAGCGCATCCATCTGGGGTGGCCTGGACACGGGTGGAGGGGGTATCGCGATGATGGACCCGACACGATAGTCTATTGCCCTGAATTGGGCACTCCAGAGCCTTGTGAGGGTCAGTGGAGGCACCTGTCGAGGCGTAATAGGGCATCGCGAACTTGCCGTGCAGGTACATGAGTACGGCAATGGAGTGGTTCCACAAGTGGATCTCTTTGCCCGCAATTTGTTGCTGCTCCTCAATAGGGCCTGGGTTTCGTCTGCAGAGGCCATGCGACGGATCTGGGCGGTGCAGTGAATGGGGGCAAAGCAGACGGGCTGCGCAGTGACACCCGGCCCAAATCCATTCACTGAAACGCTCTTAACTACCAAACATCGTCGGGTGACCGTCGACCGCCTTCAATTAACCGAATCTGCCACCAATGGACTCAGGCCGCCCTTAGTGAAAAAACAGACCAAAAAAAGGAATATCTCATTCCCAATAGACAGCCCTGTTTAGGTTGCTTGCCCCAAGCCCTGGTCGTGAGCACCCTCCAAACTTCACTGTCATGGAAATGACTGAATGTGAAGCAACGCCAAGGGGCAGAAGCAGCACTTGTGAACAGAGGGACAACGATCGCACTCTCAATTACCAAAAATATTTAGTGGCTTGGTGGGGTAGGGGGAACAATGAATGGGTTGAGGGGGGGTGGGGGGAACAATGAATGGGTTGAGGGGGGTTGGGGGGAACAATGAATGGGTTGAGGGGGGTTGGGGGGAACGATGAAGTGGGCGAGGAGGGTTGGGGGGAACAGTGAATGGTTTGAGGCGAGGTAGGGGGAACAATGAATGGGGTGAGGGGGGGTGGGGGGAACAATGAATGGGTTGAGGGGGGGTGGGGGGAACAATGAATGGGTTGAGGGGGGTTGGGGGGAACAATGAATGGGTTGAGGGGGGTTGGGGGGAACGATGAAGTGGGCGAGGAGGGTTGGGGGGAACAGTGAATGGTTTGAGGCGAGGTATGGGGAACAATGAATGGGGTGAGGGGGGGCCAGGGGGAACAATGAATGGAAGGGGGGGGGGGGGGCAGCTATCTAGAGTACAACTGGTCACAACTGATAGCACACGGTCGCTGGCCCCGACCAGCATCTGTCTTTTGTGTACGTGGCTGATCCCTTCTACCTCTGGCCGCCGCCCGTCCACTGGGCATTGGTCCATTGGCAGGTCTTAGAAGCACATGGATGGGTTGGCCCTTAAAGCGCCCAGTAACATACCCGAAATGCACCCAACCTCAAATAAAATGGGGGGAAACGGGGGGGAATGGGGGGGAAAGGGGAGGGAAATGAAGGGAAATTGGGGATATGTGGGGATCCCAACGGGAAAATGGTGAAAACTGGGTGCGTCAATTTTGGCCAGAAAACTAGGTGCCGTTCCCAACTTCAAGGTAAGTACTAAGGTTGGTGTCTTTACCCTGCTACCATGATGCCCCATGTGGTGTGTCACCCTCACACAAAACAACACAAAGCAAAACAGAATTCGTCGCAATGAGTTCACTCCACCACCACAATGTTCTGAATTTGCCAAACACATATCACACTAAAGTCTCTGGCCAACCCGAAACCTATTTCCGTTTGTGTGCCACAAAAGCAGGCACAACAAATAAAAGCGGTATGCTGACAAAAAAAAAGGGATGTATTAAAGAATGAGGTCTCACGAGAGCAACCACAGCATGCTATCACCCAGAACCAAGCTGTCACCCAGGACCGAGGATGGTACATCCAGAACCTCAACACCCACGCCCAGAACGAGGAGGCCAACTACCTTCGATGAGCGGCCGCGCCTCGGTGGCTGTCGTGCATGCCCCTGGCTGACCAAACCAGTATGCGTGTCGCTCTTCCCTTCTGGTGTCCAAAGAGGTTAGCAACTCCGCTAGGGCTCGCAGACTGTTTTTCCGTGTTGTGGGGTGGTGGTCAGCCAAACATAGAAATAATTTGCAAAAAACTTCCTTGCCATCTAAGTTGGGGTTTGGGAGTGGGGGAGGGGCAGAATCGTGTCCTGTATAGCCATGTTTCCTCAGGCACGATGCTGAACAAATCCTGTGTGAGACCAAATGACATTGCATTTATGAAAAAAAGGGGGGGATGCTGGTTGGACCCATTTATTCAACATGTGTGGAATCAAGAGAATGGGGGGGGGGGGGGGGGGCAGCACAAACTGTACTTTTGGGATTTGTGGGGCAACAAGGTTCCATCTTCCCACAAATAGAAGGAAAATTTTCTGTTCTCCCCATTTCCCCCAATTTTTCATTGTTTCCGAATGGGGGAAAATAGGAATTGCGCGCCCCTCTGCTACCAACGAAAAATGCATTTTGGGGGGTTTGGCCTAAGAATTCCCCATTTTTGCGCCAAAAAATGCAACAAAAAAAAACCATTTTCCCTGTTTCCCCCCAGTTTTCCACTTTTTCCCAAGTTCCTAAATACGGTACCGGTAACGTTCTGTTTCTGGGCGCGTCTGGGCCCTGCATTGGTGAACGATCCACCCTCATCATTCACATGCGGTGTGCCCAATGTCGGCACAATTTGAAAGCGGCCCAAGCGAGACTCGCGTCCTCCAAATACTTGTCAAATTTCTTCAGGTCAATAACAAGCGCACATGCGTGTGAACCCTTTGGTGCGCTTGCGACAAGCTCACACCTACAAGCGGACGCCGTGCTGAAGGGCAATAGGACGCCCTTCAGCGCGATGCTGTACGTTGTGTGGTCTAGGTAACCCTCTCATTCTGCACTCCACAAAGGATCACATGCCATACTGGGTCTGGCAGGAGGGCCGCCAGAAGGTCCCAATCCCTGGTTCTGATCGCCGTGAGGGTGCAGGGCTGCACCACGGCAGTGGACACACTTGTTGTGTTCCCCTTGCGCCTTCTCAAGGGTGATCATGCTAAAGCGCATCAGCTTCTGTAATTCGCCGCTCGAGAAAGACCCCTCAGGCTTGGCCGCATGCATAAACAGTGGGATGACGTCCCACGAAAATGGGGGCAGCGTCACTGTGGCAGGGGTGCCCAGCAGCAGGAGCCAATGGACCAGGATGCGGAGCCACATGACAAGACCCTGCAGCACATGGCAAGTCATGCGGCACCTCATCAGCGAAATGCTTCCTGCAGGTGTAGTCATGCTGCCCTGGGGGGCTGTGTCGTGCTGATCTTGGTAAAGCCATGTTGTATCGGTGTTGTGGTGTTGCACTGGTATTGTTTGATCAGTGCAGTGGTGTTGTACTGATTGGTGCTGCAGGGGGGATTGGTTGCTACTTGGTACCACCCACTGCCCCTTCCATCAGAGGGGACTGAGGGGACTCAAATGTCGAGTCCAGACCAGCCGGGCCGAAAACAATCCTACGAGCACTAATGGCTGGGGTGCACTGAATGCCTCACTGGCACTTCCCCAAGGGGCGTCTGGTAGCAACATTTTCCTTGGGCACCACGTGGGGGATGTCTCTGCCTCCCACCTCAATCCCACCTCAAAGGGGAGAATTTGCGCCGCGCGCTACTTTTGCGGCGAGTACACCCGGACTGGCCTGATTTTTGGCGCCACCCAAAATGGTTTCTCAGGAGAGCAATCCCATTGGCCACAGGAATTGCATAAACAAACCCCGTAGTCACTTCTGTTTGCGCTTGTTGAACCTTCCTATTGAGGGGTTTCTCTCAATTTGCAAATTCATGGTGCTCCCTTTCAAACATCTCGACATGCCCTCTTTGCTTGATCATGCAATGTTTGTGGGAAGGAGCTAAAATACAGGTGCTTGGTCACACCAGATGGCCAAATCTCCATGCCATCTCTGCGCTGTGAACCTTGTCAGGTGCTTCCCCCAAAACCACCCAACCACTCAAACCCGGCACGTGCAGGCCATACAACATCCCTGTTCCCATCCAACTGACATGCATAGCCTTCAAAAGCCCCAGCATGCAAACTCGTGAAGATTATCGTCGGTCTTTTGACAGGTTGCTCAAGTCTTCAGGACATGACACATAGAATGACATACCAACTGCACAAGAAATTGTCTGAGGTGATGGGGTTGGAGACTCCGAACACAATATGGCAAAGAAGATAGATTCCATGTAGTATTGTTGATTACCCTTTTTCAATCCACCTTGGAGATGCTCCAACTTGAAGCGATCTTGATATTCAACCCCGATTTAATATTCAGGATAGAGTAATTATTCACAACAAAGAGGTGAACAGAAGCTCAGCCTCCAAATGCAAGGTGAAGCACAAAGCACAATCAGCATAGTGGGCTATTAGACTTCTTGTCACACTTCTTATCACGTGCATTGGAGGTGCAACGTGTGCAACCACCTTCTTTTTGAAAACATTTGTGGATGGTTGACTGACAAATTGCGCGTTCTTTTTTGTTTGCATGAGCCAAATGCCTTAGTTCTAGCAATGCAATCTTCTGCTGTGTAGGCATCTTTCCAACACTTGGGCGTTTTGCTGAGTTTCTCGAGCCTAGATGGTGCACAACAAATATGTGTTCAAGGGAAGCAATGGACGGACGAATCCAAGTATCCCAAATTGGGCAACGAATTCACAACATTCACTCCAAACATGGCTGTGGCAGTGTTGCATTTGAAACATATGCATTTTGCTGCGGTGTTATCATCATCCATGCTCTCCCAAAACAAAATACATGCTGGTGTCCATGTCCTCTTTAAACTGCCCTGTGAATATGAATTTTCATTTCATCCCCCTTTAAACATTTAGGGCATAATGATATTAAGATGTGAACATCATTTGGAGGATCAGTCGTTGTCCAATCCATAAGAAGAGGGTCTAATAATAGAGAGCAAACGGCCCCAGTTCCGTAAGTAGCCGCATATCCTTGCAGAGATTGCCCGTGCCTTCAACGTTGGCCCACGGGTTTGTGCTCCTTGTCACTGCCCCCCGAACACGGTGCTGCACTTTTTTGCGGCTTGTAGGGGGGCAAGGCATAAAGACAGGATTGGTTTGCTGGCAGGCTTACACCCGGTGGACTCACTGTTGGTCCTCACAGGCCTGCACAGAGACCCATTTCCCCAAGCCATCCAACCCCCTTCTCCTTCGCCAGGCCTCTGTGCCGTCTGCCCTTGGGGAGCAGTTTCTGGTCGTCTTGTATTGGTTTTAACGTCTAGTGTGGTCTCACCGTATCAATCAGCGACACTCTGCGGGTCAAGGGCTGATTCAAAGTGCTGCAATGGCCGAAGCTGCCCTTTGGAGGCCTGGGGTGCGTGTGGGTGGTTCCCGTGCCTTCTCTCTTCTGGGACATGAATGACAGGAAACAGGGGGTCATGGATAATGTCCCCATTTCTCCTCGCTTTCACTAATTTAGCCCCATTTGCCCGCGCTTGGCCTATTTCCCCACTCTTTCCCCCACTTTGGGTGTCCAACATTTGGGACACCATGTAGCCCTCCTTCAAGATATTGGGGTGACGCATGCACCTCATTCCACGCTCCATCAAAAAGCCTGTTGCTGCTGATGACGTCACCAAACATGAGTTGGTTGCCGGGGTGGTGCTGAAGAGTTCAGTTCTTTGTGTGTGTGTGTTCTGTGTTCTGGCCCCAGATGAAGTCAAGAATGACACGAGGGCACAGTCATCGGGAACTGCCTCAACTCTAGGGGCACAGCCTCAACCGCACGAGACCTGTGGCCACAAAACATGGACAAACTTTGACCTCCACACTAGCGAACATGTGTAGACAGCCACAAATGCACAAATCAACGCAACCACATGCGCGAACGCCACACCAACGGCAGTAAGAAGAAGATCCTGAGTATTGATTCTGAGCATACGCTCATCAGGTCACAGCCACCAACAAAGTGACTACGACAAGGTGCCTGACACACAGCAGTCGTTTGAGCTCACAGCATGAAAGAATCAGTGCCGGCTGGAGTCAGCAGGGGTAGCATTGGACTTTGAGATCCACATGCGCACACATGAGCACAAGAACATACACGACCGACTCCATGGAAGAGACTTACAAGGAAGTATCAGCAAAGACAAAGATGTCTGAGAAGGTCAGGACAAAGGAGACGGTTGAGGCAAACAAACATTCGAGAGGAACTCGTTGTACGGTTTCCGTGTTCAGCTGAGCTCTGGAAACCGAGTAGCATCAAATGTCAGCAGAGGGGAACATAGTAGTTACAGCACAGTACGAATGTGGCTCCAGTCCAGGGCTAGGGCCTGTACTGTCCAATCTGTGATGTACTGATTCATGTTGATAGCATCGCATGGGTTTATTAAGCTGCAATAAGCTACGTACCGCCTTTGCCGCGTTTTTGCAATATTCCACTTAAATTTACGGCAGTTCGATGGCAGAGCTTTGCCACTAGCTGTCGAGGATCCGGTGCAGTGGCATCGCCGTCAGATCATGCGAGGCTGTTCGCATGTGTGCCGATCCGTTGGGATTGTCAGAGGCTTCCGTGATGTTTCTCCCTCACAGAAGCCTCATGGACACCCTGGGGCCCAATGCATTCACCAGCAATGCGCCCAGACGCCCCTGTCCTAATGCAGTTCGCTAGCAGCTGCGGGCCGAGAGTGGCACAACGCCGCAAGGCACACAGGTCTTGACATGCAGGACCGCGATGTCCGCAGTCATCTACAAAACCCCTGGATCACGGGGACATAGATCAGGTCAACGGCAATGCACTCCAGAACTTTGGGCTTGCTTGACTATGTACAACCCGGCGGCCTCAGAAAGTATCTGGTGAGGCAGCCAGAAAATGGAACATCGTCTGCAGCTCTATTCAACCGGATGTGCCTGATCCACCGCAAGCCAACGGATCAGGCTCATACGCCGCGTACCCTTCCTTGTCTAGGCTGCGACCCGGCCACAGTTATACAGTCCATACCCCTCCTGCTGTGTTCGGCACGGCGTATCTTACACACGGCAGCAAAAGCATTGCACTACAGAATGCGGGACAGAGGGTTTTCCCTCAGATTGACCCATGTCTGCTGCTAACTGCCGGTGGAAAGCAGGACTTCCGCGAAGCAAAACAGATGCTGTCCCATTACTTTGCAGTCCAAAATCGGCGCCACTCCCAAAGGGCCTGAGCAAAATAATCACAGTTCAAAGCAGCGACGTACGAAAACCGCCAATTTAGAGTGGAATACCGTACAACCGTCAAATGACTATCGGTGGTTTGGGGTTACACAGCAGCGCTGGGGTTCAGCCATCGGGACTTGGAGGTTAATGCCAGCAGCTTCAGGTGACAGTCAGTGGTTAGTGTTTACTGCCGGTGGCGGTCCCGGATTCCCACAGCAATCAAAACCCCCAAAGCCGTCCCTTCAGGAACGCCCTAGTGGGAATGGGTGGGGCAAGAAAGCAGTCATGTTGATGCCATCCGTCTTCGCAGGGCATACCAGTGGGCAGTTGGGAACAGACACCAACGTGTCATGCGAGTAGTGTGGCGTATGAGCTGTGCAACCGGAGGGTGAGCCATGGTAAGAAGGCGTTATCCGTGTTCTATCGAATGGGTTTTCCGTGTGCATTCACGCGTACCCAGGCACAAACATTTCCTCTCCTGTCATTTCCTCCCCCTGCTCCCTGCCCCCCCCCACCTGTGCTAGCCACCAGCAAATAAGGGGCCCCGTCCACGCATCCGCTAATCCACTCCCTCATTCCCTCCCCCTTTCCCTCCTCGTTCCTTCCTCCCTCGTCCATCTGATGCTGGTGCGTTGAGGGTGCGCCGGCGTCAGGCGTACGTTGTAGCAATAATTTAGTGGTGCTGCGACATTGCGTGCCAGAATGTGTTCGTCAGCAGTGGTCTCCATCGTTCTTACATATCCTCTCCGACACAACACGTTGGGTGGCAGACGGAGCCGTTTTGCCGCCCCTGCACAGGGGTAAATGGGGTACATTGCATCACAACCGTCAGTAGCATCAGTTAAGTGTGGCAGCGCTCGAGGTAAAATGGACAAACAGACAGAAAGTAGGCGGGTTGACTTGTGCTGTGTTTCCGTGGAGGACGTCCTCGCTGCTGCTCTGACCGTGGGCCGGCTGCATTTCTCGCCTTTCACTCTATGCCCAAACTGGCCAGATGGATGGGGCGAACCATAACAGCAGGGTAGATCCGGGCTTTGAGTGTCCGGGGATGGAGCAGACCCTCCGAAATGCGCAGCTCGGGGTCATATTTGGGTTGGGGTCATAATGGAAGTTGGGGCCATAGGGGGAGGGGGGGGTATCTGGGGGTCGGGGTCATATTAGCGGCTTGGGGCGTGCGCCATGCGTTTGTTTGCACTCCCTTCTGTCCCTTCCTTTGCCTCCTTCTGCGCCCTGCAGGTGGGGGGGGGGGGGTACATTTGTTTCTGGCCTCTGCCCCACCCCGCCTACCCGGTGGGGGTGGGGGTTTTCTTGGCCACTGAGCAATGGCCCAGGCTGAGGACCGCTGGCGCACGGCTCCGCGGGTGTCCGACCCCAGGCGTCAAGCCTCGGGTTCAAACCCAGGACCTCCAGGCTCGCTGGAAAAACCGACTTTGTGTTAGTGCCTCGGAGTGCACTGGGTCAAAAGCTCCAAATGGGCAGCTCTGTCAACAGACTTGGGCTTACATCGGTGCACTTCCTGCTGCGTACTGCTAGAGCTCTGTCTGGTGGCTGCTGGAGACCGGACTGCGGCCGCGCCTGGACAATAAGATTGCTCCCCATTCTCGTCGAATGTGGTTGGCCCCCAAAAACCGAGGTCCAACACAAAAGCAAGCAACCCGCACGGCCGAGGCCCATCTCCGGGTCCGCGTATCGAGCACCCGCCACTCAGCAACCCCCACCGGTAAACCCCTGCCGTTTATTATCAAGCACCAAAATAATACCTCAGATGTGGTGTGCAGCTGAAATGGGGCCCGCGGCTGCACGACCATCGTCCTCCCACGCCGCTGCCCTCCCCCCTGAGAGCATCCCCCTGGCTCCCGACTGCCCCATGCAATGCGAGGCATAGTTCAGGGGCATTGAGTCCTTCTGGCGGTGGCATTCGCTTAAATCTGCCCCATGAAACCCCAACCAGAGACCCGGGGTGGGGGTGCGCAACCGAATATCTGCCATGTTTCCCGAGAGCCACGGAGCCAGACTCCCAACCCGCCTCCTGTGAGCCCTGTGCTGCCTGCGACTGTGCGCCGCAGCCCTGTGCACCCGTGCGTGGGCCCATTGCTGGACCAGGTGGACCCCTCCCCCCCCCCCAAGCACTGGTGGGTGATCCCCAACCGCTAACAGTTGATGATGGGCCGAGGACGGTACCACCCGGGCCGACCCTCCGTTGCGGGCCAGTACCAAGCAGACCGGTACTGTGGATGGTGGTTGACAGACAGACATGAGCTTACAGTGGTACACGGTTTGTTGTGGAAGCAGTCGTGCATTGTACATTGTGGTTCAGCACAGCAGTGCTCAGCAGTCACGAAGAAAGACCCCAGCAGCACACCACATTTTCTTCTCAAATTGCCGATCCCGTTCGGAGTGCCGGCTGCGTCTAACGAAGGCGTTTATTGGTACAGGGGGGAGGGGGGCACCAACAGTTTGGCCTGGAATCAACCGAAGGGTCTTTTTAGCGTGCCCTTCAACAGAAATGTCACCGGCAGTGCAACAGATGGGAAGCGTCATGGGCACGAGTTCGCATTTGCAACTCGACATGTTTTGTGGTGGTATGCAGAAGTAAACCCCCTTCCCCAATATCATCGTACGCTTGACAATGTTTGGACCACAGGTATTGTGCGTTTCGGGGGTAATGTGCAACATGATGGGATGTGCAAGTGTGTACATCTGCCTTTTGGGGCTGCTGGGGGTGCATTGGGACAGGCCTCTCGCCCTGAAACATTCTACCGCACCACACGTTGGCGGCGCATCTTCCGTTACCGCGTTTGAGGCGCGCCCGGACTCAGGCACCTGCCCCGATTCAGACGCACCGTGGAAGGGGCGCCCGTGGCATCAGAGGTCGAGAGACTGCTTCAACCGGGACGTCACTTGGATATATGAGGCGAGCCGGTGGTGTGAGCTGAGTGAATCCGTCCTCCCGTAATTGACGTCGTCTTGTTTGTTTGTCAAGAGCTCTTCTTGGCAAAGCTCTTGCCTCTCCTGTACGGAAAGAACAGCAGTGCGCGTCAGGCCCAAGCAGTCGAGCGACGTCATGCACATGTATCTCTTAGCGTGGTTCCCCACCTGATAAAGGGTTCCCGCCACTTGGAGCTGGCCGTATTTGTGGTTGCACGCTTTGTGAATGGCCAACAGGGTACTGTGAAGCCGATGGGTATTTGGAGGCCCGTAAAAAACATGGCACACGCAAGTCACACCTTCTCACTTGCAGCAGCCCGCCATTTTACGAGGAAAGCTTTCAAATGAGGGTCTCCGTGAGCTGTACGGAAAATGAATGAGCGCAATTTGGCAAAAGGCGGTCGACCAGGGTCCTGAGGTATGGCGCACCCAGGGCGGAACAAAAACCACCTACTGCAACCGTTGTGGACCCTCTGCCAGTGCAAGCAAAGACTGCTGGTCCACCACCGTGCGGGGGCTCAGTTGACGGCGATTCACAGAGTGCAGGCTGGCCCAGTGTGAAGAATCCAAAACGAAACACTTTCGGCATCTTTTTTCAAAGCACAATTTACGCACCATCGTGCGTCACAGTGCGGAACCTGGGACGGAGGCAGAGACAGAGACAGAGACAAAGACAGAGACAGAGACAGGCAGGTCTCTTGCAGGACCCTGTGAGATACTACTGCGCTCGATTAAACTTACTGGGAAGCTTGCATGACTCACAGTGCGCAAAATTCAAACCCAAGCGAGGCTGCTAAGGGAAGTGCAGGAACTGTGACTCCCGCAAACGCTGCAGAGTAACAGGGATAGGCATACCTAAACTGATGGGGGTAAGACCGGCCAAGTTTGATATTGTGGGATCCGCGCCATGCATCAATAATGTGGACACTACCCGCAGTGAGCAGCAGCGGCAGCCCAGATGCAAAGGAGTGTCACCGTTCCTATGCAAAATGGCAGACCACAACACAACAGACCCGAACACAAACCATGACACAACAAAGGGGGCGTTTTCGCACAGCGCGTGCACAGCGCGCGCACAGCGCGGGCACAGCGCCAATTATTACGGTGATTATCCAGGTAACAACCCTGAAACCACCCACCTGCGGAATCATGCACAATCAATTCAAAGCTCAAAAATTCAAACATCTGATGCTTGCCATGGGTACCAGGGACCTAAATTCTGCCCCCTATAGCCCCGTCCACTGCAGCAGCCATTCAATGACGTCCTTTCAATCTTCTGAACTTACCGAACTCCCGGTGGTGGAGAACAGCCAACTTTTCGCACAGCGCGTGCACAGCGCGCGCACAGCGCACGGTACGCCCCCAAAGGCTGCAGCCTGAAAATCTTGAAGCTCAGGCATGCCCATGGGCATCATAGCCGTGTCACAACGCCTTATGCGAAATCCGCTTGTATAAATGTCATGATGTACTGAATGCAAGTACTGCGGTTGCAATCATGTTCGGGAGCTTGCAGGATGGTGAGCAGGGCAGCAGTATTGCAGCCAAGGTTTGGGGTTTGCATCTCACTTCATCGCCCCCATCCAGAGACCCGAGACATATGTAGGTGGGGCGACATTCTTGTTTGCCGTCGCGGCGGCACCCATGCAGCATTACAACAATCAGGGCATCAACCTGTGTATTGGCACCCAGCTTTCAGCACATGGGGATGGCATGCACTGTAGGCGCTGTCCAGGTGGCCCCTGGTATGTGTGTGTGTGTGTGTGTGTGTGTGTGTGTGCGTATGTATGTGTGCGAGTGTGTGTGTTGTAGCATGCTGCCTAATAGGCATCCTGAATGCCAACCAAATGCATGACTGTGAAGCTTTGAAAGGCAGGATATTCAATATGTTTCTTTGAAAAGGGAATAGAGGGCTACACCGCCGTAGGGCAGGAATAATCCTCTTAAGCTGCAAATGGTGAAAGTTGCAACAAGAAGGAAAAAACACCATTCCATGACTATTTGGAGTACCTGCCTATACAAAACCCACTGAGTGGGAGGGGGTTGGGGTTGGGGGGGAGGGGGGGGGGGGGGTGCACATTGATCTGTTGACACCATCGCTCTCCACAATAGAGAGACTACAGCCCCGGCTCAATGTGCAAAGCGCGATAGGGAATAGCACCCTTCAACTGTGGTTGCGGAGGAGGGGCGTTTACCCCCTCGGCGAGAAGCAGCAGAGCCCCATTGCTACTTCTTCCCCATAGCCCAAGGAGAAGTTGCTTGCAATGACCCCCCCTCGCTGAACGGGGTGCCCATTCCCACATAACGAGCGTTTCGTTTCCTTTTGCTTTTCGTATCGTTTCGTGCTTCGAGTTACACCACATGGGGTGCCCAATCCCATGTATGTGTCGGTTCGGTGCCTTCCATGGCCACTCCCACTTTATTCGTCATCCGGGGAGTAATCGGTTTCTGACTCAATTGCATCACTGCTGCACGAGGTATTCTTCGGGGTGAGCGACAATAAAGTTGACGAGGAGGTGGACGAGCATGTGGATGAGTCGCAATCCACTATACATGCTTTCGTCCGGAAGATGTTCGAGAAATGACCCCAAGGACCATGTGGTTGATACCCAACGCTCCTCTTGTTCATGACTGCTGCACGTGTACGACCGCATGCACCGGGAGATGCAAACGTTGAATCTACTCCTCCCAATTGAGCCAAGCTTTGTGGACACATCACGACAAACTGCCCATGTAACCAATTGGGTAAATGGATGTTCGCCACACCCACGAAGAAATTGGTGGCCATCGTTATACTTGTCTTATTTGCTATCAGAATTATTCCTAACACGTGCCACAGGGTGTAGCCCTCATAGCTAAGGACAACTGGAGGGGGGGGGGGGGGGTTGCAGCTGTGATGCGGCAGTGAGATTATATTTCTTCTTTGCGGTCTACTAGGCTGGGGGACATGATATATCTCTCGGTGTATATGCTGTTTGGGCCAACTTTGTGCGTTTCCGGGGGTTGGTGCCATTGTTGCCTCATTTGTGTCCATTGAGTGTCCCGGAGGTAGGGGTATGTGGGGTAGCTTTGGAAAGCACTTGAAAAGGGCTATTCACCCCAGGTTTGCATGCTGTACTAACGATATATTTCAGATTTCCGTCTGTTTTGGACGGTGCCTGTGTTGCTTGCTGCCTCCTTTTGTCAACAGGCAGCTACCATGTCTTCATAAAAATTCAAGCCCGATGCTGTAGCTTCCTCTGATGCACCACAAAAGCCTTCGGTGCGCAAAAGATCTCGCTCTGGGGGGGCACAGTGAGTGCGGGTGAATCGGCATGAGCTTGGCCAAAAGTGTGAAGGAACACAGGCTGCAGGATTGGGGAAAATGAAAGAAATACGTCCCTGTCCACAAACAGGGCGATGGGGTCCCAGCCCTGCCTGAAAAAGGCAACGCCAATGACGACGATAATTCAGGAAAAACGTGTGGAACTGTGCAATACATGTTTGTGTGCACCGGCCAATGTGCAGCTCAGTGCTGAAAAATGTGAGCACCCCCCAACCCATACATTTCTGAAACGGCCTATGTGGCCTATATGGCCCTACGTGGTGACATGTTTGACATTGGTGCAAGACTTGGAAAACATCACAAAAAGTGGCAAAACGCACAAAGTTGGCACATTCTGAATGAGGTCAAGAGATATCTTCAATGTGGGTGCAGAATCATGTTGCAAGGAGGTGACCAATGATCTGAAGGTATTGCAGCTGCACCACCTGCACCGGCACCCCATGTTTCATGGTGGTGGCGGATGGTGGCGCACCTACCTCATCTCCCCCAATGGCATGTTGCACAAGTCAATGTGGCACAAACGCTCTTGTCTTCGAGGGTGCAGCAACACTGATGGCTGGGTTTGTGAACATCGCCATGGTGAGCAGTGGGATTGACACGTGCTCACACCTTTCTTCCCCCGTCTTGAGGGACACAAGCGACCCCGATCTACAAAGACATGGCACTGAACGTCGTTATCTCACACGGTCAAAGCAACCAGCCTTCCATGAAACAGCCCTGCCCTCCCCAGTGGATAGCCCCCTTCCAACCGCAGCGGAGGGGCTTTTGTGGGAATCGCAGGGAATACTCCCATTCGAAGTGTGCCGGTTCTACGGATCTTGTCCAGAGCTAGAAACCTGGGTCAAAGAGGAGTGGATGCCACGGTAGCTCGCGCGGAGCACACTAAGTCCTCGAGAGGCATCCATCTCTCTGCTCAACGCTCATTGAGGCGCTATGCAAATGCCAGAGGCCAGACAGCTCAATCAGGCTCAACATGCCGTTGGGCACTTCAGCTGCATCCTGAAACGGGGGGACGGAGGAACCTTTCAAAACTGCCCTAATTCTACATGACTTTGATCTCAGCAAAATGTTCGATGTGATAGATGCGTGGCCAATGGTTGGGCAGGCAGTCATACTTGGCTGCCACGTTGATGTCGGCTCCAGCTTCGATCAGGATCTCTACCACCGAAAAAAGGTCGTAATATACAGCCAAATGCAGCGCTGTCATTCCATCCGGGTCACGGATATTCACGAAGCCGACGTCAGCATGCTGAATGAAGGGGGGACAAGGGCAGCCGCTGTCACGATCATAGCTGCAGCTAAATCTACAGCCACAACACACCCACCACCACATCGAAACACAAATTCGCAGTCAGAGAAAAGTTCACGTGTAGAGGATGCAAAATATGATAAAACTGTCGTTTTGTTGCTTTTGATTGCAATCACGCGCTGCCCAAATTGGTTCTTAGCAACAAATTTGCGCAACATCATTCCAGACAGCTCAGCCTTAGGCCTCTCCTTTGCACTGCTTTTTTGCACCCCCTTGAATGCCACACGTGCAGGCGCTGGTTCAAAGCTGACGTTTCGTGTGACCCACAAGCCATGACCCACCGATTATGCTTGGCTACTTGGAGATCTATGGCTGGTGAACCGACAGCCTGCCAAGCACTGCCAAGCGCCTTCATTTCTCCTGCTGAGCCCCACTAAGCGCCCAGGCGATGCGTGCCAAGCCGACCCACCCGAATGCCAGCCATATCTGTCACTATGAAAAATTGGAGCGGCCGTGGGGTCACTGGGAAAGATATTTCGTCTCTGCTGGTTCCGATGCCAAAGTTCAACGGGTTGCTCTGACCGACCCTGCAGACGTGTGGATAGTGCTGGGGCCTGACGCATCGATACCTCCAGCAGCAGCGGAATGGTCTGCGGATGAGCCGTGCCCGAGCATTGGAAGTGCAAAGGCGTCGTTCCATCTGCCATCGGGGTAATGGGCACCCCGTGATCAAGCAGGAGCTGGATAATCTGTGGGTCGCCGCTCTACAAAGGCAGGGATGAGGCAGCTCTGTGGGCCAGGCAGGGGGTTTCGAGCTTGGGACGCACAACAGACAGAGCTAGCACAGAGGACCGAACGGCAGTACACCACCGAACGGCAGTACACCACCGAACGGCAGTACAAAGCTGGTCACGGGGTCCGGTCTGAGCAGGTGAAGCCACCCCGTGCACTACAAACGGGGGTCAGTCCAGGGGAGTGGAAAGGGGAAGGGCTCGGTGTTTGGTGTTGGGGGGGGGGGGGGCATTGGCTGAAGCGGCATCGCCCCACAGCTCAACCACCCGACACTGATGGGCCGCCAAGGCCTTTTGGCGTGAATTGGAACCCTGTCAAAATTCTGGTTCAGCCAAAAACCAGAACCCAAGCCAGTCGCCACATCCAAAAGGTCCACCACAACTGCCAATGTCAGTTGCACACACCCAACGCAACGTTCGTTTTGGACATTTTACAGCCCAATTGGCCAGTGTTCAGCGTACGAAGTGCTTTTGCTATTTGCCGGATGGGGAGTATGTGCCCTGTGAGCGGTCGACGGCATACTGAACACGTGCACAGCAAAGGACCAGTACTCATGCAGCTCCGCCCATTTTACCAGGAAAGCTTCAGGAGTGCAACCGATGAAAGTTGCAATCCACATCGCAATGTGCTCATTTCACGGGGATGTAACCATGATTGGGCCTGCCCCACCCCCCCCCCCCTCCAGGCCCTCTGGACCCAAGGTAGTGCGCGCGCGTAGCTCAAGGCCTGGAGCCTGCATTGAGGGTTGGTGCTGAGGGCAGCGGAAGAATTTGTTTTAAAAAGTGCACATTCTGAGTCCGCCCCCTTTGGTGTCCCAGTCGTCGTCTTCGCTCGTCCAAGGAGACCAAGCCGCACTACACCACAGCATTTCAAGCCAAGAAAAACCACCGGTTTTTCCAATGCGTTATCACGCGACGTCTAGTATATGGTCTTCGATTTGTGGTTTCCTAAAATAACTGCCATCCATGAACCGCTTCGGCGAACTGCAGTAATTCTGAATATTTTGAGCATTTTGACTAAACCTGCGAAAATTTTCGAAAAGATTTTCGAAAATGCTTCCCCATTTGTTCCCCATTCCCTGGCGTAGATTTGGGCGCCCGGAGGGGGGGGCGGGGGTCCGGACCTACTCTCAAACGCCCCCTGTGTTCCATGCAAGCCGTGGCTTGGAGTGGGAACGAAAGAAGGCTTGCATTTCTCAGGGACAACTCTGGTTGGTGCCGATTTGCTACCCCCTTTAGCGGCCGCTGTCAAGCAAGGATAGACATCACGGGACCTGGATACAGGCGACATGCATCAAGTTCTGCTTCAGATGGTTCGTATGAGTGACGTTGGCCCCCTCGCAGATGAGGAACCGCGCCATGTGGTGGTGATCACCGCGCAGCGCCAGAAAGAGTGGCGTGTCGCCTGTGACATACATATGACTGAGCAGTAGTTGCGGGACTGCGGTATCAGCTCTGTGTCTGCACGTGTAGGAGGCTGAGTGCACCAGGGCGTCAGTTTGTCGTTGTCGGTGCTGGTCACGAGTGAAAGTCCCGCTTACCAAAGAAAAAACGGAACGCAACAAATTCACTCCTCTTCCACAGTTGGTGAGGCGTGTGTCCATAGTGCGAGGGCTCATGGCGACCACCATGGCCTCATAGTTGACGTCAGTCAAGTGCCTCCGATAAAATGACGCAAACGGGTTCCAGGAGCAGAGGGGGTGGGGGGCGGGGGGGCGGGGTGTCCACCACCAGTCTTGACGGATCCCAAAGCGCCTTGCCCGGAGGTACGATGGCACGCGCGGTGAAGCCCGACACATGCCCATGCCCATGCACACATACGTACACAACCATTCATGGTCCTGACCGGGGGCACTGAGGCCCTACGCAAAGCAGTCAGTGGGGTATCTGCGCTCACCCGCAAGCAGTGGCAACCACAGCAGGTCCTACAATGTGCCACGGTGTCGGAGACACACGGGCAGTGGTGCACAGTCCGAGACGTGATGCATAAGGTCAGGGCCAAGCCTGGTAAGGCTTGCCAGAGGACATCACACTCACCGCAATCCCTAGGAGCGGGAGGGGGGGGGGGGCTTGTGGAGCATGGCCCGCACAGATTGTTCCCTTTAGACAGGGTCTCTTATTGCGGAAACAAAAATGCCTCACTCCGTACGCCTAGACCGCTGGCCGGTAACCGACAGCAGCACCGGCCAGTCAGGAACTGCTGTCGGTTACCGGCCAGCCGTCAATTGACAATGAACTACCGTCCGTTGACCGCCAACCGCCGTCGATCAACCACAATTCTACCACTCAACATCTCAGGCCGTCGATTGAAAGGAAAAGAGGAAGAAACATCTCTTCTGCTAAAGCGCCCTGGCACTGACCTTGGGTACGCCTTCAATCAGCAGACCTTTCTTATCTTGGATCTCCATGTTTGCCTTGAGTTTGATCAAAACTTGTGCGACCCCCACGTGGCCCGTTCTGGCGGCCAAGTGCAAAGCAGCCCTGTGATTGCGGTCCTCACAATCCAACTGCAGAGACATCAGTTTTGCGGATGCAAAAGCTCCACAGGCTGCAGGACTGACGCGAGGCGCAGGCGCTTTTGAGGGGTTGCGATGGTGCCGCTGAGGGATACGAAGGCATCTGTTTTAATTCCGGGTCATCTCACCAAATACAGTGGGATCATGCCTGAAGGGGGGCGGACGGGCGTGGTAGCCCGCCTCCTGCCTCGCAGTCGGACAGATAGTGATGATTCCCGCTCACAAGCTCAGGCGGTGGCCAGGGAATGTCGACCCCCCCCAAAGCACAGGCCCCATCTCCATTGGCTTCATGCTGCACCACACGCCGCTGTCATGCCTGGCCCTTGTTTCCTCATCGTGGATACATTCGTCAGCAGTAGCCTATTTGTGGTGCTGGCTGCATTGCCCCAGCCATCTCGGAGTCTCCACCGTGGGGGGGAATCAACATGGCTACATCCCCAGAGCGAGGAGGTAGCGCAATGGCTGCGACCGGCTCAGGAGGAGTGATGATCTTTGGGTGGCAACAATTACGCAATTTTAGTTCCATGTTCGGAGTCTCTGTGGTGTCTAACGCATAATTTTTTGCCAGGATCACACATGTAGGACAACGGCTGTCAGCACCACAGTCCGTACACTTCGGACCTCCTCAACATGTGGTCAAGCCTTGGGGGGGGGGGGGGATAAAGGCTTAGTGAGTATGCTGGTTGGCACTTCCGGTGTAAATACTTGTTCACCTTTTGAGGAGGGGATTTGCAATGCATGGATAGGTGGGTTGGTTGTTCACCCCTCGGGTTGGGGGTGAAGGGGGCGAGTTCAAAAATTGCGAGAGGTGGGAAGCCCACTCATGAAGCCACTGTGAACTGCCCCGTGCGTTGGCATCATGACTTTGGGGGTTCCCTCGTGCATGTGGAGCAGCACCCCTTGTGCATTGTGGTGCTATGGCGGTTGGTGGCGCTAGGCCGGCACTGTTGCGGTCCTGTGTTGGTATGGCTACTTTCCATTCTGAATATAGACGCAGTGCTCACAGAAATGTGCAGGGCCTTCGCGCAACACAGGGTCACCATGTGCATGCCATCCATGGAACCCTCCGATGCAGCTGCTGAAGAAGATGAGACGTTGGGAAGAGAGGGATGGCAGCACAAGCGTAGAATTTGACGCATCCATTTACCAGCAGAAGCGTCGGGGCCATTCCGTGTGAGCCACTTCGCTTACAAAGAACTCGAGCCTCCACAGCGTCCCTGCCTTGTGTACACAGAGCAATGAGCGTCAGTCAAATTTGAGTCCGACACAGTTTGCACTCGTATTTCGTGACTTGAGGCGGAAACCAAAGCACACAACCTGGGCAACGAACTTTCACCGAAATCTGCCTGCCTGCTGCTTGCACCAGCTTCACCCTTCAAACATAAAAACGCATGGGCCGATTCCTGGAAACCCGGCCCACCGAAGAGTGGTCGTAACTCCAGTCATGCCCCAGCCCAAAGCGTCTTAACCTCCGGATGCCTGCAACCCATGCGGGCAGGGCTTCTGCACTGACTTCCCATTCGCACTCTGCCCGCCAAAGAGCCTTGACATACCAGCGCTTTATTGTTCCACTGCCCAAAGTAGCGCACTGCATTGGCTGCACCCTGAATACGACGAAGAATCAATCGGATCACATGCGCAAACCCGAGTGTTGCAGGTCATGGATCACATGCCACCCAGCCTCAAGGTAAACGACAATGGCATAAAGTTCGGCCGGATAGGAACCCTTTATTGGGGAGAGAGAGATTGTATTGGGTGGAGTGTAGGTCCGCTGGTGTCTGTGCCTCCAGTGCACACTTTGTTGGTGCATGAAAGCAGACTGGGGAAGTGTCGTGTGGCTGACGCACTGAGATGCGCCCCTTGGAGACCGCGGTAGGTGCCGCGGGCGGACAACCACACATGGTGTACGAGAAAGTACCGCGCCGCAGCGCCGGACATACCGCGTAAATGCCGTAAATGCACCGTAAATGCCGCGTAAAAGAAAATACCACGGTTGACAGGGCATTTCTCAAAGGAAGGGCCTGGGGGCTCAATGAAGCAGTTCCTTTGAACGGCGAACGGGGGCCGGTGAAGGTCCAAAGGGCAAGACTCATGACTGACAACACGTGCCTTGGAGACCGGTGGTTCCGGCGCACCCCATTCCCCAGCGTGAGGGGTTGCCTGGAGAAGGGTCCGAGGCGACTCATGCACAGACGTCTGCAGGTCTGGACGCGGGCTGCGGAGCCGTGGCGTGGGGCAGCATACCAAGCGTGCTGCGTGGTGCAGCGGCACCTGCTTTTTGTCATCGTGCGCCCCGGGATCAGCCCCTTCATTAATCAGAATCTCCGCCACTCGCACATAGCCCAACTGGGCGGCGTGATGCAATGAAGTGAGACCTGCAGTGAGGGAGGAGATGGCACTTGTATTGATCGGATCGTACCCTCGGCTTTCGACGGACGATCGCTGTCACACGTGCTCGGTCTTGTTGCGACTGCAATCCTGTTGATGCACACGTGTCTGTCAAGTGATGCGGATTTACAGGACAGGCCAGTACAGGGACAGCCCTGTGCATTGGTTTTATCGCAGAGTCACAGGCGTTGTTTCCCCCCTGGGATACGACTTGAAAGGAGGCTAAGTGCAAGCCTGCACTTGCGTGGACGTGCATTATCGTCGACGTGCATTTGTCATAATGAAGCGGGACGATGGTGAAGAACAAAAGAAAATTGAGTACTCGTCGCAAACCAACTTCTCATCACAAGTCCATCGAAGGGAAACGTATCGCGGTTGTTGCGGAGGAGAGGCGAATACCACACACCCACAAACACACACACACACACACACGACTGTGAAGCCCCTGATCCCACGTGCAAGCGGCAAGGAAGACGGCTGTAACGCACGTGAAATCTGAGTGGCTGGTACTCTCGTCAGTACCAATGGACCTCAAAATAGAATGTCAAAAGGCCATGGGCATGGGCGTCTTTCTGCATGACAGGCGCAAGGGGACACATCCACGCAGGGTCAGGGGCTTTGCAGTGTCACCTCATCCTGCCCTGACCTCCTACTCCTTTAACATACCACGGGGCGAACATATCACACACACGCGCGCGCTGCAAAGACCGAGAAATACACCCTGGAACCAAGAATAACGGGCAAGGACATGCACTGGATGTCTGGACTTCTGGACCAAACACAGAACAGTAGACATGGAGCACATTTAGACAGTCCTGTAGGCTAGGGGCCTTGCTGTACTGACAATGGGAAGCAAGGCAGGTCAACGGGGCGGTGACACACACACACACACCCACACACACACACAAACGTTGGGCACCGCGAAAACCAGAGCAAAAGCACAAGAAAAGCGGTTGGAGCTAACTCCTCAGGAGCTGCAGAGCAGCCCCAGACGTCTTTCGGTCTGTCGAAGTAGGCTGGAGTGCAATTGAGTGCTGACATGTGAAAGCATAGCCGCTCCCTCCTGCCCTCCCCAGACCCAAAATAAATCCTGGGCACGCACTGTAAGTGGCAGCAGCTCAGAGCTAAGATTTGAGTCGGTAGAACAGTAGGATCGGCCTGGCAAGCGCAGTAGCATTTACATTTCAAGAGATATCGAATAACATCGCTTTCGGTTGCAGCGTCAGGATTTGAGATTTGTGAAGTGTGCAGTTATTTTTGGTTAACAGCATGGATCATTACGATTTCTGCACAGGGTCCTTTCTTGATAATGAAATGATGACTGTCCATCAGTTTTTGATGCCATTGTGTTGCTTGCGTTGAGATCCTGTGAGCCCATGGAACTCTGCATTTGGGGACTGTATTTTGGATTTTGGAAAGCAAGCGGAATCCCATACAATACCCATAACATGGTAGCGTCATCTAGTTCTTCTCAAGCGACAATGGCGTTGACGTTGGGTAACATTCCATGCGCACAAGTACCTCAATTGCACGACCCTCCAGCCTCAACTGTGCGAGAGCTTTTTGCTCGTGAGCGTCCCCAACTCGAGAGTATGGAGCTGGACATGCCGCTGGATCGACGGGTGCATGTCGAACGAGAACGATGGTTTGACTCACAAGGGATGCCTCACGAGTTTGTGTCCTTTACATCGGAGCCGGCGGTACAACTTGCCCATTTTCAACAACTAGTTAATGAGATTCAACTACAAGGACACATTAATCCGGCATTGCATGGAGGCATTCAACGAATACATGGGAATTTGGAGACAATTACGCGTGGTTTGCACGATGCTTACCAAGATTCATTGGCCGCACGTCATAATTTCAATGGGTTGGTTTCTCATTTCAATGAGCATGTTCGTGGATTTGATGAGGTTTTGCGCCCATATCTTGGGACTTTGGAACATTCCATACAATTACAAGTGCATTTTGATGAATATAATGCACGTGTTGCTTCTCTTTAGACGCGCTTGGGTCATTTTGCCTTGGTTGATAGGCAAATTTCATGGCTCCGCCGTCATATCTTTGCTATTGTGGGTGATGATCCCCCATGGGACACGCCAGTACTTAAGGATAGTACTTTTGTTCCAATCTCTCGTTCCATCCACGCTCGTCTTGATGCGTTAGACGTAGGTCTCTCACAAATACGTGCATCCCAATCCATCTTTGATGAGTCGTTGGAGTTGCGTTTGAACGACATACGGAAAGAGTTTCATGTTGAAATTCAAGCTATGGCGGCGTTGTTGCGCACAATTTTTTGCACAACGTCCAACCTCCGCTCCTTGCCCAAATGACAATGATCGTGCAATCTTTGAACAATGGTGTTCGCAAATTCGTAGTGATTATGAGTCTTTTACACAACATGTGAACAAGGAGATGGCGATAAAGCATGGAGAGGTGTGTGCACAGGTTGAGCGTTTGAGCAATGATGTTCGGGCGCTGCAATCGACGCCACACACTCATGGACACACACACACACACACACGGTCGACGCGACACACACACACACACAATGAGAACCGCACACACACACAACGGACAGTGTGAGGAACCAGGGGATAACAGAAAGGTTAGAGCACTTGCCTGACCTGAGGAATCGCGGGCATCAATCTCTGCCCCGGCTTCCAGCAGCATGTACACGAGCTCCACGAGGCCGGCAGTCGCTGCCAAATGCAATGGAGATGTTCTCAGGGCATCCCCAAGGTTAACATTTGCCTTTGCCTCTGTGCCAATGAACAGGTGCATTACAGACCAACACGCGATGCAGCCACATGTGTGCACGTGTACACGGGCCAGGCATTGCTGGGCGACCTCCCGGGGGTTCTGGTGCTGGCCACAAGCGATCTCTGTACGACGCAGGGAGGTGGGGGGAGGCACACTGCAATGCGGTGAAGGGTAAGCAACAGGGTCCCCATGGATGCAGCAGGGCCAAAATGGTGCCCGCCCCGTCTTCGCTGGGGAACTGTCTACACCGCAGTCCCGTTGAGGGTGTCAAGGTCGATGGGTTGGCCCATCTGCAGCACGGACGTTCACCCTTCCATGAAGTGTACCCTGTAAATGGTAAAGGCACTGTCAGAACTCTGACAGTGCTCGACTCGAATACCTCCGGAGCACGGCGTCTGCAACTCACCCTAATTACAGTGGGTGCAATATTTCTACAGAAAGGGGTTTCTGCAAACCAAAAAAAAGGGGGGCCAAATGGGTTTTTTCGGGCACCCCCAAATGGGCCGCCTCAGATTATTGTAGAGAACATTTTCCTTCGTGGTGCTCGTGGCTCCCGGCCGTGGGGAATGCTGATGCTTCAATTCATTTCACTTGTCTTTCGATGCAGGCAAGAAGGAGATAGTGAACGACCTATAACACATGTTCTGATCCAGTGCATCTGAGAAAGCTGCTGCGCGGATCGTTCCGGAGTTTAGGTACAGCACAATCAACACTGCAATAGCACCAGGCGCCCAGATTTCGCTTGCCCACATCAACCGCAATATGGAACTATTTCAGTGGACCTATGCTTCACTAATGCAGCGACACGTGAAGTTCACCACCCACCACAGGTGCTTGCAATGCTTTTGGATTGAGCGTCAGGGTGGCGGTCGGGGTGGTTGTCTGTTTTGTTCGTTTTTTCCCTCTTGTTGTCCTCGGATGCCCGTGGGGTAAGTTCCTGGCAATGGCTACATAAAACCTACCTTCTCAGGGGTCCCCAAAGATCAGCACGGGGATGAAAATCAGAAGTGGCTACCTCACCCATGCCGCCTCAGGGGCCCAGACATGGGTCATGATTCTCGTGCTGAGCATCGGGGGACCCCGAGCAGGCAGGGCTTGTGTAGCCATTGCCCATCTCTGGGCCCCCAAGACAGCAGGTGTTAGGTAGCCACTTCTGACTTTCATCCCCGCATTGAGCGTTTGGGACCCCTGAGAAGGCAGGAGTGCTGTAGCTAGTGCCCATTTTTGGGCCCCAGAGACGGCAGAGGTTAGGTAGCCACTTCTGATTCTCTTCATGTCGCTGAGCGTTGGGGACCTTTGGGCCCCCAAGATGGCAAGGATTAGGTCGTCACTTCTGTTCTTGATCCCCACACTCAGCGCTTGGGACCCCCAGAAAGGCAGAGGTTATAGAGGTTCAGTTAGCAATGGCTACATAACTCCTGCCTTCTCGGGGGTCCCCAACGCTCAGCGTGGGGATGAAAATCGGAAGTGGCTACCTAACCCTTGCCGTCTCAGGGGCCCAAAGATGTGCAACGGCTGCATAACCCCTGCCTTCTTGGGGGTCCCCAACGCTCAAAGCGTGGATGAGAAGTGCTTATTTGACCCATGCCGTCTCAGTCCCATGTTGCATTGTTCGGGAGCACCTTGACAAGCTCAACGTTCTTCAAAACTGACGACAGTGAGATCAATGTGTTTCTTTCCACATGAAAAACCAAAATATTGGAAACCCTTGCAGACGGAAAACAGAAATTTGCCACAGCAAAATACACATGCACACACACACACGCACACATGCACACACACAGGCATGTACCACCGCACACAAAACCCGCATACAGGGCGGAGCAAAGCCCAGCAGGACTACAAAATCTCGGCAGGCTGCTTCCAAGGTCCGGGTGAGGACTGCAGACCAGTCACGGCAGCACCTGCACACGCGCGCGCCGCGCGGACATACACAAACAGTGACCTCGCAACAGCAAACGAAGCAGAAAGCAGACTGTACCATTCTGATTACGCACCCACGGATGCCGGCACACAAACACCACCTTTGTATCATGCAATCAAAATAGGGAGGCATGCCCACACACTGGGAAGCACTTGCCTGCATAAAGATCATCACCAACACAAGGGACACCTATCAGCATGGAGATGTGTGCCCTTTTGTTGGATTTGACTGCCATCTGCAGCGGCGTGACGCCTGCACGGTCCTGGACGTTGACGTCAATGTGTGGCTGCCGCAGCAACAAGTGCAGGCACCGAGGGGCGCTGGAATACGTGGCTGCATGCATTGGGGTCCTGTGAACACAAGGGCACCCACGTAGCTGACGAATTTTCGTCGTGGCTTTTTGGACTGGTCCCCAACACCAACAACAAATCCAGCACCCCCCCCCCCCTGACTCCCATCAACTCCGGACCAGCTCATGGGGAAGGGATCTCAAAACACTGACAGTGAATCACCGCCAAACCTTTTTTTGGAAGCCAGTTTTAGGATTTTTTGCTTTAAACACCGGTTTTGACATCTCAAGTGTGCCACTGTTGGGAAACGGGATTTTGACCCATTTTAATCCTCCTCTATATGTAGGAGCATGAGTGGACCGTCAATGAGGCCCGGATTCTCACCCACCGCACGTCCCCAAACGCATCATGTGTGCACTTTGCACGTTGTGCAATGTGCAGAGTGCACAGTGTACACAGAGTGCAGTTTTGAGAGTGCAGAGTGCACAGCTTGCAATATACAGGGTGTACACTGCGGCATGTGTAGTCCACAGAGTTCAGTTTATGGAGTGACGTGCAGTGTGCAAAATGTGCGATGGTCACAGTGCGCAGTGTGCAGTTTGCATAGAGAAGAATTGTGTAGAACGTGTAGTCTGTAGTGTGCTGAGTGCGCAGTGTACAGCAGGCTTTTTGCTGACGTGGGGTCGGCCCCACGGTGGGAAGGGGGTGGGTGACTGGGTGGGTCCGAGGTCAAAAAGATTTCGTGCACAAAAAATCGGCCACAAACTTCGGGCTTCTTTGGCAAATGTGGTGTGCCCCATGATGGGTGGTTGGCTGCGTACATTGAGCCCTCCCACCCCTTACTCCGTTATTCAGCAAAGGCCTCGTGTATATTGCGCAGTGTGCGGTGTGAAGCGTGGGCATTATCGATGGGGCTTTAGGGTGCTGGCAATATGCGCCACTCTGTTCAGCACTGGGCGATTGTGTGGTTACTGTGCAAGAGGCCCAGCCACGTGCCTATTCATCCCTAATTTATGTCTGCGAATTTTTAGGCGAAAATTTGCATGAGGCAGGCTATACTTGCATCCCATGGCCCAGAGAAAATTTCTCTTGGAAGGTTTCCAATAAATCATTAGTCATTGCCAGTTACAGTTGCCGCAAGTCAAGGGTTGGGTTGTGGAAAAAGCCAAAGATATCGTTTTGACTATTTTGGGTATATCGTCTATGATGGGTGTCATATGCACCCAAAGCAACCAAAACGATGAGATGACACTCTGAACCAACCACCTTTTAGCATGCTTTTCACCCTTGAACGCCGTGTTTCGGGCCAAATTGGCTCTTGATTTACACTGCAAATGGCCAAATCGTCCCCGTGGTTTTTGACATTGACCTACTTTTTGCGGACCTTTGAATGCGATGTATTGCCTCTTGGACCATCATGGCGGTGAATATCCCACTTGGGACTGAAAGAATGCGTAACGCAGCCAAATGTCTCTGCACAGATTCCAAGCCAATTTCCGTCTGCAAATTTGCCTTTCTTTTCGCCTTTTCCTGCTCATTGGTGAGCACCTTCTCCGATTTAGTGAAAACCCATGTGGAGGGGGAGGGCTATTGATAGTTGTCTCTATTAATCATCCAAAAAGCACTGATCTCAAAATCGCAAAAATGTCAAAACCAAGGAGGTGATGTACACCCAAACCCAAAACCGTTTTCACTGCTGCAGAACAAAGTCCTCAGATTTGGCGGGTTGCAGATCAGGGTTCTGGTGATGGGCTATTTGTCGCGCCGATATGAATTATGAACATTTCCATGTGAGGCTGCAACATTTGAATGTGCCCCTCTGTCGATTTATGGAGAATGCGCACCGCCCCGTATCTTCAATCCCCTTCAGTGACCTCGTGGTTGTTTTGCTGCTTTGATTCAAGCAGTCTGTCCCAGACGTAATGGCCCAAATCAGCCACTGTTTTGGGCGCAAGCGGTCAGCAGCAACAACAGTCATCCGATTGCTTGGGACGAAAGTCCAATTTCAGTGATGGAATGGGGAAAGCAAAGAAATCGGCGGCAACAGGCGGAGAGAGATGCACCTTCCAATCGCGTTGGCATGGTTGGGACTTGCCCCAAACGACAACAGCCATTGGCCAAATCCTCGATTGTTATTCATGGCGGCATAGTACAAAGCACTGATACACAACGAATGGTGGTACAAACGTTTGCAGTGCATATTCACTGTGATTGGTCAGAGAGAATGGGGGGAATATGCGATCACCGACCTGCGACCAAACTGCAGAAAAATGGGCTTATTTCGATGAAAGATGCTACAAAAAAAATGCGATGTTCTGGTTGTAAGTTAAAAATGTAGGACAACCCCCAGGTTTGGAAACCCTTTTCCACCATTGCTCTCTCCATGGAGAGACTGCAGCGAGCTAATGGTGCAAAGCGTGATGGGAATCTCACCCTTCTACTGCGGTATGGAGATGGGGTGTTACTCCCTGGGCGAGAAACAGTCCCAACGCTACTCTTCACACTGTGAAGGTGGACGCAGTGCGACAAATGGCACCCGCATCATCTTGGGCCTCGCCACGTACATGGCATCAAGGAAGGGGAAGTGGGGTCACAAAAAGTGGAAGAGTCCATGCACATCGACATGTCTGTGGTGCAAAAAAATAATTGAAGTAAAGTTGTGTGAAAAAGAAGTTGGTACCCATTGGGACTATACATTTGCTGCGGCATGGGGCAGATCGACAGCAAAGCATCCTCTTTGACCTTGGCAAGTAGAAACCAAGACAAAAACTGCAAAAAAAAAATATGAGGAGCTTCAGTCAGAGGCATGTGTGCGCAAAGATGTGGGGGCTGTTGGGAAAGGAGGGGGGGGGCTTGCGATCAAGGAGGGTCCAATCCAATTGCGAAAAATTGCGGGAAAAATGAGGTGCCACAACCAAACCTCCGGAAGCCTCAAGGAGCAACACTTCTGCACAGGCGGCCCTGAAACCAGTTCAAAACGGCTGAACAATGGGAAACGGTTGGTAGACTCCACATCCGGCTTGACTTCCTCATGTGAAAGAGCCGTCTGGTGCCCCGCAAATCCACCATATGTCCGAGAAACGCCCCAAAAAGCTGATTGTTCTGCAACAGTTGTGTGCAACGGCAAAGGGCACCAACAAGCACACAAACTGGACAAGCCAAAAGCAATTGTGAAAAATTGCAAAAAAAACAAAAAAAGCGAAATATTGCGGAAAATTGCACAAAAAAAATTGCGAACCGAAATCCGCCCCCCCCCCCCCTGTTGGGGTGGGCTCAGAACGCAAAGTGCTTTGTTTGGCTGAAGATGCTCGTCATCAGCTGAAACTCGATTCAGGTCCATAAGTTCAACAACAACAAAGACCAAAACGTCAGAATATCACATCACATCGCGTCACAAATTGCCCGGGCAGACAAACTGGGAACCACCAAGCGGTACACCCAATTTGCCAACTGCCACCGTCAACTGCCATCTGCCAAAGGGCGTCTCTGCAAAGCGGCAGTTGCCAAGTGCCGCTTGCCAACCACCGACCCCTGTTCTGTTGACTGTTGACCAAGAAGCGCAGGACCTGGCGCCTGTGTCATCAGGTGCGTCGATCGCCCCGTGTGTGTGCCCCAGAAGCACGCCCAAGTCCTTGGACCCCTTCAACGCAGCTGCGATGTGCAGTGCGGTCTTGCCCTTGCTCCACTTGTTGAGACACACGCCTTTGTGCTTGACCAGCCAACTGCAACAGAGAGGACATGCGGGATACAGATGGTGATGCGGGCTGCCCAGGCGTTGGTAGAGCGGGATTCGACTCTGACTATGGCTTCAGCGTTGCCCCCTGAGTACGACCCCAGCCTCATAGTACACGCGACCCCAACCCCCTCATTTTGGCCCCAGACCCCCCATTTTTGACCTCAAACCCAAGACTACCCCAACCCCCCGACCGCCGATACGCCCAGACCCCACTGTATCACCCGTCCGACCCGTTCGTAGGGAGGGGAGCAGCCCTCGGGACCCTGCGGCTTCACTGCTGTCCCTTCGGCCCGCGTCTCGCTGCGTCGTCGCTGGTGGCGGCCACCTGCTTACCTCAGCCCCCCTCGAAGCCACCGCCATTCTCAGCGGACGCGCTGTCAGTGGCATGAGGCACCATGCGGGGGTCGGGAGACCGCGGCTCAAGAATGAGGAACAGGCCGTGCGCCGTGCCCACGAAACCAAAGCCAAAGCCCATCTCAGGGGCTCCGGGGGGGGGGGCGGTGAGTCCCTGGCCATACTCGCCTCGGGGCTCCGTTGACCGAACCCCCCCAAAGCCCTGCAGGACGGCCCGGAGGTGACCCGGACCCCCGGAGTTCAGAACGAGTGGAAATGGCACTTTTGGAATCAGCGCGACGGGGGGGTCCGGAGACGTCATCATTCGTCTGGAATTCCGTGGACATTAGCTGGTCATCTTTGGCCTTCGAATTTGTTCTTCGGCCCCATTAGCGCCGGATTTTATCGCACTCACGAATGGTTCCGGTCCATTGAGCTCCAGGCCCAGACCCCCCCCTCCCCCGGTCCGACTTCCCTGGCGGGCAACGATCGCCCCCGTCCCATCAGCCAGCGAGCAGGCCCCATGCAAACACCTGATCAGCTCTGTGTCATGGTTGACGATGGCGATCTCTAGAGGACTCTCGTACGTGGTTTGGTTCACCGCGTTCAGATCTGCCCCGGCCTCAAAAAGCGTTCGCACTACTTCCAGATGATCCAAAGTGGTTGTTGCTGAGTCGGCCTCGATGGACTCTGACAGACACATGCTGTGCATAGTCACGAAACCGCACGCACGTCGGTTGTCTGGGCAAACTTTGGGTGACGTGCTGAAAGCTTCGACAACTCCCCGGCACCGGTTGTGAGCACAGCATTGCTTTTGACGTTGCACGAGTCGCGCGCAACCGCATCATTGTCCCCGTCATGAGACCTTCATGGAATCATCACCGTGACGTCAGGATGCCCCTCAGCAGGTGCAGCAGGATCACCACTGCGCACGTCCTCATCCGTTGTACCCATGGTAAAACCCCAAACCCCCTTCGGCAGAATTCCCAACCCGTATCGTGTTGCCATAGGGGGGGGGGGGGCAAGCGCCTGTGGTAACCCAGTGCAGCAATGACTGACCGACTGCACAATGACCTCATCATACTCAGATTCACAGGGGGTAATATTGTGTGCCTTTCCACCGCCTTTGAGGCCACTGTGCGCAGGCGTGGCGCCCAGACACCCACAAAACTCAGGTTTGACCCCGGCATCCAACCCGGGGCCAGACACACAGACAGGTCAATGTTACGGACAAAAGAGCCCGCTCACGGCCAAACCGGGCTCTTCCATGCAGATCATCGGATCCCACACCACCACACCACCAAAGGAGGTTCGATGTTGCGCTCCCTTCTGCGGCTGGCTGCGCCCTGTTGCTGCGGTGTACGGTGCCGTCCATGCGCAAACCCCCTGCACTGTTCTGCAATAGCAAAAAGAGGCGCGGGCGGGGGGAGGGGGGGCAATCAATTCATCATGCGCTGAAGTACCCGGTAACAACATCCGAAGCAATGTTCAACGTGCATGCCAGGTCTGCTTTCAGCAGTTCGAGCGAATCACAAACGACGAACCGTGCAAGTGCAATGAACAAACTCAGTCAGCAAAACCCCAACGTGGGACCACCCTCTCGGCGCTATACTACACTTCCTGTTCGTAGTCAATCGTACCAGAAAAAGATGGGGAGTGCGGGCTTTCAGGGGGCGGACCACCTGATGCAAACCACCCCTTGGGCTATCTGTTGAGGCTTGGGGGTAGTGTGGATTCGGGGAGGGGGGGGACAGGGGGGGCTAGGGACGGGGAGGTTCATGCGGTGTGGCTGGTATTTGTGTTTAAAGGCACATGGCCCCCGGATACCCCTGAGCGGGGACAGACACGAGACGTGGCGACATAACCCCTGCCGTCTCAGGCCCCCAGAGCGGGAATGAACCACCCTAAAATCCATTTTCATAGATCTCACACCTGAACTGTGCATTAAATTGTGAGCATTGCGAGCACCAAAATGTGGGGGCAAAAGAACATGACCCCTTGAGCACAGAAAAAAAGTTTCCGGTGCTGTTGGCGCCACCCCGGGACCACTATCTCTTAAAACCCGGGGGCGGGGGGTCGCAAGGGCCGCCCCCCCCCCCCTGTGTGACATTCCGTCTGGTTGTTGCTCCTTTACGGGGCCCTGGACGGTCACCCGTTCTTCCCTTCGCATGTTGCGTCGGGTCGCTACTTTCTGTCGGCCGCTGCGGCCAGTGCTCTTGCTGGTGTCGTTTCCGCGTTCGCGGAGCCCAGTAGTTGGTGTGTTGGGGCTGTGCCGGATGTGGCGTGGTGTGCCGTTTGCGTGTCAGCGGCGCCCAATAGTTGGCGTATTGAGGATGTGCTGGTTGTTGCCGGGGTCGTTTGACTGTTTTTGCTGTCCACACACCTCTGTCCACAGGCCGCTCCAGTTCCCCTCCCGTGGAAGTTCTCGGTGTTGCTCCGACCGTCAGTCGGCGTCATTTCCACATCATTCGTGATGCGGCATGTGGGCTGCCAGCCGTGGGTGCGGCGTGCCCTTGTCAGGGGCCCCGGACCCGGTACTCCACGGAAGGCCCACCGTCATACCTCCGTCTGTGGCTGACGGTACCCGTGCACAGGGTCAGGGAGAGGCCGGGGGGCGGGGGCCACATCGGGGGGGCTGGGGTAACAATCCTATCCGGGATGTACGGGAAAGGGGTAGGGCCCAGAGCGGGGGGTCGGAAAGGCGGTGGGAGAGGGGGAGCAGAACGGTGGGCGACGGTCCCCGTCGGCCGGGACCTTTGTGAAAAGTACGAAAACCAAAATGGGGCCGTCTGGTAGTTCGCCCCATAATTGGGCACAAAGAGAGAATACGGTGGTCTGCTTACCTGCCATCAATGGAGGCTATGGAGAGCCAACCGACGCCGGTTGTGGGCCAACCGAAAATCTCGGACTGCACTTTTTGTTTCAAAACAAAAGCCAGAAACTCTTCGAGGTGATTCCTGTCCACTAAAAAAACGCCCCGGCATCGGCTATGTCGGGTAGTCAGGGAGAGGGACATAGCGGCTGCGTCCTAGGCTCGGCCCACGGAAGGGGGCAGGGGGTTTGACCCTCCACCCCTCACCCTTGCATCCCTGCATCGCTGTGCCCAACGTACCCACAGGTCGCGTATCGACGCATCGGAATCCCGACGCGCCATTGAGATGCCTCACCGACACACGCGACAACCGCAGTTCCACGACGGTGGACGCCCAGACCGTGACGCAGGGCTTGAAGTAGCTTGTGTCCTCACCGATGACGAACATCCCCTTGCGGTCCCCGTTCAGAGTAAACTCCATCGTGCGGTCGTCCAGGTCCAAGTAACACCCTGGGGCACGTCACGTGGGCGATGAGCGCGCGCGTCGCACGCACACGACACAGGAGCTGTGACACGCCGCGGGAGCAGGCAAAGGTGTCGGCATTTGCCCTGTGCACGAATCAAATTCGCGGATGCGCGTCGGTTGTCTGGGCAAACTTTGGGTGACGTGCGGAAAGCTCCGACAACTCCCCGGCAACGGTTGTGAACAAAGCATTGCTTTTGACGTTGACTGCCGCCGGAAAATCACGCGTCAGAACTGGAGGCACAAGTCGTGCGGGACCGCCTCATGATCCCCATGATGAGACCTTCATGCCATCATCACCGGGGTGGATCATCAAGCATGGCGTGTCAACCATCATGATTTGACATGAATGGCGAGACGCCTGAAGGGCGGGGGGGGGGTGTCTGGGGGGGAGGGGGGGGGGGTTGAGTGGATGGCAGAGCCATGCCGATTGACCATCATGATGACGACCATGATGGTCAGCACGACCGGCCGCCACGGTGCCCAGCAAAGAGTCCCATCATGATCAAATCACGATACCCATCGTGTCTGTGACCATGCACAGCACCAGCACAATGATAGCGGACGTGCAGGGGGGGGGGGGGGTACGATCTAGTTAAGGTAAGCTCAGTGAAAGTATAGGTGAATCCTTTGGTGGGCCTTCCCTGCTTCTTGGGGTGCACCGTGCACAAGGATACCCTGCAACAGCCCAAGCAGGAGGGCGCCATAAAATGACAAAAAACGCACCGGTTTGCATGCACCACGCCTGTTTGACGGTGGGACACCGTTCCTGGGCAGAATGTAAATTTTTACGGCGCTAGCACACCGAAAAATGAAAACCGACGGTGAACGGCTACCATCAACTACTTGAAGTGTAGAACAAAACCGTCTTGTTTATAGCCTGTTTATAGGGCAGCAAAACGTAGACAGCAAAAACCGAAAAATTTAGTTGACCTACCACGTATCTTTTTAAGAGCAACCATAGGAAAACACCAATAATACAATACCAAAAGGGGGCACATTTCACAGCAACTGTTTCAGCCAAACACCTATTCCACTTGCAAAACCGAAATAGAGTCAGCTTTGCCCAAATGGTCGAACCCACTGCCGAAAACAACAGACCACCTTGTTTACGGTGCTAGCACCGTAAAATTTTACGACGCTTGCGCCGCAAAAGAAACACAGGGCTCGCACAGAGAAACAAGGTAGGCACGGCACAAGAAACAAAAATGGCGGTGTGAATGTGTTGCAGAAGACTCCCCAGAAATGTCACCAAGAAAAGCAGGAGCACCAGCAGAACAACACTGGGCACCATCATGAGTAGTGTGTCTGGCTCTGAGGGTGGTTCTAACCGTCTGGGTGTTTTCCCCCTGTCAAGCCAACTACCCGTTATTATCCCACATTGCATTTCCCACATTTATTACAAGGAGGGGAGGAATGGTAGATATCACAAACAGGCACCCACCTGCCCAAGGGTGGTGCCTTTCTCTCTGGTCCTCGCATCCACCTTGCCCGGTGGTGGTGTCCCCCAAACAGGTCCAAGAATGATTTCAAGCACCAACATTTGGCTCCCACCTTGCCCAAGCCAAGGGTGGTGCCTCACACTGATTCCCACCTTCCCTAAGGGTGGTGTCCTATGGGTTTCACTTCGTGTTTCCATTCCAGACACATGCAAAATGCACCTTCACGTTTTCATCTGCAGTTGCGAATTCACTGTGTGCCCAGGGGCTTGTTGATATTTTATGGCGCTTGTTGATTATGTAAAAATGCCCATGATCCCCGGAACAGGGGCCCTCGTGCTTGTCAAGTGCGGAAACTGCAGAACAGGTGTGCGCAGCGCGCACATCACTACTGGGACACCTGCGCATGGTGCACCCCAAGTGTCTAACACAGCCACCTGCATGCCGTGCAGGGGTGGGGGAGGGGGGGCGGCATGGAACAGGGTGGGGGCGCCCACTGGCGGCTCAATGGATCAATGGAGGACAGAGTGGGCTGGTGCAAACTGGGAACGGGGGAGTGCGGGAGAGATGAGCCGCAGCCCTGAGGCAGTCCAGGCGGGGCTGGCAGAACCACTGGGCGCGTTGTGGGCGCCAGAATTGACGGCATTACTCTGATATTTGATGGCCGGCATGCCCAATCGCCACCATCAATCTTCATTTTGCTTCCGAGATCCCGTGACCCAACGACTTCCATAGCAGAGACCAGTCTTCAGCCAGAATTTTCAGCGATGGACTTGCCTGAGCACCATCACCGACGTGATTTGGAAACGCCTTCCAGGATCCTGACCAGACCTGCCCAACCTCTCGCAAAATGCGCCTGGTCGTCGAACCAGCCCTCAGCAAGCTCCCTGTGCCAGGCCGTTGCTGGGTTTGGGGGGGGGGGGGGCACCCCACCCCCAGCGGGGGATGTGCCATAAAGGCTGAACGAGTATGCGGTTGGGGGGCTGGGTGGGGAGGTTGGTCGCCTGAGGTTGGTTAGGGCCCCTAATGAACCCCCCCCCCCGGGGGTGTCCTGAAGCGATGGCCTGCCCTGTGTGCCTTTGCGTTGTGCTGGTCTATCAGGGGGCACTGTGCAGTCATTTGTTCGCCCCCTTCGCCGTTTCAGACGACGCTCGGCCCATTTCCTGTGCCCTCTCCGGCCCTCGTTCCTTCCCCAGGAGTGGTTTCTGGGTCAGTCACCCGCATGCGCTGCATGACGCCCACAACATCGTGCTGGGCCGGAAGAAGGGGGGGACTTGCATGGCAACAGACCTACAATGTCGCCAGGAGCCCACTGCTGGTCACCGTACGGGTTTTCAGTATCGTTGAGCCGGATCAGCCGCTTGAAGTCCACCGCCCACTCCGCATACTGCGACCCCAGCCCCTTCTTGGCGTCCAGCTGGGCATCAGCAGCACACCAGCCGACCTGTGCATTACACTCTTGCTGTGGTTGCTGAAACGACAGATGCAAGTGGTACTGCGGGAGAGGGATAAAAGTGACCGCAGGTTGAAATTTGGCAGAGGTCCACCTGCCAACTCAGCACTGATGGGAGTGGAGGGCACAGTCCGAATAAAATTACCCAACACAAATGTTATCCACAAAAAGTGTTACCCCCAGAAAAATTGACAAAAATGTGACTTGTTTTGGTAAGTCGCCTTTCCTTTCATGGCAGGCCCTGTTTGTTCCACCTTTCCCTTTTGCCATAGACTCTCATGTATTTTCAAAACTTGTCGCAGATGCGTACAACACCAGACCTCGAATGTTAATTCCACGGAATAATTGGAGTGATGCGGATATCAAAGTGTCTACTGACTGGGTCAACGGGATCCCAGAAGGGTAATGAGAAAGAGCACACGTTGACGTACCATACACAGTTTGGGTGGTTGACGTATTTCCAGAAAAACGGGGATCATGGGTATGCAGGGGTTGAGGATGCGTTTGCACACAATTCCAATCACACAGCTACTGCTGAGATGTGAATTTCTCATTTGCCTACACTATGCTACACAAGCGTAAGTACAATTGATTGGTAGGGCCATTAAGGACCTCTCACTGGACTCCGTTGTTGGCACCCGGGATGCCACTGGGATTCCATGAACCCTATGGGGTAATGTGCCTTCCATTGATCTATGGAGTTCATGATCGATGTTCTCGAGAAGCTGATTGCTGAACAGACGCTTGTGAGTGTGGTTATTTGACTACACAAATTGTCTTCCTTGGCTGTTGGATGGATCACACCACAGCTCTTTGCTCTGGATTCTAACTACAACATCTCTGGTGGAATCTGTTTGAAGTGTGATGCATTCGGGCAGGGCAGGGTGGCATCACCATTTGTACGATTCCAAAAAATTGCAAAAATTCAACCAAAACTTGGCGTCTTTTGGCTCACTTTGGCCTTTGGTAATTTTCACTTTCCATGTAGGGTTGGCATAGCCCGCCCACCCAACCTCTCTTGGCTGCCCCACACTCGCCCAAAAAATGTTGAGCACAATTTGGGGGCATATAATTATAATTGTCTTCGTTGCCTTTGGGCAGGGATCCTTTTTTCGGTCAACAACGTTCTTCTGCGCTCACCAAGTTTCGTTCAGGTCGCGTCTTGCTCAGGGGTAGTCCAATCATAGCCTATTGGTCCTCGCGAGTCCCAGTACCCCTTGGCAGTGGCCCTTCGCTGCAGTCTGCAGCCCCCATGCACATGGCAATCTTCTGCAGCCTGCACCCCATCAGCCGCAGGGATCAAGGCAACACCTTCAAAAACTCCACCTCATAATACCACTTCCCAGAGGAGAAAATCTTGTCCATCTGCGCGTGTTTGATCCCCGTGATGACCAAACTGCGCAGTGACTGTCCACTGATGCAGTCAATTAGCGTCGGCTGAGGCTGGCATCGGCGGCAGGTGATGTGCATCGGCAAGTCATCGTTCGAGTCCGGGGTCTTGAAATCTGCCCTGTGCCTCAGCAGCAGCTTCACCATTTTCACATGCCCCTTGGAGCTTGCCACAAACAACGGCCTCTGGGATAGCGGAGGGGGCGTGTGGTGTATGATAGGCATGATTTTTCGCCGCAATATTCGCTTCCAGCACATGTGCATGTGAGTAATGCACGCGTGCAACTAGTCCCCTGCACCACACCGTGTACGATCACCGGCATCACACTGTGCCACCGACGTCTACAAGCACCAAAAAAGTGCCTGTCTTTGCTTTGCCTACGCCTCCACGGTTTATGGAGGCGCACCATCAACCCCCGTCAATGAACCCCAATTTTGCAACTTAAAACCTGCGGCTCCCCGCAGCTAAAAGAAGAATGGATACTGCCTTTCTGCAATGACCGTCTGTGACTCGTCCGGGGCACCTCCCGAGTTCGTGATGCAGACATTCAAGCTCATTGAAACTCGCATGATTCATGGACCGTCGCACATGCGGGACTCACACCTGCCGCGCTTCGTGTTCAGAGACGTGCTGCGGACCGAGGATCCGGTTGACATCGGCCCCGTCAGCAATGGCCTTCTCAGCTGCGCGCACGTCGGAAGCGATCACCGCCGCGTCCAAGCGCCACTTGCGGTCCAACATTGGGATGATCAGGCCAGCCCAGCGTTTGCAGATGGTGAACACCCTTCTCAGGCCTTTCAAAGACAAGAAACTCAAGATCGTCGACAAATTCTTGTCAGCGACTTTGTGCAGCGGGGAATGGATCAATTGGACCAGACAGTACGCTCTGACGCTGGACATGTCGATGCCATTGCTCAGGAGCAGGGCCTGCGGAGGAACAGTGGCACGGGGTCCAGGGGTGCAGAAGGAGGGAGGGAAGTGCAGCAGCAGCCAAGAACCGACGGGTTTTGTCGTTTACGGGGCGTCAGTCATTTTTTTGGGGGGGGGTTGCTGCAGCATCAGTGGGACGCCCCACCCCTTCAGACACGACTGACGCGAGGAATTGTGGTGGACGGTGGACGGAATACAAGCACGACGACGATATCAATCAGCTGTTCGTGGTGCGTCTGGGTGGGGGCATTGGTGATCTGGAGGCCATCGGCAGCATTTTCGCTGTTGCAGATCCTCTGTGGGGCTTTTGTGGACGTGGCTGTGTCATCACAGAGGAGTTGTGGGACAACCGAAGGCCACTACGCATTGGTTGTAGGGAGATGTGGACCATCACGCGTGACAGCCCCGGGCAAGGCAGACATAAGCTGGAGCAGGGGCATGCGTGCAGACAGGGGGCTTGCGCAGGGGCAGGGCGGGAGCATGGGCACTGTCATGGGCACTGCAGGGGCAGGCACGGGGCAGGGGCAGGGACTGGTGCTTAAGTGCTGGCAGAAAAGGGGCCTCACCTTCACTGAGTTATCGATCTGGCCAGATACCCGGAATTGAGTGTTGGGGAGGAAGATGGACTCGTCCTCGTGGGGATGCGCAGACAGGGCCCCAATAAAGCGCGCGGTCTTGGACTGGATGATGAAGAATGTGCCCTCCGTCAAAGTCCCTCCCAAGAACTCCTTCGCGACCGCAGGGTTGCAAGTGCTGCTGCTGAACGCCTGAGGCGTGAAATATCAAGGCGAACCACGACACGGCAGAGCAGAGATGGAAAGAACAGCCTCCCCAACCCCCCCTGAGCGTCCCGCCCCGTCCCCTTAATTACGATCACGAGAACAGTCCGCTAGGAGGCAGAGACCACCACACTGTCACGCAAACCTCAGCGTGGTTAAACGATTCACAACAGCGCCCCTCAAGTGTTTTGCGTCATTTCAGCATTTCAGCATTTCGGGTTGCAGCCCGAACCATCCCCATCCCACCCCCATACCCATACCCACCAAAAACAGTTGTGTCAATCTTATGCCCATCCCAGTGGCAGACGACTACGCAGGCACAGCAGTCAGCGGGTGAGGACATCCGTGCACCTGCACTCTAAACCTCGCGCGTGGTCAAATGCCTCGGTCGGGTTCCATTCCGGACAATGTAGTCTGCCCCCCGCCCCTTGTGCAATGACCAGTAAATTTTCACCGCTTGACCACAAGATGCACCCATTTAAACCCATCGACCATAGAAATTGCAGTCTATAATCTGCAGACACCGTCTGCCCCAAGTAGACGCAGTCTGCTAATTGTAGACAATGTTGGCATGTTATTGACCTAAAATGCCAATATTCAACTCCCTTCCCCAAAAACGGTCCGCTAACATTGTTTAGCCGTGCACACGGGCATGGTGGTCTGTAGTCTGTAGACAATGTCTGCCCCAAATAGACACTGTCTGCTAATTGTAGACACTGTCGGCATCTTGTTGACGCAAAATGCCAAGATTGGGGAACGGCCCCTTCGACCCCCTTCCCCCCAAAACGAGCCTCTAATGGCGTTTACCTGTGGACAAATCAACACTTGTAAGGCGCAAAGCGCCGCTTAGTGAGGCACCGAAGGCTCTGGTATGGGTTCTGGCCCTGGGGGGAGGCTCTCATGGGGGTGGGGGGGGGGCAGAGTTCGCATTAGCGGGGGGGGGGGGGGCTACTTATAATGTGCAGGTGGAACCTTTGGTTGCAGAAAGGGGGTGCCATAAAGGCTGAATGAGCATGGTGGTTCGTACTTCTGGGTGTACATACATGTTCACCTTTTGAGGAGGGAATTATCCACCCATGGACAGGTGGGTTGGTTGTCCGCCCCTTGGGTTGGGGGTGAAGGGGCCAGGTTAAAAAATGCGAGAGGTGGGGAGCCCGCTCAGCTAACCCTACAGCCGGGGGAAGTTGTTTTCAATAGGTGAGAGCGGGACAGATGTCTGCTCACAACGGCTGCTACTGCCCCTTGGCGTCCCTCCTGGAAAGGGGGGGGGGGTTACCCCGACACATGGAGAGCCACACCCTGACCTTCCCCCTGTTGCGCTGGGTCTGCTGTTCGGCAATCCGTGGGTTGCTCCGTTGAAAAAAAATGATACACCCTTCTCCATCCAATGCCACGGCTGTTGTATTGAGCTGCAGTGCAATTCGGCGGGACCCCGGCACTGCCATCCTTCTTGGTCATCAAAAATCCGCAGGAGTTGTCATTGGGGGACACCATGTGCACCGTCGCCGGCATTGAGAAGCAATTTGCAAACTGCGAGGGGGGCAAGGTCACATCAGTCCATCATACGAGGTTTGTTCATTGTGCACAGTGGTGTTTTACTCATTCATGTCTGAAGTAGCACTTGTCAGTTGTTTGCAGTGGGCTCGGACCAATGGAAATGACGAATCCAGAGATTCAGATTTCGACTTTGATCTGCAAACTGTTGAGGCAGAGCAACTCTGGCTTCTGCAGCCTTGCAAAGCCTTGCAAAACAGAGATCTGAATGCAAGGAATTGAACGACTTTGCCATCCATCCCACGTGTCCGGTTGAGCAGCAGGTGCAGCAAGTACTGAAGACGGAAATGAAGTGATTTCGCCGCGTGATGATGCGGGAACACTGGTTGATGTTGTGGGGGAGTGGGTATGGGCATTTCATGGTAAGGCCAGGCAAGAATGACTAGGGCCAATGGCATATGGGAAGAGCAGTGGCTGATGGTTGTAAAGGGCATAGGTCATAGGCCACCATTGGGTCATTGGGAAGTCTCACGTTTTTCTTCCAGCTCCTTTATAATTGGCAGTATAGATTGGCAACGGCAACAGCAGCAGCAGCGCGGACAGCAGCTGTAACGGGTGCATGCCTGCCAGGTCACTACCGAGCCTGTCTGGTACAGGTGTGTGGGTACAGAACAATCGATGCCCCGGTACACTGTGCCCTCAAATTTATCCAATTTGCCAATGCTGGAGGCGAGCGAATGGATGGCGCTATGCCACCCCCGGATCTCACTTTCGATGCCAGTCCGCATGATCTCGTTCAAGTAGGAGTACACGGGCGTCTCCAGTGTGTACAAGTGGATGCCGCTCACATCGGCGTGGTCCAGGTCCTGAAGACAATCAGTTTGAACACTGGTCAGGGTCACCAACAACATCCACTAACTGCACGTTAGTACCCTGCCCCGCCCCGCCCGCCCCACGTGTTGATCAGGTTGGTATGGTTGGAAAGCCCAGTGCCTGTTCAAGGGTGGTATTCAATAGGTGCGCGCCCTGGGTATGAGCGGATCAGAAACATGAGGCACGGGATCGGGGAAGTGTACTCGTGGCAGCAATACTGTGGAAACGACGAGGCATGCAGAAAATCATGGTAGCTTTTCCAAGAGCCGTGACGTTTTACCATGTGATGATTGTATTCCTGTTGTCAGGAGACATCAGGCATATGTATGGTGCGTATCTCGGCGTTGCATGATTTGCAACGACGCTGAGCATGTGCATCGGGTGCAAGCTTACTCTACCAGAGGGTCTTCCCATAATGATACGCTAGGTACTGGGCCACAGGAGTCGTACACACAATCAACAAGCGGTGTCAAAACCCCCAGAGTGAAACAGATGGTCATTGGTTCCTTTGAGAACTCTTTTCACTCCACTTTACGGGGCAATTAAAAAAAAACGCAGACTGTACATCGGGCGTAGGTCCTGAGTTGCGTAGTCGGGCTGCCCCATTGGCACATCCGCCAAAATATGGAGCTGCCAGAGAGAGGGCCCTCGCAAGCTCCCGGAAAGCCAGTAGAAGGGGCATCCAAAGAAGCCCTGTGTAACAAATCACTGAAAGTGTAGCATAGCGCCACAAGGGGTGGTGCTTCCGAGGCATGGGGCGGGGGGTCGTGCCGACTGTCCTGCCGGAGGCAAGCACGACGACGTTGGAACTGGGTCGTCATGGTAGTGGACACGTGACTAGGAGGGAGGCCGCAGATACACCTCCACATACAGGACACCTTTATTTGGCGATGGATTGGAGGGCACTTGTCGTAATTATTGCGGGCAAACTCCTCGGCCATGGTTGCAATGCCTTCTGCTGTGGGATGCTGCGACAGCACAGCCTCTGCCATGCCCTCCCATTCTGCAACACAAGACGAAGCCTATAGCCAACGGAAACGATTCGGTGACACGAGACCGGGATTTGTCTCCCCAACAGCTTTGGGGTCGAGACTCAACGATCACACTTTCAAGGGGTGCCACGAGCGCGTTTCGGATAGTTGTTTTTTTGTTTGATCCTGTTGTCTCAACCAAGTGACGGCCAATCAAATGACGACTCATGCTGCGCTGTATCACTATGAAAGGGGGCGAGGGTCCCTTTCCAATTCGTGAGGAAGCCACCATTCAATATTATTTAATTCTCGCTGACTCGCTGCTTGCGTTTGTTCATGCTTTTTTGAAACCTCTGCATTCTTGCCTTCTGCCACAACCCCCGGTGTAAATGGGTTGTTGCTGGCGGATATGCATGTGTGATAAAGATAACCAAAAAATGCACCATGGGACTATGGCAGCAGCAACAACACTCCCCCAAGCCTATGTGGTGGCCACCGCCACATGATGGGAGTTGGCTTGACCACTAGCTTCGCCAACCAACACTTGCCTGTCATTACCCCGAATGGAATCAACGAATGCCACAAGGTGTACAAGGTGTGCACATGGCAATTTCGGAGCCAGAGTGCACTAAGGACTCGGCGTCTCTTCGCGGCCCACGCCCGTTCCGGCATGTGAGGGGCTCTTAGTTGATCATTGGCCAAAACGGGGACGGACTTGGGGACTGTGTACAAGGCCCATCACCTGGGTGACGCATTCGAATATGGTCTTCCATTTCGTCACTGGTGATGCAGCCAGCGATGTTGCAAACCCAATACTTGTCCAAGGACGGCAAATCGGCCTCCCGCACAAATTCCACAAGCGTCTTCGGGTTGGGCACTTGCTGGGTAAGCACGGCATTGATCAGTAACAAAGGTCCTGCTTTGATCGATTGCTCAACAAGCCCTTGGGCATACCTGCCAGCAACATCGGGGGTCCGGGGTTCTTCCAAACACAAGACATTCACGGCCACAACGTTTCAAACTACAGCGGACCTCTTGTTTGTGCACGAACTTGCCATGATTGAGTGTTGGGAGGGGGGAAGGACACACCACACACTGTGCACGACGCACTCTGCACACACTGCGCACTTGGCACATTGTTCATTACACACTGTGCATACCCCGCAATCTGCACACCGCACCGGTTGCCCTGTGGCGACAACGACCGCGCGCGCCTCCCAACATAGATGTCGGCCTACACGCGTCCCACTTCTCTTTGAGCGAAAGGGTTGGCCACAAGTAAACCATTGGGGTTCTATAGGCAATACATGGCGTGCAAAAACACTTTGAACATTGCGCATTGCAATGCGCACTATCCACATTACGCAGATTGTGCACAGGCAGTCCAATGTGCACGCGCCGGCTGATACGCAAGAGCAAAATAATGACTTCGATGGGGGTACTTGAGCTACATTACTTGACTAAAAGGTTGCTACAAAAATTGTCAACAATGGCCACTGGCCCGAAATCGGCCTGTCTGTAGCGTTTTGGAATGTGCGGTCCCATGTACATTGAAACCAACCCGAGTGACCGTGAGCCGAGGGGGTGGTTTGGGGAACCCTAAATTTTCAAGACGCCCCAACAACAGCCCTCCCCAACCGTCAACCACTCAATGATGGGTGCCCGGAACAACTCTCAACGACTCCCATAACACACGACAACGACGATCTAGGTATGCCCAACTACCTCCGAGTCTTCGGTGTAGTTGACATGCTTTGGAGGGGTATTTCCAGTCTTTTGGCATTGTTTACAACCTTGACGTTGACACTCAAAACGCCCACCAATCATGCATAATCTCAAACAACTATCATGCTTTCGATCATCACTAAGCGACAATCCACTTTACGACCACACTAGAAACTCGTTTGGGCATACAAAGGTGTGAAAATTGACAAATTCTTTGCCTTCCGACTTGCCAGTAGCAGCGCACCTTGTTCTATTACTAGCGTGACGATCATAAGATAAAGATCGGCGTTTTGTGCGATCGAATTCACGTGAGAACGACAAGTCGGTGGATGGGCAGCGCCAAGGCGACCTCGGTGACCCAGACACTTGTAGTAAGGCATGACATTCTACGAGGAATCCTTGTGTCACCCCATCTTTGACGGCGCCCTGTAGGAACGACGAGGCAACCCCTATGAACGAGTGACGTGAATCGGAAATGAGACATGAATCTTCATCCAACTTTCACCACAATAAGGTGCTCCTAGCACGTCGGTCTCGCGATGACGCGGCTCGAGATGTGATAACGATGGGCACTGCGTGGAAATAAAGGGGTATGCAAGCACGTGGTGCACACGATATCCCCACGTTGTTGAGTGAAGTTGGTGAGTGAAGAGAGTGCCCCCCTTTGCCATTCTGCATTGAGACCGTCAAATACGAAGGCGATGAAACCCGGAAGATAGCTGAGACCTTGCCCCACCTTTTGATTTTCTACTCTAATCCGCACGTGTCACGCGTGTACCACGTCCCATGTCACACATTACGCAACTTACAATGTTCGGCATCAATACACGCATAGGAATCGGAGCACCGTTTCACACAAAGGTAAAACGGTAAAACGGACCACAAAGGGATTTTGTGTGGTTGCAAAACCGTGCCCAAAGTTGACACCGCCGCGGTAGGGAAGGCGAAGTTTCGGGAAGGGCATCGAGGAATGAATTGTGCATGCGCACCTTAAGCAATGATAAGATCACAAATTCCCTAGGATTCGCCGGCTTGGCGTCAATCAACTGATCGCAAATGAAACTGATCAGCTGCAAGGAGTCGTCCCGTAGACCAGTACCACTAAGTTGCACCGAATCGTTCGGACCAGTGGTCATCTTGAAACTCGCCATGACATGCCAACAAGAGGCTAGGGACATTAGGTGTCATCCTTCCCTCCCTCCCAAAACCTCGTAGATTCCACAGTACAGTAAAATTTACTGTACCCGACCGCAGGGAACGAAATGTGGAATGATATTACTGTAGAGGAGTGCACTCCAACATCAGCTGCGAGTGTTACATTGTCGAAGGGTACTTGCACAGCGGTGCAAAACCCACCCCCTCTAACGACCACTATACCGCCCATCATGATGAGAATGCAGGCGAGTGCGACGACCCAGGAGCATATGCGCGCCGACAGCCACTTAGGATTACCCAATACCCTTGTCGCAGCCTCATCTGGTGATCACCTTCGATGAGGGCCCTTATTTTGCTGGGACTGATATCAGTCCTTTCAGCCCAAGCCTACAGCTACTATGATGATGAAGGTTCGCCTCATTCTAACACAATACTTCAGCATTCTGTTTTGGTGTCCTATTGTTGCGAAACTCGTCTTCTTCAGATGCCATTGACCTCCAAACGCGAGATTTGAGGATGATTCTGGAAGAACGTGGTGTGAGTCACAAGCACCTACACGACGTATGTTTCGTATGCACGCACCATCGCATGTTTCATATGCACGCACCACTTTCCGGAGTGTCTATTTTTTGTCGAGTATTGTTTTGGGACTCCCATTGAAGAGGCTTTGTGCTAGACCCGTGGACGCGTTTCTGTCGTGTGCATCAAACGCCACACCAACGATTCGCAACAACTTGCGTGCCATCGGGGCCACGAGGTGCGCAACCGCATTCACCCCCCATTCACCTTTCCGAATATTCCGAATATTCCGTCGTAGAGGAAGTCGCTTCTTGAGAAAGTGAGGGAAACGTCCATTGCGGAGCTGGAGAAGTCGAAGCCGAAGCCGCGTGAAGCATCTGATGTCATGGACGATGATGATATGGAGACCGCGTCTCCAAGTGGTCAATCACGTGATCACGGTGGCAAAAGTGGTCTTAGTGGTCACGTAGCGAGAGGGGGATCCATTCTCATACAATATTGTATGAGCTGAGGCTACAAGCAAGTATGATTGTTTCGCTCTTTTTTTTTCGAATCATCGTGCTCTTGAGAGAAAAGCGCTCCGACGTGCAAGCAAACGGCGGTTGCAAAATATTGGATGTGTGGAGCAATTTTGAAAGTGTGCGTGGACCTCCCTTTGTTGGTCCACCGTGGATTACTTGCCAGAAGATAACTTCTGACCCTTAGTTTACCAATGCCATGTCTTCGTCAACGATGATGGACGTTGCGACAATCTTGGATCTATGCTCGTTCGTTACATGCTACGTGCGGCAAAGACGAAACTTTTTGAGGCGCCCAAAGGACACAAGGTTGGGTGTCGTGCTTGGTCATTGTTTTTTGCTTCTATAGAAGTACATGGAATACGCCCACCGCTTGCGGCATGCGTTCCATGACGTGCAAATTGAGGGGGAGAATTTTCCCCCATCTCCTCTCAACGCGGCCCTCTCGGGCCTTCTACAAATGGTGTTCATGGTGGGGCTCATGGCCAACCTTTTGGGCACTTACGTGTTGCCCACTCCCATCGCTGAGTGGATCACACAAAACCGGGGCATGTGCATCTTATTGGTGTTAGCCTCCAACTTCATGGCAGGTGTGCGATGGCAGCTGGTGATAATGACATTTCGAGCGACCCGTGATAATTCTTTGCGTCGTCTTTGTTGAACGTGCGGAAAACCACCCCGCTTGGTGAACGTTCAAGTTGAAGTGCATCGAGCAAGCAATAAGTAGCTCGACCTCATGCGGTAGCTTATGCGGTAGCTCGACCCCATCACAATTAATTTACTCCGGTGCGTCGCAAGCCAAATCCACAACATACATGGTCAATTGCCTGCGAGGCTATCTTGTCGCCCGTGCCACCGATTTCGCAATGACATGAGTGCAACCACAACCATACAATCTTACAGGGCAATTGCTCGCCACCGGAGCTTTCGAAGTGAGCTACAATGGAGTGCCCGTGTTCTCCAAGATTAACACTGGCTACTTGGTCGGTTTCCCGGAGTTGAAGCGCATGATCGACCAAGTTAGAGATGCACAAGCTTAAATCCACCACGGCCACGGGAGCACAGAGAGTCGGTCCCGTTGACCCATTTACCGGCGTTTTTGAAGCCGGTGTTGAATTGCACATTCCAACCCATAACCAATTGCCCACATCTTTGCACATGGCCTACTCGAAAAAAATTCTTGTCGGCTTTGGTTCGCACGGCCACGTGCACTGCACGCGCGCAAATTTTGTTGAGTTTGTTGGTTGGCCACACACCTTCATTGATCGGCGTCTTTGTTATCTTTAATTGCGATGTTTGTTGCGTCAATAGTGCAAGTTGTGCTTGCACGATTAAGGATTGTCGTATGTTTGGGCATTGCTTTTGATACACATGAGAACTATACATACAAGGGGCCTGGGTCAAAAACGGTTTGAGTTGGGACAATTGCGCCGTGGTGGACACACCATGTCGCATTTGTAACGAAGGTTCCCATGTTGGCCACCAACCGGTCGGTTGGTTCGGTCATGCGTTTTTAGAACGGCTTTGTCGCCGTTGCACATTTTTGTGGTGATGTTCGATGTTTTGATTGGCTCTCGCCGTACGCGAAAATGTCGTGGGCATTGCGTAAACACACATTCTGTGCGTTGCTCGTTATCTTGGTTTTTGTGCGTGCTTCATCACGCCGTGTTGCTAACATCAAGTCGTCTTGGTCCCCTGGGTTATTGAGCTTTGTTGACAAATTTACCGATGTGTTGGGCCATTCCGCCCTTGCACGCACCTCAGATTTGGGATGTAGGCAGAACGCAAGGGGATGACCAAGCCAAGGGGTAGATTGCATTACGACGGGAAAGGCGCTATGGTTATGAAGATCGGGAACGAATGTGCGCATGTTTTCTCATGCTCTCGGAACGTCCCATTGATGTCGTTTGTGTGGCTTTGTTGCGATGAGATTTGAGGCACAATGCCCATTTGCAACGTACTGTTTACATTTTGCATGTTCATTTGGCCCCCGCAGGAGGCGGTGGTCTCGCATGGATATGTTGATAAACCCTCGTGTCCAATTGGATCGGTTGGGGATTAGTGAGGGTTTACCGTTGCATACAGCATTGCAAGTGTATGTGCGGCCAAACACGGTGCACAAGAGAAGATGCATGCCGCACCCATGGGGCGAGGGGAAGAGACAAAGAATTTTGTGAACCCGGTCAATGGCACGTTGACTACCCGTTGCACCATGGGTGTGGAGCGAAGCGAAGCGTTCCAAAAGTGCGAGGGCAGTGAACACTAAGGGGAAGGGGAGCAGTTGTAGACAGAGACAGAATGCCTCCGAGAGGTGTGAGGCTCTAGATCATGGTATCCAAATCGGGTGACCGCAAAAGGTCAATGTGTTCTTCGTCATATTGCTTCCTTGTTTTCAAGCACGTGGCGATAAATCTCAATAGTAGATCACCTCCCCACATTCCCACGGAAATGGGCAAACGCTTCGCCATATGCGCACGCACGCACGCACACCTACCCACGGAGACACGTAGGCACGTAGTCTCGATAGCACAGAAGCAAAGAGCACTCGTTTGGTTTTCTTTTATTTTTGCTCGCTTTGAGTTTTGCTGCTCGCTTTGGGCATTGCGTTTTTAACTCTCACACGCACGCACGCGCACACGCACACACGTTACGTTTGGCATTGCGTTGCGCGCGCGCACGCACACGGGGAGGGGGGTTGGCAGTTCCGCCTTTCACACGGGGGGGGAAGGGGTGCGCAGTCGTTTTTTTTTTACAGTTTTTCACAGCGTTGAACAGTTTGACAAACGCGCAGTTGAACGTGCAAATATATGCGCACGGCTCTGCATATGCATGCTTCAGTTTCAACAACAATAGCCGAGCATGACCACCGCGTGCTGGCATTCCGTGCCCGGACGGGACGGTTGCTGCGTTCGAAGGGATCCCCATGTGCCCCTTCCCAAGGAAGCCACCTCCAACCCCATTTGAAAACCCAAAGCCTAACCCCCCTCGTCCGGCGTCGCCCAGCCATGAAGGGCTCCGGAGGCAGGCATGGTCCATGATAGTGCGAGCCTCACCCGCACACTCCTTGCGGCGGCCCGTGCGTGACCCACCATTGCCTCGCCCGGATCCTGCGTGAAGCTTGGCACACCGCCCCGATCTGCACCACAGCAAGCTCAGATTTGCTGTTGTTTGGATGCCACCCAATGCCCATTCCTCCAATCACAAGTGCCCCATGGGTTCACCATCAATGACCCACAACCCACCCCAGACCTCAAGCCTTATTTCTTCACCATCGTCCAACTCTGTTGCGGCCTAGAGGCGGGCACGGTTCATGATAGCGCGAGCCTCACCCGCACATCATTTGCGGCGGCTCATGCCTGACACACCATTGCCTCGCACTAGACCCTTATTGAGACCTGGCACGCGCCGCCCCGATTTCCACCACAGCAGAAATTCGGAGTTCGTGTGGTGTAGATGCCCAATCCATTGCCCTTCTCCCTCAAACGATTTCCGGTCAGCGTTAACAGATGAGAACATCGGCAGGTTTACGGTCAGAACTTCAGCAGGAGGTAGCGATATCGGCAGCAGCAGTGGCGATGGTTGGTTGGTTGGTTCTGGGCTTTCGGTCCCAGTGGAATAGTTTGGATAGACGGCGATGATTCGGTGGCAGTACGATTAACGGTATGACCGGGGCAGTATTTGCCCCCCCCCCCCTCGTATTTTGTATTTGGGATGAGCAAGTGTCACATGTCCACGCTTCCAATTTGGCGGGATTGGACGTATTGGAAGGTCTACATGAGGTAATAGATTTTCAGGAAATGCTATTCTGCAGGGCAAACAAAGCCAGAGTGTCATGTTATCCAGGGAGGGGATTTGAGCACGGGACCCCTTTCGGACCGCGCTGTTGATGTTCGCCCAGGCAGTTGCCCGTGCTTGGACAGAGGATCCATCAGTTGATGCTGCGTTGCTGTACTGTCCCAGTGAGTGACCCATCTCAGCGGGCGTCAGCGACGCCCCACAGAACATTTCACGTGCACCTGGGGCAGATCCTGCCCTGAGCTCTGCCCTTGAGCACCCGTCTTGAGCACCGATTGAAGTAAAAAGGCTTTTTCACCCGACTGTAGTCTTCGCTCGATTGCCCCATCAAACCGGGAGTTGCCCATGCTGCTGTCCGCTCAGTGTAACAATCCCCGTCCCCCACTCAAAGTCATCCATTTCACCTCCCCGTTAGGAATCCATCCGAAGCATTGGCCAGGAGCTGGTGGCTCCCCCCCAGAGCCCCGTAGCATCTGCTTCGCATCGGGTCCCAGAGGCAAGCCTGGTCCGTGCCGGTATACATCCCACCCGCGTATTCTCTGCGGCGATGCATGCCCAATTTGCCATTGTCTTGCTCTGGGGCCCGTCCGTGGCCTGTGATGCATCTTTCTGGCCTGCTCCCCTGCACAGCACAGCTGGCCCACGGGCTGGACGGCTACCGCATTGCTTTTGTGAAGGTGCACCTCGGAACAGTCTCGGGACTGAGGGGTGTCCCAGATGGCCCATGCAGCAGCCTCAGCCGCTTCCCAGCCCGTTGTGCCTGCAGCTTGACCCCTGTATGCCCCATGTGTCCCTCCTTCGGGAAGGGCATCTCCAAACATTGTAGAGAACTCCCATTTAGAATAGGAATAGGAAGTTCTGACCCCAGGCATGAGTCTTCCACTCTGTCACCTTTCGTGGTTCCTGTCACCAGGAGAGATGGATCTTTTGCATGGCCTGGGCCACAGTGTGAGGACAGTGATGTTGAATATCCACAGATGTCAGAGGATTTGACATTGAAGCATCTGCACAAGGGAAGGAAATACTGGATGCGGATCACTATCTTTTGCATGCTGTTCTTTTCCAAAAGTGAGGTGGTTGCTGTTGCCAGTCCGCACTGAGTGTCCCCTGAGGCGTTTCAATTGTCTTTTTTTCCCTTCGTGCTGGGCTCAGGGCAACTGCGGGGTGAAGGGGGATTTGCCACAAAGGCTGAGTAAGTGTGCCGATGAAGGGGGGTAGACGCCGCCTTTTGAGCCCACAAAAGAAAAATGGCCGAAATTGTCATCAAAGGTGTGATCCTTGCGCCACGCCCATTGCCCAGGGCGTTTTCATTCCTGCCCAATTGCATGTGGGGCAGGGGGGCATGGGGCAACACCCCATGCACAAGGGCAATTTTGGACTCCCTTCAGCTGTCCTGTAGCAGGCGTGTCAAAGGGGGTCACCAAGCTGCATTTGTCGTTTTGGGATGGGGGTGGGGGGCTACAATGGTTTGGTTTGGCAAAACAGTGCAGAAGGAATCTGGGATGTTGGCAATCCACGCACACCTCGTGGTCATGAGGCTAGCTGTTTGGTAGTTCACCACCAGCCCCCAGGTCCTCATGCCCTGAGGGCACCCGAAGTGTTATGCCCATCCACAGGGGACGCCGCCATGGGAACCTGTTTGAGTAGAATAGTCCATATGGCACCCGTTCTGGAGTAGTGGCCAGTCCCTGGGATGCCCCATGCTGCTCACACACAAGGCCAAGGTTTTGGGCCTGCACATGGGTCCCAGTCACTATGCTGGTGATGCGCTTGCCCAACCTTTGCCACACATGCACTACATGCTTCTGTGCAACATGGTACCCCCCTCCCCCGTGTCCAGCGAACGGCTTGTCCAACGAACACTTGGTGTTTGGACCGCATGAAGAGACAAAAGTGTTTGGACCGTATGAAGAGAAAAAAGCAGCCACAATGTTGGAGATGTTCAGTTGGCATACCCATGGTAACGTAGGATTTTCTTCTTAGTTTCTGATTGAACCATTGGTCTTTGGGCCAGAGGCCCAACATATCAGCTTTGCCATAGGTTTTGAAATCTTTCATCATGTGCTGTGCATGCATTGTGCACTGTTCCGGACCCCTTGCTGGGTACCAGATGTGATTGAGGTCCAAAGCACCTGAAGAATCAAAATTCTTGAGAACATTGCAGCTCATAATGGAGAAATTCTTGTCGCACAATTTGCAAAAGTGGCATAAATCAATGAACCATGCAAGCGTTCTGGGTGGTTGGTGTTTTTGTGGGTCCAGTGAATTCAGCCCAATAGTTGGCGCAGTGCACGAACGCCCCTGAGATGTTCTTTTCATGGTAGTTGCATGTTGATTGGAGGTGAATGCAACCACCACTCACTGGTTTTTAAACGTTTCAGCAAATTAGTCATAGGCCCCAAAGGATTGCCTCCCAACATCTTTTGTTCCTGTCCTCAGAAAAAGCAGATGGTGGAAATTTTGCAAGAAAATCCGGCTTAATATTTTTCTTGGCTCATGTATTCCATGCCAGTTCTACTCAACACACCTGCATGCAGGATTCCCTTCACACTGAACGCTTTCTTTTTGACCAGGTTTTTTTTCACCCACTCGAAGCTTTGGCAGAACAGGGGCGGGGGGGGGCTGGAGGGGGTTGAAGGGCAGAGGATGAGCTGCTGGATGATCTTGATGATGTGGTTGCTGATACCGAAACTGATGCGTCAGTGAGACACTGAGAAATCAATAGGATGATTCTGCTTCCATCTGAATTACCGTTTGAATCCAATTTCTCAAATCAAGTGGAGAGTGTGCTGCACAATTAGCATTTTGGAAGGAGCATGTTGGCAATGTTTTTTTCCATCAACTGCCACATCAAGTGGATAACGGCATTTCAGCAATTTTTCTTTGGTTCCCCCTCTTTGAATTTCAGACAAATTGAAAAGATCCTCATCTGTTTCATCAGTACTCATCCAGACAAAATTGTGCAGGTGCCTTAAAATGTGTCAAAGTAATATTCTCTCAACCAATGAAAGGCACAATGGCATGTTTGTGCTCAAATGAATATTTGGTCACTGAATAATTTCGGCTTAACTTTTATATGCACTTCCAAAGGGAGATTTCTCGGAAATATAGCCATTTATGGATATATAGCCACTAGGAGGGGGGGGGATTTCTTGCCGATTATGCCCTAATACGGCAGGGGTTCTGTAGCCACTTTATTCCTCTTCGCTTGAGGATATCGGATGGGTATGGACCGTCATGCATGCGATGTGGTTGGTGTCTGTGCATTGTGTTGTCAGAGGCACACGAATGTAATCAAAATTTTTTCTGCTTCGGTCTTATGTTGTGCGCTCTACCAGGATAGTTTTGGGTTGATTTGGCTGGTAGGGCAGGAGGACAGATTGTTGCTTGGATGGATGTGACATGGGGGCGGGGGCATTTGCCTCCTGCTTATACACAAGAGCATGTACTACATCCACCTTGGAATCGTCATACAATGGGGGAGTGTTTGCCCAGCGCACCTGGCGCGATAACGTTCTTTGCAACTATTCTGGACTTTTTCTTCGAACTTACCATCCCCGAGATCCCATCCCCGGGCAGGACCAAAAGACCCCTGGTTATGTGTTTGCAACTCCATGCTTGCTATCTGGAAGCCCATGTTGCGCACATGTGGAATGCCCAGGGCTGCACGTCATCGGCCACTGCACTAGGCTTTTGGCCTTTGACATACCCCTGGGGGAGCAGCCATCCAATATCCAATGAGTGAACACGCTGCCTCTGATTTTGGCTTTGACTCTGAGATTTACTCAGACCACAAATTGTGTCTTCGGCGCAAGCGTAAGCGGGACGATGATGGAGACCATGCACACCATGTCGGAGTTGTAAAGGTGTGCCAAGAGTTGACCGCTGTAGTGTACTGATGCGCTTTTCAATGTTCTTTTCTTTTTTTGGGGGTTTTTGGGGATTCATGCATCCGAAACTATTGAGTATGGATCGTCGGGGCAACAGAGGAGCCAGAATTGTCGCAAAAAGTGCTAGATGGCCGGCTCCCTGCCTACCGCCCCTCTTTTTCTGCTGATTTCCTCCTGTTGTGCATGCGCCGGGCAACTCCTAAAAGCCCTGCCACTGCGTTGTGCAACGATCACCACCTGGCGCCCTTTGTTGAAGCGCGGTGTTGTCCAACGACCACCCTCCGGTCAAATGGCGCCTCTGGACATCAAAACACTGTCCAACAACGAACTCTGGTCAAACGTTGAATCACTGGTCGTTGCACAAGTGGGAGTTCGGGTGCGGGTGCCACCTCTCTTGAAATTACTGAACCTTACTGGCCAGGCTGTGGCCTCCAGATTAGCCCCATACCTGCTCTCTTTGGTCCCACTGTACCCACCACTTTGCACGCCACTGTGTCGTGAAGAATCCACACAGGGCCCTGACTGTTCCCTTTCGAAGGAGTCCCTGGTCAATCTAAACAGCCGTGCAAATCTCCAGCTCCCGGTTCACCTTTGGCATTACACCATGAACTGCAGACGGCAGAGTGCAGACCCCAAACTGGAGAACACTGTCACATGTCAGCTCACATTTAAAACACACGCATTCCCAGCAGATGGCTACATTGGCCTGTTCATATGTACAAGTGGACTGGTCTTTGCATGTCGACAGAACAAACACACGGCACGCCTCCCGCAACCGTTTGGGCCACAGATGCACCCCGCTCCTGAGAGGGTATGTCACTGTTTCACGGGCAATCGTGGACATGCCAGACAATGAAGTACAGTCAGGCCCGGAATCCGATCTGGAGGCTTGTCCCCTGTGGACAGAAGCCGAAGGAGTAGGAGACCAAGGTACACCCCTGCCTGATCTGTCAGCGCGACACGAGGCAGCACTGCAGCCCCCCCTACACACACCACGGATGGCGCATCACGGCACACGGCAACCAAAAGAACTGACCCCCCCCCCCAGGCGCCGGGGTCCGCATCCCATCCCCCCGCATCTTCCGAGCAAATCACACCGCCGTCACGATGGTGGTCCAGGGCGATCTCGCGCTCACCAGCACACAACTCATCACCAACCAGATCGCCCTTGCAAACCGTGTTTCAATCCCCCCTCTCATCCTCCACCAAAAATCTTTCAACATGCAGCACGGTAGGATCACGGTGCTCCACGCTGGAGGGAACGCTCCTTTCCTGGAGCATGGTAGAATTTCTATGCCCCCCTACACACGCAACACTGTATGTCCGCCTAACTTTTGAATGTATCCTGAGCCCACTGGGCCTTTGGGCCCCAGGTCCAAACAAAACAGGGGAAGGCACGGCCGAGTAGTTCCAGTGACAGCAAGTGCCTTCCTGCTGGTGACCCCTTGCCCCTGACGCCAGCCATTGAACTTTCAGAAAGCGAACACGGAGAACATGATCTGGCACTGGTCCACAAATCAGCTTGGTGACCACAAAACCCCTGCCAACTGGGGGGTCCCCAACTCTTCAGAGCTGCAGACAAAATGAGAAGGGGCCCACAATTGGGCACAGCGGCTAAATAAACCCCTGCCGTTTGGGGGGTCCCAAACACTTCACAGCGGGGGACAAAATCAGAAGTGGCCCACAAGTGGGCCTAGTGGCTACATAATCCGTGCCATCTAGGGGGTCCCCAACAATATCAGAAGTGGCGCAGAGGTAGACCTGGTGGCTACGTAACCCCTGCGGTATGGGGGGTCCCCAACGCTTTAGAGCGGTTGACAAAATCAGAAGTGGCCCTCAAGTAGGCCTGGTGCCTACAAGACCTATGCCGTCTAGGGGGTCTCCAATGCTTTAGAGCGGGGAACAAAATCACAAGTGGCCCACAAGTGGGGCCGGTGCATGCACTGCCATCAAGGGGGTCCCCAACGCTTCAGAGCGGGGAACAAAGTCAGAAATCTTCCACAAGTGGTTGGAGTGGCTGCATAACCCCTGCTGAGTGCAGGGTCCCCAACTCTTTGGAGCTAGGGACAAAATCAGAAGTGGCCCAAATGGGGGCCCGGTGGCTTCGTGGCCCGTGGCGTGGGGGGGGGGGGGGTCCCCAACACTCTAGAGCAGGGGACAAAATCAGAAGTGGCACATAACCCCCGCCGCCTGAGGGGTCCCCAACGCTTCAGAGCGGTGGACAAAATCATGAGGGGCCAACGAGTAGGCTTGGTAAACCCTGCATTGTGGGGGATCACTGAACTGAGAGCAATGAAGACCGTGGTGAGGCTTGGTTGGAGCTAATTGCGGTGAAGCAAACCTGACCCATTGTGGCCCAACCGTCATCGAACGTTTGCTGCCCATGGCCCAGTGGCACCATGCAGATGCTCACGAATTGCTGCGTCAGACAGACTCGTCAGCCCAGTCATCCCCCCCCTCCCACCTTCTTGCACAACGCCCAACCTCTTGTCAAACAGCGCTTTTTCTGACGCTAGTCATTGAACCACGTTCTTGTCCGATGACCAACCCCTGGTCAAACGGGGAAGTTGGGTTTTCGGCTTTTTTTGGGGGGGTGATAGAGCCTGAGAATGATGGTGGAGGATTGGGAACAGGGCTCAATTGACAGCAACATTATTTCCATTGGCGCCGCAAGAAAACTTTGTCAAGGCTCGCGTGCCACAAGAGTGTTCATGATGCAAGCATGCCCACCACATGTTGCTGAAATGTGTTGTTTTCCCCCAGACATGTACAAACAGCCTGCCCCAAACCCTGAACCCTCAGCCTAACAAGACTCAATACCGGACGTTAGGCGAAGATACACAGTCATCCACATTTCCCAAATACTGCAAGCTGGTACATTGTGCAGACGAAACCCTCACCTGGGTCAGCAGCCTCCCCTTGAGCTTATGCAACAAAGTCATTCATGCCACCACAAGGTGGGCGCGCCAGGTATGCAGCTACCGCTTTTACCAAGTTAGCCTTCGGGTTGGGGTCATTATTTGCCCCCATAGGAGCCCTGCAGCAACCCTCTCCTGGTTGCCCACCCTACCCACCCACCTCCGCTTCATAGAAACCACGGGTTGGTTTTTCAGTGTCCTGTCAATTGAACCCTTTGTGGGGCGGGAGGGGGCGGGGGCCAGCAAGGGGGCCCTATTGACCCCGCCCCCCAAGGTTGAAAACCAGTCCACGCCAGCACTGTTTTCGCCTTGAAAACCGTCTTACAACCGCCCTCCGGTCAAATGGCAAAATATTGCTGGTTGTAGCTCAAAAGGGGGGATGCGACAGACGTCTGTCAAGGACGCGCGGTCCCGATGCGGTAAAGGGCTTGCACCCAAAAGTTGCAGTGAAGACTTCTGGCCCTTCGTTCATAGGTCATTCTCGCCCGCGCAAGCGCGTTCTTCAAAGCTATCTTCGAGAGCCCATTGCAGGACGCGGACACGTCCCAGGGCGTGACCTACATCAGCCTCGATGACGACGACAGCACCGCAGACTACAAAGATTTGCAGGCGGCCTGGGTGCACTTGCTGCGCTGCGCTCACACAGATGACCTGGTAGGTGTGCCGTCGGCCCTGCTACCGGGGGTGCTGCACCTGGCGGACAAGTACCTGTTCCCACGCGTAGCCATGCTGTGCACACAAGCCATGGAGGAGCAGGTGGCGCAAGACCGTGAGATGGCCTTGAAGGTGTGCTCTGACCCCTGTGCTCCGGTCGCATAGAGTCACTCAGTTGGGTGGTGTTGACGGTCCTGTGAGCGGTGTGGTCCGGAGTGAGATATTGATGAGCCGATAGGCCGCTGCCCCGCTCCGCCATTGCAACCCAGCCGCTCTCTCCGTTTCCCCAAAGGTCTCCCTCAATGGGATGTTGTACCGACGGCAACTGCTCCGAATCGGTTTGCCAACCCTCTCAAATAGGATTCCTACCCCCTCCTGATACCCTCTCCATCCAACCCGGCAAAGCTATTCAGCTCCAATTGGGAGAGCTCGCAACAACATCTCGGGAATACTGCATTTGAAAGGTACCGGCTCCAACACAACAGACTTGGTCTCACAGCCCAACAGAACCGGACGCCACTGGGCACACCTCCAAAACACGCTCCCAAGCGCACAATCCCATTACCCTGATCTGAGCAACATCTGCCTTGTGATTTGGGCAGAGCTGGGGAGATAGTGGGGAAATTGTAAGCAAAGAACAAATGAAATGAAGATTGTTGAGTAATGTTCACCTCAAATTACTGCAACACCCGCCAAGAGTTGAACAATGCCCAACAATGTCGTCGCCGTGCTCGCGTGCTGCATGCGAGGCCTCCAATTCGGGTTGAAACGAGGAAGGGCTCAATAGCGTTCCTTCTCCTTTCTCCGGCCTGTGTACAACCCCGGGGGTTGCTACGAGAGGCGCTTGGGAAACGTCGCCTGGACTCGACACCAGCAGTGCCGTCTGGAATATTCTCTGTACATGGGGCGGTCTATTGCCAGTGGCAAATCGACAAAGTAAAGGCATGCCTATTGATGGCCGCAATCACTGAATGGGGAAAGGCCCAAATAGGATTCCAACCCTATTTGGAGGCTTCACACACAGTACAGACAGTCGTGCTTCCCACTGTATCAAGGATTGTCATTGTACCGAATGTCGCCATACGAGGCAGGGATTCATTGGAAGGCGAGCGGGCCCGGAGCGGGGGTTGGGGGGGGGGGGGGCGAACCTGAGAATCCAAAAATTGGTATGTCTGGACCCTCACAATCTCCAACGGTGCTTTGCCACTTACCTCCAAGCGCACTCATGATCAATGAAGGGTCGGCATCCAACAGTATATGTGAGTGATGGAGTGGACGGGCGGAGGGGGATACACGATGGGTACTGTGGGTTCAACCAACAACGTGCCAAACATGCGTGTGTCGTGACGGCCGAAGGGGGCAGGTCGTCCCTCGGAGGCGATTTGCAAGGGAAAGGCCCTAGAACCGTCCACCCACGTCAGGGCGTGCTTCTGTGGCCCGCTGCTTCCTCGTATTGGTCCCAGGGTGGTGCAACCAACAGCGATGGGAGGGTAGTCGAATGCACACAACCTGCATCCGTCCACGTCTAGCCATATGTTCAGTGTCGGGCTGTCATGGGCCTGCCTTTGCTGTCCTGCCTCACGCTTTGGCAGGTGTTGGCGCTGTGCCACTGCCCAGAGTCTCTCGCGTGCAAGTGCATCGATGCACTGACCCCGGCGCTGGAGCTGCATGAGGTATATGCGCTGCTACATGCCCCCACACAGTCCGAGAATGTGGCTGCGAAGGCGCGTACGGTCTGCAGTCGATGGCTGAGCCAGCACTACGGCGAATCATGGCCGGAGCAGACTCCTGAGAGCATCTTGGATCTGGAGTTCCCGGCGTTTGAGCTGCTTCTGCAGGCCGACGACCTCAAAGTGCGCTCTGGTGTGGCATGGACATCGACATGGGCGCGAGCTTTAGTGGTGGTGGGGATGGGAGCATGAGCAGGGGCATGGGCAAGGGCACGGGCATTGGGGGGGGGGGGGGGGGCTTGGCATGGGCATGGGCATGAGTGGTGGTGGCGTCAGCGGCACGGATAGAAGCTTGGGCATGGGCATGGGCGTGGCAGGGGAAGGGCAGGGGTGGTGGCGTGGGTACAGGCATGAACAGCGGCGCGAATAGGACACTGACACGCATGGGTATTGGCATTGGCGGGGGTACGGGCATTTGGGCACGGGATGGGCGTCGGTAGGGAGTGGCACAGCAAGGGAAGAGGCATTTGTGCATGTGCGTGCCTGTGTTGGCCATGAATGCGGGACGGGTCATGCGACCCAACCCCTGCACTGCTTTTCAGAGAATATGGTCTACCAAGCGGTGGTGGATTGGATCCGCCACAAGCCATGCCGGAAGCAGCATTTTGATGATCTGTGGCGGCACGTACGCAAGTACTACATGACCACCGGGTTTCTCCTGGAGGTCTGCAACCCATCGATGTAACCCTGCCCTTCGCATAGGCCCCACAGTGTTGTCCTTGCCCCTCCACCCGCTACCGTTTCCCAATCTCCCATTTGCGTCAGATAACCTCATTTTGGGGGGTTATTCGTGTGATTATCGCCGTACCATCGGGGCCATTTGGGGGGCGTGTTTGACACAAGTGTGGTTTTTTGGGGATTTATTTGAAGAACGCCCGAAAGAACGCTGCAAGTGACCGACGGCGGTTGACGGTGGCTGAGGGTAGTTGGCGCTAAGCCGACTCCACTGATGGGTGGTGCGTGGTACGGGGCTGATTCCCAAAAAAACTCCAATCCCTGCGGGACACGAGTCGCATGTCTGGCGCAGTCCTGCTCCTCCCTGTGTACTGCTCCCTCCCGCACCGCTGTAGGTTGTGTCCACGTTTCCCTTGGTCTCGGAGCGAGAGCTGCTCTGTGTCATCAAGAAGCGCCTTGGATCCCTTTACCGCTACGAGTGGGGCAAGCCACGCACGTACCAAAACCCCCCTTTGTACGTCGATTTCCCGTCCCTGTGTCCAGGTTTGTGGCATTTGAACCAGTTTGGGTTGGGTTTCAGGTGTACAATCAGTGCCATGGAATGGTTTTGGACGGGCATGGAGCGGTGTTGGGGTACGCAGGTGCGTGAACGGTTGTCGGTACGTACCACTATGAAGGCGCTTGAGGGCTTTTGAAGGTGTTTGGACAGCGCTGGATCGGTGCGAAGGAGTGGGTGTAGACGCAGTTGTGGAGCGTGTTGCCAAGGTGCAAGGAAGTTTGGAAGGTCGATGTTCTGAAGCCTTGCTAAATGGAGAGGCGTTTTCGCAAAGAGGAGGGCGTCGTCCACGACACCACAGCAAAATAGAGTCGGATGTTTTTACCGGTGATCTTGTTCGCCTTGATGGTTCAGCACCCGCCGCGCTCTTGTGTGGTTGCCCTCCGCCTGGTGATTCTTGCTGCAGGAGCTAAGTGGCAGAAAAAGGTGTACTGCAACGCTGTGGAGGTGACCGTGAACATTGAGGCCCGCACAGTGGAGCATGCGTATGAAGTGATCGTCAACGTTGGGGGTTATGCCCCAGTGCTGCAGCGAGAGTTGCATGCGACGGTGCTCATGCAGGTGTGGACAGTATTGTGGTGTCCGGCGCTGTCCCCACCTGGAGCCCTGCGACCCTGCAGAACGACGTCAGTGTGCCGTTGATACAAAGCACACAGGCAAGAGAAAGGAACACGCCGGATTTGAGAGCGTGATGGGGAAGGGCCCGCAGAGGGAATGCTTTGATGCGCACAAGCCGTCGTAAGGCTGTTCCTCTGCGTCGTAGATGGTTGTCAGGCCACGTCGTGTAGAGGCTGCCCTGCCACCCTAACGACTGTCATTTCCTCAGGATGGTAAGTCCATACTCTGTGAGCGTTGGATCGCAGGCTCCTCCAAGGCCGTGGTGCCAGACTATCAGCCGTGTAAATGTGTGGCGCTGGTGCTGGAAGATATCGACCATCCAGAGCAAGGTTTCAAGACCCAGGATATGGATGAGGGGTTGGGTGCGTGAGACTGGGAGGTTTCTTCATACCCCGTCTCGTTGCTGTCCCCCTGTGTCCTCCCTGTCCCTCCTCTGCTCTCCCCTGTCCTTCTCTGCCGTACCCCTGACTCCCCTCTGTCCTTCTCTGCCATCGCCTGTCAATTCTTCTCTTTCCATCCGGTTTGTACATTTTTTTTTTGGCCGGCCTTGCCTTAGCTCTGTCCAGTCATGCCAACTCCACGCGTCCGCAATATCCGACTGTCCTGCTACGATTTTCCAACGAGCCTCGGCAGCAGAGTAGCGCCACACCAATGGTTGTGGGCTCTGAACGTCAAATGCCATGTGGCATTCTGCCCTCCCATGTAAGACCGAAGACCTCCTCTCACTCCTCTCACCAGCAAGGTGGCAAGTTCTGGCATGTCAGGGTTCAATTTCCTGTGGTGCCGACGACAAACCGGCCCCCCCCCCCGGCCCCAAGAGCTGCTTGTCGCCTTTCGGTTGGGAGCCACAAAGGCCCAGGTATCGGGTGTGTCGAGCAGCAGATCATCCTGTGCCCCTTCACGTGATTTTTCACCAATCTTTGCTTTTCATTGACTTAGCCCATCCCCTCCTTTTCGAACCCCATCTCTGACCTGTGGCTGTCACACTGCGCTGTGCTGCTGATACGTTTTTCAAGATGCTTGGATGCCCCTGCTTGGCGGCAGCGACGGTTACCGGTCTACGGCTGTGATGCACGCAAGACGTCCGCATCAGGGCCGGGGCCGGGGTCGGGATTGGGATCACACATGCCGCGATTTTCATTTGGATTGGTGCCTTTGCAGCCCTCCTCCGGGCCTGCAACGCGATCACCCATAGGAGAGGGGGGTCATGGAGTATTGCTTGCGCCGCTCTGGCGCCTGTGCGTGTGTGCGCGCATCTGTGAAGGTGCTTCGCATTATCAAACCGAGCCGGGGCACGGGCCTACGAAGGCCTAGATCGCCATTCGGCAGGACAGTCCGGGTTCCCACTGCCCCGCAATTCTGTCACAGAGGTGACCCTGCCCCACAACGCCCAACGCAACCCTCGTGAAAGATGGTCGCAGTGGTCGGACCTGCGGGTTGAGACTGCCTCCTGGATGCCTCGGAAGTCGGCGATGGGCTCTCCGGGCTCTCCTCCCCTCCCCTGTCCAGCGGGCTCGCGTTCCCGGTGGGGGACAGGGGGTCCCCTTAAGGGACTAGATTTTTTTTTTGTTAAGGACCGCCCTTAGGGACCGCCCCAAGGGACCACCAACCGCCAACCACCAACCGCCACCAACCGCCAACCGCCACCAACCGCCAACACATGGTGTGCCCGCGGGCTTTTTTGGGAAACTGTGTAAAGGAACACTTTTTTTTTCTGTTAAGGACCGCCCTCGTGGGGGAGGCCTCATGAATTGGACAGCCCGTGTGAACCCCAGGGACAGCAGAAGCACTTGGGAACGCTTGAGGTCGTGAAGGTCACTGGAATACCAATGGCGCACTGATACAACCGACAGAGATCAAGGCTTCTACAGGCATTCCATGATGACCCCACCGAGGGTGCACACAGACACCTATGCGCCCTGCCAGTGAGCCGCCCAGCGCTGGATCCACTGCGGCCCCTGGGACACACACGGGGGCTCTGAATTCCAGCAACTGTATGCGTCACGGTTGCAGTGCTTTCTTTGTCGACGTATCGTTCACGTGTTTGTGTGTGTTTTGAGTCGCATCAGCAATGGCTTCCATGAAGCCTAACACGTGTGCCCATCATGGGCACTGTTCTTGCCTGATACTCTATTGTCTGGCGGTGGGTTTGAGTAAGACGCGCGCAGCTCAGCGTGCACTCCGTTCTCGGTGTGTGCTCCTTGGGGTGCGTTGTTCACGGTGTCCGCTGCCCGCCGGGTGCTCCGTGCAGCGCGTTCCATGCGACGTGCACCCCGGAAGTGTGCATGCGTCACCAGATGCGCCTGCATAGTCTTGCCGGCGAGGCCGATCAACTTCGCTGGTGTTCGGTGGCAGCGCAGCCCCCTCCATCACCAAGTCCAACCCCTTTCCTGTGGGAGGTCTTGCATCTGATAAAGTTCCCCTTCAGATCCCCTTACCATCCCCATTGAGTAGCCTGGTCCTCCCCAGTGAGTGCTGCTCCCCTCCTGGGTGAGCGCTCCTCAGCTCCCCATTGAGAGTCCGTGCAGCCTGGACCAGCTAAAGGGCTCCAAAGGTTGTAAAAGATTGAACTGATGAGGGTTGATGAGTGTTGAAGCGGGTTGAATAAGTCAGCCACCGATAACCCTTAGTGAATCATTTTTCAACAGAACAATTTTAAACCTCCCTCAGCAATCAAGCTTCATCCCGCGTCAAGCCTCAGACCAACCTCTAACCATCCACAACCCTCAGCAACCATTGTTTTCGACCCTCACTACCACCGTCGCATTTCTATATCACTCCGAACACAGTGCTGAGGCTCGTACATGATGCAGCTTTGGTGCCGAGAGCTCAACGACGACATGGTTGTGACTCTGTCACGAACCACTAGCTCAAGGCTTTTTCACCACACGTACCCATGAAGATATCTGCAAGCCTGATCTGCACCAGGCATCCTGCCTCATGCCCCGTTGTGGGTTGGCAGTCTGGGGCACTGCTGCTGTCAAGGAAACTGGAAACTGGAGAGCTCCATGGCCGCCGCCAGTGCTCAGTGTAATCCTGGTGTAGGCCCACCAACGCCACCCCTTGCCTTGGAAAGGTTGTCATATGAATTTACACATCTTCTGGGTGGGTCAAGGGGCAACATTGGGATGTCTCTGTGTCCAGTCAGGCTCACTGCCTTTGCGGTGTTGACTGATTGACCTTACCCTGGTTCACATTGGTATTGATGCCCTCTCTAGCATGTAGCACCTTGTGTACATGAGCCCTTTGGATCGAATAGGCGAGTGCCCTCATTGAAACGAGTGTTTGCGAGGTGCGAGCAAATAATTGTTGACGACTGTGGTGTACAATAAACAATCTGCTGTGGAGATTTGGCCAGCCCAGGACCAACAGCCTCGCCCACCCACCCCGCAATGTATTTGCAGCAGCAATCTAGGATGCATTGTTTTGACTGTGCGCATTGACTGAGAGACCGAGCAAAGCACTGACGAGCACTACTTCATGTTTTTTGAAACGACCCTTGTTATTTTGTTTAGGTGATTTGTCGTGTTTGTGTTGCGTGCATTATACAGGCCATGTGGACGGATCCTAGGCGGGTCACTTTTTCAATGTAGACCTCATTAAGCCAACAAATCGTCACATTGTGTTGGTAACACAGCAGTGAACCACAAGCTGCTAGCACAAATCACCTTGAAGAGAGATTGTTTGATCAAGTGCAGGCACAGGCGCCATGTACCGCCCTTTTGGGGTCATTCGCGTCGCATTCCCCAGTGGGTAACATCAGATGTCCACCCCCTTTTAAAATCATCATTTTCGGAGACAAAATGATCTCCCAATGAATTTTTCGATTTTGACCCCCCCCCTCTTCATACCGGGTGCCGTGGGGGTGGGGGTGGGTGGGGGATCAAAATCATGTCGCAGAGGTTGTTAGATCAAAGCTAGGCAGGGGAAAACACCACATGCGCCCCCCTTTTGGGCCTATTCGCATACCCTATTTGCATAGCCACTCTCTGCCGTCCTCCAAGGGACACCTCAAAGAGTTTCTCTCCCCCCACATCCAGCACTCTCCACTTGAGGCCGCAGTCTGTGTGGGTACTTTGCTGATTCGCTGGAGCGTGTGTCCCTCAAGGCGGAACTACTGGCGATGCATGGCAACGCAGATGCAGCTCAAAAAGGAATTCGAGGACAAAGACAAGGAAAGGTGGCCCTCTACCACCAACTAAATGCAATCAGGGAAAACAGGCAGTCGAAGAAACAGGCAGTTCGCAAGCACTACATAGTGGAATCATGGCACAGTTCTCTTGCCATGTTGAGGATCCTGGTGTTCGACCTTCCCAAAGCCCAAGGCAAACGTCCAAGTGTTGTGTGGTCATGTAACTGTGACTCCCATTTCCAACAGGTACGGGGATGTGTTGGAGGGGGTGCTGAGCTCTGTAGTGGGAACACATCTACACTGTAGTGTAGACGTGGCGCATCTGCCCACGGTCTGCAAAGTACATGTGCATGAGATCCAGCTACCCCTGCCACTTCTGCTCTGTAGCATGGTTGAAGCTGTAGCCTGGCAGGTCCACAACATTGAGGGCGCGCTTAAGGCAGTAGAATATGATGGCCCGGGTCTCCCCTCGAAGCAGAGAAGTGGCTGCAAGGCCCTCCTTGTCAATCACAGCATTCAAGAGCCTGCTCTTGCCGCGCGCGGAGCGTGTATTGGGGTGATTTCATAGACATACCCACCTATTCCACAGTCAAGTGCATATGTTTCCCAGCTGTGAAAGGGATTACCATTGCACATACTGCAATGTGTCCGCTTACAATTTCAGCCATGTCTCTTTCATGGCTTCCTGCGGGCATCACTGTCACCTACACCCAGGGAATGCCATGCACGCAGTGCGAAGTTTTGGATGTCGGCAAATACTCGAACCCTAGTTTTGGCCCCTTTTCACAAGCCTCCGTAGAGGCGGTTCGATTCGCCCTACAGAGTACTCTTCCCGACAGATAGTACGTGCACCAAAACCTTGGTCGACTTCAAGGTGATTGTCAAACCGAGATGCTCAAGATCATCGATCGGTATGGCCACGTCCACAACTGCAAAGAAGTCAACGTGGTCACCGTCGCTCGAAGGCTCTCGATCGCCGATACTCGATGGTGGCGAGTCGACACGAGGACCGGACAGTTCTTCTTCAACGATGCTGTTGGTTATAGCTACAACCAGAAGTATCGATGGACACCTGGCCAACCCTATGGTATTGACACCTTTCAGTCTTCCCCCTAGTAAACAGGTGATAGGTATTCTTGGGTGAGTATCCTAGCCTCTTCGTGCGCAATATGCACGCAGTGCCCACGCAGTGCGCACGCAGTGCAAACACTTAGCCCCAATCAAATAGTGATGAAGCCAGGTTGGCGCAATGGGTGAATTAACCCCCATGCAAATCATGTGTGCCTGCTGCAAAGAAAGGTTTTGAAATGTTGGGATGCATGTCCTGAATAGAACGTGAATTTGAATGTTTTGTGTGCGGCTTTTGACAATCCCATGGTTTCCAATGCTGTGTGGCCCTCTTGAGATTTATTTGCCTCCCTTCATTGCGAAATGTAGTTGTGGGATGGCCCAACCATTTATCCACAATGCCATGCTTCCTAACTCTAGCCACAACATGTCAATTTTGTCTGGTGTGAATATGATTTAGGTAGTAGTGAAGGAATGGAAAGCGCAGGCTAAGAGTGTACTCTGTATTGATATCTATGCCCATGGTTCCGCCGGAACTATGTTTTACGACGCGGTGGTGCCCAGAAGGCGCACGGCTGGCGTCTGGTGCGTCGGTTCCTGAGGGAGTGTGGCGCATGGGGGGCAGGGGTGGGGGAGAAGGGCATGGGGTGCAGGGGTGGGGGAGGAGGGTACAGGTAGTGTGGGTCCCACTTTTGGGGGGAACGTGAGCGCGCTGGGCGCGCGCTAGGCATCTTTTGTGACCCGTGCCCTACTGGTGGACTGTTGCCGTTGATATGTTGGGCAAAATTATATGGATTTGCCCCTTGGCCCCCGGGACATCAGCAGATGTTTTCATTTGGGATGGGTATGGACCTTCTCGTACCCGAGGTGATTCTTTGATTTTGAAGTTGGGGGCCATGATGGTGCTTATAAAGGCCGGATTCATGTCATTGTGCCATTCATTGGAAGAAAGAATGACATTTTGACAGCCCGCCAACAATGTTACAATGCCGTGCACGGGTGGTATAGGGCACGCATTGAGCACCTGTTTGCTCGGTTGTGGCACGCAAGATGAGGCAGAGGATGAGGCAGAAGTGTGTGTGTTGTGTTGCTAGAAGCGCTCCACCGTCGCAGTTTGTGATGAGTGTAAGGAGCACTATTGTACTGAATGTATTGACACCCACACTTGTGGGACCAATGTTGTTTGTTAAGTACAATACAGATGACAGTTGGAGTTGCTGAATTCACAGATATTGCTTTATTATGCAATGTGCTTTGTAGGGAAGGCGTGCAGTCCATCATGGTCTACTTGGGGGGCTTCTCCATGAGAGGATAAATCTGGGGCTGAAGTCGGGATAGTTAATAGAAAAGTAGCGCGCCGGGCAAACATTCCCCCTTGGGGTGTGGTGCACCCTGAACAGTTGAGTAACATCCATCCCAAGTCAGGCTGCACCTGCACACTGTCGGGTTACCATCGGGGAGCAAGCGCCAAGGCCACTGCCAAAAGGGTTTTATATGTTGTCATGAGATCTTCCGAATGGGTTGTCATGTTTCTGGTTGAGGCAAGAGTGATCGCACTGGCCAATCTGCATTTTTTTTTTGCATCAGCATAAGTAGCAGGCGACTGCAGGATGGAGTACTTCCACTGCACACGCAACACCAATCGTGAGAAATTTGTGCTGAAATCCCAAGATTGATGTGTTTGAAGTAACATCAGCTCAAATTCATGACTTCGAAGTAAGAATTGGTGCATATTTGCCAAATTTCATCGCAACATCTATCTCTGCCACCCACGTGTAAGGCATGCGTGTTCTGGTTCTTGAGCGAGATTTTTAGCTCCTGGATCTCTCCAGACTCCGCAGGTTGTTGCAAGTGGGACGCGGTTCAACATAGGTCCGATCTGCATTGCATTTGCTGTGATTGGGAGTGAAGACTCGGTCAGAAGTCAGCTTTGTAGTTCATTGAACTTTTGCCTGGTTTGCGCTCCTCTTGTTTGTCTTCCCACCAGATGTAGCATGATCTCTAGCAGGCACTGAATCCGCTCAGCCCCTGCAGCTGTCCTCCACCATGATTCCTGTCAGCCACCCTACCCCCAGTGTGCCGTACGTCACCCAACCTGCAATGCCAGCTGCGGTCATGTATGACTCCACGCTTCCTCGCTCTCCCACTGCACTGCCTTTTCCCCAATTGCCGGATGACTGGCGGCACAGCATCAGCAAAAGCAACAAGTACTACTTCTGGAAACGCGGCGCTAAGTCATCCACTTTCAAGCACCCAGTCACAGGGCTGGAGTACCCAGCAGTGCCAACGGGGCCTGGATCCCCAACGGAAATGCCCACACCGACGAAGACACAACCTCTCGGTATGCTGGGGCGTAAAAAATGATCAAGGGGTCTGGAAGCATTCAGGAACGTTGTTGTTGCTCCGAAGACCCTCTGTTCCGGACCGCGGGGTTCGTTGGCCATTGGCGGTTGCCAACACGTGGATGGCAGCTGACTGCTAACTGACATCTGCCGATAGATTACTCGGCGGCGCTTGCATGCTGACTGACTGCAGTGGATAGACTGTGGTCGGACATCAACCCCCCCCCCCCCCCCGGCAATACTCCTCACCCGGTGAGTTTTGGTCCCAAACTGAGGAAACCCTGACTTCGAAGGGTCCAATCAAGAAAAGAAGGTCTCTGTTTTCTGGTCAGTGTTTTGCGCATTTGCAGGCCAATTTCTTTTCTGGTTTTGGTGGGTTTGCGAGTGGATATAATTCTCAAAGGGTGTGCAGAATCAACCGGCCACCCTATTGGGTAATCACTCGTACAATAGGGCTTTGGAATTAGAGGTCCAATTGGAGGTCTATGTACAAGATGTCTCTCACCCCAACCTAGAGTGTTTGCACTCTGCACTGAAGATTATTGCCGTGCGGATCCTTAATGCATTGGTGCCACGAAACGCCACCATGGAGAAGCAGAAACGGCGGGCCAACACAGCGGCTTAGTGGATATTCGTGAGTGGCAAGAAGTTGATTGATGCTGCCAACTGCCAGAAGAGCAGCAACATGTGAGGGCTTTGCCAACCCCCCCAAAGGGTAGCATTTTTTTGAACAAGTACGCCAAGCGGCTGTGGAATCATGGTTTTTACTTCCTGTTGTAGCTTTTAACATGCATACCCAGGTTCCTGGAAATTGGTCCACTTCAGGGCATCAGAGGTATGTTGAGTTTGTGGGTGCATTGTTGCCTCATTTACCTGATACCTGTCGGTGCTCAGCATGTGAAGCCTCAAGAGCATCATGCAAAATTCTTCCCCGCAAGGAGGAAAAAGTTTATGCACCGCTTCTCAATCAATTGTATTTGGTCTTGAAGTGTTGATTTTGAGCTGTTGAGATTGACGATTGCTGAAGCAGTCTGCGCACTAGCTTATGCAATTTTGATCCTGTTTTTCGTGGAAACAGTGATTTGTTGCCAGCTTCAACCTACAAGGGCTTGGGGCTCAAACAGGCCCTTCCGCACCCTACCATAAATATGCTGTCATGGCAAAGGCGCTGGCTCCATGTGTGTTTTATACATCTCCATTAGGATCATTCGATGGCCGCAACGGGGGCAGTCCTCAATCGCTACACAAAGAGGTGGTGAAGCTTCGGATCCGCCAGGAGTCCATCGACGAACGCCCCTTTGATCTCGAAGCAGAACAGGACCGGGTTATTGAGGATTACAAAAGGGGGGTTATCACGGCGGTGTGCAGCTACCCCCTGGCCTTGTTGGACTCTGTGTGAGTCCAGTCACCTTCCCACCCTCACACATCGAATGTACTGTGGTGCCCTGGGGGATTGTGGGGTGCATTGTGCGAAACTGAAGGACGAAGATGTGACGAAGGGACAAGGCGTTCACCAAAATTTGGATTTGCCTAAAATATCCCATTTTTGCCCCAGACCGTGCATCCTGGAGGGTGTTTGCTGTGCATACAGAAGAATTAACGTTTGAGATTTCTCGTGCAATGGGATTGGGCCCTACAGTGCGACAGCGTCTGTGACTCTGAGTGATGACACTGCTTTGCAGCTGACCCTTTGCACTTGGAGTGCCGCCTTTGCCAAAAGCATACACTGTCCAAACATTTATTATCTTGCGGGGCCTCTTTCAGTCCCGTCAGTCCCCCAGAGTCCAGATTCCCAATAAATCAAGATGAACGAGGCGACCACCAGTAGGTGCCTGGCGAGTGTGTTGGGCTATTCCACGCTGGTGTCAGTGGCCAGCACCACCTTCATCCTCTTTCTACTACTACAGACTCCATCCAGCACTAGACTCAGCACCCTTGCGTAAGCTGGCCCATTCAAACTAGCCGTCCCATGTCCCATGCCTGATTGCACCTCACTGTGGATCCTTCAAGGTGCGGTAGTGGGTGACTATTGTTTGGGGCATAGAAATGTGCGATAGTTGCAGGTGGCCCGGGTTGGACGGCGGACAAGCAGCTTTGTGTAGGTGATGTGCAATGAAACACCCACCATGGCAGCCTTTCCTTGAACAGAGTGCGCATGCTCTTGCAAGCAGCCCCCTGCGTAATTGGTTTTCATTGGATGAAAAAGCCTAAGGTAAAGTAGTTGTGAATACAAGAGCATGCAGGAAACCGAACAACACAAATACACACAAACACAACACAAATACTGGACCCAACAAACTGGAGGTCTGGAGCTGTATCCAGATAGTGTTTTGCACACCCTCCAGCCAGATTGTGTTTTGCACACCCTCGACCACCATAGGAGATGGCGTCTACGCTGAGGTTGGTCCCTACCCGCCATTGTTGCTTTCCTCTTGTTTTTTTTTCTGTGGAACAGTGCCCAGGAAAGCGCTTTCTGCCCTTGACTGTTGCTGCACGTTGTTGCTGTGCTCGTGGTCATTTTTGCAGCCCTGGGAGGGGGGGGGCGGAGCTCCTCGGTCCGGTGACGTGATCCCCTTCCCCCCATAGGGTGCCTTCGGCCACTGTTAGTTTTGGGGGGCAGTCAGGAGGCGCCCCCCCCCCCCCCCCTCTGGGTTTGCAGCGTTGGGTAGGGTCATGGTAGCCATGCCTCCCCTCCATTGCTCTCGCACACCACGTCGCTCCCTCATTGTGCCTTGAATGACACATGGCTTCGCTGTAAGGGTGTCGTGCTTGGGTTTCGGATGGGGATTCTGGTTTTCCTCAAGAAGTTCGGAGTGCGACCAATAGGATCTCAAGAGGCATGTTTCCCCTGTGCTATCATTCTTTGTGTTACCTGCTGCTGTCCACTGCAGGAGGAGTATCACACCCGCTGGTATGCCCTTGAAGGCAGAGACCGCAAACCATTGAATCCGACCACTCCGATCTCTGGGCCGCGGGACCAGTATATTACACAAAATACTGCAGCACCAGTCCCTGCTGCATTTTCACGAGATCCCACTGCATATGACCCACAGCCTGCACCACAGAGAAATGTATCCCAATCAATACAGCAACAGCAGCCGCAGCAGCCGCAGCAGGCACAGCCACAGGTAAATTGCGTCCTGACTTATGTGAGGCGTTCAACTAGTTGCCGAGGGAAAGCTGAGGGTAGTGCGCTCAGCAGCAGCAGCAGCAGCAGCAGCAGCAGCAGCAGCAGCAGCAGCAGCAGTAGATCTGTTACAGTCCGCTGCTGACAGGGATTGAGTTGAATTTGAGGTGGGGTGTGCAGCAAGCAAGGCACAGCAAAAAACAGTATTTGGGACCAAATATCAGGGCACCAAGTGATGCACAGCGAGCGAGCAGTCAGTGGTGCACTACTTTGAATGGCGGTTGGTATGGTATGGTATGGTATGGTATGGTATGGTATGGTATGGTATGGTATGGTATGGTATGGTATGGTATGGTATGGTATGGTATGGTATGGTATGGTGTGGTGTGGTGTGGTGTGGTGTGGTGTGGTGTGGTGTGGTGTGGTGTGGTGTGGTGTGGTGTGGTGTGGTGTGGTGTGGTGTGGTGTGGTGTGGTGTGGTGTGGTGTGGTGTGGTGTGGTGTGGTGTGGTGTGGTGTGGTGTGGTGTGGTGTGGTGTGGTGTGGTGTGGTGTGGTGTGGTGTGGTGTGCCGAAGGCGCTGTTACCAAAAGGCAAAGGCCGGGATGTCTACCCACGGGTACAGGTAAACGGGCTGGGCTGTGTGTGTTGTGTGCGCGCTGTGTGTAAGTGTGTTGTGGCATAGCCGGACCAGTGCACTCTCGCACTTGGCCGACACTGCCTTGCCGACGCCTGCGCGCAGTCACACAGGGTCTCATTTGCCCACTGCACCCTGCGTGCCGCGCTGCACCACCAGTGCCTTCTGTGTGGTGCCGCACTGCTTGGTGCTCTGCACCACACTGCACTGTGTGTGCCCTGCTGCACTGTTGTTGTGGGCAGGGGGCAGTGGGCAGTGTAACGCACTGCCAGGCAGCCTGGGGGCTGTGGGCAGTGGAAATCGTGCTTCGCACTGCCGCATTGCCTGAGGGCAGTGGGGAGTGGTACTCCCGCCGCTCACTGCCCCCCTCCCTTGGGGCAGTGGGCCGGGCATCTCCTGCAATACACTGCCGCCCTGCCTGGGCCAGTGGGCAGTGGTACTCCTGCGACACACTGCGCCACGGCCTGGGGGCAGTGGGCAGTGGACCTCCTGCAACGCACTGCCTCACTGCCTGGGGGCAGTGGGGAGTGGGACTTTTGCAATGCGCTGCTGCACTGCCTGGGGGCAGGGGGCAGTGGATCTCCTGCAGTGCACTGCCTCACTGCCCGGGGGCAGTGGGCAGATGAACTCCTGCAATAGACTGCCCCACTGCCTGGGGGCAGTGGGCAGTGGGCCTTCCGCAATGCACTGCCTCACTGCCTGGGAGCAGTGGGCAGTGCAACTCCTGCAATGCACTGCCTCACTGCCTGGGGGCAGTGGGCAGTGGAACTCCTGCAATGCACTGCCTCACTGCCGGGGGGCAGTGGGCAGTGCAACTCCCGCAATGCACTGCCTCACTGCCTGGGGGCAGTGGGCAGTGGACCTCCTGCAATGCACTGCCTCACTGCCCGGGGGCAACGGGCAGCGGACCTCCTGCAATGCACTGCCCCACTGCCTGGGGGCAGTGGGCAGTGGACCTCCTGCAATGCACTGCTCCACTGCCTGGGGGCAGTGGGCAGTGGACCTCCTTCAATGCACTGCCCCACTGCCTGGGGGCAGTGGGCAGTGGACCTCCTGCAATGCACTGCCCCACTGCCTGGGGGCAGTGGGCAGTGGACCTCCTGCAATGCACTGCCTCACTGCCCGGGGGCAACGGGCAGTGGACCTCCTGCAATGCACTGCCCCACTGCCTGGGGGCAGTGGGCAGTGGACCTCCTGCAACGCACTGCCTCACTGCCTGGGGGCAGTGGGCAGTGGACCTCCTGCAATGCACTGCCGCACTGCCTGGGGGCAGTGGGCAGTGGACCTCCTGCAATGCACTGCCGCACTGCCTGGGGTCAGTGGGCAGTGGACCTCCTGCAATGCACTGCCTCACTGCCTGGGGGCAGTGGGCAGTGGGACTTTTGCAATGCGCTGCTCCACTGCCTGGGGGCAGGGGGCAGTGGATCTCCTGCAGTGCACTGCCTCAGTGCCTCACTGCCCGGGGGCAGTGGGCAGATGAACTCCTGCAATAGACTGCCCCACTGCCTGGGGGCAGTGGGCAGTGGGCCTTCCGCAATGCACTGCCTCACTGCCTGGGAGCAGTGGGCAGTGCAACTCCTGCAATGCACTGCCTCACTGCCTGGGGGCAGTGGGCAGTGGAACTCCTGCAATGCACTGCCTCACTGCCGGGGGGCAGTGGGCAGTGCAACTCCCGCAATGCACTGCCTCACTGCCTGGGGGCAGTGGGCAGTGCAATTCCTGCAATGCACCGCCTTACTGCCCGGGGGCAACGGGCAGCGGACCTCCTGCAATGCACTGCCCCACTGCCCTGGGGCAGTGGGCAGTGGACCTCCTGCAATGCACTGCTCCACTGCCTGGGGGCAGTGGGCAGTGGACCTCCTTCAATGCACTGCCCCACTGCCTGGGGGCAGTGGGCAGTGGACCTCCTGCAATGCACTGCCACACTGCCTGGGGGCAGTGGGCAGTGGACCTCCTGCAAAGCACTGCCTCACTGCCTGGGCGCAGTGGGCAGTGGACCTCCTGCAATGCACTGCCGCACTGCCTGGGGGCAGTGGGCAGTGGACCTCTTGCAATGCACTGCCGCACTGCCTGGGGGCAGTGGGCAGTGGACCTCCTGCAATGCACTGCCTCACTGCCTGGGGGCAGTGGGCAGTGGGACTTTTGCAATGCGCTGCTCCACTGCCTGGGGGCAGGGGGCAGTGGATCTCCTGCAGTGCACTGCCTCACTGCCCGGGGGCAGTGGGCAGATGAACTCGTGCAATGGACTGCCCCACTGCCTGGGGGCAGTGGGCAGTGGGCCTTCCGCAATGCACTGCCTCACTGCCTGGGAGCAGTGGGCAGTGCAACTCCTGCAATGCACTGCCTCACTGCCTGGGGGCAGTGGGCAGTGGAACTCCTGCAATGCACTGCCTCACTGCCGGGGGGCAGTGGGCAGTGCAACTCCCGCAATGCACTGCCTCACTGCCTGGGGGCAGTGGGCAGTGGACCTCCTGCAATGCACCACTGCCTCACTGCCCGGGGGCAACGGGCAGCGGACCTCCTACAATGCACTGCCCCACTGCCTGGGGGCAGTGGGCAGTGGACCTCTTGCAATGCACTGCTCCACTGCCTGGGGGCAGTGGGCAGTGGACCTCCTTCAATGCACTGCCCCACTGCCTGGGGGCAGTGGGCAGTGGACCTCCTGCAATGCACTGCCCCACTGCCTGGGGGCAGTGGGCAGTGGACCTCCTGCAATGCACTGCCTCACTGCCCGGGGGCAACGGGCAGTGGACCTCCTGCAATGCACTGCCCCACTGCCTGGGGGCAGTGGGCAGTGGACCTCGTGCAACGCACTGCCTCACTGCCTGGGGGCAGTGGGCAGTGGACCTCCTGCAATGCACTGCCGCACTGCCTGGGGGCAGTGGGCAGTGGACCTCCTGCAATGCACTGCCGCACTGCCTGGGGGCAGTGGGCAGTGGACCTCCTGCAATGCACTGCCTCACTGCCCGGGGGCAACGGGCAGTGGACCTCCTGCAATGCACTGCCCCACTGCCTGGGGGCAGTGGGCAGTGGACCTCCTGCAACGCACTGCCTCACTGTTTGGGGGCAGTGGGCAGTGGACCTCCTGCAATGCACTGCCTCACTGCCTGGGGGCAGTGGGCAGTGGACCTCCTGCAATGCACTGCCTCACTGCCCGGGGGCAGTGGGCCGTGCAACTCCGGCAATGCACTGCCTCACTGCCTGGGGGCAGTGGGCAGTGCAATTCCTGCAATGCACTGCCTCACTGCCCGGGGGCAGTGGGCAGTGCAACTCCCGCAATGCACTGCCTCACTGCCTGGGGGCAGTGGGCAGTGGACCTCCCGCAATGCACTGCCTCACTGCCCGGGGGCAGTGGGCAGTGGACCTCCTGCAATGCACTGCCTCACTGCCCGGGGGCAGTGGGCAGTGCAAGTCCTGCCATGCACTGCCTCACTGCCTGGGGGCAGTGGGCAGTGCAATTCCTGCAATGCACTGCCTCACTGCCCGGGGGCAGTGGACACTGCAGCTTCTGCAATGCACTGCCTCACTGCCCTGGGGCAGTGGGCAGTGGACCTCCTGCAATGCACTGCCTCACTGCCTGGGGGCAGTGGGCAGTGCAATTCCTGCAATGCACTGCCTCACTGCCTGGGGGCAGTGGGCAGTGCAACTTCTGCAATGCACTGCCTCACTGCCTGGGGGCAGTGGGCAGTGCAACTCCTGCAATGCACTGCCTCACTGCCTGGGGGCAGTGGGCAGTGCAATTCGTGCAATGCACTGCCTCACTGCCTGGGGGCAGTGGGCAGTGCAACTCCTGCAATGCACTGCCTCACTGCCTGGGGGCAGTGGGCAGTGGACCTCCTGCAATGCACTGCCTCACTGCCTGGGGGCAGTGGGCAGTGCAATTCCTGCAATGCACTGCCTCACTGCCTGGGGGCAGTGGGCAGGGTAACTCCTGCAATGCACTGCCCCACTGCCTGGGGGCAGTGGGCAGTGGACCTCGTGCAACGCACTGCCTCACTGCCTGGGGGCAGTGGGCAGTGGACCTCCTGCAACGCACTGCCGCACTGCCTGGGGGCAGTGGGCAGTGGACCTCCTTCAATGCACTGCCCCACTGCCTGGGGGCAGTGGGCAGTGGACCTCCTGCAATGCACTGCCTCACTGCCCGGGGGCAGTGGGCAGTGCAAGTCCTGCAATGCACTGCCTCACTGCCCCGGGGGCAGTGGGCAGTGGACCTCCTGCAATGCACTGCCTCACTGCCTGGGGGCAGTGGGCAGTGCAATTCCTGCAATGCACTGCCTCACTGCCCCGGGGGCAGTGGGCAGTGGACCTCCTGCAATGCACTGCCTCACTGCCTGGGGGCAGTGGGCAGTGCAATTCCTGCAATGCACTGCCTCACTGCCTGGGGGCAGTGGGCAGTGCAACTCCTGCAATGCACTGCCTCACTGCCTGGGGGCAGTGGGCAGTGCAATTCCTGCAATGCACTGCCTCACTGCCTGGGGGCAGTGGGCAGTGCAACTCCCGCAATGCACTGCCTCACTGCCTGGGGGCAGTGGGCAGTGGACCTCCCGCAATGCACTGCCTCACTGCCTGGGGGCAGTGGGCAGTGGACCTCCTGCAATGCACTGCCTCACTGCCTGGGGGCAGTGGGCAGTGGACCTCCTGCAACACACTGCTTCACTGCCTGGGGGCAGTGGGCAGTGGGCCTTCCGCAATGCACTGCCTCACTGCCGGTGGGCAGTGGGCAGTGCAATTCGTGCAATGCACTGCCTCACTGCCTGGGGGCAGTGGGCAGTGGACCTCCTTCAATGCACTGCCTCACTGCCTGGGGGCAGTGGGCAGTGGACCTCCTGCAATGCACTGCCGCACTGCCTCGGGGCAGTGGGCAGTGCAATTCCTGCAATGCACTGCCTCACTGCCTGGGGGCAGTGGGCAGTGTAACTCCTGCAATGCACTGCCGCACTGCCTGGGGGCTGTGGGCAGTGCAATTCCTGCAATGCACTGCCTCACTGCCTGGGGGCAGTGGGCAGTGCAACTCCTGCAATGCACTGCCTCACTGCCTTGGGGCAGTGGGCAGTGGACCTCCTGCAATACACTGCCTCACTGCCTGGGGGCAGTGGGCAGTGGACCTCCTTCAATGCACTGCTCCACTGCCTGGGGGCAGTGGGCAGTGGACCTCCTGCAACACACTGCCTCACTGCCTGGGGGCAGTGGGCAGTGGACCTCCTTCAATGCACTGCCCCACTGCCTGGGGGCAGTGGGCAGTGGACCTCCTTCAATGCACTGCCTCACTGCCTGGGGGCAGTGGGCAGTGGAACCCCTGCAATGCACTGCCTCACTGCCTGGGGGCAGTGGGCAGTGCAACTTCTGCAATGCACTGCCTCACTGCCCTGGGGCAGTGGGCAGTGGAACCCCTGCAATGCACGGCCTCACTGCCCTGGGGCAGTGGGCAGTGCAACTCACTGCAATGCACTGCCTCGCTGCCTGGGGGCAGTGGGCAGTGCAACTCCTGCAATGCACTACCCCACTGCCTGGGGACAGTGGGCAGTGCAAATTCTGCAATGCACTGCCTCACTGCCTGGGGGCAGTGGACAGTGCAACTCCTGCAACGCACTGCCTCACTGCCTGGGGGCAGTGGGCAGTGCAACTCCTGCAATGCACTGCCTCACTGCCTGGGGGCAGTGGGCAGCGCAACTCCTGCAATGCGCTGCCTCACTGCCCTGGGGCAGTGGGCAGTGCAACTCCTGCAATGCACTGCCTCACTGCCCGGGGGCAGTGGACAGTGCAGCTTCTGCAATGCACTGCCTCACTGCCCTGGGGCAGTGGGCAGTGGAACTCTTGCAATGCACTACCCCACTGCCTGGGGGCAGTGGGCAGTGCAACTTCTGCAATGCACTGCCTCACTGTCCTGGGGCAGTTGGCAGTGCAACCCCTGCAATGCACTGCCTCACTGCCTGGGGGCAGTGGGCAGTGCAACTCCTGCAATGCACTGCCTCACTGCCCTGAGGCAGTGGGCAGTGGAACTCCTGCAATGCACTACCCCACTGCCTCGGGGCAGTGGGCAGTGCAACTTCTGCAATGCACTGCCTCACTGCCCTGGAGCAGTTGGCAGGGATTGAGTTGAATTTGAGGTGGGGTGTGCAGCAAGCAAGGCACAGCAAAAAACAGTATTTGGGACCAAATATCAGGGCACCAAGTGATGCACAGCGAGCGAGCAGTGAGTGGTGCACTACTTTGAATGGCGGTTGGTATGGTATGGTATGGTATGGTATGGTATGGTATGGTATGGTATGGTATGGTATGGTATGGTATGGTATGGTATGGTATGGTATGGTATGGTATGGTGTGGTGTGGTGTGGTGTGGTGTGGTGTGGTGTGGTGTGGTGTGGTGTGGTGTGGTGTGGTGTGGTGTGGTGTGGTGTGGTGTGGTGTGGTGTGGTGTGGTATGGTATGGTATGGTATGGTATGGTATGGTATGGTATGGTATGTTGTTGTTGTTGTTGTTGGGGGCACCCAGCACGTGCCGGCGGGAGAAATTGCCAGACACGCTCTCCCTGGGCAGGGCGCAAGGGAGCAGTCGGCCGGCGTCACGCTGGCCGGGCGTGTGCCGACGACGACCGAGGGGGGGGGGGGGGGGGTGGGGGCCGCCCTGTCGGGGGGGGGGGGGGTGCGCGCGCGAGGAGGAGGGAGGTGCCACCTGTGTGTGTTACCCTGGAGCCCTCCCCCACTGCGGGGGGGAGGGTGACCCGACCTGTGAGCGACGGAGGCGGGATGGGGGGCAGGCTGGAGGGACCACCTGTTCGGGCACCTGCGGGGCCCCGCTTCCCCTTGCTCCCGGCCGCCGCTCCCCCGCGTCAGGGGAGGGGGCGTTCTGCCTGCGCGCCCCTGTACCGCACGAGCGCGGGCGCGGTGGGGCGCTGCCTGTGTCCTGTGGGGCCCGCACAGCACTGCTGGTGCGGCCCTGGTGTGCGGGGGCTCCTGTGGGGCCCGCACAGCACTGCTGGTGCGGCCCTGGTGTGCGGGGGTTCCTGTGGGGCCTGCCCAGCACAGCTGGTGCGGCCCTGGCGTGCGGGGGTTCCTGTGGGGCCTGCACAGTACTGCTTGTGCGGCCCTGGCGTGTGGGGGTTCCTGTGGGGCCCGCCCAGCACTGCTGGTGCGGCCCTGGCGTGTGGGGGTCCCTGTGGGGCCCGCACAGCACTGCTGGTGCGGCCCTGGTGTGCGGGGGTTCCTGTGGGGCCTGCACAGCACTGCTGGTGCGGCCCTGGCGTGTGGGGGTTCCTGTGGGGCCCGCACCGCCCTGCTGGTGCGGCCCTGGCGTGTGGGGGTCCCTGCGGGGCCCGCTCAGCACTGCTGGTGCGTCCCTGGCGTGTGGGGGTCCCTGTGGGGCCCGCTCAGCACTGCTGGTGCGGCCCTGGCGTGTGGGGGTTCCTGTGGGGCCCGCACAGCACTGCTGGTGCGGCCCTGGTGTGCGGGGGTTCCTGTGGGGCCTGCTCAGCACTGCTGGTGCGGCCCTGGCGTGTGGGGGTTCCTGTGGGGGCCTGCACAGCACTGCTGGTGCGGCCCTGGCGTGTGGGGGGGGGGTTGCAGGAGAGAGGGAGTATGCCTGGGACCCCCGCCGGGAGTGGGGGGCCCGTAGTTGTCTTGACGTCACGACGCGAGGTTGGTTCTCTCGCTGCACCTGTGATGCGAAAAGGAAGGGAGGGGACAGGGAGAGAGGGGCGGCGGGTGCGGAGAGGGGGGGGGGGGGGGGGCGTGGGAGGGGCGTGTGCGCGCGTGAGGGGGAGGGGGTGAGGTGAGCTCAGCCGCAGAGCGTCACCGGGCGGCTGACCGGGGCAGAGGAGCGGTCGGGGCTGGCCAAAGTCGGCCGGGGAGCCCAGGGCGCTCGCGGTGTCGGGGGGCCGCGGTCAGCGGTGGGGCCCGCACCCCGCTCGGCGGGGACGAATCCCGCCGAGCATCATCCACGGGGGCGAATCCTGGCGGAGGCGGGGGGAGCGCCATGCCGTCCCCTCGCGGCCGAACCGGACCGGGACGGGCCCCGCCGGATGGATACCGGGGGGGGCGGGCGGGGCTGGGCACCGGGGCTCCGGGGCCCGGGTCCCTGGTGGTTGTGGGCCGGCGCGGGGGAGACCGGGCGGGCCCATGGGCTGCGGCTGGTGAGGGGGGGGCGTGGAAGGGCTGGGCGGGCTCGAGGGCGAACCCCGAGGGGCCCTCGGGGGCTGGGCGAGGGCTCCCGAGGGCGGCCGTTCCTTGAAGGGGGGGGGGGGGGGGGGTTGCTCCCTGCCCGGGGGACGACGGGGGCCCCTCTTGAGCGAGGGGGGGGGAGGGCGTGTATCGCCCGGTGTAGGGCCATGTCGATTCATGGCCGCGCGGCATGGGACTATATCCCCAACCCTCCGCGCCGGAGTCCCTTTTTTCGGGGGGCTGAGGGGGGGCGGGGGGGGCAGGCGGTTGTGGAGTGCACCCTCCCATGCGGGGGGGGGTTGCCGGTGGGAGCTCCGTCCGGCTTGGCCGTGTAAACCCGGTGGCGTCCCCTGGGCTCGTGGGCCCCTTCGAGGAAGAACCTCGGATTCGCCGGGGGGGACTGATGCACAGCGAGCGAGCAGTGAGTGGTGCACTACTTTGAATGGCGGTTGGTATGGTATGGTATGGTATGGTATGGTATGGTATGGTATGGTATGGTATGGTATGGTATGGTATGGTATGGTATGGTATGGTATGGTATGGTATGGTATGGTATGGTATGGTATGGTATGGTATGGTATGGTATGGTATGGTATGGTATGGTATGGTATGGTATGGTATGGTATGGTATGGTATGGTATGGTATGGTATGGTATGGTATGGTATGGTATGGTATGGTATGGTATGGTATGGTATGGTATGGTATGGTATGGTATGGTATGGTATGGTATGGTATGGTATGGTATGGTATGGTATGGTATGGTATGGTATGGTATGGTATGGTATGGTATGGTATGGTATGGTATGTATGGTATGGTATGGTATGGTATGGTATGGTATGGTATGGTATGGTATGGTATGGTATGGTATGGTATGGTATGGTATGGTATGGTATGGTATGGTATGGTATGGTATGGTATGGTATGGTATGGTATGGTATGGTATGGTATGGTATGGTATGGTATGGTATGGTATGGTATGGTATGGTATGGTATGGTATGGTATGGTATGGTATGGTATGGTATGGTATGGTATGGTATGGTATGGTATGGTATGGTATGGTATGGTATGGTATGGTATGGTATGGTATGGTATGGTATGGTATGGTATGGTATGGTATGGTATGGTATGGTATGGTATGGTATGGTATGGTATGGTATGGTATGTATGGTATGGTATGGTTGGTATGGTATGGTATGGTATGGTATGGTATGGTATGGTATGGTATGGTATGGTATGGTATGGTATGGTATGGTATGGTATGGTATGGTATGGTATGGTATGGTATGGTATGGTATGGTATGGTATGGTATGGTATGGTATGGTATGGTATGGTATGGTATGTATGGTATGGTATGGTATGGTATGGTATGGTATGGTATGGTATGGTATGGTATGGTATGGTATGGTATGGTATGGTATGGTATGGTATGGTATGGTATGGTATGGTATGGTATGGTATGGTATGGTATGGTATGGTATGGTATGGTATGGTATGGTATGGTATGGTATGGTATGGTATGGTATGGTATGGTATGGTATGGTATGGTATGGTATGGTATGGTATGGTATGGTATGGTATGGTATGGTAATGGTATGGTATGGTATGGTATGGGTATGGTATGGTATGGTATGGTATGGTATGGTATGGTATGGTATGGTATGGTATGGTATGGTATGGTATGGTATGGTATGGTATGGTATGGTATGGTATGGTATGGTATGGTATGGTATGGTATGGTATGGTATGGTATGGTATGGTATGGTATGGTATGGTATGGTATGGTATGGTATGGTATGGTATGGTATGGTATGGTATGGTATGGTATGGTATGGTATGGTATGGTATGGTATGGTATGGTATGGTATGGTATGGTATGGTATGGTATGGTATGGTATGGTATGGTATGGTATGGTATGGTATGGTATGGTATGGTATGGTATGGTATGGTATGTTGTTGTTGTTGTTGTGGCACCCAGCACGTGTCGGCGGGAGAAATTGCCAGACACGCTCTCCCTGGGCAGGGCGCAAGGGAGCAGTTGGCTGGCGTCACGCTGGCCGGGCGTGTGCCGACGACGACCGAGGGGGGGGGGGGGTTCCGCCTTCTGTCTGGGGGGGGGAGGGGGCGCGTGTCGCTGTGAGAGGGACCACCTGCCCATGCGACCCTGGTTCCCTCCCCCGCCGTGGGGGGAGGGCGTGCGCACCTGTGCGAAACGGAGGCGGGATGGGGGGCGGGATGGAGGGACCACCTGTCCGGGGACCTGCGGGGCCCCGGTTCCCCTTGCTTCCAGCCGCCACTCCCCCGCGACAGGGGAGGGGGCTACGTCCTGTGCGGAGGTGGAGTAAGGGGGTGGAGGGGGCGGGGACTATGTATGGTCTATCCCCTGGTGCCCGTCCCTGTGTCCCGTGTGCGGGAGGCCGCGCGGCACGGCCGGCGGGGGGTCCAGGCCTGGGCCGGGCGCGTGGGTAGCGGCGGGCGGCCGAGGCGGAGGCGGCGCCATGCGGGTGCGGGGCCCGTGGCGGTCGCGGGGCGGTGTGGGCGGACCGGCCGGCGGCCGGCGGTGGCCCTGAGAGCCCCACTCCATGGGGTCGGCGGGCGCGCCGGGGGCACGCGCGCCGCGCTGGCCTGGCCGTGGGGGGCGCGTGTGCAAGGGCATCGGCGCGCCCGATGCGGGCCGCGGGACCAGCGGCAAGCTGGAAGCGTGGCCTGGGGGCCGAGGCCGGGGCCGGGCGCGTGGGTAGCGGCGGGCGGCCGAGGTGGAAGCGGCGCCATGCGGGTGCGGGGCCCGTGGCGGCCGCGGGGCGGCGCGGGCGGACCCGCCGGTGGTCGGCGGCGGCCCTGAGAGCCCCACTCCATGGGGTCGGCGGGCGCGCCGGGGGCACGCGCGCCGCGCAGGCCAGGCTGCGGGGGGCGCGTGTGCAAGGGCGCCGGCGCGCCCGATGAGGGCCCCTCTGTGGGCTGCGGGACCAGCGGCAAGGGCGCAGCGTGGGGCTGCGCCGGGGCGCGGCATGGGGCCGCGCAGGGGCGCGGCAGCGTGGGGCCGCGCAGGGGCGCAGCGTGGGGCTGCGTAGGGGCGCAGTGTGGTGCGGTGCAGGGGCGCAGCCGTGTGGGGCGGCGCAGGGGCGCAGCAGTGTGGGGCCGCGCAGGGGTGCGGCGCGGGGCTGCGCAGGGGCGCAGCGTGCGGCTGCGTAGGGGCTGCGCAGGGGTGCAGCGTGGTGCGGTGCAGGGGCGCAGCCGTGTGGGGCGGCGCAGGGGCGCAGCAGTGTGGGGCCGCGCAGGGGCGCAGCGTGGGGCTGCGTAGGGGCTGCGCAGGGGCGCAGCGTGGTGCGGTGCAGGGGCGCAGCAGTGTGGGGCGGCGCAGGGGCGCAGCAGCGTGGGGCTGCGCAGGGGCGCAGCGCGGGGCTGCGCAGGGGCGCAGCGTGGGGCTGAGTAGGGGCGCAAGTGGGGCTGCGCATGGGCGCAGCGTGGTGCGGCGCAGGGGCGCAGCAGTGTGGGGCGGCGCAGGGGCGCAGTAGTGTGGGGCTGCGCAGGGGCGCAGCGCGGGGCTGCGCAGGGGCGCACCAGCGTGGGGCTGCGCAGGGGCGCAGCGCGGGGCCGCGCATGGGCGCGGCATGGGGCCGTGGAGGGGTGCAGCAGCGTGGGGCTGCGCAGGGGCACAGCGTGGGGCTGCGTAGGGGCGCAGCGTGGGGCTGCGCACGGGCGCAGCGTGGGGCTGCGCACGGGCGCAGCAGTGTGGGGCGGCGCCGGGGCGCAGCAGTGTGGGGCTGCGCAGGGGCGCAGCGCGGGGCTGCGTAGGGGCGCAGCGCGGGGCTGGGCCGGGGCGCAGCGTGGGGCCGCGCAGGAGTGCAGCGTGGGGCCGCGTATGGGCGTGGCATGGGGCCGTGAAGGGGCGCGGCGCGGGGCTGCGCAGGGGCGCAGCAGCGTGGGGCTGCGCAGGGGCGTAGCAGCGCGGGGCTGCGCCGGGGCGCAGCGTGGGGCCGCGAATGGGGCGCAGCGGGGGGCTGCGTAGGGGCGCAGCAGCGTTGGGCTGCGCAGGGGCGCAGCGTGGGGCTGCGCGGGGGCGCGGCAAGGGGCCGTGCAGGGGCGCGGCGCGGGGCCGCGCAGGGGCGCAGCAACGTGGGGCTGCGCAGGGGCGCAGCGTGGGGCGGCGCAGGGGCGCAGCAGCGTGGGGCTGCGCCGGGGCGTGGTATGGGGCCGTGCAGGGGCGCAGCAGCGTGGGGCCGCGCAGGGGCGCAGCGTGGGGCTGCGCACGGGCGCAGCGTGGGGCTGCGCACGGGCGCAGCAGTGTGGGGCGGCGCCGGGGCGCAGCAGTGTGGGGCTGCGCAGGGGCGCAGCGCGGGGCTGCGTAGGGGCGCAGCGCGGGGCTGGGCCGGGGCGCAGCGTGGGGCCGCGCAGGAGTGCAGCGTGGGGCCGCGTATGGGCGTGGCATGGGGCCGTGAAGGGGCGCGGCGCGGGGCTGCGCAGGGGCGCAGCAGCGTGGGGCTGCGCAGGGGCGTAGCAGCGCGGGGCTGCGCCGGGGCGCAGCGTGGGGCCGCGAATGGGGCGCAGCGGGGGGCTGCGTAGGGGCGCAGCAGCGTTGGGCTGCGCAGGGGCGCAGCGTGGGGCTGCGCGGGGGCGCGGCAAGGGGCCGTGCAGGGGCGCGGCGCGGGGCCGCGCAGGGGCGCAGCAACGTGGGGCTGCGCAGGGGCGCAGCGTGGGGCGGCGCAGGGGCGCAGCAGCGTGGGGCTGCGCCGGGGCGTGGTATGGGGCCGTGCAGGGGCGCAGCAGCGTGGGGCCGCGCAGGGGCGCAGCGTGGGGCTGCGTAGGGGGGCAGCGTGGTGCGGCGTAGGGGCGCAGCAGTGCGGGGCTGCGCAGGGGCGCAGTGCGGGGCTGCGCAGGGGCGCAGCAGCGTGGGGCCGCGCAGGGGAGCAGCAGCGTGGGGCTGTGCGGGGGCGCAGCGCGGGGCTGGGCAGGGGCGCAGCGTGGGGTCGCGCAGGAGTGCAGCGTGGGGCCGCGTATGGGCGCGGCATGGGGCCGCGCGGGGGCGCATCAGCGTGGGGCTGTGCAGGGGCGTAGTAGCGTGGGGCTGCGCCGGGGCGCGGCATGGGGCCGTGCAGGGGCGCCGCAGCGTGGGGCTGCGCAGGGGCGCAGCATGGGGCTGCGCAGGGGCGCAGCGCGGTGTTGCGCAGGGGCGCAGCGTGGGGCCGCGCAGGGGCGAAGCGCGGGGCTGCGCAGGGGCGCAGCGCGGGGTTGCGCAGGGGCGCAACAGCGTGGGGCCGCGCAGGGGCGCAGCAGCGTGGGGTTGCGCAGGGGCGCAGTAGCGTGGGGCTGCGCAGGGGCGCGGCAGCCAGGGCTGTGCAGGGGCGTAGCAGCGTGGGGCTGTGCAGGGGCGTAGTAGCGTGGGGCTGCGCTGGAGTGCAGCGTGGGGCTGCGCAGGGGCGCAGCAGCGTGGTGCTGCGTAGGGGCGCAGCAGCGCGGGGCTGCGCAGGGGCGTAGCGTGGGGCTGCGCTTTGGTTGTGCGTTGCGCAAAGGTGTAGTATGGGGCTGTGCAGGGGCGCAGCGTGGGGCTGCGCAGAGCAGCCGTGTGGGGCGGCACAGTGGTGGGGGGGCTGTGTAGGGGCGCAGCGGCATGGGGGTGCGCTGGGGCGCAGCGTGTGGCTGTACAGGGGCGCAGTGCGGGGCTGCGCAGGGGCGCAGCGTGGGGCTGCACAGGGGCGCAGCGCGGAGCAGCCCAGGGGAGCAGCGTGGAGCTGCGCAGGGGCGCAGCGTGGGGCTGCGCAGGGGCGCGGCAGCGTGGGGCTGCGCAGGGGTGCAGCGAGCGGCGGCGCAGTGGTGGGAGGCTGCACAGGGGCACATCATGGGGCCGCGTATGGGCGCGGCGCGGAGCTGCGCAGGGGCGCAGCAGCGTGGGGCTACGCTTGGGCGCAGTGTGGGGCTGCACAGGGGCACATCAGCGTGGGGCTGCGCAAAGGTGTTGTATGTGGCTGCGTAGGGGCGCAGCGTGGGGCTGCGCAGGGGCGCAGCAGCGTGGGGCCGCGCAGGGGCGCGGCAGTGGGGGGCAGTGCAGGTGCGCAGCAGCGTGGGGCTGCGCAGGGGCGCAGCAGTGTGGGCTGCGCGGGGGCGCAGTGGCGTGGGGCCGCGCATGGGCGCAGCAGCGAGGGCTGTGCAGGGGCGCAGCAGCGCGGGGCCGCGCGGGGGCGCTGCAGCGTGGGGCTGCGCAGGAGTGCAGCAGCGTGGGGACGCGAAGGGGCGCAGCGTGGGGCTGCGCAGGGGCGCGGCAGCGTGGGGCTGCGCAGGGGTGCAGCGAGCGGCGGCGCAGTGGTGGGAGGCTGCACAGGGGCACATCATGGGGCCGCGTATGGGCGCGGCGCGGAGCTGCGCAGGGGCGCAGCAGCGTGGGGCTACGCTTGGGCGCAGTGTGGGGCTGCACAGGGGCACAGCAGCGTGGGGCTGCGCAAAGGTGTTGTATGTGGCTGCGTAGGGGCGCAGCGTGGGGCTGCGCAGGGGCGCAGCAGCGTGGGGCCGCGCAGGGGCGCGGCAGTGGGGGGCAGTGCAGGTGCGCAGCAGCGTGGGGCTGCGCAGGGGCGCAGCAGTGTGGGTTGCGCGGGGGCGCAGTGGCGTGGGGCCGCGCATGGGCGCAGCAGCGAGGGCTGTGCAGGGGCGCAGCAACGCGGGGCCGCGCGGGGGCGCTGCAGCGTGGGGCTGCGCAGGGGTGCAGCAGCGTGGGGATGCGAAGGGGCGCAGCGTGGGGCTGCGCATGGGCGCGGCAGCATGGGGCTGTGCAGGGGCGCGGCAGCATGGGGCTGTGCAGGGGCGCAGCAGCGCGGGGCCACGCAGGGGCGCAGCAGTGTGGGGCTGCGCAGGGGCGCAGCGGCGTGGGGCTGTCGTGTAGGGTAGAGGAAGGGGTGGCGTGAGGGCGGCGGGGGGTGTGGGGCCCTGCTCGACAGACAACGGTCCAGAGTTGGGCCCCTGGTGGGAGGCCGGGGGCGGCGTGGGGCGCGTGGGGGGCGTGCCGTGGGGTGGTGTGGGGGTGTGGCCTGCTACCTAGCCGTTCACTACGAGGATGTGGCGAGGAAGACGCAGGGGAACTGAGGCCGGAAAGCCTGGGGATGGGGGCTGGGGCGCTGGCGGCGGGTTATCCCCGGCTGGGATGGCCGGGGTGCCCTGGGGTCCCGTGGGGGCGGAGGCTCCCCACGTCGGCCGGGTGCGAAACCACGACCTGTGTTTCCGTCACCGAAGTTCTTAGGGTTCTACCCCAGGAACTTACCCGCCGCGGGGACTGTGGGCCGGGACGGCCAAGGGGGATGACAATGAAGAGGAAATGGGGGGCCAGGATGAGCTTGGCGGTCGGCACCTTCCCTCGGCCTGGGGGAGGCCGTTGCCCGGGGCTATTCCCTTCCTCCCGTGGCCGTGGTGCTGTGGTGGGTGGTGGTGTGGCTACCCTCCAACGGGTGTCTGTGCCCGGTGCCGTGGGTACAGACCCCCGTTGGGGGCGGGTACGAAGCGCCCGGTCGCCTCGCCCCCCGTGCACAACAGCCCGCCAGGCGCCGGTTGGCCTTTAGCGCCAGCTGTCGTGGGGGGGGGCGCTCGGGGCAGTGCGGGGCCCCTCCGCTCTCCTGGCGGCCCGCACTGCCCGTATAATGCAACAAGGGGCGGCGCGGGCTCGAATCGCACGCGCGGGCCGCGCCGCCCCAGCCGGGGTGGGGGACAGGGGGGGGACAAGGGGGGGGGTCAGGGGGTCGCGGCAGGTGGATGGAGGGTGGCGGGGGCTCGTACCGCGCACCGGCGGGCCCCACCACCCTCCAGTCGGGAGGCGCAGCTGCAGGGGTTCTGGGGGCCCCACCCAGGGGCCTTCGGCCCCCCCCGTGCGGTTTCGGTGTGGGGGAGGGGAGGCAAAGGCCACTCGCGGCCATGACACATGGTGCATAGGGAGGGAGGTATGACACATGCAACGCCATGATGCGTGTGGCAGGGGGAAGGGGTGCAAGGCCTGGACCCCCACTGCGTGCGGGGGGTCCTCTTGTTCGCAAGGCGGCCGTCCGTCGGCGGCTGCGGCAGCCCACCTCGGGGGCTTCGCTACCTGAGAGAGGAGGGGCGGGAGAGTGGGGGGGTGGTGGGGGCACGGCGTGCACGTTGGGGGGGGGGGGGGGGGTGTGGGCTGGTGGGGGGGTGCGCGCGCGAGGGGGACGGGGGTGCGGTGAGCTCAGCCGCAGAGCGTCACCGTGCGGCCGACCGGGCGGAGGAGCGGCCGGGGCTGGCCAAAGTCGGCCGGGGAGCCCGGGGCGCTCGAGGTGTCGGGGGGGCCGCGGTCAGCGGTGGGGCCCGCACCCCGCTCGGCGGGGACGAATCCCGCCGAGCATCATCCACGGGGGCGAATCCTGGTGGAGGCGGGGGGGAGCGCCACGCCGTCCCCTCGCGGCCGAACCGGACCGGGACGGGCCCCGCCGGATGGATACCGGGGGGGCGGGCGGGGCTGGGCACCGGGGCTCCGGGGCCCGGGTCCCTGGTGGTTGTGGGCCGGCGCGGGGGAGACCGGGCGGGCCCCTGGGCTGCGGCTGGTGAGGGGGGGCGTGGAAGGGCCGGGCGGGCTCGGGGGCGAACCCCGAGAGGCCCCCGGGGGCTGGGCGAGGGCTCCCCAGGGCGGCCGTTCCTTGAGGGGGGGGGGGGGGGTGTTGCTCCCTGCCCGGGGGACGACGGGGGCCCCTCTTGAGCGAGGGGGGGGGGAGGGCGTGTATCGCCCGGTGTAGGGCCATGTCGATTCATGGCCGCGCGGCGTGGGACTATATCCCCAACCCTCCGCGCCGGAGTCCCTTTGTGGGGGGGCTGAGGGGGGGGGGGGGGGGGCTGGCAGTTGTCGTGTGCACCCACCCATGCGGGGGGGGGTCGCCGGTGGGAGCTCCGTCCGGCTTGGCCGAAAAAACCCGGTGGAGTCCCTTGGGCTCGTGGGCCCCTTCGAGGAAGAACCTCGGATTCGCCGGGGGGGACTCCGCTATATGGTATGGTATGGTATGGTATGGTATGGTATGGTATGGTATGGTATGGTATGGTATGGTGTGGTGTTTCTTGCTGTGGCGTGATTTGGTTTGGTATGGTTTGGTATGGTATATGGTACGGGGTACGTGGTACCAGATATTGGGTATGGAGTATGAGGGATGGGCTGGGGTGGTGTGCTAGTGGTAAACATCATGGAATTGAAATTGGGAATGGTAATCGCAATAGTGATGTTTATGGGAACAGAAATGGGCAATGGGCAATGGGCAATGGGTAATGGCAACCGCATGGTGCTGTTTTGTATCCATGGCCAAAGTCTTGGTAATCCATCACCAGCTGTGTGTGTAAAATCTGTTGGCCGGGTGTAGCCTGCGGAGAAAGCATGATTCTGTGCAAGTTGCCATTTTGACGGCACGAGCCATGCTGCGCATGCCTCCTTCTCCTGTCCGCCCGGCTGTTGACTGGTGCCCGCACTCCTGCTGTCTTGGGGTCCCCAAAAGGGGTTTGGAAATAAAGGCTTTTTAAAGGAGGGGGAGGGGAATCATTTCAAGCTGTGAAGAGGGGGAGGGGGTGTGCATTCTGGGCCGGGGGCATCGTGGTATACTTTTGGGGATTTTTCCATTTCTGTTTGGGGGGAGGGTTGGCACAGTTTGGAGTTTCTTTTGTACTACGTTTGGGGTTTTTTGATAGTATTTTGGGGCTTTTGGGTTTTGTTTTTGGTACACTTCGGGTTTTTTCTGCCATACTTCGAAGGGCTTTTTGGTACAGTTTTTTTGGAGGGCTGTCCATGTTTGGGGGTGGCAGTGTGTAGGGTGTTTTTGGTACATATATGGGCAAGCTACATGTAGGCAATTTCAGTCCTCCCCTCTTTTGGGACCCCAACACGATTGTGGTATGAGGCATCGGCTTCCTTGATGTTTGTGACACCTAAAGTGAACAACCGTTATTTACTTCATGCTTCTGATCTTTCATACTTCATATGTCATGCTTCCGATCCTGTTGTGTCGGTAGTCACCTGGTCACCTGGGTGCTGGTTTGGGGGGGTTGATTTGGGACAGTTGCCTACAAAGGACTAATCCATTCCAGCCCTAAAAGCTGCAAACTCAACATTCATTTGATTTTGTGATCACTCAATAAAAAATCGGCTTTCGGACGTGTTCCTGGGAGGGATTTCTGGGGAGGATTGTGACCAATCTGTCTGGTAGTGCTCCCCAGTTTTCATCTTTTTCTGATTTCTTTGCTTATCATGCAACACTGCCTTTTTCCATTCTTCTCGGTTTCCCATGGTTTCACCCATTCGCCCCCTGTAACTCCATTTTCCCCGTTTTCCGGGCTTCGGTGGTGAGATGGTGCGTGCCAGTGGCAGTGCGCTGATGGGCTCCCTCAGTCCTTTGGCGTATGATGAACTTATGTATCCTCCTGTCTTCAGGCCCAAACTGTTGCTGGTGAATCTGTTGAGCCCTTTGCAAATCTGGGGCCACTAATGTCCTCCAGAGGCCCCTATGGAGTCCAGATGTGGTCCAGTGGTGCACCCCAGGTATGCGTTGTGCAGGATTGAGCAGGATTGGGTGAGGCTGGTATCCGGGATTCAGACGTTCGAAGTTGGGTTGCGAAGTGTCAGGCGTCTAGCTTAGGCGGCATGGTATAAAACGACGGAAAGTGTTAGAAATACAGGGCCTCAAAAAACACACAAAAAACCATTCTTTGGCTTGCAATAAATCAAGCCGTTTCTGAAACACCAAAAAAAAACTCTTATGTAAGGAATTTTCACCCCTATGCGTTCCAATGGCTCCAAAAAATGCATTTTTTGGGGCAATGGACTGTTCTATGCGCGAGGCCTCGCGCATAGAGCAGTCCATTGCCCCTCCAAAACCAAGTAATGATGGTAGAATTTATGAATCAAGCAGGCACCTACACTGGAGTGACATTACAGGCATCCTTGACTTGATCACATTGTACCATATGTTTATGCGGGATGACACTTGCAAATCTAATTGATGATTTAAGAAATCATTTCTAATGTTGTTGCCTTCCTAACAAAAGGAGCAGATATGTTGGCGGTGTTGCACAGAGTGCATCCTTCAGCATTGCTGATGATGGACACCTGGCGAAAACTATGGGGAGTGTCAAGCAAAAACAAGAATATCACTGGTGGCACATGAAGCACGTCCACTCAACATATGACGTTGAGCTGGACAGGGACCACCCTTGTAGCTTTGGCTGAAGAAAAATTGATCTTCCCGCTGTCGACTATCAATCAAAGTAAATTGTCCAAAGAAAATACAAATTCACCATGCGTGGTACTTTTTTTGGCGTGTTTTTGGGCCACAAAAATTGATTTTGTGGCGAGTAAAATGCAATGTACTGCAAACCACACCAGTAATCAAGATGATGTCGGATACCTGGAGAAAGAAGGTGCCCCAGGGGAAGCAGTCTGCTAAGCGCAAGGGCTGACCAAGCCCAAGAAGAGTTTTTGCGCCTCCGGGGGTGCCGGCTTCTGGGAAATTTCAATGAATCAATGACAATTTAGGTACTCGTTGCTTTAGTGATGTTTGTGCACGAGCGCTATCAGATGAGAACCATCAGAATGGTACAAAAAATATATTTTCTGGGCTTTTTTACGCGTGAGGCCTCGCACATGAGGACTGCAACGCAGTCCCAGAACGTGAAAGTCAGAACCTATAAATCTTTATTGGGGCAGTGCAAATCAAAAATCAAACCGCGAGGTGGGTGGCAAGATCACTCGACCCTGAAGCCGTCTTCCCAAAGGAAAATGAATTGGTTGAGGTTTGTGGTTGATTAACTTATGTGCGAGGCCTCGCGCATGGGGCAGTCATTGAACCACATGTTGCATATGCTTTGCACTGGTATGCAATCCTGCATGCTCTGTTTTAATGTTCTTTTGTCTTGCATGCGCATATATGCAATGAACACGAAGAACGCTGATTGATGTTGCAATCATTTGTTCTGCAGACCATGTTCATGCCACAAACAAGGGGAGCGCAAAATGCAGTTATTGGTTAATTTCCGCTAAAAGGACATCATTTTCCACTGAAATGATAATTTTTTTTCTGTTTTTGGTTGTTCGAAAAAAGGCACAAAATGGCACAAATGGTGAGAAAGATACTTTCTTTGGACTAATATTCTGTTTTCAAAAAACAGAGCCCGTGAAAAATTATTTTTTTTTTCATGGTCCAGATTGGGTGCATTTGGTGTGATTTTGACCATGCAACTTGAGCCGCCTAAGTCTAGGGGCGCAGCGTGCAGCGTGCAGCCCCCTGGATCCCCGTCTAAGCCGGCGCAGCCCCCCTCGCTTGAGCTGACCTCTCTTGGCTCACCTTGGCACGGCAAGGATGCAGTCATGGATGAGAATCTAGACATGATGTGAAACCCGGATCCTGGTCTCAAATCCTGACTGCCGCCAAAGCCACCACGCTACCACCACCACACCCATGACCACCCACCCACAGCCAAAATTCCAATCAGAATTGCAGCCACAGCCACCGCTACGATTGTGCAATACTTGACAGCATGTGATTTCCAGAGATTGAGAGAGTCATAATCCTGTCCGAACCCCACAGCCCTGGACCCTGACAGGAGCGGAACCCTGGCCATCAGTCCATGTCCAAAAACAAATTGTCAGCCTCAAGAGTGTTACCCATGTAAATTCCACAGCGAACGGGTTCGCCGCAGATTCTATCTCCCTGTCTGCACGACAGTGTGCCATGGATCATCGCCTGGTGACCAGCTGTTTTGGGAGGGAATTGACGAGCGCAGGAATGCTGGTTTGAGGCGCATTTGAACCCGTGCTCAAAAGGCCAGTAGCCTCCACAATTTAGAACCATCTTGAAATCAGCAAATTGAATCCTCAGGCCCTGATACCTGTGCCCCCTCCTGACTCTGACACTTGGATGATACACCCCTGTGCCCTGATAGTGGATTAATCCACGTCTGCAGTCCGTGGCCATTCGTGCATTGCATCATGCCATTGTCTCTTCTGCGCAGTACACAGCCAAGCACCCCGACCCCGCGCCCCACCTGAACCAGGGCCTCCGCCTCCCAGCCCCTGGTCCTCGGATCAATCCCAACCCGCCTGCGCCTGCACAGCACGCTCCCATGGTCAACATGCCTGGGGTCCCACCCGTGCCGCCACCCCAGCCCCCTGCCCCAATGACCACCCTGGTCCCTGCAATGCGGGACGGGTCACACCTTTCCCCCCCAGAAGGCGAGGTGGTCACCCGGCACAGCTTCGACATCGCCAACAGGCAGTGGGTCCGGCACCAGATCCGCGTGCGCCTGGACAAGTACCCCTTCCAGGAGGGCACGCTGCGCTCCGTCTACTTCATGAAGGATCTGTCAAAGCCCCCAGGACCTGCGCAGGTGTGCTTTGGCGATCGACAACTGCACTCAGTATGGCGCATCAGAGCCCCCCGGGAAAAGTGTTGCAATGCTGATTTTGGGGGCGTGGTCCGGAAAAGTGTGCCGTTCTATTTGGGTCCTGCTGGGCCTGAAGTTCTGTGCCTGTCTGTCCGTATGTTGCAGTTTGTCTGGTGTGCAATCTGCTTATGGCACATGAGGAAACAATGCATGCCTGATGAAACTGTCCACTATGCAAAGTGATTATACGTATGCCAAGAAGGAACGTGACCAAGCAATTCCAAGATGACATTCTGGCTGCTGCAAAGGCAGCACCTTGTGCTGAGCCTGCTGTCTGTTAAACGAAAGCGAGGCAACTGGCTATTGCCTCATTCTTCCAGTGCAGGGAGTGCTGCTTTCTGTGCCATGGTCCGGTGTATTTGCGTGCGTGCTTCCTTGGAGCCAAGGGTCCGGTATATTTGGGGGGGTCCATTACAGTGGGGTGGTCCGTTCAAAAGGGGTCGGCGGGGTTTTACCAGACAACCCCCCCCCCCCTTTTGCTCTGCGCGTACCTCCTGCTCCACCTCGCTGGCATTTAAGTGGTCGCTACTTGGTGCTTCACCAAAAACGGCGGGTTGGTAGCTTGGAAATGGTGCGTTTCCTGCAAAGTCTGATTCCCCTCTCCCATCCGCCAGTGAATCAGAGGTGATCTTTTTCACGTCTGAGAGCGTAGGGGAGCGCACAGTATGCGAGAAATGTGCCCATGCTCCCCATGTGGTTTTCCAGGACTATGTGGCAAAAATTTCCAAAGACTCCAAAGAGAAGCATGCGCACTACTTCCAAGATTGTGAAATGCAGGCCCTGGCCGGCTATATTGCCGCATGCTTCTCTGCACTGCCCATTCCTAAGAAGTGTCGCTATGTGGAGGCAGCAGGTCGTGCTTGTCTTACCTCGCGCAGGGAGGTGTAGTCAGGGGCTTCAGAAATGGCTGTCGTGTGTGTGCAGTCATGCACAGTTCTGGAATCTGGTAAACAGCAGCTGGTTAGGTTTTTGGCATATTGTTGTTTCACATGTCAAAATGCCCTTGTGCACCTCAAAAAAAGTCGGCAATCTCGGGGAAGTAGACAACACTGGGATTTGCCATTACCGGTCGCTGGCAGCTGCCTGTTGCTCTTTGGTTGTTGTTTTCTGCTTGTTTGTTCGCTGTTGGCAAATGCACTATTTTTATGGTTGATTAAGGGGGAACGTTAGCGCGCCGGGTGCGCGCCGGGCATCTTTTATGACCCGTGCCCTACCGGTGGACTGTTGCTGTTGATATGTTGGGCAACATTATATGGATTTGCCCCTTAGCCCCCGGGACATCAGCAGATGTTTTCATTTGGGATGGGTATGGACCTTCTCGTACCCGAGGTGATTCTTTGATTTTGAAGTTGGGGGCCATGATGGTGCTTATAAAGGCCGGATTCATGTCATTGTGCCATTCATTGGAAGAAAGAATGGCACTTTGACAGCCCGCCAACAATGTTACAATGCCGTGCACGGGTGGTATAGGGCACGCATTGAGCACCTGTTTGCTCGGTTGTGGCACGCAAGATGAGGCAGAGGATGAGGCAGAAGTGTGTGTGTTGTGTTGCTAGAATCGCTCCACTGTCGCAGTTTGTGATGAGTGTAAGGAGCACTATTGTACTGAATGTATTGACACCCACACTTGTGGGACCAATGTTGTTTGTTAAGTACAATACAGATGACAGTTGGAGTTGCTGAATTCACAGATATTGCTTTATTATGCAATGTGCTTTGTAGGGAAGGTGTGCAGTGCAACATGGTCTACTTGGGGGGCTTCTCCAAGAGAGGGTAAATCTGGGGCTGAAGTCGGGATAGTTAATAGAAAAGTAGCGCTGGGCAAACATTCCCCCTAATTGCTCTTTGTTGAAGTCATTGGTTCTTTACCAGATGTTGCGTGTTCCCCTGGAAATTGAGTGCCACCTGGCAGGAAAGACGTCTTTGTCTATTGTTCGCTGCTGACATTTTTGTGCTGGTTGCTCAACTGGCAACAACTCGCTGAGTAGCTGGTTTGTTGGAAGAGAATGTTTGTGTGTCCTAGTTGTTGTGGGGTGTACCAAGCAGAGGGTATCTCACACGAGTGCAGGGGCGGGGGGTAAACAGTACCAGATCACTGCCTGACCACACACCACATAGGCCAATTAATTTGGGGTTATGCACATTTTTGGTGTGTTACAGACGTGTAGATTCACTGCAAGATTTCTGCTCGGCTGGAGCCCACAGCAGCTGACTTGGGACAGTTCGTGAACTGGTTCGGATGTTGCCATCGGACAGATTCAGACTGCAGCGAGGTGGTCCTCCACACAGTCATCAATGGACACAGCAGACGCTGAATAAGGCAACGAATGATGTGATGTGATGTGATGTGATGTGATGTGATGTGATGTGATGTGATGTGATGTGATGTGATGTGATGTGATGTGATGTGATGTGATGTGATGTGATGTGATGTGATGTGATGTGATGCGATGCGATGCGATGCGATGCGATGCGATGCTAGGTGATCGTGTTGTGTCATGTTGTGTTATGTTGTGTTGTGTTGATCCCATCCCACCAATCACATCACATCACATCACATCACATCACATCACATCACATCACATCACATCACATCACATCACATCACATCACATCACATCACATCACATCACATCACATCACATCACATCACATCACATCACATCACATCACATCACATCACGTCACGTCACATCACATCACATCACATCTGGTGTGAGGCCTGGTGGGTGGCCTCCAGGTCTCCCCTTTTCCCGCTTTCCGCCGCAGACAACACACTTACACACAGCACGCACGCTACACACACAGCCCTCCCGTTTACCTGAACCCGTGGGTAGACATCCCGGCCATTGCCTTCGGCACATCGCATCGCATCGCATCGCATCGCATCGCATCGCATCGCATCACATCGCACCACACCGCACTGCACCGCACCACAGCACAGCACATCACACCACACCACACAGCATGATACAACACGAAACGACACGATGCAGTCACTGACACGGTCATGTCCAGCACATCACATCACCATCACCATCACCATCACCATCACCATCACCATCACCATCACCATCACCATCACCATCACCATCACCATCACCATCACCATCACCATCACCATCACCATCACCATCACCATCACCATCACCATCACCATCACCATCACCATCACCATCACCATCACCACCACCACCACCACCACCACCACCACCATCACCATCACCATCACCATCACCATCACCAACACAACACAACACAACACAACACAACACAACACAACATAACACAACACAACACAACACAACACAGCACAGCACAACACAACACAACACAACACAACACAACACACACAACACAATACACACAACACGACACACAACACGGCACACAACACAACACAGATGTGATGTGATGCGATGTGATATGATGCGACGTGATGTGATCGTGAGCTTTTGGTCGCAGAACTTTGGGCAGCAGCCCTAAGGTGATGATGGTTTCGGGCGTTGTTTGCCTCCCCCCTCTCCACAACAGCCTCTTGCCTCTCCTTTGCGTCCCATGTAGTCATCGAATGCCACGACCGGGTCTCACCGACGGGGGGTCGTGTGGTGTTCAACATCGAGCCCTACATCCCCGGTGTCTTCCTCAAGTACACCAACAACTACGGCTGGATCAATCCCGGCGCACCCCGGAACACGCCCCAGGCCTTCAGCCATTTCAGCCATTACTTGTCCGGCGGCACTTTGGTGGTTGTTGATGTCCAGGTGCAGCCCCACTCTTCGTAATTTTGTGGACGAACGTCGGTGAGCACGCAGCACATCCACGGCATCACACAGCGCATCCATGGCAGCAACCAGCACACACCTCCCTAGTTGTTCCAAGTTTATCAACTGGTTGCGCTGTTTGGTGTTTGCTGAAACATTGCACCTGTATCGGGTGGCGGCTTGTCGACTTGTTTGCCTGTGATATGTGGCGCTCTAAGTGTTCCCCGTGTCCTTTAAGCCAGGACCTACATGGAGGGACTTGGCGGTTGCAAAAACGATTATTCAGGATGCGTTGTTGACTAGTACATCTTTTAGTATGGTTGCACGCGATCTTCTTCTACTCTTCCTCAACTCCACCCGCAATCGCATGCCGTCATGCCGCTTTGGTGCCCCATCTCCTGAAACGAATGGGCTGCCACAAGAAATTGCATATTGAAGTCGCAACATTACACAAATTGACAACGGCCTTTGAAACCTGCCAAAGCCAGGCGGGTTTTTTTGTGGAGTCTAATATTGGCCACGAGAGGCTTGTAGGCTCTGGACAACGTGAGGAGTCATGTAGGGCTGTGCAGTAGGGCCTGGTTTGCTGGTTCAGCTGCCAATGCGTCCGCGGTCTACAGGCTGAATCAGCCAGTCCTTGAGGCCCACTGCTTCATCAGTCGTCATTCAGGGATAGTGGGGATAGCTGGAACGTGCGTGGTGGGTTGTGCAGTAGTTTTGAGGGGTGTCAAAGGATGTAAAGGGGCCTGCCGTGCAGAGTGTGCAGGGGCTTTGAAAGCGTTTAAGGGTGCGGTGAGGCGTGTTAGGAGGGTGTCATGGAATTGCATGCAGCAGGAGTTGGTGCCCACCGAACGTGGGGATGTTGGAGGGGGTCCCATGTCCCAGTGTGGGTTGTCAGGGGCTGTTAGGAAGGCGTTTGCAGGAGGTAGCAAAACAGTTTTCAGCGGCCAATGTTGGTTACAAATGCCATTTCGGAAGGGAAAAAGCAGAGCAGCTGGGTTGGCCTACAGGGTTACCTCAATGCATCCCTCGGTGAGCGGGTCAGAGTCCAGGTTCACTGTTTTTCTACTGAAGTCTGCTGTCAAACGGTGTGGAAACTCTATATGCATGCATGATATATGCATTTGGTGCGTGCCAACTGCCCCCCTTCCCCCCCCGGCTGTTGGGGTTCGCCACGCGGAGGATTTGGGAATCCAAAAGTCAACAAGCGCATACACCTGGAAGTACTAACCGGCAGACTCACTCAGCCTTGATGGCATCCCCCCCCGTCAGCATACATCATGAAAGTACGCCTAGGACAGACTGGGATCACTGAACATTGTTTTGGTTCTTTGGCTTCATGAAAGATGCAGTGGGCAATTGCTTTGGTTTCTTTGGTGAAAGCCACAGGCACCACTAGGACTAACAGCTTTCTAGACGTGACGTTAGCCGCAAATGCTTCGCAACGTCATCTTTCTTTCCATATTTGTAATGGGCGTCTGAGGAATTGTGAAAAGCTTAATGGCACTGAGACAGGTGGAAGCCAATTGCTTCATGAGCAGGGCCATCCGCAAGGATCCAGCAAGGTTTTTTTTTGGAGACAGGGATTATGGATGGCGCCCCATTGGGGGGTAACCGACGGCGGTTGCTGGGAGACGATCGCGGTTGTGGGGGTGACCGACCGCGGCTGGCAGGTAACCGAGGGCTGTTGGAGGGTACCCTTGAGCATTCTATTTCGTCAGTGTAATGGAGGGATTTTTCCCCCCCTTCTAATGGACGGCCCTGTTCATCAGCGAAGAGCCCCCCAGACACGGGGCATGGAAAACCCTCCCCTTGGGTCTTGGGCCCCTGTCTGGTCCGCACACTGGCCCGCACTGCCCCCAAAGCCCGCACGCAACATGTGGTCACGCATCCTGGGTGCGAGGCGAGGGGCGGTGGGGGCAGGAATAGGCCTGCCTCCCCCCTTTGAGGGTTTGTGAAAGGGTTGGGTTGGGCCCTCCGATTGTGGGGTTGGGCGGAAGTTTGGGCCTGAGCCAAATTTGGTTTGTTTTGCATTGATGATTAGGGTTGGTGGGTGAGCAGGTGAGTTGGCTGGTCGTGGGTGAGGGAGTAGGAGGTTGCAGAATCCTGTATGCCACCGCTTAGGGCATCACTGATGAGGATGGCGTGGACCACTACACGGACCCGCAGATCCACACACGCAGCGACCAGCCAGCCTTTGGCAAGGCAGACCTGCGGGACCATGGCATTTCCAAGTTCTTTGAGACCCATGAGTGCAACTCCATTTGCCATGCGCTCGGGTTGCCCTGCCCTGGGCAGACCAATGCCAATCCACCTGCCAGTTTCTTGCCGCCTCCCAACCCGAACATGTGTTGGGATTTGAGGCAGCGAAAGAAGTAATGGAAACACAATGGTGGAGAACGAGAGCGCTATGCTCCTCTCTCTAGTTTTGGCCTTGCTGTGCCACACAGCAGTGCACATTTCAGAATGCTCTCCGCTTTTGCGATTTGGAGAAGGTTTATGCGATGCAGCTTTATCTTCCACTTGACGTGGCCCCTGGCGAGTTTTGGGCCGAAAATTTTGCGGTTTCTACTTCATATGTCAGATGATCCTCCACCTATTTCTTTTTTTTTTTGGTGAAACCGAACCATATGCAATGGCTTTGAGTTGCCTTCATGCCAAGGATGGTGGGTGTGGATTGTGGGTGGATTCACCAGTATCAGGGAGGATTCACATGGGGATTGATAGGTATGACAGGAGGCCCCCGTGTTGGACGCCCCACCTATCCACAGGGCGGGTGGGGGTTGGGCACGCACTGCCACCTTCAACCCGGCCCCTTGCACTCAAGTGGGCAAGTGGGCCTGCCAGCCCCGCCAGCGACCTGGAAACGTGGACAGTCAGGTGCGGCTGTCTTTGTGCCTGCATCTGCACTGCCACTCTGCGGCAGGCTGAGCCTTGTGCATTCCGGGCAGTGCATGCATGTCTTTTGCCCTCATTTAAGGCGATGACGGACGTCAAAGCCCTTTGGAAAATCCGCCGGTGCAACGGCTGGTGCGGTTTAAATTGCTGTGTTCCGCAGACTGCCCACTGTGCTCTGCAAGACCGCGTGCATGTACTCAAGCAGTGCCCCTTCCTGTGGCATAGCATTGCACTTATTAGACGGTTGTGGGGGGTACAGGGGTCGGACAACTTGTGGGATGAACCGTCTGGATGTGCACCGATTTTCCATGCTTCAATAACAGTCATCCACGTGTGCCTCATGTGGATGGCAGCTTTTGCCAGCTGGTCCGTCCCCAGTGGTGACAAATGAATTTCCACTCAGGTTTTCGTTTCGAAGGTGCATAGATTTATGATCGAAGTGCACATACTCCGGGTGAGTCGTCAAGTCTGATGCCACCCGTCAGATCGCTCCTTGCGGTGGGCTCACGGGAGGCTGAGCCCCCCCCCCCCCCCATCCAGGGAAGTGCTAGAGCCCTGTTGGATCGCAGGAGGAGGCCCCCGCCCATCATGCCCTCGCACACCCCCTGCTCGCCTCCTCTTGAATGCCCAATTTACTGCTGCAATCTCCAGGGGGATTATCGGAAGCTCCCCAGCATGGGCTCAAGAATATTTTTCGCAGCCGTCCTGGCCCGAGACGGGAGTATGCGCACACCCCCGCTTGCTCCCCCCCCTCGCCCCACCCCCCTGCCTCCTCCCTTAAAACCTTCCCTACCTCAGAGCCTTCGCTGCACCTTTGACTCGTTTGCAAGCCCCACCCTTTTTCGGAGCATAGGCCTTGAACACAGGTAGGCCTGGCGAAATTTGCATCCACGCAGCTGAGTTCCAGTGGCCACCTCCTGCCCTCCCCTGTCCTCCTCGATCCATCAGCTCTTCAAACACACATGACAGACCATTCAGGGACTCAACCCTCCGCATCCTCCTCGGGCTCGCTGCTGGTCCAAAACAATTCCAGTCCCTTTTTGGCCTCCGTTCTATGAAAGGCCAGAGATGCCAGGAGGAGTGAGCCTGAGCGGCATCCCACGCTCTCCACGCTTCAACCCCCTCTCCCACATCCAACGCGCCATCCACTTTGTCGCGCAGGTTTCACCCCTGCATGGGGCATGTAGCGTGGGGTACAGGGCGGTGGGCATGGAGCATATAGAAAAGGGCATTCGCATATGGCGCAGGGCATCCGGGGGGGGGGGGGGGCAGAGGGCACATGATACCAGGCATAGGGCACAGGGCATATGGGGCAACAAGTGGCAACGCAGCTGAATGTGCGTTGCCTTTGTTGCATCGGTGCTGCTACTTTGCATGTGATGTGTTGAATTCTCCATGGGTGTGGGCTTGGTTTGCCATAGGCCTTGAATTGCATTGGTTGTTTTTGATTTATGGTGGCGAAAAAACGAACAGAGCCAGAGGAAGTGCAACGTAACCACTTCCACAGGCAACGCAGTTGGCAGTTTGGTATCCCCGCCTTCGAGTTCAGCCAACTCAACCGCATGTAACGACCACTCGCCCTGTTCCTCCTCTGACCCTTGAGGTTGTGGGTCAAATACCCATGGGCTGTCTTTGTCTTTGCTAAGCGTCAGCATCAGGTGTGCTACGCACTCCCTGCGTGTGCAAAGGATCACGAGACGGATCCTTCTGCACGCTGCAAGGCGATGTGCAGTGTCATTTGCCTGCCCCAAGGGTCAGGCATGCTTCTTCAAGCAGCAAAATATTTCCGCAGTTTCGGGTCATCATAGAAGAACCCCATCCCCTCCACGACTCAGGGCCTCAGGTTCCCCACCCACCGCCACAAAGCGGGTAGTCCCCCTCTGTGATACTGGGATGGTTGGCGCCCTGTCAGTCACAGCGTCCTCCATTTACAAAAATTTCCAGTCGTCCTATGCCATCGCATGTGGTTTTGTGGTTTCTTGAATCGATTCGACGGGACTTCTGTGCGGCTGCTGGCTGGCTGCACTGCTCCAGTGCCGCTTTGGCCAAGGTATGCGCTGTCTGCGAAGATGGGGGCCCATGGAGGGTGTCATAGGGTGGATTGTGGGAAGGGAGGGAAACCGTATTCGCCGCCCTGGTCCCAGCCGACCCCAGGGCTCTTTTCCACGCCGATTTGCAGACCGAGGGCTGAATCGGATTGCATCCAGCGCGACCGTTGCATCCTTCCTGGCACCTCCCCCCCAGAGCCCCACTTGACAACTCTGCACCACCAGGGGGGGCCTGCTCGACAACCCCCCCCCCCCCGACTCGACCCTAACCTGCCCCCTTTCTTAAGTGAGAGGGAAGTTGTTCCGTCGGTGTGCTCAAACAAAAGCCCCAACATTTTGCCCGGCGCATTTTTGGGAAGTCCCACGCACTGTGCGCGCACCGTGCAACTATTGCCTGGTAGAGAGTTCGCACTGCATGCGCACTGCATACACGTACCGTAGTATGGGAGTAGGCATTGGTGGTTGCACTTGCGAATTCATGTCCATGAATCGCCATGTTCAGTGGAAAAGTCGCGATCTCCGACGCATTTCTCAATTTTTGTGGGCCAGCTTAGCACCGACACGCAGTGCGCACAAGGCAGACTCCGCCGTGCTGCCATGCGTACCCTTGCAGCACAATGCCCTCGTGTCCTGGTGTGTTGTATTGCTGTGGCCCAATTCGCCACACGGCGTTATTTCGTCGATGGTTCCGTGGGGTTTCATCTCGTTGCGTGTTTGCATTGTTGCATGTCATGGGGCATTACTGGGGTATAGTTCTGGGCTTTGGAGTGTGCGAATGATGCCAACACCTTCCACCGTGCGCGCGCTGTGCGTGCTTTGTGCAGGATCTCCCAAGCTGGCGCAGGCCAATCAGGCCAGCCATCTCTCTTCTCCGCCGTCGGTACCCACCAGACGGCCCTGTGGGTGTCGGGGAGGCGGATAGGGTTTGAGATTCTCGGAGACGAGTTCGCGGCGAATTCCTGGTGAACCTGTGGGCGCTTGGCCTGAAAAAACTCCATGGTCAACCAAGTTTGACATTCCGTGGCGACTGCCCCCGGTTGCCGGCGAATTCCCAATTTCCCGAGGGAATTCCCCCTCAAACCCTCGAAGCTGACTGCTACCCTATAATCCCCCAATGACACACGTGCCACCTACTCCTGTTTGAATGTTGACAGCCACGTTCTGAATGAAAGAAAAGCGTTACCTGAAGATTGCGCCCTCTCTGCCTTGTACGTAAGTATCAGGGCGGGTGTCCGTTGGATGCCGCCAATGTCAAAAATGTTCGAGCGCTGCTCTGTGGCTTCCTTCTGCCCAGACACAGCCTGTGTTGAGAAAGCCTCTGGGCCTTCCCAGCAGCACCGTTTGACCTGACCCGCTGGTCTGTGTTGTCCCTCAGTTGTCCCCAGACAGAACAATCGAGTCTGGTACATTGTGGTGTGCTCTGTCACGTGATCCCTGAAGGTGCTTGCTTACCGAGGGCGCTCACAGAACGTGAGTCTAATTCTGCGCACACGTGCAACCATAATGCACGCCGAATCCAGTCGGGGCAAGGGAAGAGGAGAGGCCGCAAGGAAAATGGTTGACCTCAGGAAATGGAATGTGTTGCTCTTGCCCAGTGCTCTGACGCGGCTACATTCCCTACTTGGAACATGCTTGCAGTGAGCCTCAAATGTCACAAGAAACAAGACAGTACAGTCGGAGATGGGAAACGATGTTGCCCCTTTCCAAACTGCGTATGTGGTTCTGGATGACATGTTCGAGCATGTGGCCATACACTCGCATCTGCACAGCGGTGCACACAGCCCATTTGGGGGCATCCTCCGATAGGACAGGGTATAGGGCCAATGCATTCGATGGCGGTTGGCTGCTTCCCAGCAAATGACGTTGCCTAACCGAGGTGTGACGTCAACCAAGAATGCCGCATGGGCATGGTCAGCCAACCGCGGTTTGAGGCCTGAGTGGTGTTTCTTTCGACATTGCGGTGTGCCAGAGCCAATCAGTGTTTTTAGGGGGCTCAAGGAACGCCTGAACAAACTTATTTCCTTCACACTAATCAAATGGTGCCTCTCCTGCACGCACTCTTGCACACTGTGCACCCCCCAGCCCCCCACCACACACACAATGGGAATGGAAAATGAGGATGATACACAAGTGGCCAGCTTACATTGGAGATGGAAGTACCAGCTCAGAAACCCTGAGAGTGAATTTTTTCCCTCTTGAGGTTCTGGTCTTGCAGCACAGCTCGGACTGTATGTGCGGATGATTTTATTCCCGGCTTCAGAATACCTATCTCCGTTCGCTGTGGGTCTTCACCAATTGGATAGTATCTCTGTGCTGCAGACCATAATAGGCCCCTGCCAAGATGGCAACTGGCGCCCTAACTGGAGGCAGTATCATTCCATTGCCAGACCACCGTACACAACGGCCGCAGCAGCATGCAGGAACATGGATGAGCCAGCACAGCAGTGACTGAACCAGAAGGCAGCGGGTTCTTTTGGAGTGGAGTAGATACAGGCAGCAGGCTGTCTTGCTGCAACTCTTCTGATTCCCAGGAGCGCCACTGCTGTAGAGTCCCCATTTGAGCCACATGCACAGCAACACAATGTTGTGTTGAGAGAAAGCCTGTCCAAAAAGACACATACTATGTTGTTTTAAGAGCACTGCGCAAATGTATTATTATTTCCCAATCTCTTAGACTCTCACAAACAGCAGCAAGCAATCAAACAAGCATGCTTGCATGCACACAAGCAAACACCAACAGCAGGCCTCCCAGCCATTGTTACAAGGGCACAATTCGTCCCAAATCCTGTAGAGTTGTTCCTTGACATGGGTCTTGACCCAATTCAACTTTGTTTTTGAGCCATCAAGTTTTTTTGTGCCAGGATCTCATCCATTTGCTGTGGTGTGTCCATCCAGCAAGCGTGCACGCCTTTCACGTCCCGATTTATTGTCATCCCCCAAAACACTGCTTGTCGATCAAGGCTGTTCTGAAGTATTTTGATGGAGGTAAGAAAGGGTGGGTGATGGTTGTGAATGCAGCGGGTTCTGGGGAATGGTGTCGAAAATATAGTATAGTATGAGCGTGCTTCTTCCTCTCCAGCGTGACAGGCAGCCGTTTCGGGACAAATCCATCTGACATTGGCGCCTGACCAGGTTTGGCAAGGGGCCAGTGGGTCACCACAAAAATGGGGAAGATGCCGCCGTGCAGATCCTTCTGTAGGTTGTGGGCTGGAAGTACGAAAAGGGGTGAGGAGCCACATTCGTAGCGATTGGAAGAAAATTTTCCCTCGTTGGTGTGCATTGCGTCGAAACTGTCGTAATGCTTTATGGGCACCCCTCATTTCCTTGTCCCCCATGTATGCCGCCAAGTCATGTAGTGCGTATGGGGAGCGTGGGTTGGCAACGACGGCACTACGTAGTGCTTGTTCCCGGGGGTCGATCTTAGGTCCTTTTCTTGGATGCTGCAGGACAAACTGTGTGACTTCATTGAGTATCATGTCGGCCCTTGCGACCAGAGCGCAGTCGATATGAGGATGCGCCTTGGACCATTTGGTCATATGCCGTTTGAACTTGTGAAAAAGGGACTGGGGCCAATGGGCGACAGAACCGAATCCTTGTGGTGGAGGGGGGGCTCTCCTGGAGTGGGTTGTGGGGTCATCATAGTGACCCCAAGGTGGTCACCGGCATTAGAATAGTCCAGGGTGTAGGAAGCCTCACATCCTCCAAGCATCAGCAGAGACCAGCATGGCATCGAGTCGTCGACCCCTATTGTGTGTGATTAATCCAGCAGGTTAATTAATCCAGAAATGTCTTTAGCAACACCCATGGCTCGATCTTGTAATGTTTTGTTAGTTAGTTTGGTGTGCCACCACCTAGTGGGCTTGTGTGATTCCTCCCATATCTTATCGTTGAAGTCCCCCATTAGGATGTCAACTCTATTGAAGGAGCCCAACCATTTGTCCATGGCGTGCTGTTGCGCCTTCTCGAAGGGTCGGTGTATGTTGATGATTACCAAGGGGGGCATGTCAGGCAGTGCCAGTTGGATGGCTAGACCCGACCTGGGAAATATTGATGGAACAAATATGTGCAGCACCGTACGGCCACCCTCGCCATATGCTATCATCCTTCTCCTGTGATCCAAGGAAATGCACACAATATTGCCACACCACTTAGTGGCAATACAAGAGGTCATAGAATAGACATAGAGTGCACTAGGATCCACAGTGCAATGGTGCATGGGTGAGACACATGGGTGCGAAAAGTGCCGTGGTTTGTCGCAAACTTGTCATCTTCAAAATACTCAAAAGCAAGAGATTCTTACCTCGTAAAGTGTACCTCGTTTAGCCAGTGTTATAACACAACAGAGTCCTTGATGATGATTGCAATGCAATTTGAAATGACAAACGACAACCGGCAGCCCAAGAGAAAGCACCCAAAAATGTATCATCTCCATACCGAGCCGAGGGTACTTACAACATTGGACATAAAGCGCCAAAAGAACCATTTAGCAAAAAAATTTGCCTCGCACATGCCCGACGTGTGCACTAAGTTGAGACGGTTGTGCATTGCAACATAACCCTGGCTGTATGAGAGTCCCTAAAGGATGGAACACTTGGATAGCACCTAGGACATCACCGGATGGGAGCCGGTGTGCTAAGTACCCGCAAAGAGTCCTCGGGTCTTGTCTTGTACCAAACTAATGGCAAAGTGACACACCATTATTTGGAACCAATGGGTCCATAGGCTCATCGCAATGGTAACGGTGGCAAACAAGGTAAATGAAGTTGTACACTTGAGGATCCTCATCTCTTTTTTGTTGTTTGCTCAACGTTTAGAGTGTGCAACCCATGCCAAGCCTGCATGAATTGCTTGAGAGTGCCCAGGAACAACCCTGGGAGCAAGTGCATCTGAGGTTTGACAACATCAAAGCCCCACAGGGTGAGTGTGTTGAACTAGGACTAACATGTTTCATACCAACTTAAAGGGTGCACCATCCAGTACAACATTCTCCTAAGTTGGATTCTCCCGTCCCTAAGGGTTGAACAAAATTGCCCCGTAGTTTGTAATTGGCCTTATAACATTTTCATTGGTTTTTTGTGGGGCCCAAGTTGGGATTATTACCAATATATAGGCCAAATTGGCTTCCAAACTGGGGTCTTTCCATACGAGTTGCCACCTGACTGGTGGTGGTAACTCGTGGAGCAGTGCGAGATCTACATGGACCACATCCACTTGAGACATCCTTGTCTCTTTGTTCAATAGCCCCATCATCTTGCTATGCTGCTTCACTTTCTTCTTCCCCAAGGGGGAGGGCACAAAAAGAACTTGTGTTGCTTACAAAGCATCTGCGTGCTTCATTTGGTCACGTGTGTGCTTATGCCAATGGAGAACAATTGCACCATGCCCGTTGTGCAAGCATATGGACTTGTCCAAGCATGGCACCATTGATGGGAGGAATTGCAAAGAAATTATGTGCAAACATGTTGTGGACACTCTTGAGGGGGAAGGGGGGCCAGCCATCAACTCGAATGGTCTGAAATATCAGCAACACGGAACAAGCAATGTGTAAGGTGAGGTGAATGAACCCACTGCAGGCTGTTCTGACAGAACGAAACCCTCAAACCCTTTTCAATACTCCTTGTGCTCTTTGCTTGAGGCCTGAACAAGCATTCCGCCCAGCCCTTTCACACCTTCAAACCCAGACCAGCACCAATGAATAGCATGCAAAACACAGATTAACAGAACAGAGAAACGACTTCAAAATGGTAATGTCCAACCCCTTGGGACAAGGACAAGGCCATGTCTATGATGAACGACATACTCCCAGTGGAGGTGGCAGGAATAAAGTGCTACACCAATGGGAAGCAGGCAGAAGGCGACATATGGTATGGAGACGGGAGTAAACTAACTCAGGAAGTAGGAGGAAGAACAATATACAGAGCAGGAGGAGCCATCACTTGCGGTCCACTGCAGGTCATTACCCGAGTGACCGGACCACAAACCTCATACAGGGCCGAATTACAAAGTTTTGCGGTTAATTCGGCTTTGGCTAGCACAAATCAGGAATTAACTTACGGCCACAAAGCAGTTGTGGACCACGCCCTACATCCTCCCCATAGGGAGTGTTCCGATATGGATTTACGTCTCACCATCATGGAGGAAACACAGAACAAGCCCCTCCGGTCGAGGTGGGTCCCAAGCCACAGGGATATAGCCAAGGCCAAAACCAAGGAAGAGCGAACAGAAATCAAACGTAACGATGAGGTTGACCGTCTGGCTAAAATGGCAACGGGCCTACCTCTCCCTGAATACACGCCTACCCACCCAGGTGATATTGCTGTCAATGGGGGTCCTGCGCCTACCCTAGCCAAAAATGGGTCATAGAGAGGAGACACTATGACCTATTTTCAGGTACACATAGGGTGTCCCGGCTTCCGCTCAAAGGAACGCGCCGGATGGCATGGGTTAAATGGCTTTGGGGAAATGAGCGGTGGGATGGATGTGGCGCGCCATGGGATCATAATTTGTGAAGTGCCCCATATGCAATACCAGGCATGGCACCACCGTGCACAAGCGGCTGATTCAATGCCCAAATGGGCTCCCTCCTTCAGGCAGGCATGGACACAATCATGGGGCACACGGGTTGAATACGCAGAGCAATGGTACGATAACGCGTCCCCGGAAGACATGCACCATGTCGCGTGCCTAAGAGTTCCTAGTTCTTTCTATGACCAACTGCCCTAGGGATATGGACCCCACTTCCGGGAGCACGTGGCACATCACCAATACATGATGCTTCACATTGTGTACCAGCTAAGAAAGGAATTCACCATGCCCCCCAGGGACAATGAAGAAACACAGCCCAGTCAGTCTGTTAGCGCATGGTATGGTAAGGTCAAGCCTAGGGTGTGTACGCCAAATCCCAACCCACAAGTGTTGCAACAACAAGTAACGTATAAACCTCGGAAGCAAAAGCATGCAAAAGTCAAGGCACCTGCCACGACGAACCAGGAAGATGACAAGGAGTGTCACAAGATTTTACAACGTCAGGATTCATACCATACCAAGGTGAAGGCACTAAAATACCTTGAGTTCACCCAGGATACTATCGGGCATCAAAAAGTGATGGAGAAATTGTCTGCACCCAGGATTAAGTACCAAACCACTAGAATGATGCGGGAGGCACAGGACATGCGCAACAATGGGTGCCAAAGTGTTCTCAGAGACCGGCACTATGACGGTATTTGGTATAGGAGGGTGGGCAAATGGCTGCATTATATGGAAAAGACATACCAGGAGTGGCTGCATGAGGTGGACTTATCATGTCATATCCTGGGTCTACGGCACACACTTATACAAAAGGGTTTGCAACGGCGCGAGCCCCTGGAGCAAAGAAAACTTGTCATAGGTGAGAAGACAAGGGCCAAACATGAGTCGTGGCGACCCCAGGTCGATCTGCAGGTATACTCAAGGTAGGAATATAAGTTGCTCCTTCTTTGTCATCCTTGATCCCTGTCCTTGACAGGGGAAGAAGCTATGGTATGTTCTGAGAGTGTACTTAGATCCCGAGATTGACTCGTACTGCTGCAGAACTATTGCAGAACTATTGCAGCTTCGTCAAAAAAAAAAAAGAAGGGTCGGCACATGTTATGGCTGTACATTGCCAGTACCTCAGGTCCACCCAGATTTTGGGTGCACTTGTACTGTACATAAATGGACCTTCTGCTATCCGGGGTTCCCCCGAGTACACTCAATGACCCCTGAGTGTCAGGAACTCAAAAAAAAAAAATCAACCTTGGTTTAAACCCAGCAGGGACAGGGTCAGGGACGAATTGTTTGTAGTCACACCGGGGGACATCTCGGCTTCAGCTGCAAGGGGGGGGCGAGCAGGGCTGGGCTGGCCGCCTCTGCAGTGATCCTATCCCCTCTCGGCAGTTTAAGGTACTCCCTTGTATTTGACTACTTAAATGGTACATTTTGGGCCTTTAGCAACATCAAATCAAGTGTTCGGTACACCGCGGCCCCAGTCAGACATTGTTTTTTTTTTTTTTGCTGGTTGCAACAAAGGATGATGTTAGACCAAATGTGACACATAGGATGCAAGTTCTATTGCCTTCTGCAAGGCACCTTGGCTGCTGCTAGGGATGTGGTTGCTGCTGTGTCACAGGGAAGTGGATACCATTTGTATTGCAGGCAGCATCCCCAAACCGGATGCATGCCAGCTACAGGTCCCCCAAGGAGAACCATTGTACTACAAGTGGACCTTTCCAAGGGCAGGAGGGACCTCAATTGAAATGTGCTGCTCCATTCGCCCTGCAGACTCTGTCCTGTGTCCCGTGCGAATACCCAGTGAGGACACAGCTGAACCACAAGTTTTGCGCACATCAATTGTTACTGCAGAATTTGACTGGTCTGTTCACATGCCCCAAGACATTGATGTGCACACCAAGACCAAGCGGAAGAAGCGCAAGCGGAGTACACTAAACCCAAGCGCTCACCCTGTGGACCCCAAACCTGAAACAGAGGCCCAATTGCAGACACCGGAAACGACCCCTGCATGTCCCCAAAGTGCAGATGCCTGTAGTCGATCCTCGCAAAAGCTGTCTGATGCGTCCCAGAAAGCAAAGAAGCGCAAGAAAAGTGTCCAATTGTCAAGCATTGAGGCTCCGACTCCCATCGATGTAATGGGCTCCAATGCTGTGGCTCCTGCACAAGGTCTGCCTCAAGAACTTAGTAGTTCGTGTCAGGAATGACTATCAGAAAAGGTGGTGAAATGTCACCATACATACATGCAGGTTGGAGGGGGATGTCTGGAAAAAAGGCTCGATAAGATCCTCCCCCCCATTTCAATGCTGATATGGTTTTTCAAAGGGGATGGGAATGAGTAATTTTGGACTGCGTAACAGTGAGCCTGCTGTGTTTCATGCACCATGCCTTTGCACTTACTCCCAACCCCTGAAAAGAACGCAGGGTAGGGAGGGACTTTACCATTTGGCGGCATCGCTTGCATGGGAAAGTTTCGAAGATATCTTTGCAGACGTGAAAGCTACAGAAACAAACGTATTTTGTTGTTTTCTTCCGGTGCAAACTGCATGCAACCCAGAGGAATCAGTTTTGCCAACAATTGCACACAACTGTTGTAAGCACCCGCAAAAATGCTATGAACAGGCCACACTTTGGTGATGCACCATTCTTTTTGCCGTTGAAAGGTGTTGCCAAGTTGTGTCCCAATGGTTCCAGCTTTCGTTATCATACCCTGAGAGCAACATGCGTCGATTTTCACAAAACCAACAACTTGGTATGGTATTTGGGATGAATGGTCTAATCGTGAAATGTGGCGCAATTTTCCAGCAATTGCAAAATTGCACCTTTGCAATTTTTCCCGCTCCTGAATAAGGTCTGCTTTTGCTTGCACAGGGCAAATGTGCAATTGTGCAATGATCGCAGGGTGCACATTTGGTGGAACGATGCTTGGGAACACAGTCAGAGTCTGACTCTAAGTCAGAGCTGTTTCCAAGGTGATACAGCACCACTGTGCGGCTGGCTCATGCACCACTACAAACATGTTTCTACGAGCGTGCCTCAGTGTTGATTGCCTAGTTCCGGGGGGCTGTCCCACAAGTGGCCAAGTGGCATGGAACATCCAGTCATCCGGAGGCCCTTATCCCCCACCCTGTTAACATTTGTATGGGCACGGCTTCGGTTCCGAAAGGAGAGATTTCTGGATGGCAGATTCATGTCACAATCACACACAACACCTCAAACTAGATGACAGAAGAGAGTGACAGCACAGAGTGACAAAGCACAGTGATGGTGATGGCATAGCGTGTGATTGATCATCTGAAGGGATATTGGAGAGTGACAGACATCCGTGGGAGCAAATGACAGTGGTAGAAGAGAATATTGAGTGATAGCGTAGAGTACCAAATTGGCACCCTCCCAGCCTGATTGCACAGTGCTACGGGTGCTGTAACCTGCCGCCTTCGAGCCGACTAACAATCATTCACACTGCACCAAATTGAAGATCTCAGGGCACGCCTGTATAGTACTGCCAACACGCAAACCGCATGTGCTGCGTTTTGGCCTCCTCGCTAATTGTCTGAGGAGCCACCAATGAGGTGTGGCCAAGTGGTGCCAGCTTATCCTCGCCTCAGAAACAGTGCAAAATGCAATCCCAGTGGTATGTAGTTGCAGTGCATGATGGTTTGGCTGGACATGTAGCGACAGTCTTGTCCGATGACGCAGGCCTTGTCTTACTATGCTTCTGGGGTTAGACCAAGTACTTTGTAGCGGTTGAAGAGCAGTTGATTGAAGAGCAGTGGTGGTGTGATGCTGGCGATTGACCTTTGTCCCACAGTGATGGTTGCACCCGATTCAGCAATGCATGTAGGGAGATGCCACAGAGAGAGGGGCTGGCGTATGGTGGAGGGCTGAGCATATTGTCGCTTTGCAACTGTTGCAAAAATTAGTGAGAGATGGAGTAGGCAAGGCAAGCATCTGGGCGCCCTGCTTCAGTTGCTTCTCACAGCGATGTAGTGGGTGTTGTTTGGACCAGGAGAGTCATAGGTTTGGGAATGGTGTATTTGGCCAGCATGGCATGAAAGCGGTAGCTGGTGGCAGTATTTCAGGGGGTTCGTAGTGGGGTGATGCAGTCCACGGGGGGGGGGGGGGGCGAAGGCAAAGAAAATTGCTGGACCTGCAGTCAGGCAACCGCTTGCATGGGTTTATTGTGTTGCATTTTCAATGCAATGTCGCAAGACGGTATTTCCCTGGTGCCAGAGTTCCAAGTCGCAATTTATGGCCGTGAAAAGTGCACTTTTTAGAGAGTATGTTGGCGCGCTAGGCGCGCCGGGCAAACTTTTCTCCTATCTTCCCCCATTTGCCCCCATTTCCCCCTATTTTTTGTCCCCATGTTGGGGACCTGTTGTTGTTTGAAAACAGGTAGTTGATGCTTCTTTCGCATTGGGGACATGGTATATTTGTATTTTCACCCACTTTCACCCTTTTTCACACATTTTTTGCTCATTTCCACCACATCCACTCCTTTCTAGGCTGATTTCTCCCCACCATGGGGACCCCCGAGAAGGCAGGGGTGATGTAGCCATATTGACCCTCACACTTGTGGGGATGAAGTTGTGCATGCTGCACCATAATTCTGCAATCTTTCTTTACATTGGTGACCTTTCCATGTTACAATACACCCTATATTATTTCCTTGGAACACAATCCTAGGCAGGCGTTATGGTTGTGGAATAAGAATGCATGAAAGCTTCCTTGTTCACCCACAGTTGTGCTTTGTTGTGTCATTCATGCTTAGGGTTCCTGGGCTGGAGGAGGGAGTGATGTTTAGTGGTAAAGCATTGGGATAGATGGCCGGAATATTGATTTGGATGCCGGGCGCGCCAGGGGCGCGCCGGGCAAACGTACCCTCTTACGCATGGGCTGTAGCAGTTGTGGCCACCAAGCTCCGACAAGCTCTGCCCTGATACCTGCAGCAGCCCATGCGTTTCATGCTGCTGCTGCCTCCCCTCCGTTTGCTGTATGTTTTCCTCTGCAGTGTCACAAGCAAGCTGCAGCAGCAGCAGCAGCAGCATAACCACTGCCCCCAAAACAACCAATGCCAGGGTCAGCGAAGCAGATACTCCCCAGCAGTGCCATAAGCCCCTGCTGAAGGATATGGGGGCTGGAAGCGGGTGTGTTCACGCAGTGCAGTCGGGCATGCAAAGAACATGCAGCATGGCTTGGGTTGAGCCTCCCTTCTTTGTGGAGTCATGCATTGGGACCCTGAGGAAAAGGACACGTGAAGTGGGAATTGAAGGTCACCTTTTGCTAACTTGAGCCCTTTCTCTGTGCATTGCACACTGCTGCCTTTTCTCAGCTTTCAGTCTTTCTTTTCTGCAACAGCACACTGGAATGCCAATGAGTGTGGCGCATGCCTCTGCATTTCCTTGTATCAGATTTAGCTCATCCTCACCCTTATTTGGCACCAATACATGTATTTTTGTCCATGCTGCATGCACGGAGCTTGCTACTCCATCCAGGGCTCCCTCTTCAGCAGGGCATGAGGCACACACCAAAAATGCACAGCGTTGTAGCTTGCCTGATGCACCACTCGCTCAAATAAGGTCATGGACACAGATTTTTGGCTTGGCAACTGACTGCATGTCCCGGTATTTGTTGGTGAGGTGCAATGGGCTAGTGACACAGGAGTGGCACCTCCCTCGTTTTGTGTTCAATGAATTGCACAATTGCCCTTTCTGGCCCCACAAGAGGAAAGTGGCAGAAGAGCTTCATGTTGAAGATGGCGCTTCGCAACTCTTCAATGCTTTCAAAGAAAGCATCTCTCTAAAGTTATTGTGGAGACCCATTCCTAAATTTCAGGAACTGTAGGTTGTGCCACAAAGAGTGAGCAAGCCTGAGGGCCTCCAAGACACGGATGACTTTTACAGGGCTGTTTGGTTCAAATGGAGTGGGATATAGAGATTCAAGGTGATCAAGATGCAGATTTCCGTATTTTTCACCTCTTGACCATGCCCCTGTCTGTACCCTAGCATCCAGCGTATCACGTTCCATCACATTTGCGTATGATATGGATGTACATGCTCATAAAGCTATTTCAAAGAATTGCTCACATGAGTAGACCTCAGTGGAAGTGTGGTCAATTTGCAAAAAGCATAGGTTTACACTTGCAACCACCAGGGCTTAGTGTTGGCTGCAAAGGGTGCAAAACTACTTCAAATTATTGTATGCATCGGCTACAATATGCACATTTCTGTTTGTGTTTGGTAAAGTAGTTTTCCATGAATTTCTGTTTATACATGCTTTTTGCTCCATGTTGCCTTTGCAGACACACGTGTGACCTTCAGGAAAAACACGTTTGCCAGGTTTTTTTTTCCTTTGATGACTGCCCTAGAGCAAACCAAAGAAAATTGTTCAGGCAGGATGTACAAGTTATGGAATTGAGCAAGGGGCCGTCTCCATGCAATGTAAATTCATGGGATGTCCATGGGTGTGGGGAGTTCCAAGTTTCCTCTTGTAGACATAGAGGAGCATGTGTGATGTGGGAACATGGTTCGTGCATCTGTGGGGTCTTTCAACATTTATGGGTATCCGTGTGGGTCGTGCTACCCGTTTCATGTGACTGCACCCCCAAGAATTCATCAAGCGCTGAACGTGATGATGATGATCCCGACAAATTTGGGCCTGGGGTGTGGGGTTTGGTCAAGAGCATTTGAAATCAGCTGTATTTGTGTAGGGACATCATGTGGCCCAGTCTCATTCCTAGTGATTGCAAAATGTTGGAAGATGTCCTTGCCTCAAGTGCTCCCAAGTCCAGGTGCATGGCACAGCCCAAGCCCAAGGCCAAGCCCAAAGCTGGCAAGGGGCCTGTGCAATTGTTTCGCATTAGGAACATCCTGTAATGCACCGTGGAATTCTATTTGGAGTATAGCTTTTTGTGGCGCTTCCCTTTTCAAAGGAACATGATTGTGCGTGTATTAGTTCGTGCATGCAATTGTATTGTGTGTAAGCCATGTCTTGTCGAAGCCCCGCCTCCTCTGTAGACTGTAATTTTTTGGAACCTACGTGTAGCTTATACAAGTGAGGGAGGGTATATTGCCCCAATCCCTCTTTGCCCCTTACTCTGTGCACACACTTAGCCTCCTCCTGTGCACACGCATGGCAGCCTGATTTCTCTCTCTTCACTCTCCTGTCACTGGTCACTCTGTACCCTCGTGTCACTCCCGCTCGACAGAAGAAATCCCAAGAGTGCCCCCATTCAGCTACCGCCTGCCATATTCACAAAGCTTGAGCCGTTCCCCAAGGACTTCAGTGCACAGGCATGCCCTTTACTTGCCACGTCATCTGGAGACGGTCGACATGGGTCATGGGTCATCAGGCTGCTGTGCAGCTTCTGGGCTTTGGAACAAGGTCACCACAGCCATAGATTAGTGCATACTTACTACACGTGTTATCCAAGCGCCATCCTTGAGGCCGATTCCTCAGGATTTTCAAAATTAGGAGGACTGTATAGGCCGGCATGGTTTTTGGATCCCTTGACCGCGGCCTGTGTGCAGCATGCCCAGCAGCAACTCAACCAGCCTGGGGTTGCCAGCTCTCAGTCAAGGTGGGAAAGCAACCGGCAAGAAGGACCATGACATGAATAAGGTCGGCAGACCTATGATAGCTGGGGGGGGGAGGGTGGAGAGTGCTGTGAGAAGAAGCGCCTAGGTCATTGATGTTGATGCATGCGTAACAGGGTATACATAATTGTAGGCCTTATACTACACCTAAGATGTTGACCAGTGACATCTCGCAAGTCTCTGTTGCTTGGAGTCATATGGCACGAAAACATTTGGCATGATTTGACGTTCTTGTCTCACATGAGGCTGCATGTGGCGATACTTGTGCGGTGGGATTGCCCCCCCCCCCCCCCCCAACCTCCTGCCCCCCAGTACCCTTTCAGGCATCAGCCAATAACCCACTAACTGACAGAAGGCCCAACAAAAATTTCAAACAAGCTGCAAATTACTCCTCTCAACCTGCAGAGAGAGGGAGTGTGCAGGGGTGTGGGGCGATCTCCTCTTTAATGAGACACCACCCAAGCATGGGTCTGGGGAGGAGGCGGTGTGGCAGAGCATAATAAATGGATGACTGCCAAGAACATGTGTTGTGGTGGCACTCACTGTTGTGCAACGAGATCCTTGTGGGATGTGTGTTTGCCTTTTCTTCCTTACCTTGTGCTGACCATTATCTGTTCTGTGGAAAAAACAGCGAAGATCAGGGAACACGGAGCAGCTGGTCCTCTGCATCTTCTCATGTTCTGTTCAGCTACTATTGGTCTGTCCTGTTCTTTGTCGACAATCTGAATACTGGCAATGATCAATGGTAGTTATAGTCACGGGGGGGCGGCCGGGCCGGGTCCTTGTATGCGACCCCCCCAGCCCCTCCCCCCCCCCCCCCCCCCGGGTTTTGAAAGATAGTGGTGCCGGGTCGGCCCCCAACAAGTGTCCCTAGAGAAAACTGTCCGGCGCCAAAGGCGCCAATTTTTTTTTTTCATACTATGTGTTTATACTCAAAATACTCAAAATTTTGTAGAGAATTCATATTTGTGTTAAAACAACAAGAAAAATTTTTGACCCGAAGGAGGGCTGCAGAAGGGCTGCAAGCCCTAATAGCAACCCTAGCCCTAATCAAGACTGAATATTGGGACCGAGCTGGTGGGGGAGGGAACATCAGCTATGACTGGTGAGGGACATCAAGAATGATTCACACATTGATGGCTCTTGACAAAGTGACATCAGCTTGCAAGCGATCCCCACCACCACGAGGCCCACTTTCAAGGCTTTTTGGACTTCTGAGGGGCCAAAATGCCCCAAAATGGGCTCAAAATGGGCTCATGTCACCCGGTTGTGCACCCCAAATGGTCTAGGATGAGGTTTGGAAAAATGCGTTTTGGACCCATTTTTTGACCCATCTTTGGTCCCAAAAGAGCCCATTTTCAAGGCATTTTGGGATTTTCGGAGGACCAAAATGGGCCACCACAAGCTCAAAACGGTCCAAAAACACTTGTTTTAGCGTCGCACATGGTCTAGGATCATTTTTGAGCAAAGTCATCTTTTTTCCCCTACTGGACCCTGTTGACCCATTTGGGCACCCACTTGTTTGGGCTTTAGCTTGCAGCTTGCCGCAGCCTAGTGGGCCTAGGTATTGGGGTCTAGGCGTCCGTTTGGGCAATTCTGAGGGGTGGAAACCACAAAAAGTGGGGGGTTGCGGGTGGAGTAGGTGCCCTGGGAATCGCATTTTGAGCCATGTAGCCAAAGATATGGCCTGTTCTTGGTTTGTGGCTGTCGGCATTTGGAGCTTCTGGGGGCCTTTTTGGGCCGTTTCCGGGACATATCATGGAGTTAGAGGGCCGCAAAGAGCTCGTTGACACGGGGAAGACAAGCCGCACGTGCAGTGCATCCACCGTTTCCCTTCGTTTGGCCGTTTTGAATGTGTTCCAGGGCTTTTCCCAAAAATGGCTGTTTTTGGCCCTAAAGTGCAGTTTTTGAAACTGAGGTCCGCCACTTGCGAATCCCGTTCCCGGCCGCCACCGTTGAGAGTCTTGCTCAAACTTTGTGTGATTGTACTTCACACCCATAGGTATCATGCACCAAAATTTCACCCGAATCTAAAGCACCACACCGGAGTTCTCATTTTCCCCCATTTCGCGCGTGCTGCTGCTTGCTTGCTTGTTTGCTTGCTGTGCTTGCTTGCTTGCTTGCTTGCTTGCTGCTGCTAAACCTGGTAGGTCCACCCTAGACACTAAAAAGGGTTATAAAACCAAGACTGGTTCCACCAGCTCGGTGACCCTAACCCTACCCTTAATCAAGACTGAATATTGGGACCGAGCTGGTGGGGGAGGGAACATCAGCTATGACTGGTGAGGGACATCAAGAATGATTCACACATTGATGGCTCTTGACAAAGTGACATCAGCTTGCAAGCGATCCCCACCACCACGAGGCCCACTTTCAAGGCTTTTTGGACTTCTGAGGGGACAAAATGCCCCAAAATGGGCTCAAAATGGGCTCATGTCACCCGGTTGTGCACCCCAAATGGTCTAGGATGAGGTTTGGAAAAATGCGTTTTGGACCCATTTTTTGACCCATCTTTGGTCCCAAAAACAGCCCATTTTCAAGGCATTTTGGGATTTTCGGAGGACCAAAATGGGCCACCACAAGCTCAAAACGGTCCAAAAACACTTGTTTTAGCGTCGCACATGGTCTAGGATCATTTTTGAGCAAAGTCATCTTTTTTCCCCTACTGGACCCTGTTGACCCATTTGGGCACCCACTTGTTTGGGCTTTAGCTTGCAGCTTGCCGCAGCCTAGTGGGCCTAGGTATTGGGGTCTAGGCGTCCGTTTGGGCAATTCTGAGGGGTGGAAACCACAAAAAGTGGGGGGTTGCGGGTGGAGTAGGTGCCCTCGGAATCGCATTTTGAGCCATGTAGCCAAAGATATGGCCTGTTCTTGGTTTGTGGCTGTCGGCATTTGGAGCTTCTGGGGGCCTTTTTGGGCCGTTTCCGGGACATATCATGGAGTTAGAGGGCCGCAAAGAGCTCGTAGACACGGGGAAGACAAGCCGCACGTGCAGTGCATCCACCGTTTCGCTTCGTTTGGCCGTTTTGAATGTGTTCCAGGGCTTTTTTGGCCCAAAAATGGCTGTTTTTGGCCCTAAAGTGCAGTTTTTGAAACTGAGGTCCGCCACTTGCGAATCCCGTTCCCGGCCGCCACCGTTGAGAGTCTTGCTCAAACTTTGTGTGATTGTACTTCACACCCATAGGTATCATGCACCAAAATTTCACCCGAATCTAAAGCACCACACCGGAGTTCTCATTTTTCCCCATTTCGCGCGTGCTGCTGCTTGCTGCTTGCTTGCTTGCTTGCTTGCTTGCTTGCTGCTGCTAAACCTGGCAGGTCCACCCTAGACACTAAAAAGGGTTATAAAACCAAGACTGGTTCCACCAGCTCGGTGACCCTAACCCTACCCTTAATCAAGACTGAATATTGGGACCGAGCTGGTGGGGGAGGGAACATCAGCTATGACTGGTGAGGGACATCAAGAATGATTCACACATTGATGGCTCTTGACAAAGTGACATCAGCTTGCAAGCGATCCCCACCACCACGAGGCCCACTTTCAAGGCTTTTTGGACTTCTGAGGGGCCAAAATGCCCCAAAATGGGCTCAAAATGGGCTCATGTCACCCGGTTGTGCACCCCAAATGGTCTAGGATGAGGTTTGGAAAAATGCGTTTTGGACCCATTTTTTGACCCATCTTTGGTCCCAAAAGAGCCCATTTTCAAGGCATTTTGGGATTTTCGGAGGACCAAAATGGGCCACCACAAGCTCAAAACGGTCCAAAAACACTTGTTTTAGCGTCGCACATGGTCTAGGATCATTTTTGAGCAAAGTCATCTTTTTTCCCCTACTGGACCCTGTTGACCCATTTGGGCACCCACTTGTTTGGGCTTTAGCTTGCAGCTTGCCGCAGCCTAGTGGGCCTAGGTATTGGGGTCTAGGCGTCCGTTTGGGCAATTCTGAGGGGTGGAAACCACAAAAAGTGGGGGGTTGCGGGTGGAGTAGGTGCCCTGGGAATCGCATTTTGAGCCATGTAGCCAAAGATATGGCCTGTTCTTGGTTTGTGGCTGTCGGCATTTGGAGCTTCTGGGGGCCTTTTTGGGCCGTTTCCGGGACATATCATGGAGTTAGAGGGCCGCAAAGAGCTCGTTGACACGGGGAAGACAAGCCGCACGTGCAGTGCATCCACCGTTTCCCTTCGTTTGGCCGTTTTGAATGTGTTCCAGGGCTTTTTTGGCCCAAAAATGGCTGTTTTTGGCCCTAAAGTGCAGTTTTTGAAACTGAGGTCCGCCACTTGCGAATCCCGTTCCCGGCCGCCACCGTTGAGAGTCTTGCTCAAACTTTGTGTGATTGTACTTCACACCCATAGGTATCATGCACCAAAATTTCACCCGAATCTAAAGCACCACACCGGAGTTCTCATTTTCCCCCATTTCGCGCGTGCTGCTGCTTGCTGCTTGCTTGCTTGCTTGCTTGCTTGCTTGCTGCTGCTAAACCTGGCAGGTCCACCCTAGACACTAAAAAGGGTTATAAAACCAAGACTGGTTCCACCAGCTCGGTGACCCTAACCCTACCCTTAATCAAGACTGAATATTGGGACCGAGCTGGTGGGGGAGGGAACATCAGCTATGACTGGTGAGGGACATCAAGAATGATTCACACATTGATGGCTCTTGACAAAGTGACATCAGCTTGCAAGCGATCCCCACCACCACGAGGCCCACTTTCAAGGCTTTTTGGACTTCTGAGGGGCCAAAATGCCCCAAAATGGGCTCAAAATGGGCTCATGTCACCCGGTTGTGCACCCCAAATGGTCTAGGATGAGGTTTGGAAAAATGCGTTTTGGACCCATTTTTTGACCCATCTTTGGTCCCAAAAACAGCCCATTTTCAAGGCATTTTGGGATTTTCGGAGGACCAAAATGGGCCACCACAAGCTCAAAACGGTCCAAAAACACTTGTTTTAGCGTCGCACATGGTCTAGGATCATTTTTGAGCAAAGTCATCTTTTTTCCCCTACTGGACCCTGTTGACCCATTAGGGCACCCACTTGTTTGGGCTTTAGCTTGCAGCTTGCCGCAGCCTAGTGGGCCTAGGTATTGGGGTCTAGGCGTCCGTTTGGGCAATTCTGAGGGGTGGAAACCACAAAAAGTGGGGGGTTGCGGGTGGAGTAGGTGCCCTCGGAATCGCATTTTGAGCCATGTAGCCAAAGATATGGCCTATTCTTGGTTTGTGGCTGTCGGCATTTGGAGCTTCTGGGGGCCTTTTTGGGCCGTTTCCGGGACATATCATGGAGTTAGAGGGCCGCAAAGAGCTCGTTGACACGGGGAAGACAAGCCGCACGTGCAGTGCATCCACCGTTTCCCTTCGTTTGGCCGTTTTGAATGTGTTCCAGGGCTTTTTTGGCCCAAAAATGGCTGTTTTTGGCCCTAAAGTGCAGTTTTTGAAACTGAGGTCCGCCACTTGCGAATCCCGTTCCCGGCCGCCACCGTTGAGAGTCTTGCTCAAACTTTGTGTGATTGTACTTCACACCCATAGGTATCATGCACCAAAATTTCAACCAAATCTAAAGCACCACACCGGAGTTCTGATTTTTCCCCATTTCGCGCGTGCTGTTGCTTGCTTGCTTGCTGCTGCTAAACCTGGTAGGTCCACCCTAGACACTAAAAAGGGTTATAAAACCAAGACTGGTTCCACCAGCTCGGTGACCCTAACCCTAACCCCCCCCCCCCTCAACCCTGGCTGGACGCCCCCCTGACCCCCTCGCCAGACCCCCCCCCCCCGACCCCCGGCAGGAACACCCCCCACCGACCCCCCGACCCCCGGCTCCCCCCCCCCCCCCCCCCGAGTTTTGACAGATAGCTGGGGGATGGTCGTCGCATCAGGACCGTTGGTAGTCGCCCCCCCGTGAGTTATAGTTGACGGGTTGGCGGGGGAGGGGTACTGGAATGTTTTTACTAAGTTGATCTTTTTGTTACGATTTATCATCTACCACATCTCAGGTCCAAATTCTGCTGTCCCTCTTTCCACATACCTGGCGCCCGGGCGCCCGGGACCAGAGTTGGTCCCTGGAAGAGCCTCATATTCCTGTGACTGGGCATCTGGCATTTTGTGTACTGAGCTCCCAGCCTCACACTCGACACACCCACAGGTAGTTGTTTGCCTCCCGATGCTGGGGTCGGCTGCATGGTCCAGAAAAGCGCTCCTGTTCACGGGGCCCAAAGTTTGGCCAAATTCCGAAAAATTTTGAAGAAAATTTTTTTTATATCAAAAACTCTCAACATCAACGCCCTGATTCCACGAAGCACCATGTTCAGTATTCTTGCTCATGGGTCCCCAACGGGTGGATGTAACCCGGAAATAGTCTGAAAAATGAAAGCGCTACGCCGCTGGGGTCCTGGAAAATAGACCCAAGCCCCCCTTCGCACTGCACTTTTCTCCCTGTCACACCGGGCCCTAAGGATATGGACATCAGGGGTTTGGTTTTGATGAAGGGTTTTCAAGGAGTTTCCGGCCTTTCCACCTTCAAAGGCCATTACCGGCCCCCATTGTGGAATCTTGTCATCAGGTGTGCTTTGCCAAACGCACAGCTGCTGAAGTTCAGCAGTATCGCAGGCAGGAGCTGGTGCAGGTGCCTGAAGGCACTGTGGACCCCATCTTGAGCTTTAATGAAGTCAATTTTCATCCAGAAGTCAACAAGTATGTCCTATCACCACAGGCACCAACACAGGCAAATAAGCAAAGAGGGGGCTTCTTCCTGGAGAACATTGATTTGGCCAACCAAGGGACACCTACTTCACTGGTCTTCTGCGTAGAAATCGGGCAGTCCCTGTGCCGGGGACGTATCCAGGACACCCAAGCAGTAAACCCCCAATCCAACAATCCCCCAAGTCCCGTGGCCGGGCGGGAACCTATGGCGGGCGCAGAAATGTCCTGGCAGACATTTTCGCCTGCGTCGAAGGGAGGCCGCGCATTGCACACCTTGAAGTTAGAGTTTTGAGGACTGGGAAGAGCCTCAGGCTGTGGTGCACTCGCACTGTACTGATGCCCACTGCAAGCGTGGCCTGTGAGGAAATGTTCGCCCATTCGTCTCGATAAAGGGACAGCGGCTGGCAATTCCGGGGTTTTCAGTTTAATGTGCCACGAAACGGGCCCTCATACATCTCGCTGGACTGGTACTGTCACAATGAGGAAAGGAGGCGCTGTCAGGGAAGCACGGGCAAAGCTGCAGACACATTGTAGCAGGAGGCGTCAGGAACAGGCACTGGGGGGCACTTCAAACCATACCATTTCCCCCACGGTGATTGGGATGGTAAACTACAGATATTCCTGGGCATTCCTTGCTCCAGGAGTCTGATGGGGAATCTGAGGAGGTGGTGCGCAGCATTTGCATGCACATTGCCACGGGTTTGTGTTTCCTTTTTCTTGTTGGTGGTGGGTTGGGGTGGGGGTTCAGTAGGGAGAGAATGAGAGGAGGGGTCGGGGGGTCTGGAAAAAAAAAGTGCAGTGGCCCATTGCAGTTCTCGAAGTACAAGATCCTGGCTCGGTACTGCTGGCCATCTGTTTCAGGGAAGAGTGGTATCGAAGGCGAATTGGGGGCCTTTGGCCAGGGCTGCTCAACCTGGTCACAACCTGGGAGCCTATGTGTGCCGTGCTGTTGTAGTAGCTCTGCCACAAGACTGACTATGAGCGGGCGTCTTGTTGCGATCAGTACGGCTGAGGGTCGCACCAGGGCGATGGGGTCGTACATCCTTCCAGAAGCTCCTAGGCTCCCGGCTCCTCAGGCATAGATGCACATTGCAGATTGCACGGTAACACCTGGTGATCCGCAACCCCTGGCCCTCTGTTACATTTCCCACATTAGTGATGAGCACCCTCCAGATTCAGTGTCACTGGAGTGACCAAATGCGAAGCACGCCAGTGCCGGCATGGGAAGGACGCCAAGGAGCAGAAGCAGAACTTGTAAGCAGAGGGACAACTGTCCGACTCTCACCTTTTGAAAATACTTTTTCCCAGTGGTCAGCAACCGATTTACTTCTGAAAATTCAAAGCAATGCCACCCATGTTGCTTGCGCTGCACATTGGAAGGCTTTTGTTTGCAGTTTGTTTGCAGGGGTCCTGGCCCTGTTGGCCTTCCAAGAGAGCCAATTCCCATATTCCTTGGGGTACAAATTCAGAGCAAACGGGCTCAAATGAAAGGGTGGATAAAGGCTGAGTAACTGTGGCAGTTGAAAGTTCCGGTGGTACGCATGCGGGGTGCATGCGGCCTGCAGCCTCCCCTGTCCTGAATGCGGGCGCAGTGGAGGAGGCCAGATGCCAAATACATTGTGCACTTGCCTCCGTGTGAACCGGTTCCTGAAACTCTTTGGGGGACGGCTTTGTGAAGCAAGGTCAGCCTTAGTCTTCCAGAGGTTCTCTCCAAATTGTGTGTCTGCCAGCCGGACATGTCTACCGGGTGTATTCGCCGGCTTCCTCGCACGTCCTTCAGTACAAGGTGGTGTGGTACACTTTTTTTCCGGAGGCGCAGCCGTGAAGGTTATGGCGCAGGCATCCATGCACCCAGGGCAAGCATCCTCGTCAACCATATCAGTCTTGGGAGCCTGGAGCACCTGCTGCACACGTTGCCAGGCTCATGATTGGCGTGATCATGGCAATAATCTCGAGGAGGGGTGTCGCCTCCAATTGTTTCGCCTCAAAATCATGGATCTTTTTTGGAATGTTTCGCATCGTGATTCCTGGCCCTTTGGCAATTTGTGATATGTTGACCTGACCCCTCCTCGGGGCACCAGGATGCTGAGCTGTCAAACACCCCACTCCAGCTTCCGAACCTACGCCTTGGATGTCTGCATGGAACATCGACATGGAATACACAAAGACACTACTCAGACCATATCCTGGCCGTTGGGTGTGCGGCCCTGTGCTTGTGGCTCAGTGTTTCTGTGGCTCCGTGAGCGCGGCATCCGCTCTAAATGCAATCTGCATCCTCATCTCCGCTGGCACGTGCACCTCAGCCTATAGCCATGCCTAATGCCTGCAGGTTGCTCAGTCGATACCCCAAGCCTACCCCCATCCAAGCGCAGGCCTGGCCGATTCTGTTATCCGGACGGAATTGCATTGGCTTGGCCAAGACGGGCAGTGGCAAGACCTTGGCCTACGCCCTTCCTGGCATGCTGCACTGCCGGGCGCAGCCCCGTGGCAACGATCCCAAGATGCTGGTCGTGGGTCCTACTCGGGAACTTGTCCTGCAGATTGCAGCAGACTGCGAGGCGTATGCATTGGCCCTGCACCAGCGTGTTGGCATTGCATTTGGAGGTGCTCCTGCCCCAAATTCGCCCCCCCCCCCCGCTCCTTGGTGATCCGGAGCCCAGGGATGCATCAGAATGAAAAAAATGTTAGGAGGAGGTCCCCACCGCCCTCGGGTCCACCCCCCCCCCCCCTTCCAAGTCACCTGAAAAAAATTTCTTCGGCGCCTTTGGCGCCCATGTACTGTGTTCCTCAGTGTCATGTTCAGGGTGTGAGTCGGCTGTTCACATTGAATAGTATGCCTCTATGAAAATGGACTGTCATGAATTGTCTTCTTGTGGACACAGATTTTGCCACAAATGTATTGCTTTGAGTTTACCTTTGCACTGTGACATTTGTTGACGAGGAGGGTCAACCAAGTATGGGCTTGTGTTATGCAAAACAAGTTTTCTGGCGCCTTTGGCGCCGAATATGTTTGAGAGTACTGTTGGCCCCCCTCCCCGGGACCCTGCTTGAAGGGCTACCAATGCAGTTTGAGCCACTTCAAAGTGGTGGGGGGCAGCGACCCCCCGAGACCCCCTCCCCGGTTCCCCTAAACCCCAGATGTTGATTGCAATGCAACCTCCTCAATGGGCGCCACAGGCGCCCAAGGAAAAACTTCTGAGAAATGTCCCCAGAACCATGCTTTTCATCTGACCTAGAGCTGAGGGGGGGATACCCCCCTGTTGGAACGAAAATGAAGACCAAACCCTGCATTCGGGGTCAACCAACAGCGGTTCTGAACTGATTCACCGCAGTTCGGACTGGAACTCAAACACACAAAACACCCACCAAACTAGAAAGCCCACGCTGCTGGCTGCCCCACAGCCGTGCTGCATGGTGCCAGCGGGTTGGTGACGGAGGGCCCCCCGCCAAAGGTGAACCCCCCTGCAACACTGATAGGGAGCTTGGGGTACGGTTCCGAAGCGCCCAAACAATTCAGTGCGTGAGCTAGGGCTGGTTTCCCATAAAGGATGAGTAAGGGCGTCGGCTGGTATTTCCGGGTCTTCGCACGGGTCTGAGTCTTCAGAAATAAGAGTCCACATTGCTTGTCTCACTCCACAGGGGAAACGGAGTTTCTGGTACGTGAGAGTGGGATAGTTGTCCGTCCCTCTGCGCACAAGTGCTGCTTCTGCCCCTTGGCGTCCCTCCCACGCCGGCGCCGGCAGCTTCACAGTCAGTCATTCCCAAGACACTGAAGTTCAGAGGGTGCTCACCACCACCCGTTTCGAAAATATGACACCGACCGGCACGCATTGGAGCGGAGGATGGGGGGGGGGGGGTTGGACCCGGCCGAGCGATGTCAATCACCGAAAAAGTCGCGCGCACTGTGCGCAACCGTCCCCCCTCAATAGTGGTAACCACCGCCGCCAACTCACTTCGCATGCCTCCACTGCCGCATTACGCACACGGCAGGGGCCGATGGCACCGGCGATCGCATGACGCAGTGCCGCATCCTCAAGCGTGGCGTCGATGTGCTGGCGGCCACCCCTGGACGCCTGCTGGATTTCTGTCAGCACAAGATCGTTGCCCTCTCAAAAGTTACGTTTCTCGTCCTCGACGAGGCAGACGAATTGCTGAACATGGGCTTCGCTCCCCAGGTCCGTCACTGCGCTGTGCGCGTGGGGGTCGGCAGAGCCCCTCCAAAGTGGCGCCGGGGGGCAGGTCTGAAATAGGGGCTGCTGTGACGACGAGACCTGTTTTGTGAAAGCGAAATCTGGTCACAGGGACAATTTTGCTTCAATTACAATGCTGTCGCGTCCCTTCGCAAACTGCTGCCTTGCTTGGGGAGGCCTGCTCTACCGTCCCAGGATGCCCCCCCCCCCCCCCACACACACAACTGTTGGCTGGAGGCCCCTCTGCCCCCCCCCCCCTTTCTTGGAGTTTTTCTGGACCCTCCCTCTTCAACCCCCACCCAACGGGTGGGCAACCAACCCACCTCTCCACAAGCGGAGGATTCCTTCCTCAAAAGGCGCGCACACCCAGAAGTACCAACCGGCATACTTCTTCAGCCTTTCTGCCGCACCCCCCCCCCCCCCCGCACCACCACCAAGGGCATGGCGTCATAACAGCTGAGCCCCCCCCCCCATTGCTGTGTTGTAGCATGTCTTTGTGTTGTTGCTCGGTATTGTTCACTCTGAGCGCATTTCTTTGCTTGATGTTTGCGGACCTGCACGAGTGCGAAAGCCCCAAACACAGGGAACTACTGGAGCTGGAAGGCGTCATAGACTTCAGCAGGGTAGTGGCCGGACCGAGGCATCTTTCCTGCTGTCGTTTCACCACTTACCCCACGGTGGTATTTCTCGTCCTCACTGTCCCCATTGGTGGCCCTCTTGTGCGGTACACTTCTTGAAGTGTGGGGTGTCCACACAAAGGGGTCCGACGACGTCCTCCAATTGAAAGTGCCACGCACGCGTCGATGTATGGGATTGCGGTGGCGATGCGACCCTGACCTGCGATGGCGACGGCAGCCATTTTCTCATCTCAAAGCCCACAAGCACCCCAATCTTTCTCTGTTGACCCGGGCTATTCCTGTTTCACGCGCCTGGCCAAAGGCTAACGCCCCACACCCTTCCAGGCCGTCAGCCGTTTTGGCGGTGGCTAGCTCACCGTCGCTCTGCAGTCAGTAATTCTGCCCCCTCCCTGGCTCCCGCATCGTCTCTTATGACAATGTACTCCTGGCCTTGGCCTGCCATCAGCGTGCCCATGATTGCTGACTGGTTGCCTCTGGCTCTCTGCTCTCATCCGTCCTCTTGCTGCCAGGCATGCCGTGCACGGCACAACATTCTTCTTGTGCGCATACCCCCTTGCCTCGCATCGTGACTGTCTGTTATTCACACTGCCCGGATCGGTATGGGGCGCTCAGGCCCCTGTCGAAAGAGAAGCAGCTCAGCACCCGGCACTGCTTCATGGAGGTTCGACCTCCACGAAGCCGCACACTGAACCGATTGTTTGAGCCAGTTCGGCTCTCCAGGAAACCGCCTCCCCCGGCGATATGGCCTGAGCCTAGCGGGACTGCACGCTGAACCAAAGTTCCCATTGCATGTAATGTGCCGTCCATACCAGTGCCGTTCCACTCACTCCCCAGCCGTTCCACTTTCCCCCCTTTTTCTCGGGGCTCTGTGATTTGGCGCCGGGCTTTCTGGATGCAAGTTGGCCGTGTGGGGAGGGGTGTTGCGGCTGCAGCTGGTGGCCAGGGCATGGGTGGCAGCGGTGGTGAGGAGGTTGAGAAGTTTGGGCCTCGTCTCAATGAGGTTCCCGTTCCAGTTTGGTGTTTGGAGGGTCACGTAGCTGACTTTTGTGTCGGGCCTCTGCAGATCGAGCAAATCGTGCAGCAGCTGCGCCCTGACCTTCAGACATCGCTGTTCAGTGCCACATGGACTGATGCTGTTCAACGCATGGCGGCCACTTATGTCCGTGACGCTGTGCAGGTATGCGTGTGCCTGTGCATGTGTGCGTCTCTCTCTCTCTCTCTCTCTCTCTCTCTCTCTGTTTGTGCCCCCACGGCCGCCCAGGGGGCGCGTGTCCTCACCGTGGTGTGGGGGTGGAACCAGGGGGGGGCGCCCCTGGGCTAACACGCAACCTGGGGGACGGCCTTGCCGCGGCGTGGCAGCGGCTTGGCTGTGAGGTCGCGTGCCGCAAATGAAACACCGCCCCTGTCTCAAGCTCTTGCGGCGGTGCTGCCAATCGCCCTTAAAGTGGCAGGTGAAGACTACTGCCAACTACTTTTTGAAGCTTTGATTTGCCAATTTCCCCAATTTTCGACCCAAACTCAACCCCAGGCTTTAGCACTCACTTAAAGCCGTACCATGACCCGATGTGATGTCCTTGGGGTGCCACGGATGCGTTGCCTTCCGCAGATCATCATCGCCAGCGCCAACGAACACAAGGCCAATGCAGACGTCCGGCAACGGATCATCATTGTCCCGCAAGGGGACGCGTGCACTGACCATTGCATGGGCATTGTCCACGAAATTCGCCAGACAAATACGGAGTCCAGTCGGACATTAATCTTCGTGAATCAGAAGAAGATGGTGGACAAGGTGGCACCGCAGCTCCGGAAAATGGAGGGCATAGGCTGCGTGCATGCGCTCCACGGGGACTGTGTACAGTCGGTGAGAGAGGCGTCATTGCAGGCTGTCCGCAAGGTGTGCGAGCCGCTGTGTTTGCCTGTGTCTCTTTGCATCTGTGTTCTGCAACATTAGAGTAGATCACAAGCAGGAGAGAGCAAGAGAGCGTACCACCACCACCACCACAACAACAAAACCAACAGAGCACAGGAAAACTCGACGAATTCGGCCATCCACTCGGTTATCCTTCACCTTTGTGAGCTCGCCCTTTGGGGCCCTCGCACTATTCAAGAAATAATGCTCCACCTGCAGCCCCCTGAATTCAGTCTATTTTCCTCAAATTGTGCCCACCGATTCATTGGCTCAATTCGATGAAAATATTTCTCCTCGATTCGGGGGATACAGGGGGGCCTGCATCTGGCTGTGTGGTTACTCGCAGTTTAAGCACAGGCCATTGCTTGGGCTGGTGGTGGCGCCTGGGCACCACAGAATGAATGCATGAATGAGTTTAGTAGACATGCCAACCTGTACCGCGTTGAGGCCATAATATCAAAAATCTCGGTTTCCAAAACTTCGATTCTTGAGCTGTACATGGTGAAAACCTGCATAAGCATGTGTAATAGTCTATTGGGAGACCCCACCCCCCAGACCAAGTGCCCAAATAGGGTGAAAAATACCAAAATACTTCGTAAAACATGCTTTACATAGCTTGGACGATCATTTGAGTGGCCCCCAGGCCATGCTGCTGTGTGCTTGCATAGCCCTCTCCATTGATGTATCCCCCATGCAGGACCCTCATGCCATTCTTGTGGCCACGGACGTAGCCGCGCGGGGCTTGGACATCAAAGATCTTGCAGCCGTTATCAATTACAACCTGCCCCAAAACATCGATGCCTATATTCACCGCATCGGCCGCACAGGCCGGGCCGGGCGCAAGGTCTGTCCCATCCGAAAAACGGCAGGCAGTGCCCTGCGTTAGTGGACGGGTGAAGGAGGTGGAGGTTGGTGGAAGAGCGTTTGGGGGCTGTGGGAAAACGTGGTTGAGGGTGGTGGGACCAGTGGTGCATGGTGGTGGGCAGCGATGTATCAGAACGGCTGAGACCATAGGAGGAGGCAGACACCCCCACCCCCCATTGAAACCCCTCCCCCCCTGACCCAGATTTTGCATGTTTATAGCATACTTCAATACACCAGAGACTGTTTCAGATTGAATGATTCGTGAGGCCAGATTTTACAGCAGAGAAAAATGAACTGAAATTTATTCAAGGAAAAAATGATTTGGGCCATTTTGGGAACACATATTTTTGGGTTCCAGAGTCCCCCCTCCCTCCCTACCCCTCCTTTTCTAATGCATGCTTGGCTGAGGGCCGTGGGAAGAATGCGGTTTGGGATTTTGGAAAAGCGATTGGATTCGCAACAATACGCCGTGCTGTACAGTGTGCTGGGCGGATGATGGTGCAAACAGGTGCTTCGAAAGTGGCAAATTTCGTGGCCTCTATGCCCCCACCCTCCCCTTCCGTCCTCGTGAAGAATGCCAGGGGATGCAGCCCCGGCCCCGAGCACCCCCCCCCCCCGTGGCCGGCCTATGAAGCACTGGCCACAAAGTTTGGGTTTCGGCAAATGAGTATGCCCCCCGCACCCCACGATTTGTAACACTTGGTGATCCAGAACCCCTGGCCCTGTGTCAGATTTTCCACATCAGTAGTGGTGAGCACCCTCCAATCTTCAATACTTTGGGAATGAGTTTGTGTGAAGCATGCCGGCGCTGGCATGGGAGCGATGCGAAGGGCCAGAAGCAGCAGTTGTGAGCAGGGCGACAGCTGTCCCACTGTCATCTTTTGAAAATGCTTTTCTTCAGTTAACAATTCATCTCTAAAGAAATCCCAAACCAGTGTGCGCACCCAGAGGTACCAATGTGTAGACAAAGGAAGCCTTTATGGCTACCCCACCCCACAACCCCCCCCGCACACCCCTGCCAGGGTGCACTGTTCTAGGTTTATCGCAGGTTCCAGCCCCTTGCATTCCCCATACTGTCCTGTGCATGACTGTTGCCTTCCCAGCAATGTGCACTCCCCAACCCACAGTTCTTTTCCTCTGTTTTGCACAGGGTGTGGCATATTCCTTGTTCGTCCCCAAGAGGGATGCAAAGTTGGCCCAGGCTCTAACGCAGGTGATGGAAGATGCAGGGCAGCGTCCACCACCTGAACTGGTGAAGTACGCGCAAACTGCACCACAATATGCACAGCAACATGTGCAGACTGCGGGAAAATGACACGCCTGGCAGTGCGTGGTAAGGCATAATGTTGACCCTTGTTTGATCTGAACCAGGTTCCGGCACTTAGGTGGCAGTGGGCTGCACTTTTTGGGTACAAAGCATGCTGTGCCCTCTTTGTGGGGGAATGACATGATGGATTTCTCTGGTCACGTCCCTCTTTAACAATTCATGGCTTCAGCAGGGGCACTCTTTCATCCTCCCGATTGGGCTGACCTCTCTGCTAGTTCTGAGTCTGAGTCAAAGTCTGAAACATGAACGCTCGTTTATCTCCAAAATCTTAACACTCCACAATGTCAAACCAAATCCTTGCAGTTGCATTGACCAGCCATACTGACTTGTTTTCTCCCCTCTGTATCAGATCCCAGATCCAATGTACAGTGAGCAGCGTACATGCTGTTTTTGCGCGACATCTGCTGTCCAGTACGGACGGTGATCTTCACAAAATGTAAACCAGTTCATTTTACTGAAAATATGAAGTGGTCCAGTTGCGCCCCCCCCCCCCCCCGGAATATTAGTTGGTTTCATTCAGAGGTTCAACCAGGCATGGCATAGAGAATAAAGATGCACTTATGCCATGCTGAGGAGTGCAATACCTCAATTTGTATTGCTGTACTGTCTGTCTGTCTGTACCTCCATTTTTCAATCCCATTCCAACCCTCACTCTTTTAAGTAGGTCTCACCCCCCGGAACATTAACAACCAACCCCTTTGGGCAGGGTGGATTTCTTGATGCCCATTAGCTCCACTGTTTTGAATTCATCCTTGGTGGGTGTAACACACTCAAGGGGCGGTTTTATATGCAGTACCCTGATGAAAGGAAAGGTTTTTCATGACCGCGTCTGATCGTGTCCTGATTTGTTCATTTAGTGAACACAAAATCACTGCAAACGACGCAAAATATGAATTTGTAAAATATGACATTGCGAATAAAGTTCCATGCCCAGCACAGTTTTTGAGAGCGGCCCCGGGATGGCAGGGGATTTTTAGCCATACTTCACAGCCCCTTCTGGGTGTGGCCACGAGACGGCTTGATAGGTAGTCACAATCCACACCCTTTTTTGGTGAGGCACAGGCATCCCCCCCCCTCCCTTCCCCAAACCCAAACCTCCACTCAGCATAGCAGGTGTGGCACAGACGGCAACCTGATTTGCATACCATTTTGATGGACAGGCAGATGTGCTTGTTCCCACCGGCATGGAAGTATGCATTTTTGGAATTTTGGGTTTTTTTTGCGCATTGATGCACTAAGTGTGGTGGTATTGCTTGTGCATGGTGCACACACCACTATATGATTCATGTCCAATGGTTCATGGTTGTTCGCCCTATGCCATGTGTAATAGCTGCCACCACTGCCCACCACCCCTGACCCATACCCCTCTTACACAGTGCCAGGGGACAGCCCTGGAATGTTTTTCAGTGTGTGAGCATTTTTCTGGGGTTTTGTGGGTTGTTGAGGGGGTTGAACACAATGGGGGTGAGGGTTATCAATGCAAAGGGGTGTTATCACTGTTGGGGTGGTTTTATCCCCAGTTTTTTGGGGTGGTTTTACTTCTCCTATTTGGGGTAAGCCTACCCAAGTGGGGTTTTAGGGGGGTTTTATCCCCAGTGTGTGTGGGCAGGGTTATCTGGGATTAAAGTAAGGGGGGAGTTGCAGGCATGGTGTGTGAGCGGTGCGTATAGTGGGTGTGTGCCAAGAGCCCACACACCCAGTTTGGAGGGTACTGCTTGTGCGTGAGCGGTCACATTGGTGCAGCATATGTCCGCTAATGTGTAGCCACTGTTTGCTGTTTGCTGTTGTGCCCATCTTCCCGCCCTACTTTTAGCCGTTGGTATTGGTGGTGCTGCACATGCAGTTGCAATGAACGCAGCTTTTTGTGGGAATGATGCACCGTTACAGATATTTCTACCGGTGCAAGTCTTCTCGTTGCTTGTTTTGGGAGCAACTGAATTAACATGCTCCATGCACAGACCACACAAAAAAAAATAGCATTCATCCGCAGAGTACCCGGAAATGAAGCAGGCATCTGGCATCGAGCATTCAAGCCGAAAGCACCCGCAATTAGCAGCATATTGTGCACATATTTTGGATGTTTGAACTTCAAATTTCCCTAATACATGTGAAGCAGTATTCCGCGGATACTAAGGATTTGCAGAGTAATAGCAAAAACCCTGAATATTCCAAGAATGTTGAACAGTCATCTGATACCCACCAAGAAGTTACAATAGTCAAAGCCCGTACCAAGGAACCAAATGCAACCATTCGGGCTGAGGGCGCTCCAAAATCACCAGGGACAAGTAGACCATATTTTGGGGACCTCAAAGAACAATGTTTCAAGGGCTTCTGATGGGGGACCATTTGCGGTAGTTTTAATCCAGTGGCGGGCAGGTGCACGCAGTGTACGCAGCCGGCCCCAACGGCATCATTTGTTGGGCCAGATTGGTTCATTTTGTGTTGAGGGCCATAAGGCTGCACCACATCCCCAAATCCTCAATTTTTGGAATGTTGAGGGTATGTTTATGGGAATGGCCTTGTTGAAGCAATACCTCCACGATGGTTAGTTGTTGTTCGCACATTGGGGAGGTAGGAGCACCACATACTATGCATGATATGCCCTGTGCAATAATTCCTGGAAATCATTTTTAGCAAGCACCTATGAGAATTCATATTTTACCTGCTATCTCACATCTAATCTCACCTAGGATCACCAGAAGCTGGTTCAGGAACCATACACCAAGCGGGGCCACTGATTATTTCATTCAAGGACCATGAGTTTGCACTGAGTTCCACAGGAATCGAAACTGTTTTGTTTCCGGATAAGTGTTCTGGTTTTTCCTAATTTGTATTGCTAGTCAAGGACACTTTGGCGCTTTTGATGTGTTGTGGAGGTCATATTCACATTCATGGTGCAAGTGGGGATCCGTCATCTGCTGACCAGCACTGCTTGATAGCTCAAAGCCAAATTCTCAAGCATGACTCAAGCAGGAGGGGGCAAGTCAAGTTTGGTACTTTGCTGCATCCAAATCAGAACCTCCATGATCATTAAAATTGGTGAAGGAAGACAATGGACGTGCACTTTGAAAGTGTCGACACTCATCTTGAAATTTGTTTTGTTGCCCCAAATGACGTTCACGGTCGTCCCATTTTGTGTCGAAATCAGCCTTCATCACTCCAAGTAGTCTCTCCTACTCCAATAATTGATCCCATAGGTTATTTACTCAGGCATCCAAATCCGGTGCAAGGGTATCCCGAGCTTCATTGTTCGACATCTCCAAAGTCAAAAGAGCGCCATTTGGTTTATCAACATCATAAGTAGCCATTGACGAGTGCTGGTACCAGTGAGAGAACTCGTCAGAATAGATTATAGATGAACATTAGCAAAGCACCAAGAAGAATAGAACTTGATGTATCCAATGGAAGAGTCAACTCCAAGTTCACCAAAGAAGACACCAACGTATATGAACAATGCAACGTGGCACATAAATGGCATAATAAAGCATAGAAAATAATATAAAACAAAGCTACAACTTATGCCAGAGTTCATTTCATACAATGTCATCAAAAGCTGTGTGACTTGTCACAATAGGATTTACCGCTTTTTGCAAGTCATGGCAGTTTTAATCAGCTAGCCAAACCCAATTACCGAGAACAAAATCAGATATCATTTTTCACGATAAATAATTTCTGCGATGCTGAGGGTTGCACCCAGATTGGGTCTTCTCATGATGATTCAGAAATATTGATTTTCAGCAACATGCCTACTAGCAGTCTCATATCACCTCAGTCACAGCCAATGCTTGTTGCCAAGGCACGATGGATGGTCTCTGAACTTTCTTTCCCGTCCTTACCCAGCTTTACGAACAAATAACAACAACCTTCTCTTGGAGGTAGAATAAACAGCGATTCTCTTCTCCTTGCACCGTGCAATTCACTAACATCCCGCAAAAGAAGTATGAAAAAGAACAATTAATGATCCACAGTATGCTTGGGACAAGGAAACAAAAAGAATGCCATCATTGAAAGAGAGCTATGTATGAATCTAGTTTTTACAATTTATTTACGTCCTCCCAATGCCCTTAAAGGCCACGGTTAGGTCCACGGTCACCCTTCTTTTTCTGCTGCACTTTCCTCATCTTCACTCTTCTCGTTGCCTGCGGCCGCTCTTTCCTCTTCGGTATCTCTTTCGCAAAGAAGGTCTTCAAATCCGCATCACTCAAGTCCACTGTGTCTTCCTCCGTCTCACATTTCACCATCTGCGATACCGTTCGCGGGGGCGGCAGCTCATCATCTTCGCTGCTCGATGCGGAACTCCCATTGGAAGGTGTGCTACTGTTGTCGCTCAGGTCCTTGTGGGCCTTTTTCTCCTTTTTCTTTTTCCGGTGTGCCTTGCTCTTCTCCTTGCTCTTACTTCTTCCCCTTCTTCTTCTCCTTTTTGGCCAGCCTTTTCTTCTGCCAAGCGTGATACTATGCTAACCGAAGCGGCAGAAGAGGTGGGCATTATCGTGCTTGACTTAACTCCAGGGGCCTCATGGATGCATGGAAGTCCTTAGACCCGACTCGGGGGTCCACACCAAAGTATGGGAGTCTTTAGACCCAAATCGAGGAGCGACACCAAAGCATAAGAAACCTTACCAACTTGAGGGGCCACACCGAAGCATGGGAGTCCTTTACCCCAACTCTAGGGGCCATAACGAAGCATGGGAGTTAGTCTACTCGGGCGCCTTCACGCTCCTTGCTGCTGGGACCTCCGCTAGCACAAGCATTCTTAGTGAAAGGTGGTTGTGGCAGCAAATTCACAAACTCCAAACTTTCCCGCACAACGGTGCTCAGCAACTCATATGTAGTTAAAGGTTCCTGAACAAGTACAATTGCTTGCTAAAACAAAAGGCATAATTTTTTCTAGACATTGTGTGTTGGTGAATGATATTTTCATGAGGCAAGCATGCACATGTGTGAACAACAATCATCCATAGTTCCATGTAATATTAGAACCTCATAGCCCTACACACAGAATGATGTGTCTTTCTCTTTGACTAGGGTTGTTTTACTAGACTAGCATCTGTTCCACGTTTAATAGGTATCTTAGTTTTGTAGGACAAAAGTTGCCAAAGGACCAAGGCTCTAGCTGACTGGCCGTGCTTGCTTGCAACATTCACGTCATTTTCATGTGCCAAAATGGTTAATTTTCAACTACGCATATTGCAGTATTGCTGCAATGGTTTTCAAGTAAACATTGTATGCTCATTTTTCTCCGGCGCACCGTTCGAGAGCGTTGTGCAAAACAACGGACCAGAGCATACATTGAAAGATTGTGATCAGACTTGATGTCAGTTGTCGTGTAAACTTTTGTCCTATTCCTGCCAGGAGGTTGAGATGTTTCTAGAGCCGGAATTGGCGTAGGGCACGTTGCAAAGTATTTGTGTAAAGCAAGGCTTTCAAAGCACGGCAAAGAAAGAGACTATTCAAAAAATATTTGGTGGTGCAGAGAAGTGAAAGTTGAATGGAAAACAAAGATTCTTTTTTTTGTCTTTTTTGTATTTTTTTTTGGGAAACAACTTCTTAGAGTCAAATGCGGGATGAAGACTTAAAACGGACATGGAAGCATATGAAACCACAACATTTTCAAAGAAGGTCCTTTCGCTAAGTGTTTAGTTGCTAAATATGCTGGAAAAGGGCAACCCCTCCCCCCTTCAAAAAGGTGCTTTTTCACTCCCCTCCTCAGGGCCCAAAGTGGGGTTAATGACGGTTTTGTACCCTCAAGACATACACTTAGCCCACGCAAACTGAACCCTGTTTTGCGCGCCGAATGCGCAGAAAAAGACCGGTTCGCAACGGGGCAAAAAAACTATTTTTTTGGATGTTTGATGAACGTGATTTTAGACGTAGGGAAATAAATTGCTTTTTTAGTGTTGTGCAACTCCGCACTCCTCAATGCGACGTTTTTTACATTTCTCTGGCGTTCTGAGTACGCGAGGCCTCGCGCACTCAAGATGTTCAAAGTAGAGTTTATAACGAAACCCAAAAACCCGTAAGGACTGGCGTTTGCGGAAATACGCAGCTCGGTACACGGTATTAAAAGTAGGAGTGTGTTGCCCACGGAGCATTGGAAGTGTAGGACTGTTCGACTTCCCATGTTAGGGGAAACACATATACTGTAAAGTGAAAATAAAATACAAATTTAGGCACCCTAAGTGCGCGAGGCCTCGCGCACTGAGGTGACGTTATGTATTGAATTTGCAGAATGGAAATAACGCGTACAATTGTAGGTACGGTACCCGACGGACAAACACATTTGATTTTTCGGGTGTATGTGTGTGTAGACACCATGTTGGTCAGATATAACAAGGCATAGAACATTGTCCCACGGAAACAATCAGTGCGCGAGGCCTCGCGCACTCAAACGACGGAAGAAAATGAAAAAGCAGGCAGGTCAGGTCAGGCACGCCGGTATTTACATTCCCTTTCACGGCTGCCACCTGTGACAGTCGATTATACATCGGTAACCTTCGTCATATTTTTCAGGGGATCAGGGGAATGATTTGCTTTTTTCCAACAGCCACTCAATGGCAGACGTGTCCGGTTCTAATAGCGGCCGTAGCCTTCGCTGCCCGATAGATATGGTTTTTACTTTCCAACTGGGTTTACAAAAGGAAACAGAATAGGAAATTGTGGTTGCGAAAACGGTTTTCGGTTACTGGGAACGGAGCGCAGGCAGACACCAAATACAATCTGCGGCGGCACGCGCACCAGAAATGACGAGAGGAAAAGGCCAGATGTTTTGAAACACATTGTTTTTAAAGATCGCTGTGCGAAACGATAACCAAAATATGTGCGTAAATCTAATTCCACAGAGAAAGACGCAAAATGACACTTCGAGGCAGAAAATCCGCAACGCATCAGATGATAGCAGAAGTAAGCAAAGGAGCAGCAGCACTACGAGAGGCATGCGCGGCAGAACCAGCATACCAAACAGCAGACGACCTGTGGAAAGGACTCAAACGAAACGACCTGGCGGCGCAACTGGTGTTAACATTTGCACAGCGACTCAGGTTCAACAAAAGAACGCGCCACAGTTTACCAACAGCTAAAAGGCAGGAGGACAAGCGCTGGGTGCGCATTTTGCGATAGGAGGGCTGGAATCTGTACCTGCTGATGCGTCAACGGGCAGTACCAAACAGGAAAAAACCAGGAAACAAAACAGGGTACCTAACAAGAACAGAAAGACGAACAAAAGTACGACTTGGGCAAGCAGACGCTGCCGCAGATACAGTGGACGAACAGGCAGCAGCAGCACTTAAAGCAACGTGGTCACTGGTGCTTTCGTCGTGTTGCGTGCTGTGGATAGACAACTGGTACCGGGCACAATACACGACACACCCGGACGAAAGTGACCGGTCACAAAACTATACTGCAATAGCAGTACTTCAACTGAAGCAGAGGCCCACGTATTGGGCAGGACATCCAGCCGTTGAGGACCTGGCAGTGCGGATAACGACAGTGGCAAGGGCTCTGCAACAACGTGAACGAAGAATCCCCCAGACTTTGCGTGACATGGGGTATGCAGATGGGTGTACACCAGACACCGGAAACGTGAGAGCACCGTTGGATGTGAGGAGGGATGCAACGACCGTGCAGGCACCGGTGTGGCGCCCGTTTGCCCTGTCAAAAGAAAAGGTAACGGGTGGTGTTGGTCTGTTGAACTTGTTACACTTTGCAAAGGACGTAGCGCAACAGACAAACAGAGTTTTACCGCTGTTGGTTGACGAAAACATACACTACAGGATACTAAAGTTGTTGTACGGTGCCAAGAACCAATGATGGAACATGCGTGCGTACCTGCGTTACGTGCCTGTAGTTTACGGTGTCTGGCATGCCTACAAGTTCGTTGTTACTCATACTTTTCGGGTGTTCTAGCCCGTTCTAACCTACCTACGGAAAGGTCTGCTACGACCTGGTTCCACCATACTATCATACCCCAAACTGATAGTTATGGAAAAAACCATTGCTGCGCTGATGCTTGCCACCCCCCGAATACTACGCCCGTATCGGCGCAAGGCACAAGCTGCAACCGCGATCAGTGGTCGTGACACTGCGCATGCCAACAGGGCAGCAGTGGCAAACGCAGTCTTGCATTTGTTGTTGGAATGGTGCCCGTTGTTGTTGTACTTGGGCCACGTGGTACGGGAATGCAACTGGTCAGGGGAAAACAACGGTACAGACAGGGTCACGAGCCCAGGAGGTGTTGCAGTTGAGTTTGTGTCTGTTGAGGAGGCTGCGTCGAGGACCGTGTGACACCGTACTGAAGTACGAACGCACGATCATGTGCACATTGCTGTACAACAGCAAGTGGCACCAGGACCTGCCCGGTCAGGCACACTCAGAGGAGTTTGGAGAAGGGATGTTGAGCAAGTTGGTGCGGGACAAGGCGAGAAACACGGGTTCTGTTACTGTTGAGGAGGTCGAAAACCATTACTTGTTACTAAAGGTTGGTCCTGGTGGCAAACGCGTGGGGTTGCAAAGCGTTCCCAAGAACCTGGTACACAGCATGCGACAACGACTAACAAGATTTTTGGCGACGGACCGAATTTGCATGGCGTATGTGGAATGGGAGTCGGCCAGAGTCAGCACCGTTGCAACTTCGTGGCTGCGGAGGTTACCGAGATTTCCACCCTCACCTACACAACATCTTGATTACGACCACTACCGGCTACTTGGTCACAGCGTACTGGATGCCCTCATTGACCAGAAAACAAATCTCACCAACCAACTGAAACGGAAACTGGATGCTGTTGTGGGGCGGAGAACAGATATGGATGCCGACAGACAGGAAGCAGCAACAAGCAACGAGCGGCAACGCTTGCGGTAACAGACGCCCGCAGTGCGCGAGGCCTCGCGCACTAAACGTTGCGAAAAACAGGTATGTAATGCGATGTGAGTGCGCGAGGCCTCGCGCACTGAGTAGTTCGCTAAGTGCCTTAGATTAAGTCACAACAGAGATAGTTGTGGAACAGATGTGCGAAAACGACCTGCAAAACACCGTTTCGACTGATTTCAGAGTTCAAATGACCGTGTTTCAAGTCGTGCCATTTGGTGGGTCCACCATCGTTTTAGTTTTGCTTTCTCCGGTGGAGGGCCCTTCTGAAAGGACTTCACCGGTTCCTGGTCACATAGCCAGACTATAGGGTTAGAACCTAAGAGTCGGGATTGGGAAGAAAGAACCAGCATACCAGCCAGGAGTTCCTGGTCATAGGTACTGTAGTTGGAACGTGCCTGGTTCCATTTCCAATTCCAGTGACCCAGAGGCACCAGTCGCCATTCACTGGAAGGATAGTCGTGTTTCAGGGAACCATCACGGCTCAGTCCAGTGGTACGATAATGGCAATGAGCCAGTTCAGCTGGGTTAAGCTCTTGCCATTCATAGATAGTTCCACCCCCCCCCCCCCTACATCACTGGCATCAGTGATCAGGACAATCTCACCCTTAGGGCGAGGTACACCCAGGCAGTTGGAGGAGGCGATCTTCTTCTTCAACTCTTGGAAACACTCTTCTTCTCTGGAGGTCCACCTCCAGGGAGTAGTTTTCTTGATCAGGTCAGTCAGGAGGGCAGAAGAGTAGGTAAAGTTGTGGATGTGCCGCCTATAGAAGTTACAGGTGCCCACGAAACTCCTCACATCGTGTAGACCCTTCTTAGGGTCATCGCGAATCTGCATGTCCTGTAGGGGCTGCATCTTAGAAGCGGCTGGTTTCCACGAGCCATACCCCACTTCGAAACCTAGGCAGTCCATCTCCTCTTTCATAAACTCGCACTTCTCGAGTTTGATCCGGAGATGGTTTTCCTGACACACAATGAAAAACTCACGGAGGAGAAGGACATGGTCCTCTTGGGTATTGGTACCCAAACTCACATCATCGATGTGGGCCTCCATTTCTGCACCCCGGGAGATCAGCTCCTGCACTAGAGGTCTGCGCCTCAGTATGTACAAAATTTAGTTCATCAGTTCTTGAAAGAGTGCCGGGGCGTTGGCTACCCCAAAAGGCATAACCTTCCACTTGAACACACGACCCTTAGGGGTTATAAACGCCAGCAGTTCCTGGGCTGCGGCGGTCAGGTCAACCTGCCAGAAACCACTGCGTTTGTCCATCTTAGTTTTATACGTGCACTTGGCAATACGCTCCAGGGTGTTTTCCATGTTAGGAATACTCCCTGAGTGGTTCTGGGTCTTCTTGTTGACCTCACCATAGTCTACAACAAGTCGCGGGGCAGTCGATCCAGGTTTAGCAGCCACGAAATAGGGACTGCAGTGGTGGGGGTAGTCCCCCTTCTTATACTCTTCAACGAGGCCAGCATCAATACATTCTTGGATCTGGCGCTCGATTTCCTTAACCTGTTCCTGTGGAGCGGGGTATGGACGACGCCTCACCCGCGTCTTTTCAAACTCCGGTTTTAGCTTCAGGTCCATCCGGACCAGTTTTTTACAAGATAGGGGAGGTGGCAGGGCGCCGAACACCTCCTCATAGGTTAGCAACAGTTTCTTCAATCGGGGGTCCAGGTTTAGACTCTCGATCTTCTGCTTGAAATCCTCCTCGGAATGGAGGTTACTCTTGCCACGTTCGTTCTTCTTCTGCCGATCAGCAGTTTCGGCAGGCACTGAGCTGTCATCCCTTTCAGGGGGACATTGCTGCCCATAGTGCAGTGATTACACGAGTGGCACCTCGGGGTCAGGCAGGGTGTTGGAATCATCGTCCTCCTCAGACCAGATTTAGGATTTCCAGGTCTCTCGGAGGTATAGCAGCCGTTCCTGGCGCTCAATACCCTCAGCCCTTAGGTACAGCAGACGCCAGAGTTCCTGGGCGTCATGCTCAGACAACGGCATGTTGTTAGAGGCGGGCCTCGCTCGAGCATCAGGGCTCGAGGTCTCAGGTTCTCCTGAGCAGGCGTGCTGCATGTGCAGCACGGGTTTCCCAACAGGGGAAGCTTGTCCAGAGGTAGTGTCCAGGTCTACCTCATCCAGCAGCAGCTGGGCCAGAAAAGCACTGTGTTTCAACTCAACACAGTGGGGATCAACAGGGGGGATGGTGCTGGCGGTCTCAGACAGTTGATCGTCCTCATCCTCCCTCACAGCAGCAGGTTTCACATCGTTATCGGGGAATTCACACCCTGTAAGTGTGGCGGAGACGTGCTCAGGTGATCTCTTCTTGAGATCAAAAAGGGTCAGGCCACGATTTTCGGCCATGACCTCTTTCAGTAGCAACTGATCCAGATCACACAAGGGTACAGGGTTGAGAGATCCATCGACGATGGACAGGAAACTGGCCCATTCAGGGGCCTGCATGGCTGTGTCTGAGTCCTCAGGCACATAAATAGGACCGTCGGGAAGTTGAACTCTTCCCACTGTCCTACGGTCCAGTAGTTGGTGCCAATAGGCGTGCTCACCTGAGCTACCCCAGTCAGGGGTGCACATCACAAGCCTTCCTCCCTCGTAACCGATTTTTCCCACGTGCGGGGGGGGATCTTACCCACCAACCACAGGTGGGGTTCCGTAGGTCCATAGGAACCTACGTTCATCCGTGAGAACAGATACTCTAGGTCACACACGTACTCAGAGATTCGCGCAGCGGTGGGGAATTCAGGGAGCATTGGGAGCTCCTAGATCTGCGTGCGGACACTGAGGTGTGTCTCGTACACGGGGAATGTTTTCTCCAACCTCTGGAGTACCTCAGCCCAGGTTGAACAGGTTTTTACAATCTGCTTCACCTGTTTTTGCAAAAATTTCTTCTTGCATGATCGCTTCAGGAGAGAGCATTTGGTGGCCACATCCACATGGGATTGGCCAGTGAGCAAAAGAAATTCGGCAAACTCCTCTGCCCATTCGGGCAGGTTTTTCGGGTCAAACTCCGGCAGCTTTAGCTGGATGTTTGCCTGGGCAATTGGTTTGCCACTCTTCCCACCCCCTGAGGTTGGTTCTGAAGGGGGGGGGGTGCTCTCCCAGCGAGCGGTGCCGGGGCAGCTAGCCGTCTTTTCTCAGTCTCAGTGACTGGGTCGTCCCGTAGTTCTGCCATGGGCAATGTCCTGGCACGGGGGTGAAAGGGGCTGGGGCTGGTGACCTTAGGCAACAGCCTTGAGACCCTTGATCTCTTAAGATCATCTGCCAGGGTACTCAGTCCGGGGGAGGCGGAGGACAACTCTGGCTTGGGTAAGGGTTCTGTTGTACCCAACTTCGCCTTAACGGCCTCCGACAGGGCCGTCACATTTGGGTCTTCTGACCCAGACAGTAGTCTGGCCAACAATTCGGCCGTACGATCCAGGGTGCCGTAGGTCGGCCCTGGATGATGGGTTTCCCCAACGTAGGTCGGGCGTACTTCGGGTGCCCTTGGGGTCGGACAGCATGCTCTCGGGTATTCGTGTCTTCTAGGCAGCGATGCGGTCTCAGCCATGTCTGAGGATGGTCCAGAATATCTGCAGGACCCCAGGTCAGTTCGTGGTCGGGACCCCAGGGCTGGGACTGGTTCCTCTCCATCTTCTCCTCGTACTGACTTGTAGTACTCGGGGTGGAGGAGGTACTCGTCCATCCTTCGTCTCAGTCCTTCTTCTTCTTCAGAACTACCCAAGGTGGACGAGGATGCTGGGCAAGCGGACCGAGAAATCGAGGCGACCACACGCCTGCGTAGATGGTTGAGGCTTACACCACGGGCCACTAAGGCCTCTGTGGTTAAAGGTGGTGTTGTTCTGGGCGCTCCTTCTTCCGCCCTTTTGTGCTCCGGATCTTCTTGAGACCCAGAAGGCACTCGCAGCTGGTGCTCACTTGATATGAGCCTGCTGCCCATTTGTCCTTGGACCTCTCGGATTGGCCAGGTTCTGGTCGACAGTTGTACTGAAGGTCTTGCTGACATGTTGGGCTTTGCTTTTGCTGCGGTGTCGGTTCTAAGGGTCTGCAAGGGATCCCTCTGCTACCGGAAAGATGTCCTCAATTAGTGCCCTATAGGTTTCGATAAAACCTTGCTGGTTTTGATGTTGAAAACCCTCACCAATGCCGCACGTAGAGCAAGAAGAACAAGTGGATCGTGTTGTTGAATAGTTTTGAAATCCAGTATAACACAGAAGGGCTGCAAATGAACAAAGTAGGCTTGAGTACAAAGATTCAGTCACACAATTACAAAACAAATGGATTTTAAGTGTAAACTGACATGAGTTTGGCCTCAGGTTTGGTCACAAGCACTTCATGTGCATCTTTTGGTTGACAATGAAGTTGGTTAGGAATCTGGGTCATGGGAGCTGGGCCAGACACAGGATATGGCTTGGCCAGCTTGGCCAAGCAACTGACTTCAGAATCAGTTAAAAAGTAGAACCACAATAAGTAGTTGAAAGATTGAAGTATGGGGGTCCTGAGGTGGGAGACCACCTACTAAGCCCAAGGCATGAAGTGCCTATTTTATTTCGGTATACCTCCATGAAGGAAGGTACCTCCGCTCACTTGAGTGGTAGGGGTGAACTTCATGGGAGTGCTAGGGTTACAACCCTAGTTCCTTGAGAAAGTGTACTTAAAGCTTCAAAAGAGTGACAAAAATGTTTAAGTGTTAGTCAACATTACTTCCTTAGGCAAAAAGGGAGCTGTAGCCTGGATCAAGTCCCCCAAGAAAGACATGGTAGTGACTTTTTCCTACTGAAGGAGTGCCGTGCAGGCGCGCTGAACGAAGGAGCGCTCAACACAGGAGCGCTCAGCGAAGCAGCTTCAGCGAAGGAGCGCTCAGTGAAGGAGCGCATTAAATTTTATGTTTCGGATCTTATTATTTTATATTTGTTTCCGTGAAAGTGCGTGGTGAGTCACGTTGTGTGTGGTTCATCGTGTGTGGCACAAGGTCTGGCGGGGGCGGGTATTGTACGAGCTGGGTGGGTGTCTGTTGAGGTTGTGTGTCGCTGTTCGGCAGCTGAGAGCAGCTATCCACTGACGTTGCATGTGTGTGTGTCAAGTAGCGTTGGTCAGCGTCTGGTGTAGTTGGGGTGGTGGCATGCCTCTACAAGTTCAGGCAAGACGTCTGTATATTAATACTTGGGGGTAAGGCAAGGGCTAGGGACAGCCCGCATGAGTGCCGCGCCTCCCCCTTTGCACAGCAGGGGCCATCATGCTTGGCATGGGCTGCGACTTGACCCCCCCCCCCGGAGATTAATTCATGGCAATACGTTGTGTTGCCCCTGCTGCCCATATATGGGTATGTGCCTTTGTATCACACCCTCAGTGTCCTGTCAGGTCTTAGGAGGGGAGTGTAATGGGCAGCAGGGGCAACCAGGACAGGGCTGCAGGAACCCTGCTGTGATCCCCATGGATGTCCCCATTGATGTCCCCATTGATGTCCCCATGGATGTCCCCGTTGATGTCCCCATTGATGTCCCCATTGATGTCCCCATGGATGCCCCCATTGATGTCCACATGGATGTCCCCATTGATGTCCCCATTGATGTCCCCATTGATGTCCCCATTGATGTCCCCATTGATGTCCCCATGGATGTCCCCGTTCATGTCCCCATGGATGTCCCCATGGATGTCCCCATTGATGTCCCCATGGATGTCCCCATTGATGTCCCCATTGATGTCCCCATGGATGTCCCCATGGATGTCCCCATGGATGTCCCCGTTGATGTCCCCATGGATGTCCCCATGGATGTCCCCATGGATGTCCCCATGGATGTCCCCGTTGATGTCCCCATGGATGTCCCCATGGATGTCCCCATGGATGTCCCCATGGATGTCCCCATTGATGTCCCCATTGATGTCCCCATGGATGTCCCCATGGATGTCCCCATTGATGTCCCCATTGCTGTCCCCATGGATGTCCCCATTGATGTCCCCATGGATGTCCCCATTGATGTCCCCATTGATGTCCCCATGGATGTCCCCATGGATGTCCCCATGGATGTCCCCATGGATGTCCCCATGGATGTCCCCATGGATGTCCCCATGGATGTCCCCATGGATGTCCCCATTGATGTCCCCATGGATGTCCCCATTGATGTCCCCATGTACGTCCCCATGGATGTCCCCATTGATGTCCCCATTGATGTCCCCATTGATGTCCCCATGGATGTCCCCATGGATGTCCCCATGGATTTCCCCGTGGATGTCCCCGTTGATGTCCCCATGGATGTCCCCATGGATGTCCCCATGGATGTCCCCATGGATGGCCCCATGGATGTCCCCATGGATGTCCCCATGGATGTCCCCATGGATGTCCCGATGGATGTCCCCATGGATGTCCCCATGGATGGCCCCATGGATGTCCCCATTGATGTCCCCATGGATGTCCCCATTGATGTCCCCATGGATGTCCCCATTGATGTCCCCATTGATGTCCCCATGGATGTCCACATGGATGTCCCCATGGATGTCCCCATGGATGTCCCCATTGATGTCCCCATGGATGTCCCCATGGATGTCCCCATGGATGTCCCCATGGATGTCCCCATGGATGTCCCCATGGATGTCCCCATGGATGTCCCCATGGATGTCCCCATGGATGTCCCCATGGATGTCCCCATGGATGTCCCCATGGATGTCCCCATGGATGTCCCCATTGATGTCCCCATTGATGTCCCCATGGATGTCCCCATTGATGTCCCCATGGATGTCCCCATGGATGTCCCCATGGATGTCCCCATTGATGTCCCCATGGATGTCCCCATGGATGTCCCCATGGATGTCCCCATGGATGGCCCCATAGATGTCCCCATTGATGTCCCCATTGATGTCCGCATTGATGCCCCCATTGATGTCCCCTTTGATGTCCCCATTGATGTCCCCATTGATGTCCCCATGGATGCCCCCATTGATGTCCCCATTGCTGTCCCCATGGATGTCCCCATGGACGTCCCCATGGATGTCCCCATGGATGTCCCCATGGATGGCCCCATAGATGTCCCCATTGATGTCCCCATTGATGTCCCCATTGATGCCCCCATTGATGTCCCCATTGATGTCCCCATGGATGTCCCCATGGATGGCCCCATAGATGTCCCCATTGCTGTCCCCATGGATGTCCCCATGGACGTCCCCATGGATGTCCCCATGGATGTCCCCATGGATGGCCCCATAGATGTCCCCATTGATGTCCCCATTGATGTCCCCATTGATGCCCCCATAGATGTCCCCATTGATGTCCCCATGGATGTCCCCATGGATTTCCCCATGGATGTCCCCATGGATGTCCCCATGGATGTCCCCATTGATGTCCCCATGGATGTCCCCATGGATGTCCCCATGGACGTCCCCATGGATGTCCCCATTGATGTCCCCATTGATGTCCCCATTGATGTCCCCATGGATGTCCCCATGGATGTCCCCATGGATGTCCCCATGGATGTCCCCATGGATGTCCCCATGGATGTCCCCATGGATGTCCCCATGGATGTCCCCATGGATGTCCCCATGGACGTCCCCATGGATGTCCCCGTTGATGTCCCCATGGATGTCCCCATGGATGTCCCCATTGATGTCCCCATGGATGTCCCCATTGATGTCCCCATTGATGTCTTCATGGATGTCCCCATGGATGTCCCCATGGACGTCCCCATGGATGTCCCCATGGATGTCCCCATGGATGTCCCCATGGATGGCCCCATGGATGTCCCCATTGATGTCCCCATGGATGTCCCCATTGATGTCCCCATGGACGTCCCCATTGATGTCCCCATTGATGTCCCCATGGATGTCCCCATGGATGTCCCCATGGATGTCCCCATGGATGTCCCCATGGATGTCCCCATGGATGTCCCCATGGATGTCCCCATGGATGTCCCCATGGATGTCCTCATTGATGTCCCCATTGATGTCCCCATTGATGTCCCCATGGATGTCCCCATGGATGTCCCCATGGATGTCCCCATGGATGTCCCCATGGATGTCCCCATGGATGTCCCCATTGATGTCCCCATGGATGTCCCCATGGATGTCCCCATGGATGTCCCCATGGATGTCCCCATGGATGTCCCCATTGATGTCCCCATGGATGTCCCCATGGATGTCCCCATGGATGGCCCCATAGATGTCCCCATTGATGTCCCCATTGATGTCCCCATTGATGCCCCCATTGATGTCCCCATTGATGTCCCCATTGATGTCCCCATTGATGTCCCCATGGATGCCCCCATTGATGTCCCCATTGCTGTCCCCATGGATGTCCCCATGGACGTCCCCATGGATGTCCCCATGGATGTCCCCATGGATGGCCCCATAGATGTCCCCATTGATGTCCCCATTGATGTCCCCATTGATGCCCCCATTGATGTCCCCATGGATGTCCCCATTGAAGTCCCCATAGATGTCCCCATGGATGTCCCCATTGATGTCCCCATGGATGTCCCCATGGATGTCCCCATGGACGTCCCCATGGATGTCCCCATGGATGTCCCGATGGATGGCCCCATAGATGTCCCCATTGATGTCCCCATTGATGTCCCCATTGATGTCCCCATTGATGTCCCCATGGATGTCCCCATTGATGTCCCCATGGATGTCCCCATGGATGTCCCCATGGACGTCCCCATGGATGTTCCCATGGATGTGCCCATGGATGTCCCCATTGATGTCCCGGTGGATGTCCCCATGGATGTCCCCATTGATGTCCCCATGGATGTCCCCGTGGATGTCCCCATGGATGTCCACATGGATGTCCCCATGGATGTCCCCATGGATGTCCCCATGGATGTCCCCATGGATGTCCCCATGGATGGCCCCATAGATGTCCCCATTGATGACCCCATTGATGTCCCCATTGATGCCCCCATTGATGTCCCCATGGATGTCCCCATGGATGTCCCCATGGACGTCCCCATGGATTTCCCCATGGATGTCCCCATGGATGTCCCCATGGATGGCCCCATGGATGTCCCCATTGATGTCCCCATGGATGTCCCCATTGATGTCCCCATGGATGTCCCCATTGATGACCCCATTGATGTCCCCATGGATGTCCCCATGGATGTCCCCATTGCTGTCCCCATGGATGTCCCCATGGATGTCCCCATTGCTGTCCCAATTGATGTCCCCATTGATGTCCCCATTGATGTCCCCATTGATGTCCCCATTGATGTCCCCATGGATGTCCCCATTGATGTCCCCATGGATGTCCCCATGGATGTCCCCATGGACGTCCCCATGGATGTTCCCATGGATGTCCCCATGGATGTCCCCATTGATGTCCCCATGGATGTCCCCATTGATGTCCCCATTGATGTCCCCATGGATGTCCCCGTGGATGTCCCCATGGATGTCCACATGGATGTCCCCATGCATGCCCCCATTGATGTCCCCATGGATGTCCCCATGGATGTCCCCATGGATGGCCCCATAGATGTCCCCATTGATGTCCCCATTGATGTCCCCATTGATGCCCCCATTGATGTCCCCATGGATGTCCCCATGGATGTCCCCATGGACGTCCCCATGGAGGTCCCCATTGCTGTCCCAATTGATGTCCCCATTGATGTCCCCATTGATGTCCCCATTGATGTCCCCATGGATGTCCCCATTGATGTCCCCATGGATGTCCCCATGGATGTCCCCATGGACGTCCCCATGGATGTTCCCATGGATGTCCCCATGGATGTCCCCATGGATGGCCCCATGGATGTCCCCATGGATGTCCCCATGGATGTCCCCATTGATGTCCCCATTGATGTCCCCATGGATGTCCCCATGGATGTCCCCATGGATGTCCCCATGGATGTCCCCATTGATGTCCCCATGGATGTCCCCATTGATGTCCCCATTGCTGTCCCCATGGATGTCCCCATGGATGTCCCCATGGATGTCCCCATGGATGTCCCCATTGCTGTCCCCATGGATGTCCCCATGGATGTCCCCATTGCTGTCCCAATTGATGTCCCCATTGATGTCCCCATTGATGTCCCCATTGATGTCCCCATTGATGTCCCCATGGATGTCCCCATTGATGTCCCCATGGATGTCCCCATGGATGTCCCCATGGACGTCCCCATGGATGTCCCCATGGATGTCCCCATGGATGTCCCCATTGATGTCCCCATGGATGTCCCCATGGATGTCCCCATTGATGTCCCCATGGATGTCCCCGTGGATGTCCCCATGGATGGCCCCATGGAGGTCCCCATGGATGTCCCCATGGATGTCCCCATGGATGTCCCCATGGATGTCCCCATGGATGGCCCCATAGATGTCCCCATTGATGTCCCCATTGATGTCCCCATTGATGCCCCCATTGATGTCCCCATGGATGTCCCCATTGATGTCCCCATTGATGTCCCCATGGATGTCACCATGGATGTCCCCATGGATGTCCCCATGGATGGCCCCATGGATGTCCCCATTGATGTCCCCATGGATGTCCCCATTGATGTCCCCATGGATGTCCCCATTGATGTCCCCATTGATGTCCCCATGGATGTCCCCATGGATGTCCCCATGGATGTCCCCATGGATGTCCCCATTGATGTCCCCATGGATGTCCCCATTGATGTCCCCATGGATGTCCCCATGGATGTCTCCATGGATGTCCCCATGGATGGCCCCATGGATGTCCCCATTGATGTCCCCATGGATGTCCCCATTGATGTCCCCATTGATGTCCCCATGGATGTCCCCATGGATGTCCCCATGGATGTCCCCATGGATGTCCCCATGGATGTCCCCATGGATGTCCCCATGGATGTCCCCATTGATGTCCCCATTGATGTCCCCATGGATGTCCCCATGGATGTCCCCATGGATGTCCCCATGGATGCCCCCATTGATGTCCCCATGGATGTCCCCATTGATGTCCCCATTGCTGTCCCCATGGATGTCCCCATGGATGTCCCCATGGATGTCCCCATGGATGTCCCCATTGCTGTCCCCATGGATGTCCCCATGGATGTCCCCATTGCTGTCCCAATTGATGTCCCCATTGATGTCCCCATTGATGTCCCCATTGATGTCCCCATTGATGTCCCCATGGATGTCCCCATTGATGTCCCCATGGATGTCCCCATGGATGTCCCCATGGACGTCCCCATGGATGTTCCCATGGATGTCCCCATGGATGTCCCCATTGATGTCCCCATGGATGTCCCCATGGATGTCCCCATGGATGTCCCCATGGATGTCCCCGTGGATGTCCCATGGATGTCCACATGGATGTCCCCATGGATGTCCCCATGGATGTCCCCGTTGATGTCCCCATGGATGTCCCCATGGATGGCCCCATAGATGTCCCCATTGATGTCCCCATTGATGTCCCCATTGATGCCCCCATTGATGTCCCCATGGATGTCCCCATGGATGTCCCCATGGACGTCCCCATGGATGTCCCCATGGATGTCCCCATGGATGTCCCCATGGATGGCCCCATGGATGTCCCCATTGATGTCCCCATGGATGTCCCCATTGATGTCCCCATGGATGTCCCCATTGATGTCCCCATGGATGTCCCCATGGATGTCCCCATGGATGTCCCCATGGATGTCCCCATGGATGTCCCCATTGATGTCCCCATGGATGTCCCCATTGATGTCCCCATGGATGTCCCCATGGATGTCCCCATGGATGTCCCCATGGATGTCCCCATTGATGTCCCCATGGATATCCCCATTGATGTCCCCATTGTTGTCCCCATGGATGTCCCCATGGATGTCCCCATGGATGTCCCCATGGATGTCCCCATGGATGTCCCCATGGATGGCCCCATGGATGTCCCCATGGATGTCCCCATTGATGTCCCCATGGATGTCCCCATGGATGTCCCCATGGATGTCCCCATGGATGTCCCCATGGATGTCCCCATGGATGTCCCCATGGATGTCCCCATGGATGTCCCCATGGATGTCCCCATGGATGTCCCCATGGATGTCCCCATGGATGTCCCCATGGATGTCCCCATGGATGTCCCCATGGATGTCCCCATGGATGTCCCCATGGACGTCCCCATGGATGTCCCCATGGACGTCCCCATGGATGTCCCCATGGATGTCCCCATTGATGTCCCCATGGATGTCCCCATGGATGTCCCCATGGATGTCCCGATGGATGTCCCCATGGATGTCCCCATGGATGTCCCCATGGATGTCCCCATTGATGTCCCCATGGATGTCCCCATGGATGTCCCCATGGATGTCCCGATGGATGTCCCCATGGATGTCCCCATGGATGTCCCCATGGATGTCCCCATGGATGTCCCCATTGATGTCCCCATGGATGTCCCCATGGATGTCCCCATGGATGTCCCCATGGATGTCCCCGTGGATTTCCCATGGATGTCCACATGGATGTCCCCATGGATGTCCCCATGGATGTCCCCATTGATGTCCCCATGGATGTCCCCATGGATGTCCCCATTGATGTCCCCATGGATGTCCCCATGGATGTCCCCATGGATGTCCCCATGGATATCCCCATTGATGTCCCCATTGATGTCCCCATTGATTTCCCCTTGATGTCCCCATGGATGTCCCCATTGATGTCCCCCTGGATGTCCCCATGGATGTCCCCATGGATGTCCCCATGGATGTCCCCATGGATGTCCCCATGGATGTCCCCATGGATGTCCCCATGGATGTCCCCATGGATGTCCCCATGGATGTCCCCATGGATGTCCCCATGGATGTCCTCATGGATGTCCCCATGGATGTCCCCATGGATGTCCCCATTGATGTCCCCATGGATGTCCCCATGGATGTCCCCATTGATGTCCCCATTGATGTCCCCATGGATGTCCCCATGGATGTCCCCATGGATGTCCCCATTGATGTCCCCATTGATGTCCCCATTGATGTCCCCATTGATGTCCCCATGGATGTCCCCATTGATGTCCCCTTGGATGTCCCCATTGATGTCCCCATTGATGTCCCCATTGATGTCCCCATGGATGTCCCCATGGATGTCCCCATGGATGTCCCCATGGATGTCCCCATGGATGTCCCCATGGATGTCCCCATGGATGTCCCCATGGATGTCCCCATTGATGTCCCCATGGATGTCCCCATTGATGTCCCCATTGATGTCCCCATTGATGTCCCCATGGATGTCCCCATTGATGTCCCCATGGATGTCCCCATGGATGTCCCCATGGATGTCCCCATGGATGTCCCCATGGATGTCCCCATGGATGTCCCCATGGATGTCCCCATGGATGTCCCCATGGATGTCCCCATGGATGTCCCCATGGATGTCCCCATGGATGTCCCCATTGATGTCCCCATGGATGTCCCCATGGATGTCCCCATGGATGTCCCCATGGATGTCCCCATGGATGTCCCCATGGATGTCCCCATGGATGTCCCCATGGATGTCCCCATGGATGTCCCCATGGATGTCCCCATGGATGTCCCCATGGATGTCCCCATTGATGTCCCCATTGATGTCCCCATGGATGTCCCCATGGATGTCCCCATGGATGTCCCCATGGATGTCCCCATGGATGTCCCCATGGATGTCCCCATTGATGTCCCCATGGATGTCCTCATGGATGTCCCCATGGATGTCCCCATTGATGTCCCCATTGATGTCCCCATGGATGTCCCCATGGATGTCCCCATGGATGTCCCCATTGACGTCCCCATGGATGTCCCCATTGATGTCCCCATGGATGTCCCCATGGATGTCTGCATTGATGTCCCCATGGATGTCCCCATGGATGTCCCCATGGATGTCCCCATGGATGTCCCCATGGATGTCCCCATTGACGTCCCCATGGACGTCCCCATTGATGTCCCCATTGACGTCCCCATGGATGTCCCCATTGATGTCCCCATGGATGTCCCCATGGATGTCCCCATTGATGTCCCCATGGATGTCCCCATGGATGTCCCCATGGATGTCCCCATGGATGTCCCCATTGATGTCCCCATGGATGTCCCCATGGATGTCCCCATGGATGTCCCCATTGATGTCCCCATTGACGTCCCCATTGATGTCCCCATGGATGTCCCCATGGATGTCCCCATGAATGTCCCCATGGATGTCCCCATGGATGTCCCCATGGATGTCCCCATGGATGTCCCCATGGATGTCCCCATGGATGTCCCCATGGATGTCCCCATGGATGTCCCCATGGATGTCCCCATGGATGTCCCCATGGATGTCCCCATGGATGTCCCCATGGATGTCCCCATTGATGTCCCCATGGATGTCCCCATGGATGTCCCCATGGATGTCCCCATGGATGTCCCCATGGATGTCCCCATGGATGTCCCCATTGATGTCCCCATGGATGTCCCCATGGATGTCCCCATGGATGTCCCCATTGATGTCCCCATTGATGTCCCCATGGATGTCCCCATGGATGTCCCCATGGATGTCCCCATGGATGTCCCCATGGATGTCCCCATGGATGTCCCCATGGATGTCCCCATGGATGTCCCCATGGATGTCCCCATGGATGTCCCCATGGATGTCCCCATGGATGTCCCCATGGATGTCCCCATTGATGTCCCCATTGATGTCCCCATTGCTGTCCCCATTGATGTCCCCATGGATGTCCCCATGGATGTCCCCATTGATGTCCCCATTGATGTCCCCATTGATGTCCCCATGGATGTCCCCATGGATGTCCCCATGGATGTCCCCATGGATGTCTGCATGGATGTCCCCATGTATGGCCCCATGGATGTCCCCATTGATGTCCCCATTGATGTCCCCATGGATGTCCCCATTGATGTCCCCATGGATGTCCCCATTGATGTCCCCATTGATGTCCCCATGGATGTCCCCATGGATGTCCCCATTGATGTCCCCATGGATGTCCCCATGGATGTCCCCATGGATGTCCCCATTGATGTCCCCATGGATATCCCCATGGATGTCCCCATGGATGTCCCCATGGATGTCCCCATGGATGTCCCCATTGATGTCCCCATGGATGTCCCCATTGATGTCCCCATTGATGTCCCCATTGATGTCCCCATTGATGTCCCCATTGATGTCCCCATTGATGTCCCCATGGATGTCCCCATGGATGTCCCCATGGATGTCCCCATGGATGTCTGCATGGATGTCCCCATGTATGGCCCCATGGATGTCCCCATTGATGTCCCCATTGATGTCCCCATGTATGTCCCCATTGATGTCCCCATGGATGTCCCCATTGATGTCCCCATTGATGTCCCCATGGATGTCCCCATGGATGTCCCCATTGATGTCCCCATGGATGTCCCCATGGATGTCCCCATGGATGTCCCCATTGATGTCCCCATGGATATCCCCATGGATGTCCCCATGGATGTCCCCATGGATGTCCCCATGGATGTCCCCATTGATGTCCCCATGGATGTCCCCATTGATGTCCCCATTGATGTCCCCATTGATGTCCCCATTGATGTCCCCATGGATGTCCCCATGGATGTCCCCATGGATGTCCCCATGGAAGTCCCCATGGATGTCCCCATGGATGTCCCCATGGATGTCCCCATGGATGTCCCCATGGATGTCCCCATGGATGTCCCCATTGATGTCCCCATGGATGTCCCCATGGATGTCCCCATGGATGTCCCCATTGTTGTCCCCATGGATGTCCCCATGGATGTCCCCATGGATGTCCCCATTGATGTCCCCATTGATGTCCCCATGGATGTCCCCATGGATGTCCCCATGGATGTCCCCATGGATGTCCCCATAGATGTCCCCATTGTTGTCCCCATGGATGTCCCCATGGATGTCCCCATGGATGTCCCCACGGATGTCCCCATGGATGTCCCCAGTGATGTCCCCATTGATGCCCCATGGATGTCCCCATGGATGTCCCCATGGATGTCCCCATGGATGTCCCCATGGATGTCCCCATGGATGTCCCCATTGATGTCCCCATGGATGTCCCCATTGATGTCCCCATGGATGTCCCTATGGATGTCCCCATGGATGTCCCCATTGATGTCCCCATGGATGTCCCCATGGATGTCCCCATGGATGTCCCCATGGATGTCCCCATGGATGTCCCCATGGATGTCCCCATTGATGTCCCCATGGATGTCCCCATGGATGTCCCCATGGATGTCCCCATGGATGTCCCCATGGATGTCCCCATGGATGTCCCCATGGATGTCCCCATGGATGTACACATGGATGTCCCCATTGATGTCCCCATGGATGTCCCCATGGATGTCCCCATGGATGTCCCCATGGATGTCCCCATGGATGTCCCCATGGATGTCCCCATGGATGTCCCCATTGATGTCCCCATGGATGTCCCCATGGATGTCCCCATGGATGTCCCCATGGATGTCCCCATTGATGTCCCCATTGATGTCCCCATTGATGTCCCCATTGATGTCCCCATGGATGTCCCCATGGATGTCCCCATGGATGTCCCCATGGATGTCTGCATGGATGTCCCCATGTATGGCCCCATGGATGTCCCCATTGATGTCCCCATTGATGTCCCCATGTATGTCCCCATTGATGTCCCCATGGATGTCCCCATTGATGTCCCCATTGATGTCCCCATGGATGTCCCCATGGATGTCCCCATTGATGTCCCCATGGATGTCCCCATGGATGTCCCCATGGATGTCCCCATTGATGTCCCCATGGATATCCCCATGGATGTCCCCATGGATGTCCCCATGGATGTCCCCATGGATGTCCCCATTGATGTCCCCATGGATGTCCCCATTGATGTCCCCATTGATGTCCCCATTGATGTCCCCATTGATGTCCCCATGGATGTCCCCATGGATGTCCCCATGGAAGTCCCCATGGATGTCCCCATGGATGTCCCCATGGATGTCCCCATGGATGTCCCCATGGATGTCCCCATGGATGTCCCCATTGATGTCCCCATGGATGTCCCCATGGATGTCCCCATGGATGTCCCCATTGTTGTCCCCATGGATGTCCCCATGGATGTCCCCATGGATGTCCCCATTGATGTCCCCATTGATGTCCCCATGGATGTCCCCATGGATGTCCCCATGGATGTCCCCATGGATGTCCCCATAGATGTCCCCATTGTTGTCCCCATGGATGTCCCCATGGATGTCCCCATGGATGTCCCCACGGATGTCCCCATGGATGTCCCCAGTGATGTCCCCATTGATGCCCCATGGATGTCCCCATGGATGTCCCCATGGATGTCCCCATGGATGTCCCCATGGATGTCCCCATGGATGTCCCCATTGATGTCCCCATGGATGTCCCCATTGATGTCCCCATGGATGTCCCTATGGATGTCCCCATGGATGTCCCCATTGATGTCCCCATGGATGTCCCCATGGATGTCCCCATGGATGTCCCCATGGATGTCCCCATGGATGTCCCCATGGATGTCCCCATTGATGTCCCCATGGATGTCCCCATGGATGTCCCCATGGATGTCCCCATGGATGTCCCCATGGATGTCCCCATGGATGTCCCCATGGATGTCCCCATGGATGTACACATGGATGTCCCCATTGATGTCCCCATGGATGTCCCCATGGATGTCCCCATTGATGTCCCCATGGATGTCCCCATGGATGTCCCCATGGATGTCCCCATGGATGTCCCCATGGATGTCCCCATTGATGTCCCCATGGATGTCCCCATTGATGTCCCCATGGATGTCCCCATGGATGTCCGCATGGATGTCCCCATGGATGTCCCCATGGATGTCCCCATTGATGTCCCCATTGATGTCCCCATGGATGTCCCCATGGATGTCCCCATTGATGTCCCCATGGATGTCCCCATGGATGTCCCCATGGATGTCCCCATGGATGTCCCCATTGATGTCCCCATGGATGTCCCCATGGATGTTCCCATGGATGTCCCCATGGATGTCCCCATGGATGTCCCCATGGATGTCCCCATGGATGTCCCCATGGATGTCCCCATGGATGTCCCCATGGATGTCCCCATGGATGTCCCCATGGATGTCCCCATTGATGTCCCCATTGATGTCCCCATTGATGTCCCCATTGATGTCCCCATGGATGTCCCCATGGATGTCCCCATGGATGTCCCCATGGATGTCCCCATGGATGTCCCCATGGATGTCCCCATGGATGTCCCCATGGATGTCCCCATTGATGTCCCCATGCATGTCCCCATGGATGTCCCGATGGATGTCCCCATGAATGTCCCCATGGATGTCCCCATTGATGTCCCCATGGATGTCCCCATGGATGTCCCCATGGATGTCCCCATGGATGTCCCCATGGATGTACACATGGATGTCCCCATGGATGTCCCCATGGATGTCCCCATGGATGTCCCCATGGATGTCCCCATGGATGTCCCCATGGATGTCCCCATGGATGTCCCCATGGATGTCCCCATGGATGTCCCCATTGATGTCCCCATGGATGTCCCCATGGATGTCCCCATGGATGTCCCCATGGATGTCCCCATGGATGTCCCCATGGATGTCCCCATGGATGTCCCCATGGATGTCCCCATGGATGTCCCCATGGATGTCCCCATGGATGTCCCCATGGATGTACACATGGATGTCCCCATTGATGTCCCCATGGATGTCCCCATGGATGTCCCCATTGATGTCCCCATGGATGTCCCCATGGATGTCCCCATGGATGTCCCCATGGATGTCCCCATGGATGTCCCCATTGATGTCCCCATGGATGTCCCCATTGATGTCCCCATGGATGTCCCCATGGATGTCCCCATGGATGTCCCCATGGATGTCCCCATGGATGTCCCCATTGATGTCCCCATTGATGTCCCCATGGATGTCCCCATGGATGTCCCCATTGATGTCCCCATGGATGTCCCCATGGATGTCCCCATGGATGTCCCCATGGATGTCCCCATTGATGTCCCCATGGATGTCCCCATGGATGTTCCCATGGATGTCCCCATGGATGTCCCCATGGATGTCCCCATGGATGTCCCCATGGATGTCCCCATGGATGTCCCCATGGATGTCCCCATGGATGTCCCCATGGATGTCCCCATGGATGTCCCCATTGATGTCCCCATTGATGTCCCCATTGATGTCCCCATTGATGTCCCCATGGATGTCCCCATGGATGTCCCCATGGATGTCCCCATGGATGTCCCCATGGATGTCCCCATGGATGTCCCCATGGATGTCCCCATTGATGTCCCCATGCATGTCCCCATGGATGTCCCCATGGATGTCCCCATGGATGTCCCCATGGATGTCCCCATTGATGTCCCCATTGATGTCCCCATTGATGTCCCCATGGATGTCCCCATGGATGTCCCCATGGATGTCCCCATGGATGTCCCCATTGATGTCCCCATGGATGTCCCCATTGATGTCCCCATTGATGTCCCCATGGATGTCCCCATGGATGTCCCCATGGATGTCCCCATGGATGTCCCCATTGATGTCCCCATGGATGTCCCCATGGATGTCCCCATGGATGTCCCCATGGATGTCCCCATTGATGTCCCCATTGATGTCCCCATGGATGTCCCCATGGATGTCCCCATGGATGTCCCCATGGATGTCCCCATTGATGTCCCCATGGATGTCCCCATGGATGTCCCCATTGATGTCCCCATTGATGTCCCCATGGATGTCCCCATTGATGTCCCCATGGATGTCCCCATTGATGTCCCCATGGATGTCCCCATGGATGTCCCCATGGATGTCCCCATGGATGTCCCCATGGATGTCCCCATGGATGTCCCCATGGATGTCCCCATGGATGTCCCCATTGATGTCCCCATGGATGTCCCCATGGATGTCCCCATTGATGTCCCCATGGATGTCCCCATGGATGTCCCCATGGATGTCCCCATGGATGTCCCCATGGATGTCCCCACGGATGTCCCCATTGATGTCCCCATGGATGTCCCCATGGATGTCCCCATGGATGTCCCCATGGATGTCCCCATTGATGTCCCCATGGATGTCCCCATTGATGTCCCCATTGATGTCCCCATGGATGTCCCCATGGATGTCCCCATGGATGTCCCCATGGATGTCCCCATGGATGTCCCCATTGATGTCCCCATGGATGTCCCCATGGATGTCCCCATGGATGTCCCCATGGATGTCCCCATGGATGTCCCCATTGATGTCCCCATGGATGTCCCCATGGATGTCCCCATGGATGTCCCCATGGATGTTCCCATTGATGTACACATGGATGTCCCCATTGATGTCCCCATGGATGTCCCCATGGATGTCCCCATTGATTTCCCCATGGATGTCCCCATGGATGTCCCCATGGATGTCCCCATGGATGTCCCCATGGATGTCCCCATGGATGTCCACATGGATGTCCCCATGGATGTCCCCATGGATGTCCCCATGGATGTCCCCATGGATGTCCCCATGGATGTCCCCATGGATGTCCCCATGGATGTCCCCATGGATGTCCCCATGGATGTCCCCATGGATGTCCCCATGGATGTCCCCATGGATGTCCACATGGATGTCCCCATTGATGTCCCCATGGATGTCCCCATGGATGTCCCCATTGATGTCCCCATTGATGTCCCCATGGATGTCCCCATGGATGTCCCCATGGATGTCTCCATGGATGTCCCCATGGATGTCTTCATGGAAGTTCCCAACTGATGTCCCCATGGATGTCCCCATGGATGTCCCCATGGATGTCCCCATGGATATCCCCATGGAAGTCCCCATTGATGTCCCCATGGATGTCCCCATTGATGTCCCCATTGATGTCCCCATTGATGTCCCCATGGATGTCCCCATTGATGTCCCCATTGATGTCCCCCCCATTGATGTCCCCATTGCTGTCCCCATGGATGTCCCCATGGATGTCCCCATGGATGTCCCCATGGATGTCCCCATTGCTGTCCCCATGGATGTCCCCATGGATGTCCCCATTGCTGTCCCAATTGATGTCCCCATGGATGTCCCCATTGATGTCCCCATGGATGTCCCCATGGATGTCCCCATGGATGTCCCCATGGATGTTCCCATTGATGTACACATGGATGTCCCCATTGATGTCCTCATGGATGTCCCCATGGATGTCCCCATGGATGTCCCCATGGATGTCCCCATGGATGTCCCCATGGATGTCCCCATGGATGTCCCCATGGATGTCCCCATGGATGTCCACATGGATGTCCCCATGGATGTCCCCATGGATGTCCCCATAGATGTCCCCATTGATGTCCCCATGGATGTCCCCATGGATGTCCCCATGGATGTCCCCATGGATGTCCCCATGGATGTCCCCATGGATGTCCCCATGGATGTCCCCATGGATGTCCCCATGGATGTCCCCATGGATGTCCCCATTGATGTCCCCATGGATGTCCCCATGGATGTCCCCATGGATGTCCCCATTGATGTCCCCATGGATGTCCCCATGGATGTCCCCATGGATGTCTCCATGGATGTCCCCATGGATGTCCCCATGGAAGTCCCCATTGATGTCCCCATGGATGTCCCCATGGATGTCCCCATGGATGTCCCCATGGATGTCCCCATGGAAGTCCCCATTGATGTCCCCATGGATGTCCCCATTGATGTCCCCATTGATGTCCCCATTGATGTCCCCATTGATGTCCCCATTGATGTCCCCATTGATGTCCCCCCCATTGATGTCCCCATTGCTGTCCCCATGGATGTCCCCATGGATGTCCCCATGGATGTCCCCATGGATGTCCCCATTGCTGTCCCCATGGATGTCCGCATGGATGTCCCCATTGCTGTCCCAATTGATGTCTCCATTGATGTCCCCATTGATGTCCCCATGGATGTCCCCATGGATGTCCCCATTGCTGTCCCAGTTGATGTCCCCATTGATGTCCCCATTGATGTCCCCATGGATGTCCCCATGGATGTCCCCATGGATGTCCCCATTGATGTCCCCATGGATGTCCCCATGGATGTCCCCATTGATGTCCCCATGGATGTGCCCATGGATGTCCCCATGGATGTCCCCATGGATGTCCCCATGGATGTCCCCATGGATGTCCCCATGGATGTCCCCATGGATGTCCCCATGGATGTCCCCATGGATGTCCCCATGGATGTCCCGATGGATGTCCCCATGGATGTCCCCATGGATGTCCCCATGGATGTCCCCATGGATGTCCCCATGGAAGTCCCCATGGAAGTCCCCATTGATGTCCCCATGGATGTCCCCATTGATGTTCCCATTGATGTCCCCATGGATGTCCCCATGGATGTCCCCATGGATGTCCCCATGGAAGTCCCCATTGATGTCCCCATGGATGTCCCCATTGATGTCCCCATTGATGTCCCCATTGATGTCCCCATTGATGTCCCCATTGATGTCCCCATTGATGTCCCCATTGATGTCCCCATTGCTGTCCCAACTGATGTCCCCATGGATTTCCCCATGGATGTCGCCATTGATGTACCAATGGATGTCCCAATTGATGTCGGAATTTATGTCCCCATTGATGTCCCCATGGATGTCCCCATGGATGTCCCCATGGATGTCCCTATTGATGTCCCCATGGATGTCCCCATGGATGTCCCTATTGATGTCCCCATCAACGTCCCCAAGGATGTCCCCATGGATGTCTCCATTGATGTCCCCATTGATGTCCCCATTGATGTCCCCATTGATGTCACTATGGATGTCCCCATGGATGTTCCCATTCATCTCCCCGTGGATGTCCCCATTGATGTCCCCTTGGATGTCCCCATGGATGTCCACATGGATGTGCCCTTTGATGTCCCCATGGATGTCCCCATGAATGTCCCCATGGATGTCCCCATGGGTGTCCCCATGGATGCCCCAATTGAGGCCCCCATTGATGTCCCCATGGATGTCCCCATGGATGTCCTCATGGATGTCCACATGGATGTCCCCATTGATGTCCTCATGGATGTCGCCATGAATGTCCCCATGGATGTCCCCATTGATGTCCCGGTTGATGTCCGCATGGATGTCCGCATGGATGTCCCCATGGATGTCCCCATGGATGTCCCCATGGATGTCCCCATGGATGTCCCCATTGATGTCCCCATGGATGTCCCCATTGATGTCCCCGTGGATGTTCCCATGGAAGTCCCCATGGATGTCCCCATGGAAGTCCCCATGGATGTCGCCATTGATGTCCCCATTGATGTCCCCATGGATGTCCCCGTGGATGTCCCCATGGAAGTCCCCATTGGTGTCCCCGTTGATGTCCCCGTTAATGTCCCCATTGATGTCCCCATGGATGTCCCCATGGATGTCCCCATGGATGTGCACGTGGATGTCCCCATGGAAGTCCCCATTGATGTTGCAATTGATATCGCCATGGATTTCCCCATTGATGTCCCCAGGGATGTCGCCATGGATGCCCCCATTGATGTGCCCATGGATGTCCCCATGGATATCCCCATGGCCCCATGGATATCCCCATGGATGTCCCCATGGATGTTCCTATTGATGTCCCCATTGATGTCCCCATGGATGTCCCCATGGATGTCCCCATGGATGTCCCCATGGATTTCCCCATTGATGTCCCCATGGATGTCCCCATGGATGTCCCCACGGATGTCCCCATGGATGTCCCCATGGATGTCCCCATGGATGTCCCCATGGATGTCCCCATGGATGTCCCCATGGATGTCCCCATGGATGTCCCCATGGATGTCCCCATTGATGTCCGCATGGATGTCCCCATTGATGTCCCCATGGATGTCCCCATTAATGTCCCCATGGATGTCCCGATGGGTGACCCCCTGGATGTCCCCATGGATGTCCCCATGGATGTCCCCATGGATGTCCCCATGGATGTCCCCGTTGATGTCCCCGCTGATGTCCCCATGGATGTCCCCATGGATGTCCCCATGGATGGCCCCATGGATGTCCCCATGGATTTCCCCATGGATGTCCCCGTTGATGTCCCCAATGGATGTCCCCATGGAGGTCCCCATGGATGTCCCCATGGATGTCCCCGTTGATGTCCCCATGGATGTCCCCATTGATGTCCCCATGGATGTCCCCATGGACCTCCCCATTGATGTCCCCATGGATGTCCCCATGGACGTCCCCATTGATGTCCCCATTGATGTCCCCATGGATGTACCCACTGATTTCCCCATGGATGTCCCGATTGATGTCCCCATGGATGTCCCCATTGATGTCCCCATGGATGTCCCCATGGATGTCCCCAATGATGTCCCCATGGATGTCCCAATGGATGTCGCAATTGATGTCCCCATGGATGTCCCCATTGATGTCCCCATGGATGACCCCATTGATGTCCCCATGGATCTCCCAATTGATGTCCCCATGGATCTCCCAATTGATGTCCCCATGGATGTTCCTATTGATGTCCCCATGGATCTCCCCATTGGATCTCCCCATTTCCCCATTGATGTCCAGATTGATGTCCCCGTGGATGTCCCCATGGATGCCCCCATGGATTTCCCCATGGATGTCCCCATTGATGTCCCCATGGATGACCCCATTGATGTCCCCATGGATCTCCCAATTGATGTCCCCATGGATATCCCCATGGATGTCCCCATGGATGATCCTATTGATGTCCCCATGGATGGCCCGGTGGATGTCCCCATGGATGTCCCCATGGATGTCCCCATGGATTTCTTCATGGATGTCCCCATGGATGTCCCCATGGATGTCCCCATGGATGTCCCCATGGATGTCCCCATGGATGTCCCCATGGATGTCCCCATGGATTTCTTCATGGATGTCCCCATGGATGTCCCCATTGATGTCCCCATTGATGTCCCCATGGATGTCCCCATTGATGTCCCCATGGATGTCGCCATTGATGTCCCCATGGATGTCCCCATGGATGTCCCCATTGATGTCCCCATGGATGTGCCCATGGATGTCCCCATTGATGTTCCCATGGATCTCCCGATTGATGTCCCGATTGATGTTCCCATTAATGTCCCCATGGATGTCCCGATGGATGTCCCCATTGATGCCCCGATTCATGTCCCCCTTGATGTCCCCATGAAAGCCCACATGGATGTCCCCATGAATGTCCACATGAATGTCCCCATGAATGTCCCCATTGATGTCCCCAAGGATGTCCCCATGGATGTCCCCACGGATGTCCCCATGGATGTCCCCATGGACCTCCCCATTGATGTCCCCATGGATGTCCACATGGATGTGCCCATGGATGTCCCCAGTGATGTCCCCATTGATGTCCCCATGGATGTCCCAGTGGATGTCGCAATTGATGTCCCCATGGATGTCCCCATAGATGTCCCCATGGATGACCCCATTGATGTCCCCATGGATCTCCCAATTGATGTCCCCATGGATATCCCCATTGATTTCCCCATTGATGTCCAGATTGATGTCCCCATGGATGTCCCCACGGATGTCCCCATGGATGTCCCCATGGATTTCCCCATGGATGTCCCCATTGATGTCCCCATGGATGTCCCCATGGATGTCCCCATAGATGTCCCCATGGATTTCCCCATGGATGTCCACATGGATGTCCCCATGGATGTCCCCATTGATGTCCCCATGGATGTCCCCATGGATCTCCACATTGATGTCCCCATGGATGTCCCCATGGACCTCCCCATTGATGTCCCCATGGATGTCCCCATGGATGTCCCCATTGATGTCCCCATGGATGTCCCCATGGACCTCCCCATTGATGTCCCCATGGATGTCCCCATGGATGTCCCCATAGATGTCCCCACAGATGTCCCCATGGAAGTCCCCATTGATGTCTCCATGGATGTCCCCATGGACCTCCCCATTGATGTCCCCATTGATGCCCCCATTGATCTCCCGATTGATGTCCGCATTGGACGTCCCGATTGATGTCCCCATGGATGTGCCCATGGATGTCCCCATTGATGTCCCCATGGATGTCCCCATTGATGTCCCCATGGATGTCCCCATGGATGTCCCAATGGATGTCGCAATTGATGTCCCCATTGATGTCCCCATGGATGACCCCATTGATGTCCCCATGGATCTCCCAACTGATGTCCCCATGGATATCCCCATGGAGGTCCCCATGGATGTTCCTATTGATGTCCCCATGGATCTCCCCATTGATTTCCCCATTGATGTCCCCATTGATGTCCCCATGGACTTCCCCATGGATGTCCCCATTGATGTCCCCATGGATGTCCCCATTGAGGTCCCCATGGATGTCCCCATGGATGTCCCCATGGATTTTCCCATGGATGTCCCCAATGGATGTCCCGATTGATGTCCCCGTTGCTGTCCCCATGGATGTCCCAATGGATGTCCCCATGGATGTCCCCATGGATGTCCGCATGGATGTCCCCGTTGATGTCCGCATGGATGTCCCCAATGATGTCCTCATGGAAATCCCCGTGGATGTCCCCATGGATGTCCCCATGGATGTCCCCATAGATGTCCCCATGGATGACCCCATGGATGTCCCCATGGATGTCCCCATGGATGTCCCCATTGATGTCCCCATGGATGTCCCCGGTGATGTCCCCGCTGATGTCCCCATGGATGTCCCCATTTATGTCCCCATGGATGTCCCCATTGATATCCCCAGGGATGTCCCCATGGATGTCCCCATGGATGTCCCCATGGATGTCCCCATGGATGTCCCCATTGATGTCCCCATGGATGTCCCCATGGATGTCCCCATGGATGTCCCCATGGATGTCCCCATTGATGTCCCAATGGATGTCCCCATGGATGTCCTCATTCATGTCCGCATGGACGACCTCATTGATGTCCACATTGATGTCCCCGTCGATGTCCCCATGGAAATCTCCATGGATGTCCCCATTGATGTCCCCGTGAATGTCCCCATTGATGTCCCCATTGATCTCCCCATAGATGTCCCCATTCATGTCCCCATAGATGTCCCCATTGATGTCCCCATTGATGTCCCAATGGATGTCCCCATTGATGTCCCCATGGATGTCGCCATTGATGTCCCCATGGATGTCCCCATTGATGTCCCCATGGATGTCCCCATGGATGTCCCCATGGATGTCCCCATTGATGTCCCCATGGATGTCCCCATGGACGTCCCCATTGATGCCCCCATTGATGTCCCCATGGATGTCCCCATTGACGTCCGCATGGATGTCCCAGTGGATATCCCCATGGATCTCCCCATTGATCTCCCGATTGATGTTCCCATTAATGTCCCCATGGATGTCCCGATGGAAGTCCTCATGGATGTCCACATGCGTGTCCCCACTGATGCCCCCATTCATGTCCCCATTGATGTCCCCATGAATGCCCACATGGATGTCCCCATGAATGTCCACATGGATGTCCCCATGGATGTCCCCATTGATGTCCCCATGGATGTCCCCATGGATGTCCCGACGGATGTCCCCATGGATGTCCCCATGGACCTCCCCATTGATGTCCCCATGGATGTCCCCGTGGATGTCCCCATTGATGTCCTCATAGATGTCCCCATGGATGTCCCCATGGATGCCCCCATTCATGTCCCAATGGATGTCTCCATGGATGTCCACATTCATGTCCCCATGGATGTCCCCATGGATGTCCCCATGGATGTCCCAATGGATGTCCCCATTGATGCCCCCATGGATCTCCCCATTGGACTCCCCATTGATGCCCCCATTGATCTCCCCATCGATGTCCCCACGGATGTCCTCATGGTTATTCCCATGGATGTCCCCATGGATGTCCCCATAGATGTCCCCATGGATGTCCCCATTGATGTCCCCATGGATGTCCCCATGGATGTCCTCGTTGATGTCCCCATGGAAGTCCCCATTGATGTCCCCATGGATGTCCCCATTGATGTCCCCATGGATGTCCCCATTGATGTCCCCATGGATGTCCCCATGGATGTTCCCATTGTTGTCCCCATGGATGTCCCCATTGATGTCCTATTGTATGTCCCCATGGATGTCCCAATTGATGTCCCCATGGATGTCCCCATGGATGTCCCCACGGATGTCCCCATGGATGTCCCAATGGACCTCCCCATTGATGTCCCCATGGATGTACCCACTGATTTCCCCATGGATGTCCCCATGGATGTTCCCATGGATGTCCCCATTGATGTCCCCATGGATGGCCCCAATGATGTCCCCATGGATGTCCCAATGGATGTCGCGATTGATGTCCCCATGGATGTCCCCGTTGATGTCCCCATGGATGACCCCATTGATGTCCCCATGGATCTCCCAATTGATGTCCCCATGGATCTCCCAATTGATGTCCCCATGGATGTTCCTATTGCTGTCCCCATGGATCTCCCCATTGGACCTCCCCATTTCCCTATTGATGTCCAGATTGATGTCCCCGTGGATGTCCCCATGGATGCCCCCATGGATTTCCCCATGGATGTCTGCATTGATGTCCCCATGGATGACCCCATTGATGTCCCCATGGATCTCCCAATTGATGTCCCCATGGATATCCCCATGGATGTCCCCATGGATGTTCCTATTGATGTCCCCATGGATGGCCCGGTGGATGTCCCCATGGATGTCCCCATGGATGTCCCCATTGATGTCCCCATGGATGTCCCCATTGATGTCCCCATGGATGTGCCCATGGATGTCCCGATTGATGTTCCCATGGATCTCCCGATAGATGTCCCGATTGATGTTCCCATTATTGTCCCCATGGATGTCCCGATAAATGTCCCCATTGATGCCCCCATTCATGTCCCCCTTGATGTCCCCATGAATGCCCACATGGATGTCCCCATGAATGTCCACATTGATGTCCCGATGGATGTCCCCATTGATGTCCCCAAGGATGTCCCCATGGATGTCCCCATGGATGTCCCCATGGATGTCCCCATGGACCTCCCCATTGATGTCCCCATGGATGTCCCCATGGATGTCCCCATGGATGTGCCCATGGATGTCCCCAGTGATGTCCCCATTGATGTCCCCATGGATGTCCCAATGGATGTCGCAATTGATGTCCCCATGGATGTCCCCATAGATGTCCCCATGGATGACCCCATTGATGTCCCCATGGATCTCCCCAATGATTTCCCCATTGATGTCCCCATGGATGTCCAGATTGATGCCCCCGTGGATGTCCCCATGGATGTCCCCATGGATTTCCCCATGGATGTCCCCATTGATGTCCCCATGGATGTCCCCATGGATGTCTCCATGGATGTCCCCATGGATTTCCCCATGGATGTCCACATGGATGTCCCCATGGATGTCCCCATTGGTGTCCCCATGGATGTCCCCATGGATCTCCACATTGATGTCCCCATGGATGTCCCCATGGACCTCCCCATTGATGTCCCCATGGATGTCCCCATGGATGTGCCCACGGATGTCCCCATGGATGTCCCCATGGACCTCCCCATGGATGTCCCCATGGATGTCCCCATGGATGTCCCCATGGATGTCCCCACAGATGTCCCCATGGATGTCCCCATGGATGTCCCCATGGATGTCCCCATGGACCTCCCCATTGATGTCCCCATTGATGCCCCCATTGATCTCCCGATTGATGTCCGCATTGGACGTCCCGATTGATGTCCCCATGGATGTCCCCATGGATGTCCCCATGGATGTGCCCATGGATGTCCCAATTGATGTCCCCATGGATGTCCCCATTGATGTCCCCATGGATGTCCCCATGGATGTCCCAATGGATGTCGCAATTGATGTCCCCATTGATGTCCCCATGGATGTCCCAATTGATGTCCCCATGGATCTCCCAATTGATGTCCCCATGGATATCCCCATGGATGTCCCCATGGATGTTCCCATGGATCTCCCCATTGATTTCTCCATTGATGTCCCCATTGATTTCCCCATGGATTTCCCCATGGATGTCCCCATGGATGTCCCCATGGATATCCCCATTGAGGTCCCCATGGATGTCCCCACGGATGTCCCCATGGATGTCCCCATGGATGTCCCCAATGGATGTCCCCATTGATGTCCCCGTTGCTGTCCCCATGGATGTCCCAATGGATGTCCCCATGGATGTCCCCATGGATGTCCGCATGGATGTCCCCATTGATGTCCGCATGGATGTCCCCATTGATGTCCCCATTGATGTCCCCAATGATGTCCTCATGGAAATCCCCATGGACCTCCCCATTGATGTCCCCATGGATGTCCCCATGAATGTCCCCATTGATGTCCCCATGGAAGTCCCCATTGATGTCCCGATGGATGTCCACATTGATGTCCCGAATGATGTCCCCATGGATGTCCCCATGGATGTTCCCATTGTTGTCCCCATGGATGTCCCCATGGATGTCCTCGTTGATGTCCCCATGGAAGTCCCCATTGATGTCCCCATGGATGTCCCCATTGATGTCCCAATTGATGTCCCCATGGATGTCCCCATGGATGTCCCCGTGGATGTCCCCATGCATGTCCCCATTCATGTCCCCATGGATGTCCCCATGAATGCCCACATGGATGTCCCCATGAATGTCCACATGGATGTCCCCATGGATGTCCCCATTGATGTCCCCATGGATGTCCCCATGGATGTCCCCACGGATGTCCCCATGGATGTCCCCATGGACCTTCCCATTGATGTCCCCATGGATGTCCCCATTGATGTTCCCATTGATGTCCCCATTGATGTCCCCATGAATGCCCACATGGATGTCCCCATGGATGTCTCCATTGATGTCCCCATGGATGTCCCCATGGATGTCCCCATGGATGTCCCCATGGATGTCCCCATGGACCTCCCCATTGATGTCCCCATGGATGTCCCCATTGATGTCCCCATGGATGTCCCCGTGGATGTCCCCATGGATGTCCTCATGGATGTCCCAATGGATGTCCCCATGGATGCCCCCATTTATGTCCCAATGGATGTCTTCATGGATGTCCACATTCATGTCCCGATTGATGTCCCCATTGATGTCCCCATGGATGTCCCCATGGATGTCCCCATGTATGTCCCCATTGATGCCCCCATGGATCTCCCCATTGGACTCCCCATTGATGCCCCCATTGATCTCCCCATGGATGTCCCCACGGATGTCCTCATGGATATCCCCATGGATGTCCCCATGGATGTCCCCATGGATGTCCCCATGGATGTCCCCATGGATGTCCCCATTGATGTCCCCATGGATGTTCCCATGGATGTCCTCGTTGATGTCCCCATGGAAGTCCCCATAGATGTCCCCATGGATGTCCCCATTGATGTCCCAATTGATGTCCCCATGGATGTCATCATGGATGTCCCCATTGATGTCCCCATGGATCTCCCCATTCATGTCCCCATGGATGTCCCCATGAATGCCCACATGGATGTCCCCATGAATGTCCACATGGATGTCCCCATGGATGTCCCCATTGATGTCCCCATGGATGTCCCCATGGATGTCCCCACGGATGTCCCCATGGATGTCCCCATGGACCTCCCCATTGATGTCCCCATGGATGTCCCCATTGATGTCCCCATGGATGTCCCCGTGGATGTCCCCATGAATGCCCACATGGATGTCCCCATGGATGTCTCCATTGATGTCCCGATGGATGTCCCCATGGATGTCCCCATGGATGTCCCCATGGATGTCCCCATGGACCTCCCCATTGATGTCCCCATGGATGTCCCCATTGATGTCCCCATGGATGTCCGCGTGGATGTCCCCATGGATGTCCTCATGGATGTCCCCATGGATGTCCCCATGGATGTCCCCATTGATGCCCCCATGGATCTCCCCATTGGACTCCCCATTGATGCCCCCATTGATCTCCCCATGGATGTCCCCACGGATGTCCTCATGGATATCCCCATGGATGTCCCCATGGATGTCCCCATGGATGTCCCCATGGATGTCCCCATGGATGTCCCCATTGATGTCCCCATGGATGTCCCCATTGATGTCCTCGTTGATGTCCCCATCGAAGTCCCCATTGATGTCCCCATGGATGTCCCCATTGATGTCCCGATTGATGTCCCCATGGATGTCCCCATGGATGTCCCCATGGATGTCCCCATGGATGTCCCAATTGACGGACCCATTGATGTCCCAATCGATGTCCCCATTGATGTCCCCACGGATGTCCCCATTGATGTCCCCATTGATGTCCCCATTGATGTCCCCATGGATGTCCCCACGCATCGCATTATATTTTGACATGATAAGCTCAAAAATGCAGCATCGATTGTTTGGTAGGAGTATTAGTGGCGAGAAAGTGGGTTTATCGCAGAAACTGAATCTGCGGCATGCAAATTTTTCAGAGAACCTTTTCTATAACTGGTCAAGTTCCCTCGTTGCACCGGGTTTGGCACACCATGTCTTTGATAGCACAGTAGCATTGGGCAAAATGAATGTCTCTTATGACCGAATTCTGCATTACAATTTGGTTCACATTTCCGCCCAAGAAGTTATGTTTGTCTTTCCGGATATGCATTTGGTTTTGTGGTAAGCCTTTTTGTGCTTCGGTGTCAATTTTAGTGCTCCAATCTGAAATCCCATACCTAGCCTTTTCGGAATTGTTGGATGCCAGATGCAAAAAACACAAACTTGCGAAGCTTTCATCTATTTAAAATTGTTATCAATTGCACAAACAGAAAATGACCGTCTGCATCAATGTTCAGAATCGGAATACCAATTGCTCGGAAAACCGGTTATTGCCATTTATTGGTGGTTAGAACCAAATAATCGGAGTCGCCACAAGCCGATGTCATCTGAAATCATCACCAAAAGTCAATAGATTATGAAACACTACTTTGTAAACAACAACAGCAACAACAACAACAACTTTTAATTGTATGCACAAACTGAAGTGTGAGTGGGGATTAATGCCCACCCCCTTTTGGATCCTGGCACACCCTCACCAACAAACCCAGTGTACCAACTCTGATCTGCTGGGTTAAAACTTCAGTTTATTGCTAAACTTCCGATTCGTAACCAATTCAGTCTGAGACGGGGCTTAGGTACCACCCCGCCCTTGGGCTGAATCCTATGTACATTGTAATAACGCACACATATACATGCACCTCCCTCCAGCTAATGAACGTCCACTTGTGTTGAACATCAGCCTTACACCATCTCACAGCAATTGTCAATCCCACACATATCACACAATGCAGGCAGACAATGTACACAATGCTGGCACCCGAGCCTACTGCTATGGCAGGCCCAAATGAAACGTGGTGGGGGGTAGGCACACAGCCAGGGATCAGCAAAGCACCACACGTCCACGCAGGTGTGCAGGGATAGCGATCCATAAAACGAATGGAAGTGAACAAGATGAGGCCAAGCACTTGGCAAACCCGGAGTGCAAGTGATGGCAGATGCCGTACCTAATGCCAAAATTATCAGCAATGCTGGAACTTTTCTCCTTGGTTTTCTGAGACTCACTGCAGACAAATATTTGCCTCTGCATGGATCACAGCGGCCCCCCTCTGCTATGGCAGCAGGGACTGCGGAGTGCACGTTACGGTCACAAAAGCAAAACCAGTTGGACATCAACTGTAGACGGAGTAAATACATAACCTGTGCAGAGAGCAAAAATACTTTTGTTGGTTGCCAGATGCTGCAGACCCGAAATCAACACTGATTGTTTCGTTGCCCTGGTGCAGTCCTGTCACCAAATACACCGGAAAAGGCTGCAATCTGGACTTGCAACGTTCTAAATGTGTTGCAAGAGCCCAAAATAGAACCAGGCCGTGTAGGAACGCTGAATGGCGTCTGAACCAGGCAAAGATAAGAATGCTGATAAGAATTGTGCCGCACCACAATGCAGCTAATGTACAATGGGCAGCGGATTCCGAATGCAATAAACTCAGTATTACACCATGACACTGCAGGATGCCTTGAGTGTGTACTGCATGAGTAAAATGCAAACTTGGTGAGAATGTGCAATGCACATAAAAACATATGCCATGCCTGCACTATCCCCGACAATTGCCAATGCCCTCCACCTAATGAAGAGCATCAGCCTTACACCATCTCACAGCATAAATACATCTCTGGCATGCATAGCGACAGTGACAGTGACAGTGACAGTGACGGTGAATAGGGGCACAATGCACAAGGCACCGCGAGATGCAAGGGCATGCAAGACATTGCAGGACACGGCTTGTAGGACATTGCATCTTGGCACCCAGCACATTGGGACAACAACAGTGTGAGAGTAGGAATTTCATGACCCTTGACTTGTCCAGTGTTGCATGTTCCAAGCGGGGCGAAGTTTGGTGGTATGTGTCACTTGGCACTCGTCACTCTGGGGGGGGGGTCTAGGGATTGTCCATCCCACACATATCACACAATGCAGGCAGACAATGTACACAATGCTGGCACCCGAGCCTACTGCTATGGCAGGCCCAAATGAAACGTGGTGGGGGGTAGGCACACAGCCAGGGATCAGCAAAGCACCACACGTCCACGCAGGTGTGCAGGGATAGCGATCCAAAAAACGAATGGAAGTGAACAAGATGAGGCCAAGCACTTGGCAAACCCGGAGTGCAAGTGATGGCAGATGCCGTACCTAATGCCAAAATTATCAGCAATGCTGGAACTTTTCTCCTTGGTTTTCTGAGACTCACTGCAGACAAATATTTGCCTCTGCATGGATCACAGCGGCCCCCCTCTGCTATGGCAGCAGGGACTGCGGAGTGCACGTTACGGTCACAAAAGCAAAACCAGTTGGACATCAACTGTAGACGGAGTAAATACATAACCTGTGCAGAGAGCAAAAATACTTTTGTTGGTTGCCAGATGCTGCAGACCCGAAATCAACACTGATTGTTTCGTTGCCCTGGTGCAGTCCTGTCACCAAATACACCGGAAAAGGCTGCAATCTGGACTTGCAACGTTCTAAATGTGTTGCAAGAGCCCAAAATAGAACCAGGCCGTGTAGGAACGCTAAATGGCGTCTGAACCAGGCAAAGATAAGAATGCTGATAAGAATTGTGCCGCACCACAATGCACCGAAAAAGGCCATATTCTGGACTTGCAACGTTCTGAATGTGTTGCAATCAGGGTGATCTAGCGCCATCTGACTAGTGGTTGGCTGTGGGACAAGGTGTGTGTGTGTGTGTGGGGGGGGGGGGGGGGGGCGAGCTCATCCCAGTCTCACCTGGTTCCACACGAAGCTCCCCCCTTGAGTATGCAGCATGGGTTCAGTTTTCTGTGGTGGAATTCACACAGCGGACACCCTCCATTTACACCTGCCGTAAAGCACAGCATTCGCCCAGCTGTAGACTTCCGGGTTGGGCAATGCACAAATCTTATTCCTTAAGCTTCCGAAGCAGTCCATCCACAAGAATGCGCATCGCAGCTCTGTTGTCATTTTTTACATATTCCCTTGTTGGGGCCTTGGGTAACTGAAAATCAGACTTGAACGTCGGTGGATTGTGATGGAAGTAATCAAAACCAGGCCCCGGGGGGATATTAATTCTGTTGTACGCTTGCAACGCTGAAATTCTGTCTCCTGGCTGCACCTTCATCACGTCTTGTATGATAGGTTGCAAACTGACCGGCACTTTTGCACTGCAAATTAGTTGTTGAAGCTCCCCATCAATGTGCCTTATTGCCTCATGCAAATTTTTGCTTGTGCAGTATCGCAGGACATGAACTTCTTCAGTGGACAAGCAGGGCCTCCCATGAGATACCTCCAAGATAATGGCTCCTGCAGACCAAACGTCAGATGGGTAGCCAAAGCCTTCCGCGGGTGGCAAAAAATCAAACGTCTGCACCTGTGAAACAGCAAAAGTGAGGACCAAAAAAGAGGTCGGTGCAATGGTAAAGCAACAAAACCGTTTTTTGACCAACTACGTTCAAACCCCTTGTCATAGGCAGGGTGCCAAACCGTGTATTCCAGGAAAAGCAGACTGCAGTGTGCCACAATGGGACACTAGCGGACCGATGATGTAACATGAACATGACTGACCATGTGGAAGCAAACATCAAAGTTGTCAACAAGAGACGGCGGCAAAAACACGCACAGAGAAAGCTGATCACACGGCCGGAACATCAATGGGTATATCAATAGCAGTATCAGTGTGATCATGACTGGGGATGTCAGGGTGACCAAGGGGGCATTTGCACACAACACAGGCACAGCTCGTGCAGAGCGCCCATTATTTGAGTGACTTCACTGGGACCAGCCACAAACTGACCAACCACACAATGCACAGGCTTGCACATTGTCCATGCTGCCCATCCCTACAGCACCACCCATTGCATACCTGGTCAGAAGGTGTTACTTGTCCCACAAAAGGTGGAGCATGTGTTGATTTGTCGTTGTCTGCAATGACAAACAACTCGACAGGGTCATGCGGACCACCTGGAGGGCCAGTGGAAAATATGTTCCCTGGCTTCAGATCTCTGTGAATGACTCCTTGGGCATGGAGAGCAGCGGTGCCCGCAGTCACGCATTTGGCCAGCATGAGGATGTCAATTGGAGGGAGTATGCCCATTCTGTCATCCAAGTCACCCCCTTTGTAATACTTGAAGGCGAGGTAGGCATTATCTTGGTACTGCCATGAGTCTTGCATCTCAACCACGCCGATGCAAGCGCTGTCCTTATAATTATCTTTTAAAACCTTGTGAAAGGACAACTCACGGTACAATGCCTCCTGTTCAAACAAATTGCCAATCGGCATTTTCTTCAGGACCAATTCGGATCCATTAAGACGCTCTATCCGAGCAATTTTTCAAGCATTTGATTTTACACACAGCAGTGTGAGGTCCTTGGGCTCATATTCAAGGGTGTAAGAAACATCTTGCCCATCTTTTTGTGCCACCTCTCGGATCAGCAGGGGATGGTGATCCAAGCCTAGAGGATATCGATTCTCGTCACCAGGGGCAGCCTTCTTGTACTCATGTAACCCAGCAACCTGCCAATCATTACTGGGCTTGGCAAGGGCCTTGGTCTTTATCTTGGTCCTTTTCAGAAATCTGCTTGTGTTGGGCCAATACAAAATCTTCAATGGCGATGATGCCGATGCTTTGCATGAAGGACAAGGGTTGGCTCTTGAAGGACGACTGAGCACTGGGACACCCTGAGGAGGCATTGATCAAAGAATGTGGCCTGCAACAGCAAATATGACAAATATGTACAGTTGTATAACGGTACAATTTGCTGAATCTTTTTTTTTTGGCACAGAGTGTTTTGTCGATTACGCAGTGTGCCCCACTGTTCTCCTAGAATGCAATGTCTGCTTCAGATGTATTTGTGTCACTGTCACAGCCAGAGCCACTGCTGGTATCAGACACAGTATCCAATGATGAGGATGAGGGGCCAGAACCAGACCCAAAATCACTAGCAGGATCACTGAATTCACCCAACTCATCCCCACCTACAACATTCAGCACCCTTGCCCTCTTCAACTTCTGTGACTTCCGCTTATGTGGCGCCCGCTTTTTGTGTTTCGTGCGGCGCCGCCCCTTTGCTGCCCATGCATTCGCAACCCAGTCATAGGAGTAGCCCTCTGCCTTCAAATCCTCCGCCCCTATTAAATGCATTCTGATATTGCCCCAGGACATGCAATTGCGCAAAGCTGTGACCACACACTTCTCACGTGAACTCTTTGAAGTGCAAACCAAAAGGGAGGGACATGGAGGGGTATGGTTGCAGTTCCGGGGCTTCTCAGCCTTGCCAGGCATTGGGACAAACGCTGAGTGACAAATGGCGCAACTCCACAGCACACAACACAGTGCTTGACACAGTGTAGGGGGCAGGGGGTTTGGACAGTGTTGCAGCTTAGTGATACTGCCCTGTGGCCTATTTTTCTAGGTTTTTTCCTAACCAATGCCTTTAGAAAGCCGAAGCAGGAAGGGTTGCCGGTAGGGGAGGGACCGAGAGGCTCGTAGGGGCCGTTGATATTTCAGTAGGACTATTTGACCTCTCAGCCTTGCTCTCCTTGACTATCTGGTGCCTGGGCATCCTCTCGCTCCCCCCACACCCGGCTAAGAACCCCTGTGCCCCACCCAGGCACCAGCCTTGCAGACAGTGTCGTTTAACAATCTGAAAAAAAAATGCCGTGAGGAAATTAGCAGGTGCTAATTTCAGAAAAGTCTTTTCTGGCAGAAGAGACACGGCTGCGGGGCCCCGTTTCAAAAAGAGGGGAAGAGCCAAGAGCAAGGAGAGGGGGGTTAGACAGTTGACGGTAGACAATAGACAGACCGGGTCCCCCACACTGAAGGGAGGACCCCACTTAATGATGCACTTGCATGTACAGGGCAAAGCAAACGTGCAAAAGCAGACAAAACACTGTACAACCAGTACAATCAGCCGTCACTGTCACTGTACCTGTGTAACTACGAAGCCAAGAGACACTCGCCAACTTGCTTCGGAATGCAGCCAAATCATGGCGGGTGTCTATTATGTTGTTACACTGGCTACCTAGGGATTTTTTCCTCCTTTTCGGTGTAAATGGAAACTTTTTACCCTGAAAAACCCCGGGTCTCATGCCCCTCTCGTGCTGAAAACACTCCTACACGGTACAACAGTCCCAAAGTTGGCTTCCCGGGCCTTGGCTCGCTCAAATTCACAAGTTGGCGCGCCAAGTCGCAAGTTGGCGCGCCAAGTCCGCACTTGGCGCGCGCCAACTGTCAAGTTGGCGCGCGCCAAGTGTCCCCCCACCGATCCAACCATCGACTTGCACACTATTGTTGTCACTGGAAATTCCGTCCCTCACCTGCCCTTGCACACTTGGCACGAAGAAAGCATTGTTCCATCTTTTTTTTTGGAATGTGCAAAAGAATGTGTAAAATGATGTGCAAGAGAAAGTAGTATACATTGTGGAGCCGTAGCTCAAAATTGCCTTGCTGGGACCCACGGAGGCATAGCAATCATATATAGAGGTCAGATGCCTTGCTATGGTCTGAGGGTCATCTGGCGGGTGGGTTAAGACCCCTGTTCGGCCTGGACGAAGACCCCATTATTCTCTATGAACCCCCTTTGCTTCGTCCACGACGACTCCCAAACAGAAAATTTTTTATTATACAACCCGCAGTCCAGATTATCTGAGCGGATCACTTCCCCTCACCCCTTCCGCGTGCGATCCCCCTTGCCCCCCTTCACCCGCACTCTGGCCCCCCGCAGTCTGGACACCCGGCCGCCTTTACTTCCACCTCGAAAGCTGCGCTTGGAAATATCACATTTCAGGGCTCTCCTTTGAAGGCGGCAAAAATGCCAATGTGCCCCCACCTTTGGGCCCATCCCAACAGGTGGTCAATCCACAGATGGGCCCACAGGGTGACGTTCATTTCACAGGCCTTATGGGCCTCCCCCATTTTTTTTCAATTCTGTTCGCAGAATTATCCTGTCCGGCAACTGCAATCGTCCGGATTTCCACACGACATCGCTTGTTGCCAACAGGGATTTTCCCCATTGCCGGAAGGCGTCCGTCCAGGACACCTGGACCCCCCCCATGTCAACGACATGCTGCAGGAGGCCCTCCCCCTCCAGATGGTCACACATGGTGTCCCATCCCTCACTCTTCACCCACTCTGCAGCCGCCGTCTGCTAGATTTTCACGGGAACCTTCTTCTTATCCTTCCTCTCCTCTTCCAACGCCACACCGGTGGCGGTCCGTGCCTGGATCTGAATGGGATCCAAGAACCATTGCACCCACCTCACGGCCTTTCCCTTCTTCCACCGATGCACCGTGTGGAGGCTGTTCACAAGGGCTAAAAGCCCATTGTGCACTTGCCGGTGGACGCCATGCAGCCCATAATCGGGGGGCCGCACGGGGGGGCGCCAGAGCCACTCCTCGACAATCACCCCCATCCCGCAGCCAAATTCGTGCAGGTTGGTCGCCCGATTTTTCCCACACAACCAACAAACAGTGGCTGTGGGGTTTTTGGCTGTGAACGAGGAGCAACCCCCCAAAATGACCTGCGCTTTGGTGTCTGCTATTAAAAAAGGAATCACCTTACGCAGGTAGCCCCCTTTATCGGGGATTTGCTGCTGCGCCACCTCGATGAGGTCCGCGTTCAGGTCATAGACCTCGGCCAATTGGGAAATGATGGCCTTCTTCTCCGATCCGCGCAGCAAGATCCAAGAGCCCAAGGGCATTTGACTCCCCAGGTCCCCGACGGCAAAATGCACGAAGGAGGCCTGCCAGAGCTTTGTTTCGTCGAAGGAGATGCCCACCCACACGTTGTCCGTCAGGAACCTGGGGCCGTCACGGTGCCACATCACCTGTCCCAGAAAACAGGGCGTGTGTAACGGGTCACCGTGAACGGTCGCCGGGAAACGCTTTGGTGCAGGGTGAAAATACCTGCAGTTTCTGCCACAGATTGCATGCGGCCCCAAAAATGTCATTGTCCTCGTCCGTCTGAAAATGGACCTCCGTGACGCGGGGGGCGGACAATGCCTTTCGCACCTGCATCAGGGTTCCCCATGGGCATTTCCACTGGCTGTGGGCCCGGCTGTATTGCAGTTTGCGGAAGCTGTCGCCATTTTTGCGGCTCTCCCACAGAATGGCCGCGGCCAACAGCTCCAAATCGGGGGGGGGGGGGGGGCGCCCACCACCACGGCCAGCGGACCCCAGCCAGGAGTGGCGGGGAACCGTGCCCAAGGCCCACAGCCAGGAGTGGCGAGAGGCCACCACCACCGCAACCAACGGACCCGAACCAGGAGTGGCGGGGGACCGCGCCCAGGACCCAAAGCCAGGAGTGGTGAGGGGCCACCACCACCACAGCCAGCGGACCCCAGCCAGGAGTGGAGGGGAACCGCGCCTAGGACCCTCCGCCGGGAGTGGCGAGGGACCACCCACCACCACAACCAGCGGACCCAAGCCAGGAGTGGCGGGGCACCGCGCCCAGGTCCCTCAGCCAAGAGTGGCGAGGGACCGCCCACCACCACAACCAGCGGACCCCAGCCAGGAGTGGCGGGGAACCGCACCCAGATCCCACAGCCAGGAGTGGCGAGGGGCCACCGCCACCACAGCCAGCGGACCCCAACCAGGAGTGGCGGAGAACCGCGCCCACAACCCCCAGCCAGGAGTGGCGAGGGACCACCCACCACCACAGCCAGCGGACCCCAGCCAGGAGTGGCGGGGAACCGCGCCCAAGTCACCACGGAACCCCGACCCAAACGCACGTGCAAAGCACCCCCCGACGGCGGGGAGACGGCTAAACCCGCAAACCCAAACCAGGAGGGGCGGAGCCAAGCCACAACCCAAAACCAGGCGAACCCACCTGAGACGCCAGCCGGGAAAGGCGGGGTCAACACGAAACCCAAACCCAAACACAAGCACCGCACCACAGCAGGAAACCCAGTGTCCATAGCCCGGGCACTGAGGCAGCCCGTGCCATGCAGGTGACCCGGCCAAACGCGATCCGGAGACCGGGGGTAAGGCTGCATCCTAAGGCCTGTACTGCTTTGGGACTCGAGGCGGAGCGTGCGACACCCAAGCACCTCGGAACCCCAGTACCGAGAACATGCATGCATGCCTTGGGAACGGGATACGCCAGGAAGTCCGGTGAACCCCTAGGGTTCCGCCCAAAGGAGGGGACGCGCGCAAGCGCGGGGGCACACCCTCCCGGCGAGACAAGTACGTCACGCTGGCGGCGATTAGCCCTTCCGGTGTTGCCCGGAGCCGCTTTGTTGGGGGCCACCAGTCAGGTCTAGCGGGATGTAAGTTGCCTCCCCTCCTCACGCGCGGAGCCTGTTCCTGTTCGTCACAGCGGCAACGCCAGCGGGACCCATGGGGCGCCTCTCCACGACCGAGTGCACCTACCTACCTACCTAGAGTGCTTAGTGCATCTCTAATACAACTAGAGTATACCTCAAAGCAATGGAAAAGCACTTTTCTTACTGTGGTGCTTGTCCCCTACATACTATATACACTGTGCACAACAGAGCGAGTACTTGATGCCAAAAACCCACAGCAAACACCAAGACCTTCGACCATAACCGTAACCCAAACCAACAATCACAATAGATCAATAATAATCTAAAACTCATGACCCTACAGTCATTTCACTCCAAAACATCGTAAATCCCGATCTTCATAAATCTTCAGCCATGCTGGCACTTGCGACTGCGATGCGCAATACGCGATCGCAGCGATCACGGCAGGGTTCCTGCAGCCCTGTCCTGGTTGCCCGTGCTACCCATTACACTCCCCTCCTAAGACCTGACAGGACACTGAGGGTGTGATACAAAGGCACATACCCATATATGGGCAGCAGGGGCAACACAACGTATTGCCATAAATTAATCTCCGGGGGGGGGGGGGGCAAGTCGCAGCCCATGCCAAGCATGATGGCCCCTGCTGTGCAAAGGGGGAGGCGCGGCACTCATGCGGGCTGTCCCTAGCCCTTGCCTTACCCCCAAGTATTAATATACAGACGTCTTGCCTGAACTTGTAGAGGCATGCCACCGGCCCAACTACACCAGACGCTGACCAACGCTACTTGACACACACACATGCAACGTCAGTGGATAGCTGCTCTCAGCTGCCGAACAGCGACACACAACCTCAACAGACACCCACCCAGCTCGTACAATACCCGCCCCCGCCAGACCTTGTGCCACACACGATGAACCACACACAACGTGACTCACCACGCACTTTCACGGAACCAAATATAACATAATAAGATCCGAAACATAAAATTTAATGCGCTCCTTCACTGAGCGCTCCTTCGCTAAAGCTGCTTCGCTGAGCGCTCCTGTGTTGAGCGCTCCTTCGTTCAGCGCGCCTGCACTGCACTCCTTCAGTAAGAAAAAGTCACTACCATGTCTTTCTTGGGGGACTTGATTCAGGCTACAGCTCCCTTTTTGCCTAAGGAAGTAATGTTGACTAACACTTAAACATTTTTGTCACTCTTTTGAAGCTTTAAGTACACTTTCTCAAGGAACTAGGGTTGTAACCCTAGCACTCCCATGAAGTTCACCCCTACCACTCAAGTGAGCGGAGGTACCTTCCTTCATGGAGGTATACCGAAATAAAATAGGCACTTCATGCCTTGGGCTTAGTAGGTGGTCTCCCACCTCAGGACCCCCATACTTCAATCTTTCAACTACTTATTGTGGTTCTACTTTTTAACTGATTCTGAAGTCAGTTGCTTGGCCAAGCTGGCCAAGCCATATCCTGTGTCTGGCCCAGCTCCCATGACCCAGATTCCTAACCAACTTCATTGTCAACCAAAAGATGCACATGAAGTGCTTGTGACCAAACCTGAGGCCAAACTCATGTCAGTTTACACTTAAAATCCATTTGTTTTGTAATTGTGTGACTGAATCTTTGTACTCAAGCCTACTTTGTTCATTTGCAGCCCTTCTGTGTTATACTGGATTTCAAAACTATTCAACAACACGATCCACTTGTTCTTCTTGCTCTACGTGCGGCATTGGTGAGGGTTTTCAACATCAAAACCAGCAAGGTTTTATCAAAACCTATAGGGCACTAATTGAGGACATCTTTCCGGTAGCAGAGGGATCCCTTGCAGACCCTTAGAACCGACACCGCAGCAAAAGCAAAGCCCAACATGTCAGCAAGACCTTCAGTACAACTGTCGACCAGAACCTGGCCAGTCCGAGAGGTCCAAGGACAAATGGGCAGCAGGCTCATATCAAGTGAGCACCAGCTGCGAGTGCTTTCTGGGTCTCAAGAAGATCCAGAGCACAAAAGGGCGGAAGAAGGAGCGCCCAGAACAACACCACCTTTAACCACAGAGGCCTTAGTGGCCCGTGGTGAAAGCCTCAACCATCTACGCAGGCGTGTGGTCGCCTCGATTTCTCGGTCCGCTTGCCCAGCATCCTCGTCCACCTTGGGTAGTTCTGAAGAAGAAGAAGGACTGAGACGAAGGATGGACAAGTCCCTCCTCCACCCCGAGTACTACAAGTCAGTACGAGGAGAAGATGGAGAGGAACCAGTCCCAGCCCTGGGGTCCCGACCACGAACTGACCTGGGGTCCTGCAGATATTCTGGACCATCCTCAGACATGGCTGAGACCGCATCGCTGCCTAGAAGACACGAATACCCGAGAGCATGCTGTCCGACCCCAAGGGCACCCGAAGTACGCCCGACCTACGTTGAGGAAACCCATCATCCAGGGCCGACCTACGGCACCCTGGATCGTACGGCCGAATTGTTGGCCAGACTACTGTCTGGGTCAGAAGACCCAAATGTGACGGCCCTGTCGGAGGCCGTTAAGGCGAAGTTGGGTACAACAGAACCCTTACCCAAGCCAGAGTTGTCCTCCGCCTCCCCCGGACTGAGTACCCTGGCAGATGATCTTAAGAGATCAAGGGTCTCAAGGCTGTTGCCTAAGGTCACCTGCCCGGGCCCCTTTCACCCCCGTGCCGGGACATTGCCCATGGCAGAACTACGGGACGACCCAGTCACTGAGACTGAGAAAAGACGGCTAGCTGCCCCGGCACCGCTCGCTGGGAGAGCACCCCCCCCCCCTTCAGAACCAACCTCAGGGGGTGGGAAGAGTGGCAAACCAATTGCCCAGGCAAACATCCAGCTAAAGCTGCCGGAGTTTGACCCGAAAAACCTGCCCGAATGGGCAGAGGAGTTTGCCGAATTTCTTTTGCTCACTGGCCAATCCCAGGTGGATGTGGCCACCAAATGCTCTCTCCTGAAGCGATCATGCAAGAAGAAATTTTTGCAAAAACAGGTGAAGCAGATTGTAAAAACCTGTTCAACCTGGGCTGAGGTACTCCAGAGGTTGGAGAAAACATTCCCCGTGTACGAGACAAACCTCAGTGTCCGCACGCAGATCGAGGAGCTCCCAATGCTCCCTGAATTCCCCACCGCTGCGCGAATCTCTGAGTACGTGTGTGACCTAGAGTATCTGTTCTCACGGATGAACGTAGGTTCCTATGGACCTACGGAACCCCACCTGTGGTTGGTGGGTAAGATCCCCCCCCGCACGTGGGAAAAATCGGTTACGAGGGAGGAAGGCTTGTGATGTGCACCGCTGACTGGGGTAGCTCAGGTGAGCACGCCTATTGGCACCAACTACTGGACCGTAGGACAGTGGGAAGAGTTCAACTTCCCGACGGTCCTATTTATGTGCCTGAGGACTCAGACACAGCCATGCAGGCCCCTGAATGGGCCAGTTTCCTGTCCATCGTCGATGGATCTCTCAACCTTGTACCCTTGTGTGATCTGGATCAGTTGCTACTGAAATAGGTCATGGCCGAAAATCGTGGCCTGACCCTTTTTGATCTCAAGAAGAGATCACCTGAGCACGTCTCCGCCACACTTACAGGGTGTGAATTCCCCGATAACGATGTGAAACCTGCTGCTGTGAGGGAGGATGAGGACGATCAACTGTCTGAGATCGCCAGCACCATCCCCCCTGTTGATCCCCACTGTGTTGAGTTGAAACACAGTGCTTTTCTGGCCCAGCTGCTGCTGGATGAGGTAGACCTGGACACTACCTCTGGACAAGCTTCCCCTGTTGGGAAACCCGTGCTGCACATGCAGCACGCCTGCTCAGGAGAACCTGAGACCTCGAGCCCTGATGCTCGAGCGAGGCCCGCCTCTAACAACATGCCGTTGTCTGAGCATGACGCCCAGGAACTCTGGCGTCTGCTGTACCTAAGGGCTGAGGGTATTGAGCGCCAGGAACGGCTGCTATACCTCCGAGAGACCTGGAAATCCTCCATCTGGTCTGAGGAGGACGATGATTCCAACACCCTGCCTGACCCCGAGGTGCCACTCGTGTAATCACTGCACTATGGGCAGCAATGTCCCCCTGAATGGGATGACAGCTCAGTGCCTGCCGAAACTGCTGATCGGCAGAAGAAGAACGAACGTGGCAAGAGTAACCTCCATTCCGAGGAGGATTTCAAGCAGAAGATCGAGAGTCTAAACCTGGACCCCCGATTGAAGAAACTGTTGCTAACCTATGAGGAGGTGTTCGGCGCCCTGCCACCTCCCCTATCTTGTAAAAAACTGGTCCGGATGGACCTGAAGCTAAAACCGGAGTTTGAAAAGACGCGGGTGAGGCGTCGTCCATACCCCGCTCCACAGGAACAGGTTAAGGAAATCGAGCGCCAGATCCAAGAATGTATTGATGCTGGCCTCGTTGAAGAGTATAAGAAGGGGGACTACCCCCACCACTGCAGTCCCTATTTCGTGGCTGCTAAACCTGGATCGACTGCCCCGCGACTTGTTGTAGACTATGGTGAGGTCAACAAGAAGACCCAGAACCACTCAGGGAGTATTCCTAACATGGAAAACACCCTGGAGCGTATTGCCAAGTGCACGTATAAAACTAAGATGGACAAACGCAGTGGTTTCTGGCAGGTTGACCTGACCGCCGCAGCCCAGGAACTGCTGGCGTTTATAACCCCTAAGGGTCGTGTGTTCAAGTGGAAGGTTATGCCTTTTGGGGTAGCCAACGCCCCGGCACTCTTTCAAGAACTGATGAACTAAATTTTGTACATACTGAGGCGCAGACCTCTAGTGCAGGAGCTAATCTCCCGGGGTGCAGAAATGGAGGCCCACATCGATGATGTGAGTTTGGGTACCAATACCCAAGAGGACCATGTCCTTCTCCTCCGTGAGTTTTTCATTGTGTGTCAGGAAAACCATCTCCGGATCAAACTCGAGAAGTGCGAGTTTATGAAAGAGGAGATGGACTGCCTAGGTTTCGATGTGGGGTATGGCTCGTGGAAACCAGCCGCTTCTAAGATGCAGCCCCTACAGGACATGCAGATTCGCGATGACCCTAAGAAGGGTCTACACGATGTGAGGAGTTTCGTGGGCACCTGTAACTTCTATAGGCGGCACATCCACAACTTTACCTACTCTTCTGCCCTCCTGACTGACCTGATCAAGAAAACTACTCCCTGGAGGTGGACCTCCAGAGAAGAAGAGTGTTTCCAAGAGTTGAAGAAGAAGATCGCCTCCTCCAACTGCCTGGGTGTACCTCGCCCTAAGGGTGAGATTGTCCTGATCACTGATGCCAGTGATGTAGGGGGGGGGGGGTGGAACTATCTACCAATGGCAAGAGCTTAACCCAGCTGAACTGGCTCATTGCCATTATCGTACCACTGGACTGAGCCGTGATGGTTCCCTGAAACACGACTATCCTTCCAGTGAATGGCGACTGGTGCCTCTGGGTCACTGGAATTGGAAATGGAACCAGGCACGTTCCAACTACAGTACCTATGACCAGGAACTCCTGGCTGGTATGCTGGTTCTTTCTTCCCAATCCCGACTCTTAGGTTCTAACCCTATAGTCTGGCTATGTGACCAGGAACCGGTGAAGTCCTTTCAGAAGGGCCCTCCACCGCAGAAAGCAAAACTAAAACGATGGTGGACCTACCTCAGTCAGTTCAGACTGACTGTCCACCATATCCCTGGTATAAAGAATGAACTGTCTGACTAAGTATCGCGCAACAACTTCGATGCGCTCATAGGAGAGAGCTCAGAGGCTCTTGCTAAAGAGGCCTTCCAGCGAATGGACGTGCAGCTGGACCTGTCTATGCGCACGGCCGGAGTCCTCGAGGGTTGGAGCCTAACCGACTATCAGTCAGAGTATAAAGAGATTCTCCATACCCTCAGCACTGGTCTCGAACCCCGTGTCATTGACGGGCACCAGTGGTATAAAAATAACCAGTACCTCTTCTATGAGGACCGCATAGTCGTGCCAGAGGCACGGCTCGATGGATGCCTGCAATGGGCCCATCTCAGTTCAGGACACACTGGGGGTAACCGCTCAGTGGAGTTCTTTCGGGAGTGCTTTTACTCTAACCTAACGCTGACTGGGCTGAGGGCCCGTATGCTGACCATTGTTGATGCTTGTGAGTGTCACGCCAGCAAGCAAAGCGACAGTAGGGACAGGGGCCTGATTTCCAGCTTGCCCATACCCTACTGCACTAACTCTCTACTCTACGTGGATTTCATCCCGGGCCTACCTCGCTTTGGTGGCTATGATAGCTGCCTAGGTGTCACCTGTGGCTTGTCCCGCTTCACTCGTGTGTTTCCTTGCAACAAGAAAATCACAGGTGAGCAGACGGTGAAACTATTGGTCGAACAGTGGTTCGAACCCTATGGGGCACCTAAAGAGGTGCACTCTGATGAGGACGTACGCATCCGCATTGACACTGGATGATACAAGCGGGTGTTGAACGCCCTCAATGTAGAGGTAACCACAGGTGTGCCCTATACCCACACATCTAACCCTCTGTGTGAGAGACAGAACCGTGTGGTGGAACAAAACCTGAGAATCCTGATGAAACATGAGCGTAATAAAGATTGGGTACGTCTTGTACCCTGGGCAGTACTAACCAGGAACTCTCAGAGGAGTTCATACACTGGTTTCACCCCCGATGAACTGTTTCATGGAGGTAGACCTGCTTGGTTTTTCAAAACCCCCTCTCCTGAGGACTTCAAGAGTCCTGTTGGGGACTGGTCGGAACACAAGCAGGCTATCGCTAACCAGGCGGGTACTAACCTGAGGCATGTCCGTGAGCCTGAACTGATGTCCCCATGGATGTCCTCATTGATGTCCCCATTGATGTCCCCATGGATGTCCCCATGGATGTCCCCATGGATGTCCCCATGGATGTCCCCATTGATGTCCCCATGGATGTCCCCATGGATGTCCCCATGGATGTCCCCATGGATGTCCCCATGGATGTCCCCATGGATGTCCCCATTGATGTCCCCATTGATGTCCCCATGGATGTCCCCATTGATGTCCCCATGGATGTCCCCATGGATGTCCCCATGGATGTCCCCATTGATGTCCCCATGGATGTCCCCATGGATGTCCCCATTGATGTCCCAATGGATGTCCCCATGGATGTCCCCATGGATGTCCCCATGGATGTCCCCATTGATGTCCCCATGGATGTCTCCATGGATGTCCCATTGATGTCCCCATTGATGTCCCCATGGATGTCCCCATTGATGTCCCCATTGATGTCCCCATGGATGTCCCCATTGATGTCCCCATGGATGTCCCCATGGATGTCCCCACGGATGTCCCCATGGATGTCCCCATGGATGTCCCCATGGATGTCCCCATGGATGTCCCCACGGATGTCCCCATGGATGTCCCCATGGATGTCCCCATGGATATCCCCACGGATGGCCCCATGGATGTCCCCATGGATGTCCCCCATGGATGTCCCCATGGATGGCCCTATGGATGTCCCATTGATGTCCCCATTGATGTCTCCATTGATGTCCCCATGGATGTCCCCATTGATGTCCCCATTGATGGCCCCATTGATGTCCCCATGGATGTCCCCATGGATGTCCCCATGGATGTCCCCATGGATGTCCCCATGGATGTCCCCATGGATGTCCCCATTGATGTCCCCATTGATGTCCCCATGGATGTCCCCATGGATGTCCCCATGGATGTCCCCATGGATGTCCCCATTGATGTCCCCATGGATGTCCCCATGGATGTCCCCATGGATGTCCCCATTGATGTCCCCATGGATGTCCCCATTGATGTCCCCATGGATGTCCCCATGGATGTCCCGATGGATGTCCCCATGGATGTCCCCATGGATGTCCCCATGGATGTCCCCATTGATGTCCCCATTGATGTCCCCATTGATGTCCCCATGGATGTCCCCATGGATGTCCCCATGGATGTCCCCATGGATGTCCCCATGGATGTCCCCATGGATGTCCCCATTGATGTCCCCATTGATGTCCCCATGGATGTCCCCATTGATGTCCCCATGGATGGCCCCATGGATGTCCCCATTGATGTCCCCATGGATGTCCCCATGGATGTCCCCATGGATGTCCCCATGGATGTCCCCATGGATCTCCCCATGGATGTCCCCATGGATGTCCCCATTGATGTCCCCATGGATGGCCCCATGGATGTCCCCATGGATGTCCCCATGGATGTCCCCATGGATGTCCCCATTGATCTCCCCATGGATGGCCCCATGGATGTCCCAATTGATGTCCCCGTGGATGTCCCCATGGATGTCCCCATGGAAGTCCCCATTGATGTCCCCATTGATGTCCCCATGGATGTCCCCATGGATGTCCCCATTGATGTCGCCATGGATGTCCCGATTGATGTCCCCATGGATGGCCCCATGGATGTCCCCATTGATGTCCCCATGGATGTCCCCATGGATGTCCCCATTGATGTCCCCATTGCTGTCCCCATGGATGTCCCCATTGATGTCCCCATGGATGTCCCCATTGATGTCCCCATGGATGTCCCCATGGATATCCCCATTGATGTCCCCATGGATGTCCCCATGGATGTCCCCATGGATGTCCCCATGGAAGTCCCCATGGAAGTCCCCATTGATGTCCCCATTGATGTCCCCATGGATGTCCCCATGGATGTCCCCATGGATGTCCCCATGGATGTCCCCATGGATGTCCCCATGGATGTCCCCATTGATGTCCCCATGGATGTCCCCATTGATGTCCCCATGGATGTCCCCATTGATGTCCCCATGGATGTCCCCACGGATGTCCCCATGGATGTCCCCATGGATGTCCCCATGGATGTCCCCATTGATGTCCCCATGGATATCCCCATGGATGTCCCCATTGCTGTCCCCATTGATGTCCCCATGGATGTCCCCATTGATGTCCCCATGGATGTCCCCATTGATGTCCCCATTGATGTCCCCATGGATGTCCTCATTGATGTCCCCATTGATGTCCCCATGGATGTCCCCAATGGATGTCCCCATGGATGTCCCCAATGGATGTCCCCATGGATGTCCCCATTGATGTCCCCATGGATGGCCCCATGGATGTCCCCATGGATGTCCCCATTGATGTCCCCATGGATATCCCCATGGATGTCCCCATTGATGTCCCCATTGATGTCCCCATGGATGTCCCCATTGATGTCCCCATGGATGTCCCCATTGATGTCCCCATGGATGTCCCCATGGATGTCCCCATGGATGTCCCCATGGATGTCCCCATTGATGTCCCCATGGATGTCCCCATGGATGTCCCCATGGATGTCCCCATTGACGTCCCCATGGATGTCCCCATTGATGTCCCCATGGATGTCCCCATGGATGTCCCCATGGATGGCCCCATTGATGTCCCCATGGATGTCCCCATGGATGTCCCCATGGATGTCCCCATGGATGTCCCCATTGATGTCCCCATGGATGCCCCCATTGATGTCCCCATTGCTGTCCCCATGGATGTCCCCATTGATGTCCCCATTGATGTCCCCATTGATGTCCCCATGGATGTCCCCATGGATGTCCCCATGGATGTCCCCATGGATGTCCCCATTGATGTCCCCATGGATGTCCCCATTGATGTCCCCATTGATGTCCCCATTGATGTCCCCATTGATGTCCCCATTGATGTCCCCATGGATGTCCCCATTGATGTCCCCATGGATGTCCCCATGGATGTCCCCATTGATGTCCCCATTGATGTCCCCATTGATGTCCCCATTGATGTCCCCATGGATATCCCCATGGATGTCCCCATTGATGTCCCCATTGATGTCCCCATGGATGTCCCCATTGATGTCCCCATGGATGTCCCCATGGATGTCCCCATGGATGTCCCCATTGATGTCCCCATTGATGTCCCCATTGATGTCCCCATGGATGTCCCCATGGATGTCCCCATGGATGTCCCCATGGATGTCCCCATGGATGTCCCCATGGATGTCCCCATGGATGTCCCCATGGATGTCCCCATTCATGTCCCCATTGATGTCCCCATGGATGTCCCCATGGATGTCCCCATGGATGTCCCCATGGATGTCCCCATTGATGTCCCCATTGATGTCCCCATGGATGTCCCCATGGATGTCCCCATTGATGTCCCCATGGATGTCCCCATTGATGTCCCCATGGATGTCCCCATGGATGTCCCGATGGATGTCCCCATGGATGTCCCCATGGATGTCCCCATGGATGTCCCCATTGATGTCCCCATTGATGTCCCCATGGATGTCCCCATGGATGTCCCCATGGATGTCCCCATGGATGTCCCCATGGATGTCCCCATGGATGTCCCCATTGATGTCCCCATGGATGTCCCCATTGATGTCCCCATTGATGTCCCCATGGATGTCCCCATGGATGTCCCCATGGATGTCCCCATGGATGTCCCCATGGATGTCCCCATGGATGTCCCCATGGATGTCCCCATGGATGTCCCCATGGATGTCCCCATTGATGTCCCCATTGATGTCCCCATTGATGTCCCCGTGGATGTCCCCATGGATGTCCCCATGGAAGTCCCCATTGATGTCCCCATTGATGTCCCCATGGATGTCCCCATGGATGTCCCCATGGATGTCCCCATTGATGTCGCCATGGATGTCCCGATTGATGTCCCCATGGATGGCCCCATGGATGTCCCCATTGATGTCCCCATGGATGTCCCCATGGATGTCCCCATTGATGTCCCCATTGCTGTCCCCATTGATGTCCCCATTGATGTCCCCATGGATGTCCCCATTGATGTCCCCATTGATGTCCCCATTGATGTCCCCATGGATGTCCCCATGGATATCCCCATTGATGTCCCCATTGATGTCCCCATGGATGTCCCCATGGATGTCCCCATGGAAGTCCCCATGGAAGTCCCCATTGATGTCCCCATGGATGTCCCCATGGATGTCCCCATGGATGTCCCGATGGATGTCCCCATTGATGTCCCCATGGATGTCCCCATTGATGTCCCCATGGATGTCCCCATTGATGTCCCCATGGATGTCCCCACGGATGTCCCCATGGATGTCCCCATGGATGTCCCCATGGATGTCCCCATTGATGTCCCCATGGATATCCCCATGGATGTCCCCATTGATGTCCCCATTGATGTCCCCATGGATGTCCCCATGGATGTCCCCATGGATGTCCCCATTGATGTCCCCATTGATGTCCCCATGGATGTCCCCATGGATGTCCTCATTGATGTCCCCATCGATGTCCCCATGGATGTCCCCAATGGATGTCCCCATGGATGTCCCCAATGGATGTCCCCATGGATGTCCCCATTGATGTCCCCATGGATGGCCCCATTGATGTCCCCATGGATGTCCCATTGATGTCCCCATGGATATCCCCATGGATGTCCCCATTGATGTCCCCATTGATGTCCCCATGGATGTCCCCATTGATGTCCCCATGGATGTCCCCATTGATGTCCCCATGGATGTCCCCATGGATGTCCCCATGGATGTCCCCATGGATGTCCCCATTGATGTCCCCATGGATGTCCCCATGGATGTCCCCATGGATGTCCCCATTGATGTCCCCATGGATGTCCCCATTGATGTCCCCATGGATGTCCCCATGGATGTCCCCATGGATGGCCCCATTGATGTCCCCATGGATGTCCCCATGGATGTCCCCATGGATGTCCCCATGGATGTCCCCATTGATGTCCCCATGGATGCCCCCATTGATGTCCCCATTGCTGTCCCCATGGATGTCCCCATTGATGTCCCCATTGATGTCCCCATGGATGTCCCCATGGATGTCCCCATGGACGTCCCCATGGATGTCCCCATGGATGTCCCCATTGATGTCCCCATGGATGTCCCCATTGATGTCCCCATTGATGTCCCCATTGATGTCCCCATTGATGTCCCCATTGATGTCCCCATGGATGTCCCCATTGATGTCCCCATGGATGTCCCCATGGATGTCCCCATTGATGTCCCCATGGATGTCCCCATTGATGTCCCCATGGATGTCCCCATTGATGTCCCCATGGATGTCCCCATTGATGTCCCCATTGATGTCCCCATGGATGTCCCCATTGATGTCCCCATGGATGTCCCCATGGATGTCCCCATGGATGTCCCCATGGATGTCCCCATGGATGTCCCCATGGATGTCCCCATGGATGTCCCCATGGATGTCCCCATGGATGTCCCCATGGATGTCCCCATGGATGTCCCCATGGATGTCCCCATGGATGTCCCCATGGATGTCCCCATGGATGTCCCCATGGATGTCCCCATGGATGTCCCCATTGATGTCCCCATTGATGTCCCCATGGATGTCCCCATGGATGTCCCCATGGATGTCCCCATGGATGTCCCCATGGATGTCCCCATGGATGTCCCCATTGATGTCCCCATGGATGTCCCCATGGATGTCCCCATGGATGTCCCCATGGATGTCCCCATTGATGTCCCCATTGATGTCCCCATTGATGTCCCCATGGATGTCCCCATGGATGTCCCCATGGATGTCCCCATGGATGTCCCCATGGATGTCCCCATGGATGTCCCCATGGATGTCCCCATGGATGTCCCCATGGATGTCCCCATGGATGTCCCCATGGATGTCCCCATGGATGTCCCCATGGATGTCCCCATTGATGTCCCCATTGATGTCTTCATTGATGTCCCCATGGATGTCCCCATTGATGTCCCCATGGATGTCCCCATGGATGTCCCCATGGATGTCCCCATGGATGTCCCCATGGATGTCCCCATGGATGTCCCCATTGATGTCCCCATTGATGTCCCCATTGATGTCCCCATGGATGTCCCCATTGATGTCCCCATGGATGTCCCCATTGATGTCCCCATTGATGTCCCCATGGATGTCCCCATTGATGTCCCCATGGATGTCCCCATGGATGTCCCCATGGATGTCCCCATTGATGTCCCCATGGATGTCCCCATTGATGTCCCCATGGATGTCCCCATGGTTGTCCCCATGGATGTCCCCATTGATGTCCCCATGGATGTCCCCATTGATGTCCCCATGGATGTCCCCATTGATGTCCCCATTGATGTCCCCATGGATGTCCCCATGGATGTCCCCATGGATGTCCCCATGGATGTCCCCATGGATGTCCCCATGGATGTCCCCATGGATGTCCCCATGGATGTCCCCATTGATGTCCCCATGGATGTCCCCATGGATGTCCCCATGGATGTCCCCATGGATGTCCCCATGGATGTCCCCATGGATGTCCCCATTGATGTCCCCATTGATGTCCCCATTGATGTCCCCATGGATGTCCCCATGGATGTCCCCATGGATGTCCCCATGGATGTCCCCATGGATGTCCCCATGGATGTCCCCATGGATGTCCCCATGGATGTCCCCATGGATGTCCCCATGGATGTCCCCATGGATGTCCCCATGGATGTCCCCATGGATGTCCCCATTGATGTCCCCATTGATGTCTTCATTGATGTCCCCATGGATGTCCCCATTGATGTCCCCATGGATGTCCCCATGGATGTCCCCATGGATGTCCCCATGGATGTCCCCATGGATGTCCCCATGGATGTCCCCATGGATGTCCCCATGGATGTCCCCATGGATGTCCCCATTGATGTCCCCATTGATGTCCCCATGGATGTCCCCATTGATGTCCCCATGGATGTCCCCATTGATGTCCCCATTGATGTCCCCATGGATGTCCCCATTGATGTCCCCATGGATGTCCCCATGGATGTCCCCATGGATGTCCCCATTGATGTCCCCATGGATGTCCCCATTGATGTCCCCATGGATGTCCCCATGGTTGTCCCCATGGATGTCCCCATTGATGTCCCCATGGATGTCCCCATTGATGTCCCCATGGATGTCCCCATTGATGTCCCCATTGATGTCCCCATGGATGTCCCCATGGATGTCCCCATGGATGTCCCCATGGATGTCCCCATGGATGTCCCCATGGATGTCCCCATGGATGTCCCCATGGATGTCCCCATTGATGTCCCCATTGATGTCCCCATTGATGTCCCCATGGATGTCCCCATTGATGTCCCCATGGATGTCCCCATTGATGTCCCCATTGATGTCCCCATGGATGTCCCCATTGATGTCCCCATTGATGTCCCCATTGATGTCCCCATGGATGTCCCCATTGATGTCCCCATGGATGTCCCCATGGATGTCCCCATGGATGTCCCCATGGATGTCCCCATGGATGTCCCCATGGATGTCCCCATGGATGTCCCCATTGATGTCCCCATTGATGTCCCCATGGATGTCCCCATTGATGTCCCCATGGATGTCCCCATTGATGTCCCCATTGATGTCCCCATGGATGTCCCCATTGATGTCCCCATGGATGTCCCCATGGATGTCCCCATGGATGTCCCCATTGATGTCCCCATGGATGTCCCCATTGATGTCCCCATGGATGTCCCCATGGATGTCCCCATGGATGTCCCCATTGATGTCCCCATGGATGTCCCCATTGATGTCCCCATGGATGTCCCCATGGATGTCCCCATGGATGTCCCCATGGATGTCCCCATGGATGTCCCCATTGATGTCCCCATGGATGTCCCCATTGATGTCCCCATGGATGTCCCCATGGATGTCCCCATGGATGTCCCCATTGATGTCCCCATTGCACTACTGTCGAAATAGGGATTTTACGACGCGTCGGGCCCCGACACCTCCCGACGCGTCGTACATCCCCGACGCGTCGGGCCCCGACACCTTGTACGACACTGTACGACGCGTCGTACATCCCCGACGCGTCGGGCCCCGACGCCTTGTACGACACTGTACGACGTGTCGTACAGTGTCTTAAGCAACACTCTGCCCCCCCCCCTCTCTTAAGCAACACTCTGCCCCCCCCCCCCCTCTCTTAAGCAACACTCTGCCCCCCCCTTCTATTAAGCAACACTCTGCACAGGGGGAGGGCGGTCTGGGGTCTGTAGACACTGTGCACCACAGGTAGACGCGGCCTGCTAATTGTAGACACTGTCGGCATGTTGTAGACGCGAAGTGCCAATATTTGGGAAGGGGGCCGAAGGCCCCCTTCCCCCAAGACGGTCCGCTGCCATCGTTTACCCGCCTAGAGGGGGAGGGCGGTCGTACTATGTCGTACTGTGTCGTACGGTGTTGGTGCTGTACGACGCCTTGTACGACACTGTACGACGCGTCGTACGCTCCCGACGCGTCGGGCCCCGACGCCTTGTACGACGCCCCGACGCGTCGTACAATGCATTTCCGACAGCACTCCCCCATTGATGTCCCCATTGATGTCCCCATTGATGCCCCCATTGATGTCCCCATGGATGTCCCCATGGATGTCCCCATGGATGTCCCCATGGATGTCCCCATTGATGTCCCCATGGATGTCCCCATGGATGTCCCCATTGATGTCCCCATTGATGTCCCCATGGATGTCCCCATGGATGTCCCCATGGATGTCCCCATTGATGTCCCCATTGATGTCCCCATTGATGTCCCCATGGATGTCCCCATGGATGTCCCCATGGATGTCCCCATTGATGTCCCCATGGATGTCCCCATGGATGTCCCCATGGATGTCCCCATTGATGTCCCCATTGATGTCCCCATGGATGTCCCCATGGATGTCCCCATGGATGTCCCCATGGATGTCCCCATTGATGTCCCCATGGATGTCCCCATGGAAGTCCCCATTGATGTCCCCATGGATGTCCCCATTGATGTCCCCATTGATGTCCCCATTGATGTCCCCATGGATGTCCCCATGGATGTCCCCATTGATGTCCCCATGGATGTCCCCATGGATGTCCCCATTGATGTCCCCATGGATGTCCCCATGGATGTCCCCATGGATGTCCCCATTGATGTCCCCATGGATGTCCCCATTGATGTCCCCATGGATGTCCCCATTGATGTCCCCATGGATGTCCCCATGGATGTCCCCATTGATGTCCCCATGGATGTCCCCATTGATGTCCCCATGGATGTCCCCATGGATGTCCCCATGGATGTCCCCATGGATGTCCCCATGGATGTCCCCATGGATGTCCCCATTGATGTCCCCATTGATGTCCCCATTGATGTCCCCATGGATGTCCCCATGGATGTCCCCATGGATGTCCCCATTGATGTCCCCACGGATGTCCCCATGGATGTCCCCATGGATGTCCCCATTGATGTCCCCATGGATGTCCCCATGGATGTCCCCATGGATGTCCCCATGGATGTCCCCATGGATGTCCCCATTGATGTCCCCATGGATGTCCCCATGGATGTCCCCATGGATGTCCCCATGGATGTCCCCATGGATGTCCCCATGGATGTCCCCATGGATGTCCCCATTGATGTCACCATGGATGTCCCCATGGATGTCCCCATTGATGTCCCCATGGATGTCCCCATGGATGTCCCCATGGATGTCCCCATGGATGTCCCCATTGATGTCCCCATTGATGTCCCCATGGATGTCCCCATGGATGTCCCCATGGATGTCCCCATGGATGTCCCCATTGATGTCCCCATGGATGTCCCCATGGATGTCCCCGTGGATGTCCCCATGGATGTCCCCATGGATGTCCCCATTGATGTCCCCATGGATGTCCCCATGGATGTCCCCATGGATGTCCCCATGGATGTCCCCATTGATGTCCCCATGGATGTCCCCATTGATGTCCCCATTGATGTCCCCATGGATGTCCCCATTGATGTCCCCATGGATGTCCCCATGGATGTCCCCATGGATGTCCCCATGGATGTCCCCATTGATGTCCCCATGGATGTCCCCATTGATGTCCCCATGGATGTCCCCATTGATGTCCCCATGGATGTCCCCATGGATGTCCCCATGGATGTCCCCATGGATGTCCCCATTGATGTCCCCATGGATGTCCCCATGGATGTCCCCATGGATGTCCCCATGGATGTCCCCATTGATGTCCCCATGGATGTCCCCATTGATGTCCCCATGGATGTCCCCATGGATGTCCCCATGGATGTCCCCATGGATGTCCCCATTGGGGTCCCCATGGATGTCCACATGGATGTCCCCATGGATGTCCCCATTGATGTCCCCATTGATGTCCCCATGGATGTCCCCATGGATATCCCCATGGATGTCCCCATGGATGTCCCCATGGATGTCCCCATGGATGTCCCCATTGATGTCCCCATGGATGTCCCCATTGATGTCCCCATGGATGTCCACATTGATGTCCCCATGGATGTCCCCATGGATGTCCACATGGATGTCCCCATGGATGTCCCCATGGATGTCCCCATGGATGTCCCCATTGATGTCCCCATGGATGTCCCCATGGATGTCCCCATGGATGTCCCCATGGATGTCCCCATTGATGTCCCCATGGATGTCCCCATGGATGTCCCCATGGATGTCCCCATGGATGTCCCCATTGATGTCCCCATGGATGTCCCCATGGATGTCCCCATGGATGTCCCCATGGATGTCCCCATGGATGTCCCCATGGATGTCCCCATGGATGTCCCCATGGATGTCCCCATGGATGTCCCCATGGATGTCCCCATTGATGTCCCCATTGATGTCCCCATTGATGTCCCCATGGATGTCCCCATGGATGTCCCCATGGATGTCCCCATGGATGTCCCCATGGATGTCCCCATGGATGTCCCCATTGATGTCCCCATGGATGTCCCCATGGATGTCCCCATGGATGTCCCCATGGATGTCCCCATGGATGTCCCCATGGATGTCCCCATTGATGTCCCCATTGATGTCCCCATTGATGTACCAATGGATGTCCCCATGGATGTCCCCATGGATGTCCCCATGGATGTCCCCATGGATGTCCCCATGGATGTCCCCATGGATGTCCCCATTGATGTCCCCATTGATGTCCCCATGGATGTCCCCATGGATGTCCCCATTGATGTCCCCATGGATGTCCCCATGGATGTCCCCATGGATGTCCCCATGGATGTCCCCATTGATGTCCCCATTGATGTCCCCATTGATGTCCCCATGGATGTCCCCATGGATGTCCCCATTGATGTCCCCATGGATGTCCCCATGGATGTCCCCATGGATGTCCCCATGGATGTCCCCATTGATGTCCCCATGGATGTCCCCATTGATGTCCCCATGGATGTCCCCATGGATGTCCCCATGGATGTCCCCATGGATGTCCCCATTGATGTCCCCATGGATGTCCCCATTGATGTCCCCATGGATGTCCCCATTGATGTCCCCATGGATGTCCCCATGGATGTCCCCATGGATGTCCCCATGGATGTCCCCATTGATGTCCCCATGGATGTCCCCATGGATGTCCCCATGGATGTCCCCATGGATGTCCCCATTGATGTCCCCATTGATGTCCCCATGGATGTCCCCATTGATGTCCCCATGGATGTCCCCATGGATGTCCCCATGGATATCCCCATGGATGTCCCCATGGATGTCCCCATGGATGTCCCCATGGATGTCCCCATTGATGTCCCCATGGATGTCCCCATGGATGTCCCCATGGATGTCCCCATGGATGTCCCCATTGATGTCCCCATGGATGTCCCCATGGATGTCCCCATGGATGTCCCCATGGATGTCCACATGGATGTCCCCATGGATGTCCCCATTGATGTCCCCATTGATGTCCCCATGGATGTCCCCATGGATATCCCCATGGATGTCCCCATGGATGTCCCCATGGATGTCCCCATGGATGTCCCCATGGATGTCCCCATTGATGTCCCCATGGATGTCCCCATTGATGTCCCCATGGATGTCCACATTGATGTCCCCATGGATGTCCCCATGGATGTCCACATGGATGTCCCCATGGATGTCCCCATGGATGTCCCCATGGATGTCCCCATTGATGTCCCCATGGATGTCCCCATGGATGTCCCCATGGATGTCCCCATGGATGTCCCCATGGATGTCCCCATGGATGTCCCCATGGATGTCCCCATGGATGTCCCCATTGATGTCCCCATGGATGTCCCCATGGATGTCCCCATGGATGTCCCCATGGATGTCCCCATGGATGTCCCCATGGATGTCCCCATGGATGTCCCCATGGATGTCCCCATGGATGTCCCCATTGATGTCCCCATTGATGTCCCCATTGATGTCCCCATGGATGTCCCCATGGATGTCCCCATGGATGTCCCCATGGATGTCCCCATGGATGTCCCCATGGATGTCCCCATTGATGTCCCCATGGATGTCCCCATGGATGTCCCCATGGATGTCCCCATGGATGTCCCCATGGATGTCCCCATGGATGTCCCCATTGATGTCCCCATTGATGTCCCCATTGATGTACCAATGGATGTCCCCATTGATGTCCCCATGGATGTCCCCATGGATGTCCCCATGGATGTCCCCATGGATGTCCCCATGGATGTCCCCATTGATGTCCCCATTGATGTCCCCATGGATGTCCCCATGGATGTCCCCATTGATGTCCCCATGGATGTCCCCATGGATGTCCCCATGGATGTCCCCATTGATGTCCCCATTGATGTCCCCATTGATGTCCCCATGGATGTCCCCATGGATGTCCCCATTGATGTCCCCATGGATGTCCCCATGGATGTCCCCATGGATGTCCCCATGGATGTCGCCATTGATGTCCCCATTGATGTCCCCATTGATGTCCCCATGGATGTCCCCATGGATGTCCCCATGGATGTCCCCATGGATGTCCCCATGGATGTCCCCATGGATGTCCCCATTGATGTCCCCATGGATGTCCCCATGGATGTCCCCATGGATGTCCCCATGGATGTCCCCATTGATGTCCCCATTGATGTCCCCATTGATGTCCCCATGGATGTCCCCATGGATGTCCCCATTGATGTCCCCATGGATGTCCCCATGGATGTCCCCATGGATGTCCCCATGGATGTCCCCATGGATGTCCCCATGGATGTCCCCATGGATGTCCCCATGGATGTCCCCATTGATGTCCCCGTTGATGTCCCCATTGATGTCCCCATGGGTGTCCCCATGGATGTCCCCATGGATGTCCCCATGGATGTCCCCATGGATGTCCCCATGGATGTCCCCATGGATGTCCCCATGGATGTCCCCATGGATGTCTCCATGGATGTCCCCATGGATGTCCCCATGGATGTCCCCATGGATGTCCCCATGGATGTCCCCATGGATGTCCCCATTGATGTCCCCATGGATGTCCCCATTGATGTCCCCATGGATGTCCCCATGGATGTCCCCATGGATGTCCCCATGGATGTCCCCATTGATGTCCCCATTGATGTCCCCATCGATGTCCCCATTGATGTCCCCATGGATGTCCCCATTGATGTCCCCATGGATGTCCCCATGGATGTCCCCATGGATGTCCCCATGGATGTCCCCATTGATGTCCCCATTGATGTCCCCATTGATGTCCCCATGGATGTCCCCATGGATGTCCCCATGGATGTCCCCATTGATGTCCCCATGGATGTCCCCATGGATGTCCCCATGGATGTCCCCATGGATGTCCCCATGGATGTCCCCATTGATGTCCCCATTGATGTCCCCATGGATGTCCCCATGGATGTCCCCATGGATGTCCCCATGGATGTCCCCATGGATGTCCCCATTGATGTCCCCATTGATGTCCCCATTGATGTCCCCATGGATGTCCCCATGGATGTCCCCATGGATGTCCCCATGGATGTCCCCATGGATGTCCCCATGGATGTCCCCATTGATGTCCCCATGGATGTCCCCATGGATGTCCCCATGGATGTCCCCATGGATGTCCCCATTGATGTCCCCATGGATGTCCCCATTGATGTCCCCATGGATGTCCCCATTGATGTCCCCATGGATGTCCCCATGGATGTCCCCATTGATGTCCCCATTGATGTCCCCATGGATGTCCCCATGGATGTCCCCATGGATGTCCCCATGGATGTCCCCATGGATGTCCCCATGGATGTCCCCATGGATGTCCCCATGGATGTCCCCATTGATGTCCCCATGGATGTCCCCATGGATGTCCCCATGGATGTCCCCATGGATGTCCCCATGGATGTCCCCATGGATGTCCCCATTGATGTCCCCTCCGATGTCCCCATTGATGTCCCCATGGATGTCCCCATTGATGTCCCCATGGATGTCCCCATTGATGTCCCCATTGATGTCCCCATGGATGTCCCCATTGATGTCCCCATGGATGTCCCCATGGATGTCCCCATGGATGTCCCCATTGATGTCCCCATGGATGTCCCCATTGATGTCCCCATTGATGTCCCCATGGATGTCCCCATGGATGTCCCCATGGATGTCCCCATGGATGTCCCCATGGATGTCCCCATGGATGTCCCCATGGATGTCCCCATGGATGTCCCCATTGATGTCCCCATTGATGTCCCCATTGATGTCCCCATGGATGTCCCCATTGATGTCCCCATGGATGTCCCCATTGATGTCCCCATTGATGTCCCCATGGATGTCCCCATTGATGTCCCCATGGATGTCCCCATGGATGTCCCCATGGATGTCCCCATTGATGTCCCCATGGATGTCCCCATTGATGTCCCCATGGATGTCCCCATGGATGTCCCCATGGATGTCCCCATTGATGTCCCCATTGCACTACTGTCGAAATAGGGATTTTACGACGCGTCGGGCCCCGACACCTCCCGACGCGTCGTACATCCCCGACGCGTCGGGCCCCGACGCCTTGTACGACACTGTACGACGTGTCGTACAGTGTCTTAAGCAACACTCTGCCCCCCCCCCCTCTCTTAAGCAACACTCTGCCCCCCCCCCCCTCTCTTAAGCAACACTCTGCCCCCCCCCTTCTATTAAGCAACACTCTGCACAGGGGGAGGGCGGTCTGGGGTCTGTAGACACTGTGCACCACAGGTAGACGCGGCCTGCTAATTGTAGACACTGTCGGCATGTTGTAGACGCGAAGTGCCAATATTTGGGAAGGGGGCCGAAGGCCCCCTTCCCCCAAGACGGTCCGCTGCCATCGTTTACCCGCCTAGAGGGGGAGGGCGGTTGTACTATGTCGTACTGTGTCGTACGGTGTTGGTGCTGTACGACACCTTGTACGACACTGTACGACGCGTCGTACATCCCCGACGCGTCGGGCTCCGACGCCTTGTACGACACTGTACGACGCGTCGTACGCTCCCGACGCGTCGGGCCCCGACGCCTTGTACGACGCCCCGACGCGTCGTACAATGCATTTCCGACAGCACTCCCCCATTGATGTCCCCATTGATGTCCCCATGGATGTCCCCATGGATGTCCCCATTGATGTCCCCATGGATGTCCCCATGGATGTCCCCATGGATGTCCCCATGGATGTCCCCATTGATGTCCCCATGGATGTCCCCATGGATGTCCCCATTGATGTCCCCATTGATGTCCCCATGGATGTCCCCATGGATGTCCCCATGGATGTCCCCATTGATGTCCCCATTGATGTCCCCATGGATGTCCCCATGGATGTCCCCATGGATGTCCCCATGGATGTCCCCATTGATGTCCCCATGGATGTCCCCATGGATGTCCCCATGGATGTCCCCATTGATGTCCCCATTGATGTCCCCATGGATGTCCCCATGGATGTCCCCATTGATGTCCCCATGGATGTCCCCATGGATGTCCCCATGGATGTCCCCATGGATGTCCCCATTGATGTCCCCATGGATGTCCCCATGGATGTCCCCATGGATGTCCCCATTGATGTCCCCATGGATGTCCCCATGGAAGTCCCCATTGATGTCCCCATGGATGTCCCCATTGATGTCCCCATTGATGTCCCCATTGATGTCCCCATGGATGTCCCCATTGATGTCCCCATGGATGTCCCCATTGATGTCCCCATGGATGTCCCCATGGATGTCCCCATTGATGTCCCCATGGATGTCCCCATTGATGTCCCCATGGATGTCCCCATGGATGTCCCCATGGATGTCCCCATGGATGTCCCCATTGATGTCCCCATTGATGTCCCCATGGATGTCCCCATTGATGTCCCCATGGATGTCCCCATGGATGTCCCCATGGATGTCCCCATGGATGTCCCCATTGATGTCCCCATTGATGTCCCCATTGATGTCCCCATGGATGTCCCCATGGATGTCCCCATGGATGTCCCCATTGATGTCCCCACGGATGTCCCCATGGATGTCCCCATGGATGTCCCCATTGATGTCCCCATTGATGTCCCCATGGATGTCCCCATGGATGTCCCCATGGATGTCCCCATGGATGTCCCCATGGATGTCCCCATTGATGTCCCCATGGATGTCCCCATGGATGTCCCCATGGATGTCCCCATTGATGTCCCCATGGATGTCCCCATGGATGTCCCCATTGATGTCCCCATGGATGTCCCCATGGATGTCCCCATGGATGTCCCCATTGATGTCCCCATGGATGTCCCCATGGATGTCCCCATGGATGTCCCCATGGATGTCCCCATGGATGTCCCCATTGATGTCCCCATGGATGTCCCCATGGATGTCCCCATGGATGTCCCCATGGATGTCCCCATTGATGTCCCCATGGATGTCCCCATGGATGTCCCCATGGATGTCCCCATGGATGTCCCCATGGATGTCCCCATGGATGGCCCCATGGATGTCCCCATGGATGTCCCCATGGATGTCCCCATGGATGTCCCCATGGATGTCCCCATGGATGTCCCCATGGATGTCCCCATTGATGTCCCCATGGATGTCCCCATGGATGTCCCCATTGATGTCCCCATGGATGTCCCCATGGATGTCCCCATGGATGTCCCCATGGATGTCCCCATTGATGTCCCCATGGATGTCCCCATGGATGTCCCCATGGATGTCCCCATTGATGTCCCCATGGATGTCCCCACGGATGTCCCCATGGATGTCCCCATGGATGTCCCCATTGATGTCCCCATGGATGTCCCCATTGATGTCCCCATGGATGTCCCCATGCATGTCCCCATGGATGTCCCCATGGATGTCCCCATTGATGTCCCCATGGATGTCCCCATGGATGTCCCCATGGATGTCCCCATGGATGTCCCCGTGGATGTCCCCATGGATGTCCCCATGGATGTCCCCATGGATGTCCCCATGGATGTCCCCATTGATGTCCCCATGGATGTCCCCATGGATGTCCCCATGGATGTCCCCATGGATGTCCCCATGGATGTCCCCATGGATGTCCCCATTGATGTCCCCATGGATGTCCCCATGGATGTCCCCATGGATGTCCCCATTGATGTCCCCATGGATGTCCACATGGATGTCCCCATGGATGTCCCCATTGATGTCCCCATTGATGTCCCCATGGATGTCCCCATGGATATCCCCATGGATGTCCCCATGGATGTCCCCATGGATGTCCCCATGGATGTCCCCATTGATGTCCCCATGGATGTCCCCATGGATGTCCCCATGGATGTCCACATTGATGTCCCCATGGATGTCCCCATTGATGTCCCCATGGATGTCCCCATGGATGTCCCCATGGATGTCCCCATTGATGTCCCCACGGATGTCCCCATGGATGTCCCCATGGATGTCCCCATGGATGTCCCCATTGATGTCCCCATTGATGTCCCCATTGATGTCCCCATGGATGTCCCCATGGATGTCCCCATGGATGTCCCCATGGATGTCCCCATGGATGTCCCCATTGATGTCCCCACGGATGTCCCCATGGATGTCCCCATGGATGTCCCCATTGTGTCCCCATTGATGTCCCCATGGATGTCCCCATGGATGTCCCCATGGATGTCCCCATGGATGTCCCCATGGATGTCCCCATGGATGTCCCCATGGATGTCCCCATGGATGTCCCCATGGATGTCCCCATGGATGTCCCCATGGATGTCCCCATGGATGTCCCCATGGATGTCCCCATGGATGTCCCCATGGATGTCCCCATTGATGTCCCCATGGATGTCCACATTGATGTCCCCATGGATGTCCCCATGGATGTCCACATGGATGTCCCCATGGATGTCCCCATTGATGTCCCCATTGATGTCCCCATTGATGTCCCCATGGATGTCCACATGGATGTCCCCATGGATGTCCCCATGGATGTCCCCATGGAAGTCCCCATTGATGTCCCCATGGATGTCCCCATTGATGTCCCCATTGATGTCCCCATTGATGTCCCCATTGATGTCCCCATGGATGTCCCCATGGATGTCCCCATTGATGTCCCCATGGATGTCCCCATGGATGTCCCCATGGATGTCCCCATTGATGTCCCCATGGATGTCCCCATGGATGTCCACATGGATGTCCCCATGGATGTCCCCATTGATGTCCCCATTGATGTCCCCATTGATGTCCCCATGGATGTCCACATGGATGTCCCCATGGATGTCCCCATTGATGTCCCCATGGATGTCCCCATGGATGTCCCCATGGATGTCCCCATGGATGTCCCCATGGATGTCCCCATTGATGTCCCCATGGATGTCCACATTGATGTCCCCATGGATGTCCCCATGGATGTCCACATGGATGTCCCCATGGATGTCCCCATTGATGTCCCCATTGATGTCCCCATTGATGTCCCCATGGATGTCCACATGGATGTCCCCATGGATGTCCCCATGGATGTCCCCATGGAAGTCCCCATTGATGTCCCCATGGATGTCCCCATTGATGTCCCCATTGATGTCCCCATTGATGTCCCCATTGATGTCCCCATGGATGTCCCCATTGATGTCCCCATGGATGTCCCCATGGATGTCCCCATTGATGTCCCCATGGATGTCCCCATGGATGTCCCCATTGATGTCCCCATGGATGTCCCCATTGATGTCCCCATTGATGTCCCCATTGATGTCCCCATTGATGTCCCCATGGATGTCCCCATGGATGTCCCCATTGATGTCCCCATGGATGTCCCCATGGATGTCCCCATGGATGTCCCCATGGATGTCCCCATGGATGTCCCCATGGATGTCCCCATGGATGTCCCCATGGATGTCCCCATGGATGTCCCCATGGATGTCCCCATGGATGTCCCCATGGATGTCCCCATGGATGTCCCCATGGATGTCCCCATGGATGTCCCCATGGATGTCCCCATTGATGTCCCCATTGATGTCCCCATGGATGTCCCCATGGATGTCCCCATGGATGTCCCCATGGATGTCCCCATGGATGTCCCCATTGATGTCCCCATGGATGTCCCCATGGATGTCCCCATGGATGTCCCCATGGATGTCCCCATGGATGTCCCCATGGATGTCCCCATGGATGTCCCCATTGATGTCCCCATGGATGTCCCCATTGATGTCCCCATTGATGTCCCCATGGATGTCCCGATTGATGTCCCCATGGATGTCCCCATGGATGTCCCCATGGATGTCCCCATTGATGTCCCCATGGATGTCCCCATTGATGTCCCCATGGATGTCCCCATGGATGTCCCCATGGATGTCCCCATGGATGTCCCCATTGATGTCCCCATGGATGTCCCCATGGATGTCCCCATGGATGTCCCCATGGATGTCCCCATTGATGTCCCCATGGATGTCCCCATTGATGTCCCCATGGATGTCCCCATGGATGTCCCCATGGATGTCCCCATGGATGTCCCCATTGATGTCCCCATGGATGTCCACATGGATGTCCCCATTAATGTCCCCATTGATGTCCCCATTGATGTCCCCATTGATGTCCCCATGGATGTCCACATGGATGTCCCCATTGATGTCCCCATTGATGTCCCCATGGATGTCCCCATGGATGTCCCCATGGAAGTCCCCATGGAAGTCCCCATGGATGTCCCCATTGATGTCCCCATGGATGTCCCCATGGATGTCCCCATGGATGTCCCCATTGATGTCCCCATGGATGTCCCCATGGATGTCCCCATGGATGTCCCCATTGATGTCCCCATGGATGTCCCCATGGATGTCCCCATTGATGTCCCCATGGATGTCCCCATTGATGTCCCCATTGATGTCCCCATGGATGTCCCCATTGCTGTCCCCATGGATGTCCCCATGGATGTCCCCATGGATGTCCCCATTGATGTCCCCATGGATGTCCCCATTGCTGTCCCCATGGATGTCCCCATGGATGTCCCCATGGATGTCCCCATGGATGTCCCCATGGAAGTCCCCATGGAAGTCCCCATGGATGTCCCCATTGATGTCCCCATGGATGTCCCCATTGATGTCCCCATTGATGCCCCCATTGATGTCCCCATTGATGTCCCCATGGCTGTCCCCATGGATGTCCCCATGGATGTCCCCATGGATGTCCCCATTGATGTCCCCATTGATGTCCCCATGGATGTCCCCATGGATGTCCCCATGGATGTCCCCATTGATGTCCCCATTGATGTCCCCATGGATGTCCCCATGGATGTCCCCATGGATGTCCCCATTGATGTCCCCATGGATGTCCCCATGGATGTCCCCATGGATGTCCCCATTGATGTCCCCATTGATGTCCCCATGGATGTCCCCATGGATGTCCCCATGGATGTCCCCATGGATGTCCCCATGGATGTCCCCATTGATGTCCCCATGGATGTCCCCATGGATGTCCCCATGGATGTCCCCATTGATGTCCCCATGGATGTCCCCATGGATGTCCCCATTGATGTCCCCATGGATGTCCCCATTGATGTCCCCATTGATGTCCCCATGGATGTCCCCATTGCTGTCCCCATGGATGTCCCCATGGATGTCCCCATGGATGTCCCCATGGATGTCCCCATGGATGTCCCCATGGATGTCCCCATGGATGTCCCCATGGATGTCCACATGGATGTCCCCATGGATGTCCCCATTGATGTCCCCATGGATGTCCCCATGGATGTCCCCATTGATGTCCCCATTGATGTCCCCATGGATGTCCCCATGGATGTCCCCATTGATGTCCCCATGGATGTCCCCATGGATGTCCCCATTGATGTCCCCATGGATGTCCCCATTGATGTCCCCATGGATGTCCCCATGGATGTCCCCATGGATGTCCCCATGGATGTCCCCATTGATGTCCCCATGGATGTCCCCATGGATGTCCCCATGGATGTCCCCATGGATGTCCCCATTGATGTCCCCATGGATGTCCCCATTTATGTCCCCATGGATGTCCCCATGGATTTCCCCATGGATGTCCCCATGGATGTCCCCATGGATGTCCCCATGGATGTCCACATGGATGTCCCCATGGATGTCCCCATTGATGTCCCCATTGATGTCCCCATTGATGTCCCCATGGATGTCCCCATGGATGTCCCCATGGATGTCCCCATGGATGTCCCCATGGATGTCCCCATGGATGTCCCCATGGATGTCCACATTGATGTCCCCATGGATGTCCCCATTGATGTCCACATGGATGTCCCCATGGATGTCCCCATTGATGTCCCCATTGATGTCCCCATTGATGTCCCCATGGATGTCCACATGGATGTCCCCATGGATGTCCCCATGGATGTCCCCATTGATGTCCCCATGGATGTCCCCATGGATGTCCCCATGGATGTCCCCATGGATGTCCCCATGGATGTCCCCATGGATGTCCCCATGGATGTCCCCATTGATGTCCCCATGGATGTCCACATGGATGTCCCCATGGATGTCCCCATTGATGTCCCCATGGATGTCCCCATTGATGTCCCCATGGATGTCCCCATTGATGTCCCCATTGATGTCCCCATGGATGTCCCCATTGATGTCCCCATTGATGTCCCCATGGATGTCCCCATTGATGTCCCCATTGCTGTCCCCATGGATGTCCCCATGGATGTCCCCATGGATGTCCCCATTGATGTCCCCATTGATGTCCCCATGGATGTCCCCATGGATGTCCCCATTGATGTCCCCATGGATGTCCCCATGAATGTCCCCATGGATGTCCCCGTTGATGTCCCCATGGATGTCCCCATTGATGTCCCCATGGATGTCCCCATTGATGTCCCCATGGATGTCCCCATTGATGTCCCCATTGATGTCCCCATGGATGTCCCCATTGATGTCCCCATTGATGTCCCCATGGATGTCCCCATTGATGTCCCCATTGCTGTCCCCATTGATGTCCCCATGGATGTCCCCATGGATGTCCCCATTGATGTCCCCATTGATGTCCCCATGGATGTCCCCATGGATGTCCCCATTGATGTCCCCATGGATGTCCCCATGAATGTCCCCATGGATGTCCCCGTTGATGTCCCCATGGATGTCCCCATGGATGTCCCCATGGATGTCCCCATTGATGTCCCCATTGATGTCCCCATGGATGTCCCCACGGATGTCCCCATTGATGTCCCCATTGATGTCCCCATTGATGTCCCCATGGATGTCCCCATGGATGTCCCCATGGATGTCCCCATGGATGTCCCCATGGATGTCCCCATGGATGTCCCCATGGATGTCCCCATTGATGTCCCCATGGATGTCCCCATTGATGTCCCCATGGATGTCCCCATGGATGTCCCCATTGATGTCCCCATTGATGTCCCCATTGATGTCCCCATTGATGTCCCCATTGATGCCCCCATTGATGTCCCCATTGATGTCCCCATTGATGTCCCCATTGATGTCCCCATGGATGCCCCCATTGATGTCCCCATTGCTGTCCCCATGGATGTCCCCATTGATGTCCCCATGGATGTCCCCATTGATGTCCCCATTGATGTCCCCATGGATGTCCCCATGGCTGTCCCCATGGATGTCCCCGTTGATGTCCCCATTGATGTCCCCATGGATGTCCCCATTGATGTCCCCATGGATGTCCCCATTGATGTCCCCATTGATGTCCCCATGGATGTCCCCATGGATGTCCCCATGGATGTCCCCGTTGATGTCCCCATGGATGTCCCCATGGATGTCCCCATGGATGTCCCCGTTGATGTCCCCATGGATGTCCCCATGGACGTCCCCATGGATGTCCCCATTGATGTCCCCATGGATGTCCCCATTGATGTCCCCATTGATGTCCCCATGGATGTCCCCATGGATGTCCCCATGGATGTCCCCATGGATGTCCCCATTGATGTCCCCATGGATGTCCCCATTGATGTCCCCATGGATGTCCCCATTGATGTCCCCATTGATGTCCCCATGGATGTCCCCATTGATGTCCCCATTGATGTCCCCATTGATGTCCCCATTGATGTCCCCATGGATGCCCCCATTGATGTCCCCATTGATGTCCCCATTGCTGTCCCCATGGATGTCCCCATTGATGTCCCCATGGATGTCCCCATTGATGTCCCCATTGATGTCCCCATGGATGTCCCCATGGCTGTCCCCATGGATGTCCCCGTTGATGTCCCCATGGATGTCCCCATGGATGTCCCCATTGATGTCCCCATGGATGTCCCCATTGATGTCCCCATTGATGTCCCCATGGATGTCCCCATGGATGTCCCCATGGATGTCCCCGTTGATGTCCCCATGGATGTCCCCATGGATGTCCCCATGGATGTCCCCGTTGATGTCCCCATGGATGTCCCCATGGACGTCCCCATGGATGTCCCCATTGATGTCCCCATGGATGTCCCCATTGATGTCCCCATTGATGTCCCCATGGATGTCCCCATGGATGTCCCCATGGATGTCCCCATGGATGTCCCCATTGATGTCCCCATGGATGTCCCCATTGATGTCCCCATGGATGTCCCCATTGATGTCCCCATTGATGTCCCCATGGATGTCCCCATTGATGCCCCCATTGATGTCCCCATTGATGTCCCCATTGATGTCCCCATTGATGTCCCCATGGATGCCCCCATTGATGTCCCCATTGCTGTCCCCATGGATGTCCCCATTGATGTCCCCATGGATGTCCCCATTGATGTCCCCATTGATGTCCCCATGGATGTCCCCATGGATGTCCCCATGGATGTCCCCGTTGATGTCCCCATGGATGTCCCCATGGATGTCCCCATTGATGTCCCCATGGATGTCCCCATTGATGTCCCCATTGATGTCCCCATGGATGTCCCCATGGATGTCCCCATGGATGTCCCCATTGATGTCCCCATTGATGTCCCCATGGATGTCCCCATGGATGTCCCCATTGATGTCCCCATGGATGTCCCCATGGATGTCCCCATGGATGTCCCCATGGATGTCCCCATGGATGTCCCCATGGATGTCCCCATTGATGTCCCCATGGATGTCCCCATTGATGTCCCCATGGATGTCCCCATGGATGTCCCCATGGATGTCCCCATGGATGTCCCCATGGATGTCCCCGTTGATGTCCCCATTGATGTCCCCATGGATGTCCCCATGGATGTCCCCATGGATGTCCCCGTTGATGTCCCCATGGATGCGCCCATGGATGTCCCCATGGATGTCCCCGTTGATGTCCCCATGGATGTCCCCATGGACGTCCCCATGGATGTCCCTGTTGATGTCCCCATGGATGTCCCCATGGATGTCCCCATGGATGTCCCCATGGATGTCCCCATTGATGTCCCCATTGATGTCCCCATGGATGTCCCCATGGATGTCCCCATGGATGTCCCCATTGATGTCCCCATGGATGCCCCCATGGATGTCCCCATGGATGTCCCCATTGATGTCCCCATGGATGTCCCCATGGATGTCCCCATGGATGTCCCCATGGATGTCCCCGTTGATGTCCCCATTGATGTCCCCATGGATGTCCCCATGGATGTCCCCATGGATGTCCCCATGGATGTCCCCATGGATGTCCCCATTGATGTCCTCATGGATGTCCCCATGGATGTCCCCATTGATGTCCCCATGGATGTCCCCATTGATGTCCCCATTGATGTCCCCATTGATGTCCCCATGGATGTCCCCATGGATGTCCCCATGGATGTCCCCATGGATGTCCCCATGGATGCGCCCATGGATGTCCCCATGGATGTCCCCGTTGATGTCCCCATGGATGTCCCCATGGATGTCCCCATTGATGTCCCCGTTGATGTCCCCATGGATGTCCCCATGGATGTCCCCATGGATGTCCCCATTGATGTCCCCATGGATGTCCCCATGGATGTCCCCATGGATGTCCCCATGGATGTCCCCGTTGATGTCCCCATTGATGTCCCCATTGCTGTCCCCATGGATGTCCCCATTGATGTCCCCATGGATGTCCCCATTGATGTCCCCATGGATGTCCCCATTGATGTCCCCATGGATGTCCCCATTGATGTCCCCATTGATGTCCCCATTGATGTCCCCATGGATGTCCCCATGGATGTCCCCATGGATGTCCCCATGGATGTCCCCATGGATGCGCCCATGGATGTCCCCATGGATGTCCCCGTTGATGTCCCCATGGATGTCCCCATGGATGTCCCCATTGATGTCCCCGTTGATGTCCCCATGGATGTCCCCATTGATGTCCCCATGGATGTCCCCATTGATGTCCCCATTGATGTCCCCATGGATGTCCCCATGGATGTCCCCATGGATGTCCCCGTTGATGTCCCCATGGATGTCCCCATTGATGTCCCCGTTGATGTCCCCATTGATGTCCCCATGGATGTCCCCATGGATGTCCCCATGGATGTCCCCGTTGATGTCCCCATGGATGTCCCCATTGATGTCCCCGTTGATGTCCCCGTTGATGTCCCCATGGATGTCCCCATGGATGTCCCCATTGATGTCCGCATGGATGTCCCCATGGATGTCCCCATGGATGTCCCCATGGATGTCCCCATGGATGTCCCCATTGATGTCCCCATGGATGTCCCCATGGATGTCCCCATGGATGTCCCCATTGATGTCCCCATGGATGTCCCCATTGATGTCCCCATTGATGTCCCCATGGATGTCCCCATTGATGCCCCCATTGATGTCCCTATTGATGTCCCCATTGATGTCCCCATTGATGTCCCCATGGATGTCCCCATGGATGTCCCCATTGATGTCCCCATGGATGTCCCCATTGATGTCCGCATGGATGTCCCCATGGATGTCCCCATGGATGTCCCCATGGATGTCCCCATGGATGTCCCCATTGATGTCCCCATTGATGTCCCCATGGATGTCCCCATGGATGTCCCCATTGATGTCCCCATTGATGTCCCCATGGATGTCCCCATGGATGTCCCCATTGATGTCCCCATGGATGTCCCCATTGATGTCCCCATTGATGTCCCCATGGATGTCCCCATGGATGTCCCCATGGATGTCCCCGTTGATGTCCCCATGGATGTCCCCATGGATGTCCCCATGGATGTCCCCGTTGATGTCCCCATGGATGTCCCCATGGATGTCCCCGTTGATGTCCCCATGGATGTCCCCATTGATGTCCCCATGGATGTCCCCATTGATGTCCCCATTGATGTCCCCATGGATGTCCCCATGGATGTCCCCATTGATGTCCCCATTGCTGTCCCCATGGATGTCCCCATTGATGTCCCCATGGATGTCCCCATTGATGTCCCCATTGATGTCCCCATGGATGTCCCCATGGATGTCCCCATGGATGTCCCCATGGATGTCCCCATGGATGTCCCCATGGATGTCCCCATGGATGTCCCCATGGATGTCCCCATTGATGTCCCCATGGATGTCCCCATTGATGTCCCCATGTACGTCCCCATGGATGTCCCCATTGATGTCCCCATTGATGTCCCCATTGATGTCCCCATGGATGTCCCCATGGATGTCCCCATGGATGTCCCCATGGATGTCCCCATGGATGTCCCCATTGATGTCCCCATTGATGTCCCCATGGATGTCCCCATGGACGTCCCCATGGATGTCCCCATGGATGTCCCCATGGATGTCCCCATGGATGGCCCCATGGATGTCCCCATTGATGTCCCCATGGATGTCCCCATTGATGTCCCCATGGATGTCCCCATTGATGTCCCCATTGATGTCCCCATGGATGTCCCCATGGATGTCCCCATGGATGTCCCCATGGATGTCCCCATTGATGTCCCCATGGATGTCCTCATGGATGTCCCCATGGATGTCCCCATGGATGTCCCCATGGATGTCCCCATGGATGTCCCCATGGATGTCCCCATGGATGTCCCCATGGATGTCCCCATGGATGTCCCCATGGATGTCCCCATGGATGTCCCCGTGGATGTCCCCATGGATGTGCCCATGGATGTCCCCATGGATGTCCCCATGGATGTCCCCATGGATGTCCCCATGGATGTCCCCATGGATGTCCCCATGGATGTCCCCATGGATGTCCCCATGGATGTCCCCATTGATGTCCCCATTGATGTCCCCATGGATGTCCCCATTGATGTCCCCATGGATGTCCCCATGGATGTCCCCATGGATGTCCCCATTGATGTCCCCATGGATGTCCCCATGGATGTCCCCATGGATGTCCCCATGGATGGCCCCATAGATGTCCCCATTGATGTCCCCATTGATGTCCGCATTGATGCCCCCATTGATGTCCCCTTTGATGTCCCCATTGATGTCCCCATTGATGTCCCCATGGATGCCCCCATTGATGTCCCCATTGCTGTCCCCATGGATGTCCCCATGGAGGTCACCATGGATGTCCCCATGGATGTCCCCATGGATGGCCCCATAGATGTCCCCATTGATGTCCCCATTGATGTCCCCATTGCTGTCCCCATGGATGTCCCCATTGATGTCCCCATGGATGTCCCCATTGATGTCCCCATTGATGTCCCCATGGATGTCCCCATGGATGTCCCCATGGATGTCCCCATGGATGTCCCCATGGATGTCCCCATGGATGTCCCCATGGATGTCCCCATGGACGTCCCCATGGATGTCCCCATTGATGTCCCCATTGATGTCCCCATTGATGTCCCCATGGATGTCCCCATGGATGTCCCCATGGATGTCCCCGTTGATGTCCCCATGGATGTCCCCATGGATGTCCCCATGGATGTCCCCATGGATGTCCCCATGGATGTCCCCATGGACGTCCCCATGGATGTCCCCGTTGATGTCCCCATGGATGTCCCCATTGATGTCCCCATGGATGTCCCCATTGATGTCCCCATTGATGTCCCCATGGATGTCCCCATGGATGTCCCCATGGACGTCCCCATGGATGTCCCCATGGATGTCCCCATGGATGTCCCCATGGATGGCCCCATGGATGTCCCCATTGATGTCCCCATGGATGTCCCCATTGATGTCCCCATGGATGTCCCCATTGATGTCCCCATTGATGTCCCCATGGATGTCCCCATGGATGTCCCCATGGATGTCCCCATGGATGTCCCCATTGATGTCCCCATGGATGTCCCCATGGATGTCCCCATGGATGTCCCCGTTGATGTCCCCATGGATGTCCCCATGGATGTCCCCATGGATGTCCCCGTTGATGTCCCCATGGATGTCCCCATGGATGTCCCCGTTGATGTCCCCATGGATGTCCCCATTGATGTCCCCATGGATGTCCCCATTGATGTCCCCATTGATGTCCCCATGGATGTCCCCATGGATGTCCCCATTGATGTCCCCATTGCTGTCCCCATGGATGTCCCCATTGATGTCCCCATGGATGTCCCCATTGATGTCCCCATTGATGTCCCCATGGATGTCCCCATGGATGTCCCCATGGATGTCCCCATGGATGTCCCCATGGATGTCCCCATGGATGTCCCCATGGATGTCCCCATGGATGTCCCCATTGATGTCCCCATGGATGTCCCCATTGATGTCCCCATGTACGTCACCATGGATGTCCCCATTGATGTCCCCATTGATGTCCCCATTGATGTCCCCATGGATGTCCCCATGGATGTCCCCATGGATGTCCCCATGGATGTCCCCATGGATGTCCCCATTGATGTCCCCATTGATGTCCCCATGGATGTCCCCATGGATGTCCCCATGGACGTCCCCATGGATGTCCCCATGGATGTCCCCATGGATGTCCCCATGGATGGCCCCATGGATGTCCCCATTGATGTCCCCATGGATGTCCCCATTGATGTCCCCATGGATGTCCCCATTGATGTCCCCATTGATGTCCCCATGGATGTCCCCATGGATGTCCCCATGGATGTCCCCATGGATGTCCCCATTGATGTCCCCATGGATGTCCTCATGGATGTCCCCATGGATGTCCCCATGGATGTCCCCATGGATGTCCCCATGGATGTCCCCATGGATGTCCCCATGGATGTCCCCATGGATGTCCCCATGGATGTCCCCATGGATGTCCCCATGGATGTCCCCGTGGATGTCCCCATGGATGTCCCCATGGATGTCCCCATGGATGTCCCCATGGATGTCCCCATGGATGTCCCCATGGATGTCCCCATGGATGTCCCCATGGATGTCCCCATGGATGTCCCCATTGATGTCCCCATTGATGTCCCCATGGATGTCCCCATTGATGTCCCCATGGATGTCCCCATGGATGTCCCCATGGATGTCCCCATTGATGTCCCCATGGATGTCCCCATGGATGTCCCCATGGATGTCCCCATGGATGGCCCCATAGATGTCCCCATTGATGTCCCCATTGATGTCCGCATTGATGCCCCCATTGATGTCCCCTTTGATGTCCCCATTGATGTCCCCATTGATGTCCCCATGGATGCCCCCATTGATGTCCCCATTGCTGTCCCCATGGATGTCCCCATGGACGTCACCATGGATGTCCCCATGGATGTCCCCATGGATGGCCCCATAGATGTCCCCATTGATGTCCCCATTGATGTCCCCATTGATGTCCCCATTGCTGTCCCCATGGATGTCCCCATTGATGTCCCCATGGATGTCCCCATTGATGTCCCCATTGATGTCCCCATGGATGTCACCATGGATGTCCCCATGGATGTCCCCGTTGATGTCCCCATGGATGTCCCCATGGATGTCCCCATGGATGTCCCCATGGATGTCCCCATGGATGTCCCCATGGACGTCCCCATGGATGTCCCCGTTGATGTCCCCATGGATGTCCCCATTGATGTCCCCATGGATGTCCCCATTGATGTCCCCATTGATGTCCCCATGGATGTCCCCATGGATGTCCCCATGGACGTCCCCATGGATGTCCCCATGGATGTCCCCATGGATGTCCCCATGGATGGCCCCATGGATGTCCCCATTGATGTCCCCATGGATGTCCCCATTGATGTCCCCATGGATGTCCCCATTGATGTCCCCATTGATGTCCCCATGGATGTCCCCATGGATGTCCCCATGGATGTCCCCATGGATGTCCCCATTGATGTCCCCATGGATGTCCTCATGGATGTCCCCATGGATGTCCCCACGGATGTCCCCATGGATGTCCCCATGGATGTCCCCATGGATGTCCCCATGGATGTCCCCATGGATGTCCCCATGGATGTCCCCATGGATGTCCCCATGGATGTCCTCATGGATGTCCCCATGGATGTCCCCATGGATGTCCCCATGGATGTCCCCATGGATGTCCCCATGGATGTCCCCATGGATGTCCCCATGGATGTCCCCATGGATGTCCCCATTGATGTCCCCATGGATGTCCCCATTGATGTCCCCATGGATGTCCCCATGGATGTCCCCATGGATGTCCCCATTGATGTCCCCATGGATGTCCCCATGGATGTCCCCATGGATGGCCCCATAGATGTCCCCATTGATGTCCCCGTTGATGTCCCCATTGATGCCCCCATTGATGTCCCCATTGATGTCCCCATTGATGTCCCCATTGATGTCCCCATGGATGCCCCCATTGATGTCCCCATTGCTGTCCCCATGGATGTCCCCATGGACGTCCCCATGGATGTCCCCATGGATGTCCCCATGGATGGCCCCATAGATGTCCCCATTGATGTCCCCATTGATGTCCCCATTGATGCCCCCATTGATGTCCCCATGGATGTCCCCATTGATGTCCCCATAGATGTCCCCATGGATGTCCCCATTGATGCCCCCATGGATGTCCCCATTGATGTCCCCATGGATGTCCCCATGGATGTCCCCATGGATGTCCCCATTGATGTCCCCATGGATGTCCCCATGGATGTCCCCATGGATGGCCCCATAGATGTCCCCATTGATGTCCCCATTGATGTCCCCATTGATGTCCCCATTGATGTCCCCATGGATGTCCCCATTGATGTCCCCATGGATGTCCCCATGGATGTCCCCATGGACGTCCCCATGGATGTTCCCATGGATGTCCCCATGGATGTCCCCATTGATGTCCCCATGGATGTCCCCATGGATGTCCCCATTGATGTCCCCATGGATGTCCCCGTGGATGTCCCCATGGATGTCCACATGGATGTCCCCATGGATGTCCCCATGGATGTCCCCATGGATGTCCCCATGGATGTCCCCATGGATGGCCCCATAGATGTCCCCATTGATGTCCCCATTGATGTCCCCATTGATGCCCCCATTGATGTCCCCATGGATGTCCCCATGGATGTCCCCATGGACGTCCCCATGGATGTCCCCATGGATGTCCCCATGGATGTCCCCATGGATGGCCCCATGGATGTCCCCATGGATGTCCCCATGGATGTCCCCATGGATGTCCCCATGGATGTCCCCATGGATGTCCCCATGGATGTCCCCAGGGATGGCCCCATGGATGTCCCCATGGATGTCCCCATTGATGTCCCCATGGATGTCCCCATGGATGTTCCCATGGATGTCCCCATGGATGTCCCCATGGATGTCCCCATTGCTGTCCCCATGGATGTCCCCATGGATGTCCCCATTGCTGTCCCAATTGATGTCCCCATTGATGTCCCCATTGATGTCCCCATTGATGTCCCCATGGATGTCCCCATGGATCTCCCCGTGGATGTCCCCATGGATGTCCACATGGATGTCCCCATGGATGGCCCCATTGCTGTCCCCATGGATGTCCCCATTGATGTCCCCAAGGATGTCCCCATGGATGTCCCCATTGATGTCCCCATGGATGTCCCCGTGGATGTCCCCATGGATGTCCACATGGATGTCCCCATGGATGCCCCCATTGATGTCCCCATGGATGTCCCCATTGATGTCCCCATAGATGTCCCCATTGATGTCCCCATTGATGTCCCCATTGATGCCCCCATTGATGTCCCCATGGATGTCCCCATGGATGTACCCATGGACGTCCCCATGGATGTCCCCATGGATGTCCCCATGGATGTCCCCATGGATGGCCCCATGGATGTCCCCATTGATGTCCCCATGGATGTCCCCATTGATGTCCCCATTGATGTCCCCATGGATGTCCCCATGGATGTCCCCATGGATGTCCCCATTGATGTCCCCATTGATGTCACCATTGCTGTCCCCATGGATGTCCCCATGGATGTCCCCATGGATGTCCCCATGGATGTCCCCATTGCTGTCCCCATGGATGTCCCCATGGATGTCCCCATTGCTGTCCCAATTGATGTCCCCATTGATGTCCCCATTGATGTCCCCATTGATGTCCCCATTGATGTCCCCATGGATGTCCCCATTGATGTCCCCATGGATGTCCCCATGGATGTCCCCATGGACGTCCCCATGGATGTTCCCATGGATGTCCCCATGGATGTCCCCATTGATGTCCCCATGGATGTCCCCATGGATGTCCCCATTGATGTCCCCATGGATGTCCCCGTGGATGTCCCCATGGATGTCCACATGGATGTCCCCATGGATGTCCCCATGGATGTCCCCATGGATGTCCCCATTGATGTCCCCATGGATGGCCCCATAGATGTCCCCATTGATGTCCCCATTGATGTCCCCATTGATGCCCCCATTGATGTCCCCATGGATGTCCCCATGGATGTCCCCATGGACGTCCCCATGGATGTCCCCATGGATGTCCCCATGGATGTCCCCATGGATGGCCCCATGGATGTCCCCATTGATGTCCCCATGGATGTCCCCATTGATGTCCCCATGGATGTCCCCATTGATGTCCCCATTGATGTCCCCATGGATGTCCCCATGGATGTCCCCATGGATGTCCCCATGGATGTCCCCATTGATGTCCCCATGGATGTCCCCATTGATGTCCCCATGGATGTCCCCATGGATGTCCCCATGGATGTCCCCATGGATGTCCCCATTGATGTCCCCATGGATGTCCCCATTGATGTCCCCATGGATGTCCCCATGGATGTCCCCATGGATGTCCCCATTGATGTCCCCATTGATGTCCCCATGGATGTCCCCATGGATGTCCCCATGGATGTCCCCATGGATGCCCCCATTGATGTCCCCATGGATGTCCCCATTGATGTCCCCATTGCTGTCCCCATGGATGTCCCCATGGATGTCCCCATGGATGTCCCCATGGATGTCCCCATTGCTGTCCCAATTGATGTCCCCATTGATGTCCCCATTGATGTCCCCATTGATGTCCCCATTGATGTCCCCATGGATGTCCCCATGGATGTCCCCATGGATGTCCCCATGGATGTCCCCATGGATGTCCCCATGGATGTCCCCATGGATGTCCCCATGGATGTCCCCATGGATGTCCCCATGGATGGCCCCATGGATGTCCCCATTGATGTCCCCATGGATGTCCCCATTGATGTCCCCATTGATGTCCCCATGGATGTCCCCATGGATGTCCCCATGGATGTCCCCATGGATGCCCCCATTGATGTCCCCATGGATGTCCCCATTGATGTCCCCATTGCTGTCCCCATGTATGTCCCCATGGATGTCCCCATGGATGTCCCCATGGATGTCCCCATTGCTGTCCCCATGGATGTCCCCATGGATGTCCCCATTGCTGTCCCAATTGATGTCCCCATTGATGTCCCCATTGATGTCCCCATTGATGTCCCCATTGATGTCCCCATGGATGTCCCCATGGATGTCCCCATGGACGTCCCCATGGATGTTCCCATGGATGTCCCCATGGATGTCCCCATTGATGTCCCCATGGATGTCCCCATGGATGTCCCCATTGATGTCCCCATGGATGTCCCCGTGGATGTCCCCATGGATGTCCACATGGATGTCCCCATGGATGTCCCCATGGATGTCCCCATGGATGTCCCCATGGATGGCCCCATAGATGTCCCCATTGATGTCCCCATTGATGTCCCCATTGATGCCCCCATTGATGTCCCCATGGATGTCCCCATGGATGTCCCCATGGACGTCCCCATGGATGTCCCCATGGATGTCCCCATGGATGTCCCCATGGATGGCCCCATGGATGTCCCCATTGATGTCCCCATGGATGTCCCCATTGATGTCCCCATGGATGTCCCCATTGATGTCCCCATTGATGTCCCCATGGATGTCCCCATGGATGTCCCCATGGATGTCCCCATGGATGTCCCCATTGATGTCCCCATGGATGTCCCCATTGATGTCCCCATGGATGTCCCCATGGATGTCCCCATGGATGTCCCCATGGATGTCCCCATTGATGTCCCCATGGATATCCCCATTGATGTCCCCATTGTTGTCCCCATGGATGTCCCCATGGATGTCCCCATGGATGTCCCCATGGATGTCCCCATGGATGTCCCCATGGATGGCCCCATGGATGTCCCCATGGATGTCCCCATTGATGTCCCCATTGATGTCCCCATGGATGTCCCCATGGATGTCCCCATGGATGTCCCCATGGATGTCCCCATGGATGTCCCCATGGATGTCCCCATGGATGTCCCCATTGATGTCCCCATGGATGTCCCCATGGATGTCCCCATGGATGTCCCCATGGATGTCCCCATGGATGTCCCCGTTGATGTCCCCATGGATGTCCCCATGGATGTCCCCATGGATGTCCCCATGGACGTCCCCATGGATGTCCCCATGGACGTCCCCATGGATGTCCCCATGGATGTCCCCATTGATGTCCCCATGGATGTCCCCATGGATGTCCCCATGGATGTCCCGATGGATGTCCCCATGGATGTCCCCATGGATGTCCCCATGGATGTCCCCATGGATGTCCCCATGGATGTCCCCATGGATGTCCCCATGGATGTCCCCATGGATGTCCCCATGGATGTCCCCATGGATGTCCCCATGGATGTCCCCATGGATGTCCCCATGGATGTCCCCATGGATGTCCCCATGGATGTCCCCATGGATGTCCCCATGGATGTCCCCATGGATGTCCCCATTGATGTCCCCATTGATGTCCCCATTGATGTCCCCATTGATGTCCCCATGGATGTCCCCATTGATGTCCCCATGGATGTCCCCATTGATGTCCCCATGGATGTCCCCATTGATGTCCCCATTGATGTCCCCATTGATGTCCCCATGGATGTCCCCATGGATGTCCCCATGGATGTCCCCATGGATGTCCCCATGGATGTCCCCATGGATGTCCCCATGGATGTCCCCATGGATGTCCCCATGGATGTCCCCATTGATGTCCCCCTGGATGTCCCCATGGATGTCCCCATGGATGTCCCCATGGATGTCCCCATGGATGTCCCCATGGATGTCCCCATGGATGTCCCCATGGATGTCCCCATTGATGTCCCCATTGATGTCCCCATGGATGTCCCCATGGATGTCCCCATGGATGTCCCCATTGATGTCCCCATTGATGTCCCCATGGATGTCCCCATGGATGTCCCCATGGATGTCCCCATGGATGTCCCCATGGATGTCCCCATGGATGTCCCCATGGATGTCCCCATGGATGTCCCCATGGATGTCCCCATGGATGTCCCCATTGATGTCCCCATGGATGTCCCCATGGATGTCCCCATGGATGTCCCCATGGATGTCCCCATTGATGTCCCCATGGATGTCCCCATTGATGTCCCCATTGATGTCCCCATGGATGTCCCCATGGATGTCCCCATTGATGTCCCCATGGATGTCCCCATTGATGTCCCCATGGATGTCCCCATGGATGTCCCCATGGATGTCCCCATGGATGTCCCCATGGATGGCCCCATGGATGTACCCATTGATGTCCCCATGGATGTCCCCATGGATGTCCCCATGGATGTCCCCATGGATGTCCCCATTGATGTCCCCATGGATGTCCCCATTGATGTCCCCATGGATGTCCCTATGGATGTCCCCATGGATGTCCCCATGGATGTCCCTATGGATGTCCCCATGGATGTCCCCATTGATGTCCCCATGGATGTCCCCATGGATGTCGCCATTGATGTCCCCATGGATGTCCCCATGGATGTCGCCATTGATGTCCCCATGGATGTCCCCATGGATGTCCCCATGGATGTCCCCATGGATGTCCCCATGGATGTCCCCATGGATGTCCCCATGGATGTCCCCATGGATGTCCCCATGGATGTCCCCATGGATGTCCCCATGGATGTCCCCATTGATGTCCCCATTGATGTCCCCATTGATGTCCCCATGGATGTCCCCATGGATGTCCCCATTGATGTCCCCATGGATGTCCCCATTGATGTCCCCATTGATGTCCCCATGGATGTCCCCATGGATGTCCCCATGGATGTCCCCATGGATGTCCCCATTGATGTCCCCATGGATGTCCCCATGGATGTCCCCATGGATGTCCCCATGGATGTCCCCATGGATGTCCCCATGGATGTCCCCATGGATGTCCCCATGGATGTCCCCATGGATGTCCCCATGGATGTCCCCATTGATGTCCCCATTGATGTCCCCATGGATGTCCCCATGGATGTCCCCATGGATGTCCCCATTGATGTCCCCATGGATGTCCCCATTGATGTCCCCATTGATGTCCCCATGGATGTCCCCATGGATGTCCCCATTGATGTCCCCATGGATGTCCCCATTGATGTCCCCATGGATGTCCCCATGGATGTCCCCATGGATGTCCCCATGGATGTCCCCATGGATGGCCCCATGGATGTCCCCATTGATGTCCCCATGGATGTCCCCATGGATGTCCCCATGGATGTCCCCATGGATGTCCCCATTGATGTCCCCATGGATGTCCCCATTGATGTCCCCATGGATGTCCCTATGGATGTCCCCATGGATGTCCCCATTGATGTCCCTATGGATGTCCCCATGGATGTCCCCATTGATGTCCCCATGGATGTCCCCATGGATGTCGCCATTGATGTCCCCATGGATGTCCCCATGGATGTCGCCATTGATGTCCCCATGGATGTCCCCATGGATGTCCCCATGGATGTCCCCATGGATGTCCCCATGGATGTCCCCATGGATGTCCCCATGGATGTCCCCATGGATGTCCCCATGGATGTCCCCATGGATGTCCCCATGGATGTCCCCATGGATGTCCCCATGGATGTCCCCATTGATGTCCCCATTGATGTCCCCATTGATGTCCCCATGGATGTCCCCATGGATGTCCCCATGGATGTCCCCATGGATGTCCCCATGGATGTCCCCATTGATGTCCCCATGGATGTCCCCATTGATGTCCCCATGGATGTCCCCATGGATGTCCCCATGGATGTCCCCATGGATGTCCCCATTGATGTCCCCATTGATGTCCCCATGGATGTCCCCATGGATGTCCCCATTGATGTCCCCATTGATGTCCCCATGGATGTCCCCATGGATGTCCCCATGGATGTCCCCATGGATGTCCCCATGGATGTCCCCATGGATGGCCCCATGGATGTCCCCATTGATGTCCCCATGGATGTCCCCATGGATGTCCCCATGGATGTCCCCATGGATGTCCCCATTGATGTCCCCATGGATGTCCCCATTGATGTCCCCATGGATGTCCCTATGGATGTCCCCATGGATGTCCCCATTGATGTCCCTATGGATGTCCCCATGGATGTCCCCATTGATGTCCCCATGGATGTCCCCATGGATGTCGCCATTGATGTCCCCATGGATGTCCCCATGGATGTCGCCATTGATGTCCCCATGGATGTCCCCATGGATGTCCCCATGGATGTCCCCATGGATGTCCCCATGGATGTCCCCATGGATGTCCCCATGGATGTCCCCATGGATGTCCCCATGGATGTCCCCATGGATGTCCCCATGGATGTCCCCATGGATGTCCCCATGGATGTCCCCATTGATGTCCCCATTGATGTCCCCATTGATGTCCCCATGGATGTCCCCATGGATGTCCCCATGGATGTCCCCATGGATGTCCCCATGGATGTCCCCATTGATGTCCCCATGGATGTCCCCATTGATGTCCCCATGGATGTCCCCATGGATGTCCCCATTGATGTCCCCATTGATGTCCCCATGGATGTCCCCATGGATGTCCCCATGGATGTCCCCATGGATGTCCCCATGGATGTCCCCATGGATGTCCCCATGGATGTCCCCATTGATGTCCCCATGGATGTCCCCATGGATGTCCCCATTGATGTCCCCATTGATGTCCCCATGGATGTCCCCATTGATGTCCCCATGGATGTCCCCATTGATGTCCCCATGGATGTCCCCATGGATGTCCCCATGGATGTCCCCATGGATGTCCCCATGGATGTCCCCATGGATGTCCCCATGGATGTCCCCATGGATGTCCCCATGGATGTCCCCATTGATGTCCCCATGGATGTCCCCATTGATGTCCCCATGGATGTCCCCATGGATGTCCCCATGGATGTCCCCATGGATGTCCCCATGGATGTCCCCATGGATGTCCCCACGGATGTCCCCATTGATGTCCCCATGGATGTCCCCATGGATGTCCCCATGGATGTCCCCATGGATGTCCCCATTGATGTCCCCATGGATGTCCCCATTGATGTCCCCATTGATGTCCCCATGGATGTCCCCATGGATGTCCCCATGGATGTCCCCATGGATGTCCCCATGGATGTCCCCATGGATGTCCCCATGGATGTCCCCATGGATGTCCCCATGGATGTCCCCATGGATGTCCCCATGGATGTCCCCATGGATGTCCCCATGGATGTCCCCATGGATGTCCCCATGGATGTCCCCATTGATGTCCCCATGGATGTCCCCATGGATGTCCCCATTGATGTCCCCATGGATGTCCCCATGGATGTCCCCATGGATGTCCCCATGGATGTCCCCATGGATGTCCCCACGGATGTCCCCATGGATGTCCCCATGGATGTCCCCATGGATGTCCCCATGGATGTCCCCATGGATGTCCCCATTGATGTCCCCATGGATGTCCCCATTGATGTCCCCATTGATGTCCCCATGGATGTCCCCATGGATGTCCCCATGGATGTCCCCATGGATGTCCCCATGGATGTCCCCATGGATGTCCCCATGGATGTCCCCATGGATGTCCCCATTGATGTCCCCATGGATGTCCCCATGGATGTCCCCATTGATGTCCCCATGGATGTCCCCATGGATGTCCCCATGGATGTACACATGGATGTCCCCATGGATGTCCCCATGGATGTCCCCATGGATGTCCCCATGGATGTCCCCATGGATGTCCCAATGGATGTCCCCATTGATGTCCCCATGGATGTCCCCATGGATGTCCCCATTGATGTCCCCATTGATGTCCCCATGGATGTCCCCATGGATGTCCTCATTGATGTCCCCATGGATGTCCCCATTGATGTCCCCATGGATGTCCCCATGGATGTCCCCATTGATGTCCCCATTGATGTCCCCATGGATGTCCCCATGGATGTCCCCATGGATGTCCCCATGGATGTCCCCATGGATGTCCCCATGGATGTCCCCATGGATGTCCCCATGGATGTCCCCATTGATGTCCCCATGGATGTCCCCATGGATGTCCCCATTGATGTCCCCATTGATGTCCCCATGGATGTCCCCATTGATGTCCCCATGGATGTCCCCATTGATGTCCCCATGGATGTCCCCATGGATGTCCCCATGGATGTCCCCATTGATGTCCCCATTGATGTCCCCATGGATGTCCCCATGGATGTCCCCATGGATGTCCCCATGGATGTCCCCATGGATGTCCCCATGGATGTCCCCATGGATGTCCCCATTGATGTCCCCATTGATGTCCCCATGGATGTCCCCATTGATGTCCCCATGGATGTCCCCATGGATGTCCCCATTGATGTCCCCATGGATGTCCCCATGGATGTCCCCATGGATGTCCCCATGGATGTCCCCATGGATGTCCCCATTGATGTCCCCATGGATGTCCCCATGGATGTCCCCATTGATGTCCCCATGGATGTCCCCATGGATGTCCCCATGGATGTCCCCATGGATGTCCCCATTGATGTCCCCATGGATGTCCCCATGGATGTCCCCATTGATGTCCCCATTGATGTCCCCATGGATGTCCCCATTGATGTCCCCATGGATGTCCCCATGGATGTCCCCATGGATGTCCCCATGGATGTCCCCATGGATGTCCCCATTGGTGTCCCCATGGATGTCCCCATGGATGTCCCCATGGATGTCCCCATGGATGTCCCCATGGATTTCCCCATGGATGTCCCCATGGATGTCCCCATTGATGTCCCCATGGATGTCCCCATGGATGTCCCCATGGATGTCCCCATGGATGTCCCCATGGATGTCCCCATGGATGTCCCCATGGATGTCCCCATGGATGTCCCCATTGATGTCCCCATGGATGTCCCCATGGATGTCCCCATTGCTGTCCCCATGGATGTCCCCATGGATGTCCCCATGGATGTCCCCATGGATGTCCCCATGGATGTCCCCACGGATGTCCCCATTGATGTCCCCATGGATGTCCCCATGGATGTCCCCATGGATGTCCCCATGGATGTCCCCATTGATGTCCCCATGGATGTCCCCATTGATGTCCCCATTGATGTCCCCATGGATGTCCCCATGGATGTCCCCATGGATGTCCCCATGGATGTCCCCATGGATGTCCCCATGGATGTTCCCATTGATGTACACATGGATGTCCCCATGGATGTCCCCATGGATGTCCCCGTGGATGTCCCCATGGATGTCCCCATGGATGTCCCCATGGATGTCCCCATGGATGTCCCCATGGATGTCCACATGGATGTCCCCATGGATGTCCCCATGGATGTCCCCATTGATGTCCCCATAGATGTCCCCATGGATGTCCCCATGGATGTCCCCATGGATGTCCCCATGGATGTCCCCATGGATGTCCCCATGGATGTCCCCATGGATGTCCCCATGGATGTCCCCATTGATGTCCCCATGGATGTCCCCATGGATGTCCCCATTGATGTTCCCATTGATGTCCCCATGGATGTCCCCATGGATGTCCCCATGGATGTCCCCATGGATGTCCCCATTGATGTCCCCATGGATGTCCCCATGGATGTCCCCATGGATGTCCCCATTGATGTCCCCATGGATGTCCCCATGGATGTCCCCATGGATGTCCCCATGGATGTCCCCATGGATGTCCCCATGGAAGTCCCCATTGATGTCCCCATGGATGTCCCCATGGATGTCCCCATGGATGTCCCCATGGATGTCCCCATGGAAGTCCCCATTGATGTCCCCATGGATGTCCCCATTGATGTCCCCATTGATGTCCCCATTGATGTCCCCATTGATGTCCCCATTGATGTCCCCATTGATGTCCCCCCCATTGATGTCCCCATTGCTGTCCCCATTGCTGTCCCCATGGATGTCCCCATGGATGTCCCCATGGATGTCCCCATTGCTGTCCCCATGGATGTCCCCATGGATGTCCCCATTGCTGTCCCAATTGATGTCCCCATTGATGTCCCCATTGATGTCCCCATGGATGTCCCCATGGATGTCCCCATTGATGTCCCCATGGATGTCCCCATGGATGTCCCCATGGATGTCCCCATGGATGTCCCCATGGATGTCCCCATTGATGTCCCCATGGATGTCCCCATGGATGTCCCCATTGATGTCCCCATGGATGTCCCCATGGATGTCCCCATGGATGTCCCCATGGATGTCCCCATGGATGTCCCCATGGATGTCCCCATGGATGTCCCCATGGATGTCCCCATGGATGTCCCCATGGATGTCCCGATGGATGTCCCCATGGATGTCCCCATGGATGTCCCCATGGATGTCCCCATGGATGTCCCCATGGAAGTCCCCATGGAAGTCCCCATTGATGTCCCCATGGATGTCCCCATTGATGTTCCCATTGCTGTCCCCATGGATGTCCCCATGGATGTCCCCATGGATGTCCCCATGGAAGTCCCCATGGATGTCCCCATTGATGTCCCCATTGATGTCCCCATTGATGTCCCCATTGATGTCCCCATTGATGTCCCCATTGATGTCCCCATTGCTGTCCCCATTGCTGTCCCCATGGATGTCCCCATGGATGTCCCCATGGATGTCCCCATGGATGTCCCCATTGCTGTCCCCATGGATGTCCCCATGGATGTCCCCATTGCTGTCCCCATTGCTGTCCCAATTGATGTCCCCATTGATGTCCCCATTGATGTCCCCATGGATGTCCCCATGGATGTCCCCATGGATGTCCCCATTGATGTCCCCATGGATGTCCCCATGGATGTCCCCATGGATGTCCCCATTGATGTCCCCATGGATGTCCCCATTGATGTCCCCATGGATGTCCCCATGGATGTCCCCATGGATGTCCCCATGGATGTCCCCATGGATGTCCCCATGGAAGTCCCCATGGATGTCCCCATGGATATCCCCATTGATGTCCCCATGGATGGCCCCATGGATGTCCCCATGGATGTCCCCATGGATGTCCCCATGGATGTCCCCATGGATGGCCCCATGGATGTCCCCATTGATGTCCCCATGGATGTCCCCATGGATGTCCCCATGGATGTTCCCATTGCTGTCCCCATGGATGTCCCCATGGATGTCCCCATGGATGTCCCCATGGATGTCCCCATGGATGTCCCCATGGATGTCCCCATGGATGTCCCCATGGATGTCCCCATGGAAGTCCCCATTGATGTCCCCATTGATGTCCCCATGGATGTCCCCATGGATGTCCCCATGGATGTCCCCATGGAAGTCCCCATTGATGTCCCCATGGATGTCCCCATCGATGTCCCCATTGATGTCCCCATTGATCTCCCCATTGATGTCCCCATCGATGTCCCCATTGATGTCCCCATTGATGTCCCCATTGCTGTCCCCATGGATGTCCCCATGGATGTCCCCATGGATGTCCCCATGGATGTCCCCATTGCTGTCCCCATGGATGTCCCCATGGATGTCCCCATTGCTGTCCCAATTGATGTCCCCATTGATGTCCCCATTGGTCCCCATTGATGTCCCCATGGATGTCCCCATGGATGTCCCCATGGATGTCCCCATTGATGTCCCCATGGATGTCCCCATGGATGCCCCCATTGATGTCCCCATGGATGTCCCCATGGATGTCCCCATGGATGTCCCCGTGGATGTGCCCATTGATGTCCCCATGGATGTCCCCATGGATGTCCCCATGGATGTCCCCATGGATGTCCCCACGGATGTCCCGATGGATGTCCCCATGGATGTCCCCATGGATGTCCCCATGGATGTCCCAATGGATGTCCCCATGGAAGTCCCCATTGATGTCCCCATGGATGTCCCCATGATGTCCCCATTGATGTCCCCACGGATGTCCCCATGGATGTCCCCATGGATGTCCCCATGGATGTCCCCACGGATGTCCCCATTGATGTCCCCATGGATGTCCCCATTGATGTCCCCATGGATGGCCCCATGGGTGTCCCCGTTGATGTCCCCATGGATGTCCCCATGGGTGTCCCCATGGATGTCCCCATGGGTGTCCCCATTGATGTGACCATGGATGTCCCCATGGATGTCCCCATGGATGTCCCCATGGATGTTCCCATGGATGTCCCCATGGATGTCCCCATTGATGTCCCCATTGATGTCCCCATGGATGTCCCCATGGATGTCCCCATGGATGTCCCCATGGAAGTCCCCATTGATGTCCCCATGGATGTCCCCATGGATGTCCCCATGGATGTCCCCATGGATGTCCCCATTGATGTCCCCATGGATGGCCCCATGGATGTCCCCATTGATGTCCCCATGGATGTCCCCATGGAAGTCCCCATTGATGTCCCCATGGATGTCCCCATGGATGTCCCCATGGATGTCCCCATTGATGTCCCCATGGATGTCCCCATGGATGTCCCCATGGATGTCCCCATGGATGTCCCCATTGATGTCCCCATGGATATCCCCATGGATGTCCCCATGGATGTCCCCATTGATGTCCCCATGGATGTCCCCATGGATGTCCCCATGGATGTCCCCATGGATGTCCCCATGGATGTCCCCATTGATGTTCCCATTGATGTCCCCATGGATGTCCCCATGGATGTCCCCATGGATGTCCCCATGGATGTCCCCATGGATGTCCCCATGGATGGCCCCATGGATGTTCCCATTGATGTCCCCATGGATGTCCCCATAGATGTCCCCATTGATGCCCCCGTTGATGTCCCCATGGATGTCCCCATGGATGTCCCCATGGATGTCCCCATTGATGTCCCCATTGATGTCCCCATTGATGTCCCCATGGATGTCCCCATGGATGTCCCCATGGATGTCCCCATGGATGTCCCCATTGATGTCCCCATGGATGTCCCCATGGATGTCCCCATGGATGTCCCCATTGATGTCCCCATGGATGTCCCCATGGATGTCCCCATGGATGTCCCCATGGATGTCCCCATGGATGTCCCCATGGATGTCCCCATGGATGTCCCCATTGATGTCCCCATTGATGTCCCCATGGATGTCCCCATGGATGTCCCCATGGATGTCCCCATGGATGTCCCCATGGATGTCCCCATGGATGTCCCCATTGATGTCCCCATTGATGTCCCCATGGATGTCCCCATGGATGTCCCCATGGATGTCCCCATGGATGTCCCCATGGATGTCCCCATGGATGTCCCCATTGATGTCCCCATTGATGTCCCCATGGATGTCCCCATGGATGTCCCCGTGGATGTCCCCATGGAAGTCCCCATGGATGTCCCCATGGATGTCCCCATTGATGTCCCCATGGATGTCCCCATTGATGTCCCCATGGATGTCCCCATTGATGTCCCCATGGATGTCCCCATGGAAGTCCCCATGGATGTCCCCATGGATGTCCCCATTGATGTCCCCATGGATGTACACATGGATGTCCCCATGGATGTCCCCATTGATGTCCCCGTGGATGTCCCCATTGATGTCCCCATGGATGTCCCCATTGATGTCCCCATTGATGTCCCCATTGATGTCCCCATGCATGTCCCCATGGATGTTCCCATGGATGTCCCCATTGATGTCCCCATGCATGTCCCCATGGATGTCCCCATGGATGTCCCCATGGATGTCCCCATGGATGTCCTCATGGATGTCCCCATGGAAATCCCCATTGATGTGTCCATGGATGTCCCCATGGATGTCCCCATGGATGTCCCCATTGATGTCCCCATGGATGTACACATGGATGTCCCCATGGATGTCCCCATTTATGTCCCCATGGATGTCCCCATGGATGTCCCCATTGATGTCCCCATTGATGTCCCCATTGATGTCCCCATGGATGTCCCCATTGATGTCCCCATTGATGTCCCCATGGATCTCCCCATGGATGTCCCCATGGAAGTCCCCATGGATGTCCCCCTGGATGTCCCCATTGATGCCCCCATGGATGTACACATGGATGTCCCCATGGATGTCCCCATTGATGTCCCCATGGATGTCCCCATGGATGTCCTCATGGATGTCCCCATTGATGTCCCCATGGATGTCACCATTGATGTCCCCATGGATGTCCCCATGGATGTCCCCATGGATGTCCCCATGGATGTCCCCATTGATGTCCCCATGGATGTCCCCATTGATGTCCCCATCGATGTCCCCATGGATGTCCCCATTGATGTCCCCATTGATGTCCCCATTGATGTCCCCATGGATGTCCCCATGGATGTCCCCATGGATGTCCCCATGGATGTCCCCATGGATGTCCCCATTGATGTCCCCATGGATGTCCCCATGGATGTCCCCATGGATGTCCCCATTGATGTCCCCATTGATGTCCCCATGGATGTCCCCATGGATGTCCCCATGGATGTCCCCATTGATGTCCCCATTGATGTCCCCATTGATGTCCCCATGGATGTCCCCATGGATGTCCCCATTGATGTCCCCATGGATGTCCCCATGGATGTCCCCATGGATGTCCCCATTGATGTCCCCATGGATGTCCCCATTGATGTCCCCATGGATGTCCCCATTGATGTCCCCATGGATGTCCCCATGGATGTCCCCATGGATGTCCCCATTGATGTCCCCATGGATGTCCCCATTGATGTCCCCATGGATGTCCCCATGGATGTCCCCATGGATGTCCCCATTGATGTCCCCATTGATGTCCCCATGGATGTCCCCGTTGATGTCCCCATGGATGTCCCCATTGATGTCCCCATTGATGTCCCCATGGATGTCCCCATGGATGTCCCCATTGATGTCCCCATTGATGTCCCCATTGATGTCCCCATGGATGTCCCCATTGATGTCCCCATGGATGTCCCCATGGATGTCCCCATGGATGTCCCCATGGATGTCCCCATTGATGTCCCCATTGATGTCCCCATTGATGTCCCCATTGATGTCCCCATGGATGTCCCCATGGATGTCCCCATTGATATCCCCATGGATGTCCCCATGGATGTCCCCATGGATGTCCCCATGGATGTCCCCATGGATGTCCCCATTGATGTCCCCATGGATGTCCCCATGGATGTCCCCATGGATGCCCCCATTGATGTCCCCATTGATGTCCCCATGGATGTCCCCATGGATGTCCCCATTGATGTCCCCATTGATGTCCCCATTGATGTCCCCATTGATGTCCCCATGGATGTCCCCATTGATGTCCCCATTGATGTCCCCATGGATGTCCCCATGGATGTCCCCATGGATGTCCCCATTGATGTCCCCATTGATGTCCCCATGGATGTCCCCGTGGATGTCCCCATTGATGTCCCCATTGATGTCCCCATTGATGTCCCCATCGATGTCCCCATGGATGTCCCCATTGATGTCCCCATGGATGTCCCCATTGATGTCCCCATGGATGTCCCCATTGATGTCCCCATGGATGTCCCCATGGATGTCCCCATGGATGTCCCCATGGATGTCCCCATGGATGTCCCCATGGATGTCCCCATTGATGTCCCCATGGATGTCCCCATGGATGTCCCCATGGATGTCCCCATTGATGTCCCCATGGATGTCCCCATTGATGTCCCCATGGATGTCCCCATTGATGTCCCCATGGATGTCCCCATTGATGTCCCCATGGATGTCCCCATTGATGTCCCCATGGATGTCCCCATGGATGTCCCCATGGATGTCCCCATGGATGTCCCCATGGATGTCCCCATGGATGTCCCCATTGATGTCCCCATGGATGTCCCCATGGATGTCCCCATGGATGTCCCCATGGATGTCCCCATGGATGTCCCCATGGATGTCCCCATTGATGTCCCCATGGATGGCCCAATGGATGCCCCCATTGATGTCCCCATGGATGTCCCCATGGGTGTCCCCATGGATGTCCCCATTGATGTCCCCATTGTTGTCCCCATTGATGTCCCCATGGATGTCCCCATTGATGTCCCCATGGATGTCCCCATTGATGTCCCCATGGATGTCCCCATTGATGTCCCCATGGATGTCCCCATTGATGTCCCCATGGATGTCCCCATTGATGTCCCCATGGATGTCCCCATGGATGTCCCCATGGATGTCCCCATGGATGTCCCCATGGATGTCCCCATGGATGTCCCCATGGATGTCCCCATGGATGTCCCCATGGATGTCCCCATTGATGTCCCCATGGATGGCCCAATGGATGCCCCCATTGATGTCCCCATGGATGTCCCCATGGGTGTCCCCATGGATGTCCCCATTGATGTCCCCATTGTTGTCCCCATTGATGTCCCCATTGATGCCCCCATTGATGTCCCCATGGATGTCCCCATGGATGTCCCCATTGATGTCCCCATGGATGTCCCCATTGATGTCCCCATGGATGTCCCCATGGATGTCCCCATTGATGTCCCCATGGATGTTCCCATGGATGTCCCCATTGATGTCCCCATTGATGTCCCCATGGATGTCCCCATTGATGTCCCCATGGATGTCCCCATTGATGTCCCCATTGATGTCCCCATGGATGGCCCAATGGATGCCCCCATTGATGTCCCCATGGATGTCCCCATTGATGTCCCCATTGTTGTCCCCATTGATGTCCCCATGGATATCCCCATGGATGGCCCAATGGATGCCCCCATTGATGTCCCCATGGATGTCCCCATGGATGTCCCCATTGATGTCCCCATGGATGTCCCCATGGATGTCCCCATGGATGTCCCCATGGATGTCCCCATTGATGTCCCCATTGATGTCCCCATTGATGTCCCCATGGATGTCCCCATTGATGTCCCCATGGATGTCCCCATGGATGTCCCCATTGATGTCCCCATTGATGTCCCCATGGATGTCCCCATTGATGTCCCCATGGATGTCCCCATTGATGTCCCCATTGATGTCCCCATGGATGTCCCCATTGATGTCCCCATGGATGTCCCCATTGATGTCCCCATTGATGTCCCCATGGATGGCCCAATGGATGCCCCCATTGATGTCCCCATGGATGTCCCCATTGATGTCCCCATTGTTGTCCCCATTGATGTCCCCATGGATGTCCCCATGGATGGCCCAATGGATGCCCCCATTGATGTCCCCATGGATGTCCCCATGGATGTCCCCATTGATGTCCCCATGGATGTCCCCATGGATGTCCCCATGGATGTCCCCATGGATGTCCCCATTGATGTCCCCATTGATGTCCCCATTGATGTCCCCATGGATGTCCCCATTGATGTCCCCATGGATGTCCCCATGGATGTCCCCATTGATGTCCCCATTGATGTCCCCATGGATGTCCCCATTGATGTCCCCATGGATGTCCCCATTGATGTCCCCATGGATGTCCCCATTGATGTCCCCATGGATGTCCCCATTGATGTCCCCATGGATGTCCCCATTGATGTCCCCATGGATGTCCCCATGGATGTCCCCATTGATGTCCCCATGGAAGTCCCCATGGATGTCCCCATGGATGTCCCCATGGATGTCCCCATGGATGTCCCCATTGATGTCCCCATGGATGGCCCAATGGATGCCCCCATTGATGTCCCCATGGATGTCCCCATGGGTGTCCCCATGGATGTCCCCATTGATGTCCCCATTGTTGTCCCCATTGATGTCCCCATTGATGCCCCCATTGATGTCCCCATGGATGTCCCCATCGATGTCCCCATTGATGTCCCCATGGATGTCCCCATTGATGTCCCCATGGATGTCCCCATGGATGTCCCCATTGATGTCCCCATGGATGTTCCCATGGATGTCCCCATTGATGTCCCCATTGATGTCCCCATGGATGTCCCCATTGATGTCCCCATGGATGTCCCCATTGATGTCCCCATTGATGTCCCCATGGATGGCCCAATGGATGCCCCCATTGATGTCCCCATGGATGTCCCCATGGGTGTCCCCATGGATGTCCCCATTGATGTCCCCATTGTTGTCCCCATTGATGTCCCCATTGATGCCCCCATTGATGTCCCCATGGATGTCCCCATCGATGTCCCCATTGATGTCCCCATGGATGCCCCCATTGATGTCCCCATTGATGCCCCCATGGATGTCCCCATGGATGTCCCCATGGATGTCCCCATGGATGGCCCCATAGATGTCCCCATTGATGTCCCCATTGATGTCCCCATTGATGCCCCCATTGATGTCCCCATGGATGTCCCCATCGATGTCCCCATTGATGTCCCCATGGATGCCCCCATTGATGTCCCCATTGATGTCCCCATGGATGTCCCCATGGATGTCCCCATTGATGTCCCCATGGATGTCCCCATGGATGTCCCCATTGATGTCCCCATGGATGTCCCCATGGATGTCCCCATGGATGTCCCCATTGATGTCCCCATGGATGTCCCCATGGATGTCCCCATGGATGTCCCCATGGATGTCCCCATTGATGTCCCCATGGATGTCCCCATGGATGTCCCCATGGATGTCCCCATGGATGTCCCCATGGATGTCCCCATGGATGTCCCCATTGATGTCCCCATTGATGTCCCCATGGATGTCCCCATTGATGTCCCCATGGATGTCCCCATGGGTGTCCCCATTGATGTCCCCATGGATGTCCCCATTGATGTCCCCATGGATGTCCCCATTGATGTCCCCATGGATGTCCCCATGGGTGTCCCCATTGATGTCCCCATGGATGTCCCCATTGATGTCCCCATTGATGTCCCCATGGATGTCCCCATGGATGTCCCCATTGACGTCCCCATTGATGTCCCCATGGATGTCCCCATGGATGTCCCCATTGATGTCCCCATTGATGTACCCATTGATGTCCCCATTGATGTCCCCATTGATGTCCCCATGGATGTCCCTATGGATGTCCCCATTGATGTCCCCATTGATGTCCCCATGGATGTCCCCATGGATGTCCCCATGGATGTCCCCATTGATGTCCCCATGGATGTCCCCATGGATGTCCCCATGGATGGCCCCATGGATGTCCCCATTGATGTCCCCATTGATGTCCCCATGGATGTCCCCATTGATGTCCCCATGGATGGCCCCATGGATATCCCCATTGATGTCCCCATTGATGTCCCCATGGATGTCCCCATTGATGTCCCCATGGATGGCCCCATGGATGTCCCCATTGATGTCCCCATGGATGTCCCCATGGATGTCCCCATGGATGTCCCCATGGATGCCCCCATTGCTGTCCCCATGGATGTCCCCATGGATGCCCCCATTGATGTCCCCATTGATGTCCCCATGGATGTCCCCATTGATGTCCCCATTGATGTCCCCATGGATGTCCCCATTGATGTCCCCATTGATGTCCCCATGGATGTCCCCATGGATGTCCCCATTGATGTCCCCATTGATGTCCCCATGGATGTCCCCATGGATGTCCCCATTGATGTCCCCATTGATGTCCCCATGGATGTCCCCCTGGATGTCCCCATGGATGTCCCCATGGATGTCCCCATGGATGTCCCCATGGATGTCCCCATGGATGTCCCCATTGATGTCCCCATTGATGTCCCCATTGATGTCCCCATTGATGTCCCCATGGATGTCCCCATGGATGTCCCCATGGATGTCCCCATTGATGTCCCCATGGATGTCCCCATTGATGTCCCCATGGATGGCCCCATGGATGTCCCCATTGATGTCCCCATGGATGTCCCCATGGATGTCCCCATTGATGTCCCCATGGATGTCCCCATGGATGTCCCCATTGATGTCCCCATTGATGTCCCCATTGATGTCCCCATTGATGTCCCCATGGATGTCCCCATTGATGTCCCCATGGATGTCCCCATTGATGTCCCCATTGATGTCCCCATTGATGTCCCCATGGATGTCCCCATGGATGTCCCCATTGATGTCCCCATTGATGTCCCCATGGATGTCCCCATGGATGTCCCCATGGATGTCCCCATTGATGTCCCCATGGATGTCCCCATTGATGTCCCCATGGATGGCCCCATGGATGTCCCCATTGATGTCCCCATTGATGTCCCCATGGATGTCCCCATTGATGTCCCCATGGATGGCCCCATGGATGTCCCCATTGATGTCCCCATGGATGTCCCCATGGATGTCCCCATGGATGTCCCCATGGATGTCCCCATTGATGTCCCCATTGATGTCCCCATGGATGTCCCCGTGGATGTCCCCATGGATGTCCCCATGGATGTCCACATGGATGTCCCCATTGATGTCCCCATTGATGTCCCCATGGATGTCCCCATTGATGTCCCCATGGAAGTCCCCATGGATGTCCCCATGGGTGTCCCCATTGATGTCCCCATTGATGTCCCCATTGATGTCCCCATTGATGTCCCCATGGATGTCCCCATGGATGTCCCCATGGATGTCCCCATGGATGTCCCCATGGATGTCCCCATTGATGTCCCCATGGATGTCCCCATGGATGGCCCCATAGATGTCCCCATTGATGTTCCCATTGATGTCCCCATGGATGGCCCCATGGATGTCCCCATGGATGTCCCCATGGATGTCCCCATGGATGTCCCCATGGATGTCCCCATGGATGGCCCCATGGATGTCCCCATTGATGTCCCCATTGATGTCCCCATTGCTGCCCCCATTGATGTCCCCATGGATGTCCCCATTGATATCCCCATTGATGTCCCCATGGATGCCCCCATTGATGTCCCCATTGATGTCCCCATGGATGTCCCCATGGATGTCCCCATTGATGTCCCCATTGATGTCCCCATGGATGTCCCCATGGATGTCCCCATGGATGTCCCCATTGATGTCCCCATGGATGTCCCCATGGATGTCCCCATGGATGTCCCCATGGATGTCTCCATTGATGTCCCCATTGATGCCCCGTGGATGTCCCCATGGATGTCCCCATTGATGTCCCCATGGATGTCCCCATTGATGTCCCCATGGATGTCCCCATGGATGTACACATGGATGTACACATGGATGTCCCCATTGATGTCCCCATGGATGTCCCCATTGATGTCCCCATGGATGTCCCCATTGATGTCCCCATGGATGTCCCCATGGATGTCCCCATTGATGTCCCCATGGATGTCCCCATGGATGTCCCCATGGAAGTCCCCATTGATGTCCCCATGGATGTCCCCATTGATGTCCCCATGGATGTCCCCATTGATGTCCCATGGATGTCCCCATGGATGTCCCCATTGATGTCCCCATGGATGTCCCCATGGATGTCCCCATGGATGTCCCCATGGATGTCCCCATGGATGTCCCCATGGATGTCCCCATGGATGTCCCCATTGATGTCCCCATTGATGTCCCCATTGATGTCCCCATTGATGTCCCCATTGATGTCCCCAGTGATGTCCCCATGGATGTCCCCATGGATGTCCCCATGGATGTCCCCACGGATGTCCCCATTGATGTCCCCATGGATGTCCCCATTGATGTCCCCATTGATGTCCCCATTGATGTCCCCATTGATGTCCCCATTGATGTCCCCATTGATGTCCCCATTGATGTCCCCATTGATGTCCCCATGGATGTCCCCATTGATGTCCCCATGGATGTCCCCATTGATGTCCCCATGGATGTCCCCATTGATGTCCCCATGGATGTCCCCATTGATGTCCCCATTGATGTCCCCATGGATGTCCCCATGGATGTCCCCATAGATGTCACCATGGATGTCCCCATGGATGTCCCCATTGATGTCCCCATTGATGTCCCCATGGAAGTCCCCATGGATGTCCCCATTGATGTCCCCATTGATGTCCCCATTGATGTCCCCATGGATGTCCCCATGGATGTCCCCATGGATGTCCCCATGGATGTCCCCATTGATGTCCCCATGGATGTCCCCATGGATGTTCCCATGGATGTCCCCATTGATGTCCCCATTGATGTCCCCATGGATGTCCCCATGGATGTCCCCATGGATGTCCCCATGGATGTCCCCATTGATGTCCCCATGGATGTCCCCATTGATGTCCCCATGGATGTCCCCATGGCTGTCCCCATTGATGTCCCCATGGATGTCCCCATGGATGTCCCCATGGATGTCCCCATGGATGTCCCCATGGATGTCCCCATGGATGTCCCCATGGACGTCCCCATGGATGTCCCCATGGATGTCCCCATTGATGTCCCCATTGATGTCCCCATGGATGTCCCCATGGATGTCCCCATGGATGTCCCCATGGATGTCCCCATTGATGTCCCCATGGATGTCCCCATGGATGTTCCCATGGATGTCCCCATTGATGTCCCCATGGATGTCCCCATGGATGTCCCCATGGATGTCCCCATGGATGTCCCCATTGATGTCCCCATGGATGTCCCCATTGATGTCCCCATGGATGTCCCCATGGATGTCCCCATTGATGTCCCCATGGATGTCCCCATGGATGTCCCCATGGATGTCCCCATGGATGTCCCCATGGATGTCCCCATGGATGTCCCCATTGATGTCCCCATTGATGTCCCCATGGATGTCCCCATGGATGTCCCCATGGATGTCCCCACGGATGTCCCCACGGATGTCCCCATGGATGTCCCCATTGATGTCCCCATGCATGTCCCCATGGATGTCCCCATGGATGTCCCCATGGATGTCCCCATGGATGTCCCCATGGATGTCCCCATGGATGTCCCCATGGATGTCCCCATGGATGTCCCCATTGATGTCCCCATGGATGTCCCCATGGATGTCCCCATTGATGTCCCCATGGATGTCCCCATTGATGTCCCCATGGATGTCCCCATGGATGTCCCCATTGATGTCCCCATGGATGTCCCCATGGATGTCCCCATTGATGTCCCCATGGATGTCCCCATGGACGTCCCCATGGATGTCCCCATGGATGTCCCCATTGATGTCCCCATTGATGTCCCCATGGATGTCCCCATGGATGTCCCCACGGATGTCCCCACGGATGTCCCCATGGATGTCCCCATTGATGTCCCCATGCATGTCCCCATGGATGTCCCCATGGATGTCCCCATGGATGTCCCCATGGATGTCCCCATGGATGTCCCCATGGATGTCCCCATGGATGTCCCCATTGATGTTCCCATGGATGTCCCCATGGATGTCCCCATGGATGTCCCCATTGATGTCCCCATTGATGTCCCCATGGATGTCCCCATTGATGTCCCCATTGATGTCCCCAGTGATGTCCCCATGGATGTCCCCATGGATGTCCCCATTGATGTCCCCACGGATGTCCCCATTGATGTCCCCATGGATGTCCCCATTGATGTCCCCATTGATGTCCCCATTGATGTCCCCATTGATGTCCCCATTGATGTCCCCATTGATGTCCCCATTGATGTCCCCATTGATGTCCCCATGGATGTCCCCATTGATGTCCCCATGGATGTCCCCATTGATGTCCCCATGGATGTCCCCATTGATGTCCCCATGGATGTCCCCATTGATGTCCCCATTGATGTCCCCATGGATGTCCCCATGGATGTCCCCATAGATGTCACCATGGATGTCCCCATGGATGTCCCCATTGATGTCCCCATTGATGTCCCCATGGAAGTCCCCATGGATGTCCCCATTGATGTCCCCATTGATGTCCCCATTGATGTCCCCATTGATGTCCCCATGGATGTCCCCATGGATGTCCCCATGGATGTCCCCATTGATGTCCCCATGGATGTCCCCATTGATGTCCCCATGGATGGCCCCATGGATGTCCCCATGGATGTCCCCATGGATGTCCCCATGGATGTCCCCATTGATGTCCCCATGGATGTCCCCATGGATGTCCCCATTGATGTCCCCATTGATGTCCCCATTGATGTCCCCATTGATGTCCCCATGGATGTCCCCATTGATGTCCCCATGGATGTCCCCATTGATGTCCCCATTGATGTCCCCATTGATGTCCCCATGGATGTCCCCATGGATGTCCCCATTGATGTCCCCATTGATGTCCCCATGGATGTCCCCATGGATGTCCCCATGGATGTCCCCATTGATGTCCCCATGGATGTCCCCATTGATGTCCCCATGGATGGCCCCATGGATGTCCCCATTGATGTCCCCATTGATGTCCCCATGGATGTCCCCATTGATGTCCCCATGGATGGCCCCATGGATGTCCCCATTGATGTCCCCATGGATGTCCCCATGGATGTCCCCATGGATGTCCCCATGGATGTCCCCATTGATGTCCCCATTGATGTCCCCATGGATGTCCCCGTGGATGTCCCCATGGATGTCCCCATGGATGTCCCCATTGATGTCCCCATGGATGTCCCCATGGATGTCCCCATTGATGTCCCCATTGATGTCCCCATTGATGTCCCCATTGATGTCCCCATGGATGTCCCCATGGATGTCCCCATTGATGTCCCCATTGATGTCCCCATTGATGTCCCCATTGATGTCCCCATGGATGTCCCCATGGATGTCCCCATTGATGTCCCCATTGATGTCCCCATGGATGTCCCCATGGATGTCCCCATGGATGTCCCCATTGATGTCCCCATGGATGTCCCCATTGATGTCCCCATGGATGGCCCCATGGATGTCCCCATTGATGTCCCCATTGATGTCCCCATGGATGTCCCCATTGATGTCCCCATGGATGGCCCCATGGATGTCCCCATTGATGTCCCCATGGATGTCCCCATGGATGTCCCCATGGATGTCCCCATGGATGTCCCCATTGATGTCCCCATTGATGTCCCCATGGATGTCCCCGTGGATGTCCCCATGGATGTCCCCATGGATGTCCACATGGATGTCCCCATTGATGTCCCCATTGATGTCCCCATGGATGTCCCCATTGATGTCCCCATGGAAGTCCCCATGGATGTCCCCATGGGTGTCCCCATTGATGTCCCCATTGATGTCCCCATTGTTGTCCCCATTGATGTCCCCATTGATGTCCCCATTGATGTCCCCATGGATGTCCCCATGGATGTCCCCATTGATGTCCCCATGGATGTCCCCATTGATGTCCCCATGGATGTCCCCATGGATGGCCCCATAGATGTCCCCATTGATGTTCCCATTGATGTCCCCATGGATGGCCCCATGGATGTCCCCATGGATGTCCCCATGGATGTCCCCATGGATGTCCCCATGGATGTCCCCATCGATGGCCCCATGGATGTCCCCATTGATGTCCCCATTGATGTCCCCATTGCTGCCCCCATTGATGTCCCCATGGATGTCCCCATTGATATCCCCATTGATGTCCCCATGGATGCCCCCATTGATGTCCCCATTGATGTCCCCATGGATGTCCCCATGGATGTCCCCATTGATGTCCCCATTGATGTCCCCATGGATGTCCCCATGGATGTCCCCATGGATGTCCCCATTGATGTCCCCATGGATGTCCCCATGGATGTCCCCATGGATGTCCCCATGGATGTCTCCATTGATGTCCCCATTGATGCCCCGTGGATGTCCCCATGGATGTCCCCATTGATGTCCCCATGGATGTCCCCATTGATGTCCCCATGGATGTCCCCATGGATGTACACATGGATGTCCCCATTGATGTCCCCATTGATGTCCCCATGGATGTCCCCATTGATGTCCCCATTGATGTCCCCATGGATGTCCCCATGGATGTCCCCATTGATGTCCCCATTGATGTCCCCATGGATGTCCCCATGGATGTCCCCATGGAAGTCCCCATTGATGTCCCCATGGATGTCCCCATTGATGTCCCCATGGATGTCCCCATTGATGTCCCATGGATGTCCCCATGGATGTCCCCATGGATGTCCCCATGGATGTCCCCATGGATGTCCCCATGGATGTCCCCATGGATGTCCCCATGGATGTCCCCATGGATGTCCCCATGGATGTCCCCATTGATGTCCCCATTGATGTCCCCATTGATGTCCCCATTGATGTCCCCATTGATGTCCCCAGTGATGTCCCCATGGATGTCCCCATGGATGTCCCCATTGATGTCCCCACGGATGTCCCCATTGATGTCCCCATGGATGTCCCCATTGATGTCCCCATTGATGTCCCCATGGATGTCCCCATTGATGTCCCCATTGATGTCCCCATTGATGTCCCCATTGATGTCCCCATTGATGTCCCCATGGATGTCCCCATTGATGTCCCCATGGATGTCCCCATTGATGTCCCCATGGATGTCCCCATTGATGTCCCCATGGATGTCCCCATTGATGTCCCCATTGATGTCCCCATGGATGTCCCCATGGATGTCCCCATAGATGTCACCATGGATGTCCCCATGGATGTCCCCATTGATGTCCCCATTGATGTCCCCATGGAAGTCCCCATGGATGTCCCGATTGATGTCCCCATTGATGTCCCCATTGATGTCCCCATGGATGTCCCCATGGATGTCCCCATGGATGTCCCCATGGATGTCCCCATTGATGTCCCCATGGATGTCCCCATGGATGTTCCCATGGATGTCCCCATTGATGTCCCCATTGATGTCCCCATGGATGTCCCCATGGATGTCCCCATGGATGTCCCCATGGATGTCCCCATTGATGTCCCCATGGATGTCCCCATTGATGTCCCCATGGATGTCCCCATGGATGTCCCCAGTGATGTCCCCATGGATGTCCCCATGGATGTCCCCATGGATGTCCCCATGGATGTCCCCATGGATGTCCCCATGGATGTCCCCATGGACGTCCCCATGGATGTCCCCATGGATGTCCCCATTGATGTCCCCATTGATGTCCCCATGGATGTCCCCATGGATGTCCCCATGGATGTCCCCATGGATGTCCCCATGGATGTCCCCATGGGTGTCCCCATGGATGTCCCCATTGATGTCCCCATGGATGTCCCCATGGATGTCCCCACGGATGTCCCCACGGATGTCCCCATGGATGTCCCCATTGATGTCCCCATGCATGTCCCCATGGATGTCCCCATGGATGTCCCCATGGATGTCCCCATGGATGTCCCCATGGATGTCCCCATGGATGTCCCCATGGATGTCCCCATGGATGTCCCCATTGATGTTCCCATGGATGTCCCCATGGATGTCCCCATTGATGTCCCCATTGATGTCCCCATTGATGTCCCCATGGATGTCCCCATGCGTGTCCCCATTGATGTCCCCATTGATGTCCCCATGGATGTCCTCATTGATGTCCCCATTGATGTCCCCATGGATGTCCCCATGGATGTCCCCATGGATGTCCCCATGGATGTCCCCATTGATGTCCCCATGGATGTCCCCATGGATGTCCCCATGGATGTCCCCATGGATGTCCCCATGGATGTCCCCATGGATGTCCCCATTGATGTCCCCATTGATGTCCCCATGGATGTCCCCATTGATGTCCCCATGGATGTCCCCATGGATGTCCCCATGGATGTCCCCATTGATGTCCCCATGGATGTCCCCATGGATGTCCCCATTGATGTCCCCATGGATGTCCCCATGGATGTCCCCATGGATGTCCCCATGGATGTTCCCATGGATGTCCCCATGGATGTCCCCATGGATGTCCCCATTGATGTCCCCATTGATGTCCCCATGGATGTCCCCATGGATGTCCCCATGGATGTCCCCATGGATGTCCCCATGGATGTCCCCATGGATGTCCCCATGGATGTCCCCATGGATGTCCCCATGGATGGCCCCATGGATGTCCCCATTGATGTCCCCATGGATGTCCCCATGGATGTCTCCATTGATGTCCCCATTGATGTCCCCATTGTTGTCCCCATGGATGTCCCCATGGATGTCCCCATGGATGTCCCCATGGATGGCCCCATGGATGTCCCCATTGATGTCCCCATGGATGTCCCCATGGATGTCCCCATGGATGGCCCCATGGATGTCCCCATTGATGTCCCCATGGATGTCCCCATGGATGTCTCCATTGATGTCCCCATTGATGTCCCCATTGTTGTCCCCATGGATGTCCCCATTGATGTCCCCATTGTTGTCCCCATGGATGTCCCCATTGATGTCCCCATGGATGTCCCCATGGATGTCCCCATGGATGTCCCCATTGATGTCCCCATGGATGTCCCCATTGATGTCCCCATGGATGTCCCCATTGATGTCCCCATGGATGTCCCCATTGATGTCCCCATTGATGTCCCCATGGATGTCCCCATGGATGTCCCCATTGATGTCCCCATTGTTGTCCCCATGGATGTCCCCATGGATGTCCCCATGGATGGCCCCATAGATGTCCCCATTGATGTCCCCATGGATGTCCCCATTGATGCCCCCATTGATGTCCCCATTGATGTCTCCATTGATGTCCCCATTGATGTCCCCATTGTTGTCCCCATGGATGTCCCCATTGATGTCCCCATTGATGTCCCCATGGATGTCCCCATGGATGTCCCCATGGATGGCCCCATAGATGTCCCCATTGATGTCCCCATTGATGTCCCCATGGATGTCCCCATTGATTTCCCCATTGATGTCCCCATTGTTGTCCCCATGGATGTCCCCATGGATGTCCCCATGGATGGCCCCATAGATGTCCCCATGGATGTCCCCATGGATGTCCCCATGGATGCCCCCATTGATGTCCCCATTGATGTCCCCATTGATGTCCCCATTGATGTCCCCATGGATGCCCCCATTGATGTCCCCATTGATGTCCCCATGGATGTCCCCATGGATGTCCCCATGGATGTCCCCATTGATGTCCCCATTGATGTCCCCATGGATGTCCCCATTGATGTCCCCATGGATGTCCCCATGGATGTCCCCATGGATGTCCCCATGGATGTCCCCATGGATGTCCCCATGGATGTCCCCATTGATGTCCCCATGGATGTCCCCATGGATGTCCCCATGGATGTCCCCATTGATGTCCCCATGGATGTCCCCATTGATGTCCCCATGGATGTCCCCATGGATGTCCCCATGGATGTCCCCATGGATGTCCCCATGGATGTCCCCATGGATGTCCCCATGGATGTCCCCATGGATGTCCCCATGGATGTCCCCATGGATGTCCCCATTGATGTCCCCATTGATGTCCCCATGGATGTCCCCATGCATGTCCCCATGGATGTCCCCATGGATGTCCCCATGGATGTCCCCATGGGTGTCCCCATGGATGTCCCCATTGATGTCCCCATGGATGTCCCCATGGATGTCCCCACGGATGTCCCCACGGATGTCCCCATGGATGTCCCCATTGATGTCCCCATGCATGTCCCCATGGATGTCCCCATGGATGTCCCCATGGATGTCCCCATGGATGTCCCCATGGATGTCCCCATGGATGTCCCCATGGATGTCCCCATGGATGTCCCCATTGATGTTCCGATGGATGTCCCCATGGATCTCCCCATGGATGTCCCCATTGATGTCCCCATTGATGTCCCCATGGATGTCCCCATGCGTGTCCCCATTGATGTCCCCATTGATGTCCCCATGGATGTCCTCATTGATGTCCCCATTGATGTCCCCATGGATGTCCCCATGGATGTCCCCATGGATGTCCCCATGGATGTCCCCATTGATGTCCCCATGGATGTCCCCATGGATGTCCCCATGGATGTCCCCATGGATGTCCCCATGGATGTCCCCATGGATGTCCCCATTGATGTCCCCATTGATGTCCCCATGGATGTCCCCATTGATGTCCCCATGGATGTCCCCATGGATGTCCCCATGGATGTCCCCATTGATGTCCCCATGGATGTCCCCATGGATGTCCCCATTGATGTCCCCATGGATGTCCCCATGGATGTCCCCATGGATGTCCCCATGGATGTTCCCATGGATGTCCCCATGGATGTCCCCATGGATGTCCCCATTGATGTCCCCATTGATGTCCCCATGGATGTCCCCATGGATGTCCCCATGGATGTCCCCATGGATGTCCCCATGGATGTCCCCATGGATGTCCCCATGGATGTCCCCATGGATGTCCCCATGGATGTCCCCATGGATGGCCCCATGGATGTCCCCATTGATGTCCCCATGGATGTCCCCATGGATGTCTCCATTGATGTCCCCATTGATGTCCCCATTGTTGTCCCCATGGATGTCCCCATGGATGTCCCCATGGATGTCCCCATGGATGGCCCCATGGATGTCCCCATTGATGTCCCCATGGATGTCCCCATGGATGTCCCCATGGATGTCCCCATGGATGTTCCCATGGATGTCCCCATGGATGTCCCCATGGATGTCCCCATTGATGTCCCCATTGATGTCCCCATGGATGTCCCCATGGATGTCCCCATGGATGTCCCCATGGATGTCCCCATGGATGTCCCCATGGATGTCCCCATGGATGTCCCCATGGATGTCCCCATGGATGTCCCCATGGATGTCCCCATGGATGTCCCCATTGATGTCCCCATGGATGTCCCCATTGATGTCCCCATGGATGTCCCCATTGATGTCCCCATGGATGTCCCCATTGATGTCCCCATTGATGTCCCCATGGATGTCCCCATGGATGTCCCCATTGATGTCCCCATTGTTGTCCCCATGGATGTCCCCATGGATGTCCCCATGGATGGCCCCATAGATGTCCCCATTGATGTCCCCATGGATGTCCCCATTGATGCCCCCATTGATGTCCCCATTGATGTCTCCATTGATGTCCCCATTGATGTCCCCATTGTTGTCCCCATGGATGTCCCCATTGATGTCCCCATTGATGTCCCCATGGATGTCCCCATGGATGTCCCCATGGGTGGCCCCATAGATGTCCCCATTGATGTCCCCATTGATGTCCCCATTGATGTCCCCATTGATGTCCCCATGGATGTCCCCATGGATGTCTCCATTGATGTCCCCATTGATGTCCCCATTGTTGTCCCCATGGATGTCCCCATTGATGTCCCCATTGTTGTCCCCATGGATGTCCCCATGGATGTCCCCATGGATGTCCCCATGGATGTCCCCATTGATGTCCCCATGGATGTCCCCATTGATGTCCCCATGGATGTCCCCATTGATGTCCCCATGGATGTCCCCATTGATGTCCCCATTGATGTCCCCATGGATGTCCCCATGGATGTCCCCATTGAAGTCCCCATGGATGTCCCCATGGATGTCCCCATGGATGGCCCCATGGATGTCCCCATTGATGTCCCCATGGATGTCGCCATGGATGTCCCCATGGATGTCCCCATGGATGTCCCCATGGATGGCCCCATGGATGTCCCCATTGATGTCCCCATGGATGTCCCCATGGATGTCCCCATGGATGGCCCCATGGATGTCCCCATTGATGTCCCCATGGATGTCCCCATGGATGTCTCCATTGATGTCCCCATTGATGTCCCCATTGTTGTCCCCATGGATGTCCCCATTGATGTCCCCATTGTTGTCCCCATGGATGTCCCCATGGATGTCCCCATGGATGTCCCCATGGATGTCCCCATTGATGTCCCCATGGATGTCCCCATTGATGTCCCCATGGATGTCCCCATTGATGTCCCCATGGATGTCCCCATTGATGTCCCCATTGATGTCCCCATGGATGTCCCCATTGATGCCCCCATGGATGTCCCCATGGATGGCCCCATAGATGTCCCCATTGATGTCCCCATGGATGTCCCCATTGATGCCCCCATTGATGTCCCCATTGATGTCTCCATTGATGTCCCCATTGATGTCCCCATTGTTGTCCCCATGGATGTCCCCATTGATGTCCCCATTGATGTCCCCATGGATGTCCCCATGGATGTCCCCATGGGTGGCCCCATAGATGTCCCCATTGATGTCCCCATTGATGTCCCCATTGATGTCCCCATTGATGTCCCCATGGATGTCCCCATGGATGTCTCCATTGATGTCCCCATTGATGTCCCCATTGTTGTCCCCATGGATGTCCCCATTGATGTCCCCATTGTTGTCCCCATGGATGTCCCCATGGATGTCCCCATGGATGTCCCCATGGATGTCCCCATTGATGTCCCCATGGATGTCCCCATTGATGTCCCCATGGATGTCCCCATTGATGTCCCCATGGATGTCCCCATTGATGTCCCCATTGATGTCCCCATGGATGTCCCCATGGATGTCCCCATTGAAGTCCCCATGGATGTCCCCATGGATGTCCCCATGGATGGCCCCATGGATGTCCCCATTGAAGTCCCCATGGATGTCGCCATGGATGTCCCCATGGATGTCCCCATGGATGTCCCCATGGATGGCCCCATGGATGTCCCCATTGATGTCCCCATGGATGTCCCCATGGATGTCCCCATGGATGGCCCCATGGATGTCCCCATTGATGTCCCCATGGATGTCCCCATGGATGTCTCCATTGATGTCCCCATTGATGTCCCCATTGTTGTCCCCATGGATGTCCCCATTGATGTCCCCATTGTTGTCCCCATGGATGTCCCCATGGATGTCCCCATGGATGTCCCCATGGATGTCCCCATTGATGTCCCCATGGATGTCCCCATTGATGTCCCCATGGATGTCCCCATTGATGTCCCCATGGATGTCCCCATTGATGTCCCCATTGATGTCCCCATGGATGTCCCCATGGATGTCCCCATTGATGTCCCCATTGTTGTCCCCATGGATGTCCCCATGGATGTCCCCATGGATGGCCCCATAGATGTCCCCATTGATGTCCCCATGGATGTCCCCATTGATGCCCCCATTGATGCCCCCATTGATGTCTCCATTGATGTCCCCATTGATGTCCCCATTGTTGTCCCCATGGATGTCCCCATTGATGTCCCCATTGATGTCCCCATGGATGTCCCCATGGATGTCCCCATGGGTGGCCCCATAGATGTCCCCATTGATGTCCCCATTGATGTCCCCATGGATGTCCCCATTGATTTCCCCATTGATGTCCCCATTGTTGTCCCCATGGATGTCCCCATGGATGTCCCCATGGATGGCCCCATAGATGTCCCCATTGATGTCCCCATTGATGTCCCCAATGATGCCCCCATTGATGTCCCCATTGATGTCCCCATTGATGTCCCCATTGATGTCCCCATGGATGCCCCCATTGATGTCCCCATTGATGTCCCCATGGATGTCCCCATGGATGTCCCCATGGATGTCCCCATTGATGTCCCCATTGATGTCCCCATGGATGTCCCCATTGATGTCCCCATGGATGTCCCCATGGATGTCCCCATGGATGTCCCCATGGATGTCCCCATGGATGTCCCCATTGATGTCCCCATGGATGTCCCCATTGATGTCCCCATGGATGTCCACATGGATGTCCCCATGGATGTCCCCATGGATGTCCCCATGGATGTCCCCATTGATGTCCCCATGGATGTCCCCATGGATGTCCCCATGGATGTCCCCATTGATGTCCCCATGGATGTCCCCATGGATGTCCCCATGGATGTCCCCATTGATGTCCCCATGGATGTCCCCATGGATGTCCCCATGGATGTCCACATGGATGTCCCCATGGATGTCCCCATGGATGTCCCCATGGATGTCCCCATTGATGTCCCCGTGGATGTCCCCATGGATGTCCCCATGGATGTCCCCATTGATGTCCCCATGGATGTCCCCATGGATGTCCCCATTGATGTCCCCATGGATGTCCCCATGGATGTCCCCATGGATGTCCCCATTGATGTCCCCATGGATGTCCCCATTGATGTCCCCATTGATGTCCCCATGGATGTCCCCATGGATGTCCCCATGGATGTCCCCATGGATGTCCCCATGGATGTCCCCATGGATGTCCCCATGGATGTCCCCATGGATGTCCCCATGGATGTCCCCATGGATGGCCCCATGGATGTCCCCATTGATGTCCCCGTGGATGTCCCCATGGATGTCCCCATTGATGTCCCCATTGATGTCCCCATTGTTGTCCCCATGGATGTCCCCATGGATGTCCCCATGGATGTCCCCATTGATGTCCCCATGGATGTCCCCATTGATGTCCCCATGGATGTCCCCATTGATGTCCCCATGGATGTCCCCATTGATGTCCCCATGGATGTCCCCATTGATGTCCCCATTGATGTCCCCATGGATGTCCCCATGGATGTCCCCATTGAAGTCCCCATGGATGTCCCCATGGATGTCCCCATGGATGGCCCCATGGATGTCCCCATTGAAGTCCCCATGGATGTCGCCATGGATGTCCCCATGGATGTCCCCATGGATGTCCCCATGGATGGCCCCATGGATGTCCCCATTGATGTCCCCATGGATGTCCCCATGGATGTCCCCATGGATGGCCCCATGGATGTCCCCATTGATGTCCCCATGGATGTCCCCATGGATGTCTCCATTGATGTCCCCATTGATGTCCCCATTGTTGTCCCCATGGATGTCCCCATTGATGTCCCCATTGTTGTCCCCATGGATGTCCCCATGGATGTCCCCATGGATGTCCCCATGGATGTCCCCATTGATGTCCCCATGGATGTCCCCATTGATGTCCCCATGGATGTCCCCATTGATGTCCCCATGGATGTCCCCATTGATGTCCCCATTGATGTCCCCATGGATGTCCCCATGGATGTCCCCATTGATGTCCCCATTGTTGTCCCCATGGATGTCCCCATGGATGTCCCCATGGATGGCCCCATAGATGTCCCCATTGATGTCCCCATGGATGTCCCCATTGATGCCCCCATTGATGCCCCCATTGATGTCTCCATTGATGTCCCCATTGATGTCCCCATTGTTGTCCCCATGGATGTCCCCATTGATGTCCCCATTGATGTCCCCATGGATGTCCCCATGGATGTCCCCATGGGTGGCCCCATAGATGTCCCCATTGATGTCCCCATTGATGTCCCCATGGATGTCCCCATTGATTTCCCCATTGATGTCCCCATTGTTGTCCCCATGGATGTCCCCATGGATGTCCCCATGGATGGCCCCATAGATGTCCCCATTGATGTCCCCATTGATGTCCCCAATGATGCCCCCATTGATGTCCCCATTGATGTCCCCATTGATGTCCCCATTGATGTCCCCATGGATGCCCCCATTGATGTCCCCATTGATGTCCCCATGGATGTCCCCATGGATGTCCCCATGGATGTCCCCATTGATGTCCCCATTGATGTCCCCATGGATGTCCCCATTGATGTCCCCATGGATGTCCCCATGGATGTCCCCATGGATGTCCCCATGGATGTCCCCATGGATGTCCCCATTGATGTCCCCATGGATGTCCCCATTGATGTCCCCATGGATGTCCACATGGATGTCCCCATGGATGTCCCCATGGATGTCCCCATGGATGTCCCCATTGATGTCCCCATGGATGTCCCCATGGATGTCCCCATGGATGTCCCCATTGATGTCCCCATGGATGTCCCCATGGATGTCCCCATGGATGTCCCCATTGATGTCCCCATGGATGTCCCCATGGATGTCCCCATGGATGTCCACATGGATGTCCCCATGGATGTCCCCATGGATGTCCCCATGGATGTCCCCATTGATGTCCCCGTGGATGTCCCCATGGATGTCCCCATGGATGTCCCCATTGATGTCCCCATGGATGTCCCCATGGATGTCCCCATTGATGTCCCCATGGATGTCCCCATGGATGTCCCCATGGATGTCCCCATTGATGTCCCCATGGATGTCCCCATTGATGTCCCCATTGATGTCCCCATGGATGTCCCCATGGATGTCCCCATGGATGTCCCCATGGATGTCCCCATGGATGTCCCCATGGATGTCCCCATGGATGTCCCCATGGATGTCCCCATGGATGTCCCCATGGATGGCCCCATGGATGTCCCCATTGATGTCCCCGTGGATGTCCCCATGGATGTCCCCATTGATGTCCCCATTGATGTCCCCATTGTTGTCCCCATGGATGTCCCCATTGATGTCCCCATTGTTGTCCCCATGGATGTCCCCATGGATGTCCCCATGGATGGCCCCATAGATGTCCCCATTGATGTCCCCATTGATGTCCCCATTGATGCCCCCATTGATGTCCCCATGGATGTACCCATTGATGTCCCCATGGATGTCCCCATGGAGGTCCCCATTGATGTCCCCATGGATGTCCCCATGGATGTCCCCATGGATGTCCCCATGGATGTCCCCATTGATGTCCCCATTGATGTCCCCATTGATGTCCCCATTGATGTCCCCATGGATGTCCCCATGGATGTCCCCATGGATGTCCCCATGGATGTCCCCATGGATGTCCCCATGGATGTCCCCATTGATGTCCCCATGGATGTCCCCATTGATGTCCCCATTGATGTCCCCATGGATGTCCCCATGGATGTCCCCATTGATGTCCCCATTGTTGTCCCCATGGATGTCCCAATGGATGTCCCCATGGATGGCCCCATAGATGTCCCCATTGTTGTCCCCATGGATGTCCCCATGGATGTCCCCATGGATGTCCCCATTGTTGTCCCCATGGATGTCCCCATGGATGTCCCCATGGAGGTCCCCATTGATGTCCCCATGGATGTCCCCATGGATGTCCCCATGGATGTCCCCATGGATGTCCCCATGGATGTCCCCATGGATGGCCCCATAGATGTCCCCATGGATGTCCCCATGGATGTCCCCATGGATGTCCCCATTGATGTCCCCATTGTTGTCCCCATGGATGTCCCCATGGATGTCCCCATGGAGGTCCCCATTGATGTCCCCATGGATGTCCCCATGGATGTCCCCATGGATGTCCCCATGGATGTCCCCATGGATGTCCCCATGGATGTCCCCATTGATGTCCCCATGGATGTCCCCATTGATGTCCCCATTGATGTCCCCATGGATGTCCCCATGGATGTCCCCATTGATGTCCCCATTGTTGTCCCCATGGATGTCCCCATGGATGTCCCCATGGATGGCCCCATAGATGTCCCCATTGATGTCCCCATTGATGTCCCCATTGATGCCCCCATTGATGTCCCCATGGATGTCCCCATTGATGTCCCCATTGATGTCCCCATGGATGCCCCCATTGATGTCCCCATTGATGTCCCCATGGATGTCCCCATGGATGTCCCCATTGATGTCCCCATGGATGTCCCCATTGTTGTCCCCATGGATGTCCCCATGGATGTCCCCATGGATGGCCCCATAGATGTCCCCATTGATGTCCCCATGGATGTCCCCATTGATGCCCCCATTGATGTCCCCATTGATGTCCCCATTGATGTCCCCATTGATGTCCCCATGGATGCCCCCATGGATGTCCCCATTGATGTCCCCATTGATGTCCCCATGGATGTCCCCATGGATGTCCCCATTGATGTCCCCATTGTTGTCCCCATGGATGTCCCCATGGATGTCCCCATGGATGGCCCCATAGATGTCCCCATTGATGTCCCCATTGATGTCCCCATGGATGTCCCCATTGATGTCCCCATGGATGTCCCCATTGATGTCCCCATTGATGTCCCCATAGATGCCCCCATTGATGTCCCCATTGATGTCCCCATTGTTGTCCCCATGGATGTCCCCATGGATGTCCCCATGGATGGCCCCATAGATGTCCCCATTGATGTCCCCATTGATGTCCCCATTGATGCCCCCATTGATGTCCCCATTGATGTCCCCATTGATGTCCCCATTGATGTCCCCATGGATGCCCCCATTGATGTCCCCATTGATGTCCCCATGGATGTCCCCATGGATGTCCCCATTGATGTCCCCATTGATGTCCCCACAGATGTCCCCATGGATGTCCCCATGGAAGTCCCCATGGAAGTCCCCATTGATGTCCCCATGGATGTCCCCATTGATGTCCCCATGGATGTCCCCACGGATGTCCCCATTGATGGCCCCAGGGATGTCCCCATTGATGTCGCCATGGATGTCCCCATTGATGTCCCCATGGATGTCCCCATGGATGGCCCCATGGATGTCCCCATTGATGTCCCCATGGATGTCCCCATGGGTGTCCCCATTGATGTCCCCATTGATGACCCCGTGGATGTCCCCATGGATGTCCCCATGGATGTCCCCATGGATGTCCCCATTGATGTCCCCATGGATGTCCCCATGGATGTCCCCATGGAAGTCCCCATTGATGTCCCCATGGATGTCCCCATTGATGTCCCCATGGATGGCCCCATGGATGTCCCCATTGATGTCCCCATGGATGTCCCCATGGGTGTCCCCATTGATGTCCCCATTGATGACCCCATGGATGTCCCCATGGATGTCCCCATGGATGTCCCCATGGATGTCCCCATTGATGTCCCCATGGATGTCCCCATGGATGTCCCCATGGAAGTCCCCATTGATGTCCCCATGGATGTCCCTTTGGATGTCCCCATGGATGTCCCCATTGATGTCCCCATGGATGTCCCCATGGATGTCCCCATGGATGTCCCCATGGATGTCCCCATGGATGTCCCCATGGATGTCCCCATGGATGGCCCCATGGATGTCCCCATTGATGTCCCCGTGGATGTCCCCATGGATGTCCCCATTGATGTCCCCATTGATGTCCCCATTGTTGTCCCCATGGATGTCCCCATTGATGTCCCCATTGTTGTCCCCATGGATGTCCCCATGGATGTCCCCATGGATGGCCCCATAGATGTCCCCATTGATGTCCCCATTGATGTCCCCATTGATGCCCCCATTGATGTCCCCATGGATGTACCCATTGATGTCCCCATGGATGTCCCCATGGAGGTCCCCATTGATGTCCCCATGGATGTCCCCATGGATGTCCCCATGGATGTCCCCATGGATGTCCCCATTGATGTCCCCATTGATGTCCCCATTGATGTCCCCATTGATGTCCCCATGGATGTCCCCATGGATGTCCCCATGGATGTCCCCATGGATGTCCCCATGGATGTCCCCATGGATGTCCCCATTGATGTCCCCATGGATGTCCCCATTGATGTCCCCATTGATGTCCCCATGGATGTCCCCATGGATGTCCCCATTGATGTCCCCATTGTTGTCCCCATGGATGTCCCCATGGATGTCCCCATGGATGGCCCCATAGATGTCCCCATTGTTGTCCCCATGGATGTCCCCATGGATGTCCCCATGGATGTCCCCATTGTTGTCCCCATGGATGTCCCCATGGATGTCCCCATGGAGGTCCCCATTGATGTCCCCATGGATGTCCCCATGGATGTCCCCATGGATGTCCCCATGGATGTCCCCATGGATGTCCCCATGGATGGCCCCATAGATGTCCCCATTGATGTCCCCATGGATGTCCCCATGGATGTCCCCATTGATGTCCCCATTGTTGTCCCCATGGATGTCCCCATGGATGTCCCCATGGAGGTCCCCATTGATGTCCCCATGGATGACCCCATGGATGTCCCCATGGATGTCCCCATGGATGTCCCCATGGATGTCCCCATGGATGTCCCCATTGATGTCCCCATGGATGTCCCCATTGATGTCCCCATTGATGTCCCCATGGATGTCCCCATGGATGTCCCCATGGATGTCCCCATTGTTGTCCCCATGGATGTCCCCATGGATGTCCCCATGGATGGCCCCATAGATGTCCCCATTGATGTCCCCATTGATGTCCCCATTGATGCCCCCATTGATGTCCCCATGGATGTCCCCATTGATGTCCCCATTGATGTCCCCATGGATGCCCCCATTGATGTCCCCATTGATGTCCCCATGGATGTCCCCATGGATGTCCCCATTGATGTCCCCATGGATGTCCCCATTGTTGTCCCCATGGATGTCCCCATGGATGTCCCCATGGATGTCCCCATTGATGCCCCCATTGATGTCCCCATTGATGTCCCCATTGATGTCCCCATTGATGTCCCCATGGATGCCCCCATGGATGTCCCCATTGATGTCCCCATTGATGTCCCCATGGATGTCCCCATGGATGTCCCCATTGATGTCCCCATTGTTGTCCCCATGGATGTCCCCATGGATGTCCCCATGGATGGCCCCATAGATGTCCCCATTGATGTCCCCATTGATGTCCCCATGGATGTCCCCATTGATGTCCCCATGGATGTCCCCATTGATGTCCCCATTGATGTCCCCATGGATGCCCCCATTGATGTCCCCATTGATGTCCCCATTGTTGTCCCCATGGATGTCCCCATGGATGTCCCCATGAATGGCCCCATAGATGTCCCCATTGATGTCCCCATTGATGTCCCCATTGATGCCCCCATTGATGTCCCCATTGATGTCCCCATTGATGTCCCCATTGATGTCCCCATGGATGCCCCCATTGATGTCCCCATTGATGTCCCCATGGATGTCCCCATGGATGTCCCCATTGATGTCCCCATTGATGTCCCCATAGATGTCCCCATGGATGTCCCCATGGAAGTCCCCATGGAAGTCCCCATTGATGTCCCCATGGATGTCCCCATTGATGTCCCCATGGATGTCCCCACGGATGTCCCCATTGATGGCCCCAGGGATGTCCCCATTGATGTCGCCATGGATATCCCCATTGATGTCCCCATGGATGTCCCCATGGATGGCCCCATGGATGTCCCCATTGATGTCCCCATGGATGTCCCCATGGGTGTCCCCATTGATGTCCCCATTGATGACCCCGTGGATGTCCCCATGGATGTCCCCATGGATGTCCCCATGGATGTCCCCATTGATGTCCCCATGGATGTCCCCATGGATGTCCCCATGGAAGTCCCCATTGATGTCCCCATGGATGTCCCCATTGGTGTCCCCATGGATGGCCCCATGGATGTCCCCATTGATGTCCCCATGGATGTCCCCATGGGTGTCCCCATTGATGTCCCCATTGATGACCCCATGGATGTCCCCATGGATGTCCCCATGGATGTCCCCATGGATGTCCCCATTGATGTCCCCATGGATGTCCCCATGGATGTCCCCATGGAAGTCCCCATTGATGTCCCCATGGATGTCCCTTTGGATGTCCCCATGGATGTCCCCATGGATGTCCCCATTGATGTCCCCATGGATGGCCCCATGGATGTCCCCATTGATGTCCCCATGGATGTCCCCATGGATGTCCCCATGGAAGTCCCCATTGATGAACCCATGGATGTCCCCATGGATGTCCCCATGGATGTCCCCATGGATGTCCCCATTGATGTCCCCATGGATGTCCCCATGGATGTCCCCATGGATGTCCCCATGGATGTCCCCATTGATGTCCCCATGGATGTCCCCATTGATGTCCCCATGGATGTCCCCATGGATGTCCCGATTGATGTCCCCATGGATGTCCCCATGGATGTCACCATGGATGTTCCCATGGATGTCCCCATTGATGTCCCCATTGATGTCCCCATGCATGTCCCCATGGATGTTCCCATGGATGTCCCCATGGATGTCCCCATTGATGTCCCCATTGATGTCCCGATGGATGTCCCCATGGATGTCCCCATGGATGTCCCCATTGATGTCCCCATGGATGTCCCCATGGATGTACACATGGATGTCCCCATGGATGTCCCCATGGGTGTCCCCATTGATGTCCCCATTGATGACCCCATGGATGTCCCCATGGATGTCCCCATGGATGTCCCCATGGATGTCCCCATTGATGTCCCCATGGATGTCCCCATGGATGTCCCCATGGAAGTCCCCATTGATGTCCCCATGGATGTCCCTTTGGATGTCCCCATGGATGTCCCCATGGATGTCCCCATTGATGTCCCCATGGATGGCCCCATGGATGTCCCCATTGATGTCCCCATGGATGTCCCCATGGATGTCCCCATGGAAGTCCCCATTGATGAACCCATGGATGTCCCCATGGATGTCCCCATGGATGTCCCCATGGATGTCCCCATTGATGTCCCCATGGATGTCCCCATGGATGTCCCCATGGATGTCCCCATGGATGTCCCCATTGATGTCCCCATGGATGTCCCCATTGATGTCCCCATGGATGTCCCCATGGATGTCCCCATTGATGTCCCCATGGATGTCCCCATGGATGTCACCATGGATGTTCCCATGGATGTCCCCATTGATGTCCCCATTGATGTCCCCATGCATGTCCCCATGGATGTTCCCATGGATGTCCCCATGGATGTCCCCATTGATGTCCCCATTGATGTCCCGATGGATGTCCCCATGGATGTCCCCATGGATGTCCCCATTGATGTCCCCATGGATGTCCCCATGGATGTACACATGGATGTCCCCATGGATGTCCCCATGGATGTCCCCATGGATGTCCCCATTGATGTCCCCATTGATGTCCCCATTGATGTGTCCATGGATGTCCCCATGGATGTCCCCATGGAAGTCCCCATGGATGTCCCCATGGATGTCCCCATTGATGTCCCCATGGATGTACACATGGATGTCCCCATGGATGTCCCCATTGATGTCCCCATGGATGTCCCCATTGATGTGTCCATGGATGTCCCCATGGATGTCCCCATGGAAGTCCCCATGGATGTCCCCATGGATGTCCCCATTGATGTCCCCGTGGATGTACACATGGATGTCCCCATGGATGTCCCCATTGATGTCCCCATGGATGTCCCCATTGATGTCCCCATTGATGTCCCCATTGATGTCCCCATGGATGTCCCCATGGATGTCCCCATTGATGTCCCCATTGATGTCCCCATGGATGTTCCCATGGATGTCCCCGTGGATGTCCCCATGGATGTCCCCATGGATGTCCCCATGGATGTCCCCATTGATGTCCCCATTGATGTCCCCATTGATGTCCCCATGGATGTCCCCATTGATGTCCCCATTGATGTCCCCATGGAAGTCCCCATGGATGTCCCCATGGATGTCCCCATTGATGTCCCCATGGATGTCCCCATTGATGTCCCCATTGATGTCCCCATTGATGTCCCCATTGATGTCCCCATTGATGTCCCCATGGATGTCCCCATGGATGTCCCCATGGATGTCCCCATGGATGTCCCCATTGATGTCCCCATGGATGTCCCCATTGATGTCCCCACGGATGTCCCCATGGATGTCCCCACGGATGTCCCCATGGATGTCCCCATTGATGTCCCCATTGATGTCCCCATTGATGTCCCCATGGATGTCCCCATGGATGTCCCCATGGATGTCCCCATGGATGTCCCCATGGATGTCCCCATGGATGTCCCCATGGATGTCCCCATTGATGTCCCCATTGATGTCCCCATGGATGTCCCCATGGATGTCCCCATGGATGTCCCCATGGATGTCCTCATGGATGTCCCCATGGATGTCCCCATTGATGTCCCCATGGATGTCCCCACGGACGTCCCCATGGATGTCCCCATTGATGTCCCCATGGATGTCCCCATTGATGTCCCCATTGATGTCCCCATTGATGTCCCCATGGATGTCCCCATTGATGTCCCCATTGATGTCCCCATTGATGTCCCCATGGATGTCCCCATTGATGTCCCCATTGATGTCCCCATGGATGTCCCCATGGATGACCCCATGGATGTCCCCATTGATGTCCCCATGGATGTCCCCATGGATGTCCCCATTGATGTCCCCATTGATGTCCCCATTGATGTCCCCATGGATGTCCCCATTGATGCCCCCATGGATGTCCCCATTGATGTCCCCATTGATGTCCCCATGGATGTCCCCATTGATGTCCCCATGGATGTCCCCATTGATGTCCCCATTGATGTCCCCATTGATGTCCCCATTGATGTCCCCATGGATGTCCCCATGGATGTCCCCATTGATGTCCCCATGGATGTCCCCATTGATGTCCCCACGGATGTCCCCATGGATGTCCCCACGGATGTCCCCATGGATGTCCCCATTGATGTCCCCATTGATGTCCCCATTGATGTCCCCATGGATGTCCCCATGGATGTCCCCATGGATGTCCCCATGGATGTCCCCACGGATGTCCCCATGGATGTCCCCATTGATGTCCCCATTGATGTCCCCATTGATGTCCCCATGGATGTCCCCATGGATGTCCCCATGGATGTCCCCATGGATGTCCCCATGGATGTCCCCATGGATGTCCCCATGGATGTCCCCATTGATGTCCCCATTGATGTCCCCATGGATGTCCCCATGGATGTCCCCATGGATGTCCCCATGGATGTCCTCATGGATGTCCCCATGGATGTCCCCATGGATGTCCCCACGGACGTCCCCATGGATGTCCCCATTGATGTCCCCATGGATGTCCCCATTGATGTCCCCATTGATGTCCCCATTGATGTCCCCATGGATGTCCCCATTGATGTCCCCATTGATGTCCCCATTGATGTCCCCATGGATGTCCCCATTGATGTCCCCATTGATGTCCCCATGGATGTTCCCATGGATGTCCCCATGGATGTCCCCATGGACCTCCCCATGGATGTCCCCACGGATGTCCCCATGGATGTCCCCATTGATGTCCCCATGGATGTCCCCATTGATGTCCCCATGGATGTCCCCATTGATGTCCCCATTGATGTCCCCATGGATGTCCCCATTGATGTCCCCATTGATGTCCCCGTTGATGTCCCCATGGATGTCCCCATTGATGTCCCCATTGATGTCCCCATGGATGTCCCCACGGATGTCCCCATGGATGTCCCCATGGATGTCCCCATGGGTGTCCCCATTGATGTCCCCATTGATGTCCCCATGGATGTCCCCACGGATGTCCCCATTGATGTCCCCATGGATGTCCCCATGGATGTCCCCATGGATGTCCCGATGGATGTCCCCATGGATGTCCCCATTGATGTCCCCATGGATGTTCCCATTGATGTCCCCATTGATGTCCCCATTGATGTCCCCATGGATGTCCCCATGGATGTCCCCATTGATGTCCCCATTGATGTCCCCATTGATGTCCCCATGGATGTCCCCATTGATGTCCCCATGGATGTCCCCATGGATGTCCCCATGGATGTCCCCATTGATGTACCCATTGATGTCCCCATGGATGTCCCCATTGATGTCCCCATGGATGTCCCCATGGATGTCCCCATGGATGTCCCCATCGATGTCCCCATTGATGTCCCCATTGATGTCCCCATGGATGTCCCCATGGATGTCCCCATTGATGTCCCCATTGATGTCCCCATGGATGTCCCCATGGATGTCCCCATGGATGTCCCCATGGAAGTCCCCATTGATGTCCCCATGGATGTCCCCATTGATGTCCCCATTGATGTCCCCATTGATGTCCCCATGGATGTCCCCACGGATGTCCCCATGGATGTCCCCATTGATGTCCCCATTGATGTCCCCATGGAAGTCCCCATGGATGTCCCCATTGATGTCCCCGTTGATGTCCCCATTGATGTCCCCATGGATGTCCCCATGGATGTCCCCATCGATGTCCCCATTGATGTCCCCATGGATGTCCCCATGGATGTCCCCATTGATGTCCCCATGGAAGTCCCCATGGATGTCCCCATTGATGTCCCCATGGATGTCCCCATGGATGTCCCCATGGATGTCCCCATTGATGTCCCCATGGATGTGCCCATGGATGTCGCCATTGATGTCCCCATTGATGTCCCCATTGATGTCCCCATGGATGTCCCCATGGATGTCCCCATGGATGTCCCCATGGATGTCCCCATGGATGTCCCCATGGATGTCCCCATTGATGTCCCCATGGATGTCCCCATGGATGTCCCCATGGATGTGCCCATGGATGTGCCCATGGATGTGCCCATGGATGTCCCCATGGATGTCCCCATGGATGCCCCCATGGATGTCCCCATGGATGTCCCCATGGATGTCCCCATGGATGTCCCCATTGATGTCCCCATGGATGTCCCCATGGATGTCCCCATGGATGTCCCCATGGATGTCCCCATGGATGTCCCCATTGATGTCCCCATCGATGTCCCCATTGATGTCCCCATGGATGTCCCCATGGATGTCCCCATTGATGTCCCCATTGCTGTCCTCATGGATGTCCCCATTGATGTCCTCATGGATGTCCCCATGGATGTCCCCATGGATGTCCCCATGGATGTCCCCATGGATGTCCCCATGGATGTCCCCATGGATATCCCCATGGATGTCCCCATGGATGTCCCCATGGATGTCCCCATGGATGTCCCCATGGATGTCCCCATGGATGTCCCCATGGATGTCCCCATTGATGTGCCCATGGATGTCCCCATTGATGTCCCCATTGATGTCCCCATGGATGTCCCCATTGATGTCCCCATGGATGTCCCCATTGATGTCCCCATGGATGTTCCCATGGATGTCCCCATTGATGTCCCCATGGATGTCCCCATGGATGTCCCCATGGATGTCCCCATGGATGTCCCCATGGATGTCCCCATTGATGTGCCCATGGATGTCCCCATTGATGTCCCCATTGATGTCCCCATGGATGTCCCCATTGATGTCCCCATGGATGTCCCCATTGATGTCCCCATGGATGTTCCCATGGATGTCCCCATTGATGTCCCCATGGATGTCCCCATGGATGTCCCCATGGATGTCCCCATGGATGTCCCCATGGATGTCCCCATGGATGTCCCCATGGATGTCCCCATGGATGTCCCCATGGATGTCCCCATTGATGTCCCCATGGATGTCCCCATGGATGTCCCCATGGATGTCCCCATGGATGTCCCCATGGATGTCCCCATGGATGTCCCCATGGATGTCCCCATTGATGTCCCCATTGATGTCCCCATTGATGTCCCCATCGATGTCCCCATTGATGTCCCCATTGATGTCCCCATGGATGTCCCCATTGATGTCCCCATTGATGTCCCCATTGATGTCCCCATCGATGTCCCCATTGATGTCCCCATTGATGTCCCCATGGATGTCCCCATTGATGTCCCCATTGCTGTCCTCATGGATGTCCCCATTGATGTCCTCATGGATGTCCCCATGGATGTCCCCATGGATGTCCCCATGGATGTCCCCATGGATGTCCCCATGGATGTCCCCATGGATGTCCCCATTGATGTGCCCATGGATGTCCCCATTGATGTCCCCATTGATGTCCCCATGGATGTCCCCATTGATGTCCCCATGGATGTCCCCATTGATGTCCCCATGGATGTTCCCATGGATGTCCCCATTGATGTCCCCATGGATGTCCCCATGGATGTCCCCATGGATGTCCCCATGGATGTCCCCATGGATGTCCCCATGGATGTCCCCATGGATGTCCCCATGGATGTCCCCATGGATGTCCCCATTGATGTCCCCATGGATGTCCCCATGGATGTCCCCATGGATGTCCCCATGGATGTCCCCATGGATGTCCCCATGGATGTCCCCATTGATGTCCCCATTGATGTCCCCACGGATGTCCCCATGGATGTCCCCATTGATGTCCCCATGGATGTCCCCATTGATGTCCCCATTGATGTCCCCATTGATGTCCCCATGGAAGTCCCCATGGATGTCCCCATGGATGTCCCCATGGATGTCCCCATGGATGTCCCCATGGATGTCCCCATGGATGTCCCCATGGATGTCCCCATGGATGTCCCCATGGATGTCCCCATTGATGTCCCCATGGATGTCCCCATTGATGTCCCCATTGATATCCCCATTGATGTCCCCATGGATGTCCCCATGGATGTCCCCATGGATGTCCCCATTAGTGTCCCCATTGATGTCCCCATTGATGTCCCCATGGAAGTCCCCATGGATGTCCCCATTGATGTCCCCATGGAAGTCCCCATGGATGTCCCCATGGATGTCCCCATGGATGTCCCCATGGATGTCCCCATGGATGGCCCCATGGATGTCCCCATTGATGTCCCCATTGATGTCCCCATGGATGTCCCCATGGATGTCCCCATGGATGTCCCCATGGATGTCCCCATGGATGTCCCCATGGATGTCCCCATGGATGTCCCCATGGATGTCCCCATGGATGTCCCCATTGATGTCCCCATGGATGTCCCCATGGATGTCCCCATGGATGTCCCCATGGATGTCCCCATGGATGTCCCCATGGATGTCCCCATTGATGTCCGCATGGATGTCCCCATGGATGTCCCCATGGATGTCCCCATGAATATCCCCATGGATGTCCCCATGGATGTCCCCATGGATGTCCCCATGGATGTCCCCATGGATGTCCCCATTGATGTCCCCATGGATGTCCCCATTGATGTCCCCATTGATGTCCCCATTGATGACCCCATTGATGTCCCCATTGATGTCCCCATGGATGTCCCCATGGATGTCCCCATGGAAGTCCCCATGGATGTCCCCATGGATGTCCCCATGGATGTCCCCATGGAGGTCCCCATGGATGTCCCCATGGATGTCCCCATGGATGTCCCCATGGATGTCCCCAATGATGTCCCCATGGATGTCCCCATTGATGTCCCCATGGATGTCCCCATGGATGTCCCCATGGATGTCCCCATGGATGTCCCCATGGATGTCCCCATGGATGTCCCCATGGATGTCCCCATGGATGTCCCCATGGATGTCCCCATGGATGTCCCCATGGATGTCCCCATTGATGTCCCCATGGATGTCCCCATGGTTGTCCCCATGGATGTCCCCATGGATGTCCCCATGGATGTCCCCATGGATGTCCTCATGGATGTCCCCATGGATGTCCCCATGGATGCCCCAATTGATGTCCCCATGGATGTCCCCGTGGATGTCCCCATGGATGTCCCCATGGATGTCCCCATGGATGTCCCCATGGATGTCCCCATGGATGTCCCCATGGATGTCCCCATGGATGTCCCCATGGATGTCCCCATGGATGTCCCCATGGATGTCCCCATGGATGTCCCCATGGATGTCCCCATGGATGTCCCCATGGATGCCCCCATTGATGTCCCCATGGATGTCCCCATGGTTGTCCCCATGGATGTCCCCATGGATGTCCCCATTGATGTTCCCATGGATGTCCCCATGGATGTCCCCATGGATGTCCCCATGGATGTCCCCATGGATGTCCCCATGGATGTCCCCATGGATGTCCCCATTGATGTCCCCATGGATGTCCCCATTGATGTCCCCATTGATGTCCCCATTGATGTCCCCATTGATGTCCCCATGGATGTCCCCATTGATGTCCCCATTGATGTCCCCATTGATGTCCCCATGGATGTCCCCATTGATGTCCCCATTGATGTCCCCATGGATGTCCCCATGGATGTCCCCATTGATGTCCCCATGGATGTCCCCATGGATGTCCCCATGGATGTCCCCATGGATGTCCCCATGGATGTCCCCATGGATGTCCCCATGGATGGCCCCATGGATGTCCCCATTGATGTCCCCATGGATGTCCCCATGGATGTCCCCATGGATGTCCCCATGGATGTCCCCATGGATGTCCCCATTGATGTCCCCATGGATGTCCCCATGGATGTCCCCATGGATGTCCCCATGGATGTCCCCATGGATGTTCCCATTGCTGTCCCCATGGATGTCCCCATGGATGTCCCCATGGATGTCCCCATGGATGTCCCCATTGATGTCCCCATTGATGTCCCCATGGATGTCCCCATGGATGTCCCCATGGATGTCCCCATGGATGTCCCCATGGATGTCCCCATGGATGTCCCCATGGATGTCCCCATGGATGTCCCCATGGATGTCCCCATGGATGTCCCCATGGATGCCCCCATTGATGTCCCCATGGATGTCCCCATGGTTGTCCCCATGGTTGTCCCCATGGATGTCCCCATGGATGTCCCCATTGATGTTCCCATGGATGTCCCCATGGATGTCCCCATGGATGTCCCCATGGATGTCCCCATGGATGTCCCCATGGATGTCCCCATGGATGTCCCCATTGATGTCCCCATGGATGTCCCCATTGATGTCCCCATTGATGTCCCCATTGATGTCCCCATTGATGTCCCCATGGATGTCCCCATTGATGTCCCCATTGATGTCCCCATTGATGTCCCCATGGATGTCCCCATTGATGTCCACATTGATGTCCCCATGGATGTCCCCATGGATGTCCCCATTGATGTCCCCATGGATGTCCCCATGGATGTCCCCATGGATGTCCCCATGGATGTCCCCATGGATGTCCCCATGGATGTCCCCATGGATGGCCCCATGGATGTCCCCATTGATGTCCCCATGGATGTCCCCATGGATGTCCCCATGGATGTCCCCATGGATGTCCCCATGGATGTCCCCATGGATGTCCCCATGGATGTCCCCATTGATGTCCCCATGGATGTCCCCATTGATGTCCCCATGGATGTCCCCATTGATGTCCCCATGGATGTCCCCATTGATGTCCCCATGGATGTCCCCACGGATGTCCCCACGGATGTCCCCATGGATGTCCCCATTGATGTCCCCATTGATGTCCCCATGGATGTCCCCATGGATGTCCCCATGGATGTCCCCATGGATGTCCCCATGGATGTCCCCATGGATGTCCCCATGGATGTCCCCATGGATGTCCCCATGGATGTCCCCATTGATGTCCCCATGGATGTCCCCATAGATGTCCCCATGGATGTCCCCATGGATGTCCCCATGGATGTCCCCATGGACGTCCCCATTCATGTCCCCATTGATGTCCCCATGGATGTCCCCATTGATGTCCCCATTGATGTCCCCATGGATGTCCCCATGGATGTCCCCATGGATGTCCCCATTGATGTCCCCATTGATGTCCCCATTGATGTCCCCATGGATGTCCCCATGGATGTCCCCATGGATGTCCCCATGGATGTCCCCATGGATGTCCCCATGGATGTCCCCATTGATGTCCCCATGGATGTCCCCATGGATGTCCCCATGGATGTCCCCATTGATGTCCCCATGGATGTCCCCATTGATGTCCCCATGGATGTCCCCATGGATGTCCCCATTGATGTCCCCATGGATGTCCCCATGGATGTCCCCATTGATGTCCCCATGGATGTCCCCATGGATGTCCCCATGGATGTCCCCATTGATGTCCCCATGGATGTCCCCATGGATGTCCCCATTGATGTCCCCATGGATGTCCCCATGGATGTCCCCATGGATGTCCCCATGGATGTCCCCATGGATGTCCCCATGGATGTCCCCATTGATGTCCCCATTGATGTCCCCATTGATGTCCCCATGGATGTCCCTATGGATGTCCCCATTGATGTCCCCATGGATGTCCCCATTGATGTCCCCATTGATGTCCCCATGGATGTCCCCATGGATGTCCCCATGGATGTCCCCATGGATGTCCCCATGGATGTTCCCATGGATGTCCCCATTGATGTCCCCATGGATGTCCCCATGGATGTCCCCATGGATGTCCCCATTGATGTCCCCATGGATGTCCCCATTGATGTCCCCATTGATGTCCCCATGGATGTCCCCATGGATGTCCCCATGGATGTCCCCATTGATGTTCCCATGGATGTCCCCATGGATGTCCCCATGGATGTCCCCATGGATGTCCCCATGGATGTCCCCATTGATGTCCCCATTGATGTCCCCATGGATGTCCCCATGGATGTCCCCATTGATGTCCCCATTGATGTCCCCATGGATGTCCCCATGGATGTCCCCATGGATGTCCCCATGGATGTCCCCATTGATGTTCCCATGGATGTCCCCATGGATGTTCCCATGGATGTCCCCATGGATGTCCCCATGGATGTCCCCATTGATGTCCCCATGGATGTCCCCATTGATGTCCCCATTGATGTCCCCATTGATGTCCCCATGGATGTCCCCATGGAGGTCCCCATTGATGTTCCCATGGATGTCCCCATGGATGTTCCCATGGATGTCCCCATTGATGTCCCCATTGATGTCCCCATGGATGTCCCCATTGATGTACCCATGGATGTCCCCATGGATGTCCCCATGGATGTCCCCATGGATGTCCCCATGGATGTCCCCATTGATGTTCCCATGGATGTCCCCATGGATGTCCCCATGGATGTCCCCATTGATGTCCCCATTGATGTCCCCATGGATGTCCCCATGCGTGTCCCCATTGATGTCCCCATTGCTGTCCCCATGGATGTCCTCATTGATGTCCCCATTGATGTCCCCATGGATGTCCCCATGGATGTCCCCATGGATGTCCCCATGGATGTCCCCATGGATGTCCCCATGGATGTCCCCATGGATGTCCCCATGGATGTCCCCATGGATGTCCCCATGGATGTCCCCATGGATGTCCCCATTGATGTCCCCATGGATGTCCCCATGGATGTCCCCATTGATGACCCCATGGATGTCCCCATGGATGTCCCCATGGATGTCCCCATGGATGTTCCCATGGATGTCCCCATGGATGTCCCCATGGATGTCCCCATTGATGTCCCCATTGATGTCCCCATGGATGTCCCCATGGATGTCCCCATGGATGTCCCCATGGATGTCCCCATGGATGTCCCCATGGATGTCGCCATTGATGTCCCCATGGATGTCCCCATGGATGGCCCCATGGATGTCCCCATTGATGTCCCCATGGATGTCCCCATGGATGTCTCCATTGATGTCCCCATTGATGTCCCCATTGTTGTCCCCATGGATGTCCCCATGGATGTCCCCATGGATGTCCCCATGGATGTCCCCATGGATGTCCCCATTGATGTCCCCATGGATGTCCCCATGGATGTCCCCATGGATGGCCCCATGGATGTCCCCATTGATGTCCCCATGGATGTCCCCATGGATGTCTCCATTGATGTCCCCATTGATGTCCCCATTGTTGTCCCCATGGATGTCCCCATTGATGTCCCCATTGTTGTCCCCATGGATGTCCCCATGGATGTCCCCATGGATGTCCCCATGGATGTCCCCATGGATGTCCCCATTGATGTCCCCATGGATGTCCCCATTGATGTCCCCATGGATGTCCCCATTGATGTCCCCATTGATGTCCCCATGGATGTCCCCATGGATGTCCCCATTGATGTCCCCATGGATGTCCCCATGGATGTCCCCATTGATGTCCCCATGGATGTCCCCATTGTTGTCCCCATGGATGTCCCCATGGATGTCCCCATGGATGGCCCCATAGATGTCCCCATTGATGTCCCCATGGACGTCCCCATTGATGCCCCCATTGATGTCCCCATTGATGTCCCCATTGATGTCCCCATTGATGTCCCCATGGATGCCCCCATGGATGTCCCCATTGATGTCCCCATTGATGTCCCCATGGATGTCCCCATTGATGTCCCCATTGTTGTCCCCATGGATGTCCCCATGGATGTCCCCATGGATGGCCCCATAGATGTCCCCATTGATGTCCCCATTGATGTCCCCATGGATGTCCCCATTGATTTCCCCATGGATGCCCCCATGGATGTCCCCATTGATGTCCCCATTGATGTCCCCATGGATGTCCCCATGGATGTCCCCATTGATGTCCCCATTGTTGTCCCCATGGATGTCCCCATGGATGTCCCCATGGATGGCCCCATAGATGTCCCCATTGATGTCCCCATTGATGTCCCCATGGATGTCCCCATTGATGTCCCCATGGATGTCCCCATTGATGTCCCCATTGATGTCCCCATGGATGCCCCCATTGATGTCCCCATTGATGTCCCCATTGTTGTCCCCATGGATGTCCCCATGGATGTCCCCATGGATGGCCCCATAGATGTCCCCATTGATGTCCCCATTGATGTCCCCAATGATGCCCCCATTGATGTCCCCATTGATGTCCCCATTGATGTCCCCATTGATGTCCCCATGGATGCCCCCATTGATGTCCCCATTGATGTCCCCATGGATGTCCCCATGGATGTCCCCATGGATGTCCCCATTGATGTCCCCATTGATGTCCCCATGGATGTCCCCATTGATGTCCCCATGGATGTCCCCATGGATGTCCCCATGGATGTCCCCATTGATGTCCCCATGGATGTCCCCATGGATGTCCCCATTGATGTCCCCATGGATGTCCCCATGGATGTCCCCATGGATGTCCCCATTGATGTCCCCATGGATGTCCCCATTGATGTCCCCATTGATGTCCCCATGGATGTCCCCATGGATGTCCCCATGGATGTCCCCATGGATGTCCCCATGGATGTCCCCATGGATGTCCCCATGGATGTCCCCATGGATGTCCCCATGGATGGCCCCATGGATGTCCCCATGGATGTCCCCATGGATGTCCCCATGGATGTCCCCATTGATGTCCCCATTGATGTCCCCATTGTTGTCCCCATGGATGTCCCCATTGATGTCCCCATTGTTGTCCCCATGGATGTCCCCATGGATGTCCCCATGGATGGCCCCATAGATGTCCCCATTGATGTCCCAATTGATGTCCCCATTGATGCCCCCATGGATGTCCCCATGGATGTCCCCATGGATGTCCCCATGGATGTCCCCATTGATGTCCCCATGGATGTCCCCATGGATGTCCCCATTGATGTCCCCATTGATGTCCCCATTGATGTCCCCATTGATGTCCCCATGGATGTCCCCATGGAGGTCCCCATTGATGTCCCCATGGATGTCCCCATGGATGTCCCCATGGATGTCCCCATGGATGTCCCCATGGATGTCCCCATTGATGTCCCCATGGATGTCCCCATTGATGTCCCCATGGATGTCCCCATGGATGTCCCCATGGATGTCCCCATTGATGTCCCCATTGTTGTCCCCATGGATGTCCCCATGGATGTCCCCATGGATGGCCCCATAGATGTCCCCATTGATGTCCCCATTGATGTCCCCATTGATGCCCCCATTGATGTCCCCATGGATGTCCCCATTGATGTCCCCATTGATGTCCCCATGGATGCCCCCATTGATGTCCCCATTGATGTCCCCATGGATGTCCCCATGGATGTCCCCATTGATGTCCCCATGGATGTCCCCATTGTTGTCCCCATGGATGTCCCCATGGATGTCCCCATGGATGGCCCCATAGATGTCCCCATTGATGTCCCCATGGATGTCCCCATTGATGCCCCCATTGATGTCCCCATTGATGTCCCCATTGATGTCCCCATTGATGTCCCCATGGATGCCCCCATGGATGTCCCCATTGATGTCCCCATTGATGTCCCCATGGATGTCCCCATGGATGTCCCCATTGATGTCCCCATTGTTGTCCCCATGGATGTCCCCATGGATGTCCCCATGGATGGCCCCATAGATGTCCCCATTGATGTCCCCATTGATGTCCCCATGGATGTCCCCATTGATGTCCCCATGAATGTCCCCATTGATGTCCCCATTGATGTCCCCATGGATGCCCCCATTGATGTCCCCATTGATGTCCCCATTGTTGTCCCCATGGATGTCCCCATGGATGTCCCCATGGATGGCCCCATACATGTCCCCATTGATGTCCCCATTGATGTCCCCATTGATGCCCCCATTGATGTCCCCATTGATGTCCCCATTGATGTCCCCATTGATGTCCCCATGGATGCCCCCATTGATGTCCCCATTGATGTCCCCGTGGATGTCCCCATGGATGTCCCCATTGATGTCCCCATTGATGTCCCCATAGATGTCCCCATGGATGTCCCCATGGAAGTCCCCATGGAAGTCCCCATTGATGTCCCCATGGATGTCCCCATTGATGTCCCCATGGATGTCCCCACGGATGTCCCCATTGATGGCCCCAGGGATGTCCCCATTGATGTCGCCATGGATGTCCCCATTGATGTCCCCATGGATGTCCCCATGGATGGCCCCATGGATGTCCCCATTGATGTCCCCATGGATGTCCCCATGGGTGTCCCCATTGATGTCCCCATTGATGACCCCATGGATGTCCCCATGGATGTCCCCATGGATGTCCCCATGGATGTCCCCATTGATGTCCCCATGGATGTCCCCATGGATGTCCCAATGGAAGTCCCCATTGATGTCCCCATGGATGTCCCCATGGATGTCCCCATGGATGGCCCCATGGATGTCCCCATTGATGTCCCCATGGATGTCCCCATGGGTGTCCCCATTGATGTCCCCATTGATGACCCCATGGATGTCCCCATGGATGTCCCCATGGATGTCCCCATGGATGTCCCCATTGATGTCCCCATGGATGTCCCCATGGATGTCCCCATGGAAGTCCCCATTGATGTCCCCATGGATGTCCCCATTGATGTCCCCATGGATGTCCCCATGGATGTCCCCATGGAAGTCCCCATGGATGTCCCCATGGATGTCCCCATGGATGTCCCCATGGATGTCCCCATGGATGTCCCCATTGATGTCCCCATGGATGGCCCCATGGATGTCCCCATTGATGTCCCCATGGATGTCCCCATGGATGTCCCCATGGATGTCCCCATTGATGAACCCATGGATGTCCCCATGGATGTCCCCATGGATGTCCCCATGGATGTCCCCATTGATGTCCCCATGGATGTCCCCATGGATGTCCCCATGGATGTCCCCATGGATGTCCCCATTGATGTCCCCATGGATGTCCCCATTGATGTCCCCATGGATGTCCCCATGGATGTCCCCATTGATGTCCCCATGGATGTCCCCATGGATGTCCCCATGGATGTTCCCATGGATGTCCCCATGGATGTCCCCATTGATGTCCCCATGCATGTCCCCATGGATGTTCCCATGGATGTCCCCATGGATGTCCCCATTGATGTCCCCATTGATGTCCCGATGGATGTCCCCATGGATGTCCCCATGGATGTCCCCATTGATGTCCCCATGGATGTCCCCATTGATGTCCCCATTGATGTCCCCATTGATGTGTCCATGGATGTCCCCATGGATGTCCCCATGGAAGTCCCCATGGATGTCCCCATGGATGTCCCCATTGATGTCCCCATGGATGTACACATGGATGTCCCCATGGATGTCCCCATTGATGTCCCCATGGATGTCCCCATTGATGTGTCCATGGATGTCCCCATGGATGTCCCCATTGAAGTCCCCATGGATGTCCCCATGGATGTCCCCGTGGATGTACACATGGATGTCCCCATGGATGTCCCCATTGATGTCCCCATGGATGTCCCCATTGATGTCCCCATTGATGTCCCCATTGATGTCCCCATGGATGTCCCCATGGATGTCCCCATTGATGTCCCCATTGATGTCCCCATGGATGTCCCCATGGATGTCCCCGTGGATGTCCCCATGGATGTCCCCATGGATGTCCCCATGGATGTCCCCATTGATGTCCCCATTGATGTCCCCATTGATGTCCCCATGGATGTCCCCATTGATGTCCCCATTGATGTCCCCATGGAAGTCCCCATGGATGTCCCCATGGATGTCCCCATTGATGTCCCCATTGATGTCCCCATTGATGTCCCCATGGATGTCCCCATTGATGTCCCCATGGATGTCCCCATTGGTGTCTCCATGGAAGTCCCCATGGATGTCCCCATTGATGTCCCCATGGATGTCCCCATGGATGTCCCCATGGATGTCCCCATTGATGTCCCCAGTGATGTCCCCATGGATGTCCCCATGGATGTCCCCATACATGTCCCCATGGATGTCCCCATGGATGTCCCCATGGATGTCCCCATGGATGTCCCCATGGATGTCCCCATGGATGTCCCCATGGATGTCCCCATTGATGTCCCCATTGCTGTCCCCATTGATGTCCCCATGGATGTCCCCATGGATGTCCCCATGGATGTCCCCATGGAAGTCCCCATGGATGTCCCCATGGATGTCCCCATTGATGTCCCCATGGATGTCCCCATTGATGTCCCCATTGATGTCCCCATTGATGTCCCCATTGATGTCCCCATTGATGTCCCCATAGATGTCCCCATTGATGTCCCCATGGATGTCCCCATTGATGTCCCCATGGATGTCCCCATGGATGTCCCCATGGATGTCCCCATGGATGTCCCCATTGATGTCCCCATTGATGTCCCCATTGATGTCCCCATGGATGTCCCCATTGATGTCCCCATGGATGTCCCCATGGATGTCCCCATGGATGTCCCCATTGATGTCCCCATGGATGTCCCCATTGATGTCCCCATGGATGTCCCCATGGATATCCCCATGGATGTCCCCATGGATGTCCCCATGGATGTCCCCATGGATGTCCCCATTGATGTCCCCATGGATGTCCCCATGGATGTCCCCATTGATGTCCCCATTGATGTCCCCATTGATGTCCCCATGGATGTCCCCATTGATGTCCCCATTGATGTCCCCATCGATTTCCGCATGGATGTCCCCATTGATGTCCCCATGGATGTCCCCATTGATGTCCCCACGGATGTCCCCATGGATGTCCCCATTGATGTCCCCATTGATGTCCCCATTGATGTCCCCATGGATGTCCCCATGGATGTCCCCATGGATGTCCCCATGGATGTCCCCATGGATGTCCCCATTGATGTCCCCATGGATGTCCCCATGGATGTCCCCATTGATGTCCCCATTGATGTCCCCATGGATGTCCCCATGGATGTCCCCATGGATGTCCCCATGGACCTCCCCATGGATGTCCCCATGGATGTCCTCATGGATGTCCCCATGGATGTCCCCATTGATGTCCCCATGGATGTCCCCACGGACGTCCCCATGGATGTCCCCATTGATGTCCCCATGGATGTCCCCATGGATGTCCCCATTGATGTCCCCATTGATGTCCCCATTTATGTCCCCATTGATGTCCCCATGGATGTCCCCATTGATGTCCCCATTGATGTCCCCATGGATGTCCCCATGGATGTCCCCATGGATGTCCCCATGGACCTCCCCATGGATGTCCCCACGGATGTCCCCATGGATGTCCCCATTGATGTCCCCATGGATGTCCCCATTGATGTCCCCATTGATGTCCCCATTGATGTCCCCATTGATGTCCCCATGGATGTCCCCATTGATGTCCCCATTGATGTCCCCGTTGATGTCCCCATTGATGTCCCCATGGATGTCCCCATTGATGTCCCCATTGATGTCCCCGTTGATGTCCCCATGGATGTCCCCATTGATGTCCCCATTGATGTCCCCATGGATGTCCCCACGGATGTCCCCATGGATGTCCCCATGGATGTCCCCATGGATGTCCCCATTGATGTCCCCATTGATGTCCCCATGGATGTCCCCACGGATGTCCCCATGGATGTCCCCATTGATGTCCCCATGGATGTCCCCATGGATGTCCCCATGGATGTCCCCATGGATGTCCCCATGGATGTCCCCATTGATGTCCCCATGGATGTCCCCATGGATGTCCCCATGGATGTCCCCATGGATGTCCCCATTGATGTCCCCATTGATGTCCCCATTGATGTCCCCATGGATGTCCCCATGGATGTCCCCATGGATGTCCCCATGGATGTCCCCATTGATGTCCCCATGGATGTCCCCATGGATGTCCCCATGGATGTCCCCATGGATGTCCCCATGGATGTCCCCATGGATGTCCCCATTGATGTCCCCATGGACCTCCCCATGGATGTCCCCACGGATGTCCCCATGGATGTCCCCATTGATGTCCCCATGGATGTCCCCATTGATGTCCCCATTGATGTCCCCATTGATGTCCCCATTGATGTCCCCATGGATGTCCCCATTGATGTCCCCATTGATGTCCCCGTTGATGTCCCCATGGATGTCCCCATTGATGTCCCCATTGATGTCCCCATGGATGTCCCCACGGATGTCCCCATGGATGTCCCCATGGATGTCCCCATGGATGTCCCCATTGATGTCCCCATTGATGTCCCCATGGATGTCCCCACGGATGTCCCCATTGATGTCCCCATGGATGTCCCCATGGATGTCCCCATGGATGTCCCCATGGATGTCCCCATGGATGTCCCCATTGATGTCCCCATGGATGTCCCCATGGATGTCCCCATTGATGTCCCCATGGATGTCCCCATGGATGTCCCCATGGATGTCCCCATTGATGTCCCCATGGATGTCCCCATTGATGTCCCCATTGATGCCCCCATTGATGTCCCCATTGATGTCCCCATGGATGTCCCCATTGATGTCCCCATTGATGTCCCCATTGATGTCCCCATTGATGTCCCCATGGATGTCCCCATTGATGTCCCCATGGATGTCCCCATGGATGTCCCCATGGATGTCCCCATTGATGTCCCCATTGATGTCCCCATGGATGTCCCCACGGATGTCCCCATGGATGTCCCCATTGATGTCCCCATTGATGTCCCCATGGATGTCCCCATGGATGTCCCCATTGATGTCCCCATTGATGTCCCCATGGATGTCCCCATGGATGTCCCCATGGATGTCCCCATTGATGTCCCCATTGATGTCCCCATGGATGTCCCCATTGATGTCCCCATTGATGTCCCCATTGATGTCCCCATGGATGTCCCCACGGATGTCCCCATGGATGTCCCCATTAATGTCCCCATTGATGTCCCCATGGAAGTCCCCATGGATGTCCCCATTGATGTCCCCATTGATGTCCCCATTGATGTCCCCATGGATGTCCCCATGGATGTCCCCATTGATGTCCCCATTGATGTCCCCATTGATGTCCCCATGGATGTCCCCATTGATGTCCCCATGGAAGTCCCCATGGATGTCCCCATTGATGTCCCCATGGATGTCCCCATGGATGTCCCCATGGATGTCCCCATTGATGTCCCCATGGATGTCCCCATGGATGTCGCCATTGATGTCCCCATTGATGTCCCCATTGATGTCCCCATGGATGTCCCCATGGATGTCCCCATGGATGTCCCCATGGATGTCCCCACTGATGTCCCCATGGATGTCCCCATTGATGTCCCCATTGATGTCCCCATGGAAGTCCCCATGGATGTCCCCATTGATGTCCCCATTGATGTCCCCATTGATGTCCCCATGGATGTCCCCATGGATGTCCCCATTGATGTCCCCATTGATGTCCCCATGGATGTCCCCATGGATGTCCCCATGGATGTCCCCATTGATGTCCCCATGGATGTCGCCATTGATGTCCCCATTGATGTCCCCATTGATGTCCCCATGGATGTCCCCATGGATGTCCCCATGGATGTCCCCATGGATGTCCCCATTGATGTCCCCATTGATGTCCCCATGGATGTCCCCATGGATGTCCCCATGGATGTCCCCATGGATGTCCCCATTGATGTCCCCATTGATGTCCCCATTGATGTCCCCATGGATGTCCCCATGGATGTCCCCATTGATGTCCCCATGGATGTCCCCATGGATGTCCCCATGGATGTCCCCATTGATGTCCCCATGGATGTCCCCATGGATGTCCCCATGGATGTCCCCATGGATGTCCCCATGGATGTCCCCATTGATGTCCCCATGGATGTCCCCATTGATGTCCCCATGGATGTCCCCATGGATGTCCCCATGGATGTCCCCATGGATGTCCCCATTGATGTCCCCATGGATGTCCCCATGGATGTCCCCATGGATGTGCCCATGGATGTCCCCATGGATGTCCCCATGGATGTCCCCATGGATGCCCCCATGGATGTCCCCATGGATGTCCCCATGGATGTCCCCATGGATGTCCCCATTGATGTCCCCATGGATGTCCCCATGGATGTCCCCATTGATGTCCCCATGGATGTCCCCATGGATGTCCCCATTGATGTCCCCATTGATGTCCCCATTGATGTCCCCATTGATGTCCCCATGGATGTCCCCATTGATGTCCCCATTGCTGTCCTCATGGATGTCCCCATTGATGTCCTCATGGATGTCCCCATGGATGTCCCCATGGATGTCCCCATGGATGTCCCCATGGATGTCCCCATGGATGTCCCCATGGATGTCCCCATTGATGTCCCCATTGATGTCCCCATTGATGTCCCCATTGATGTCCCCATTGATGTCCCCATCGATGTCCCCATTGATGTCCCCATTGATGTCCCCATGGATGTCCCCATTGATGTCCCCATTGCTGTCCTCATGGATGTCCCCATGGATGTCCCCATGGATGTCCCCATGGATGTCCCCATGGATGTCCCCATGGATGTCCCCATGGATGTCCCCATTGATGTCCCCATGGATGTCCCCATTGATGACCCCATTGATGTCCCCATTGATGACCCCATTGATGTCCCCATTGATGTCCCCATTGATGTCCCCATGGATGTCCCCATGGATGTCCCCATGGATGTCCCCATGGATGTCCCCATGGATGTCCCCATGGATGTCCCCATGGATGTCCCCATGGATGTCCCCATGGATGTCCCCATTGATGTCCCCATGGATGTCCCCATGGATGTCCCCATGGATGTCCCCATGGATGTCCCCATTGATGTCCCCATTGATGTCCCCATTGATGTCCCCATGGATGTCCCCATGGATGTCCCCATGGATGTCCCCATGGATGTCCCCATTGATGTCCCCATGGATGTCCCCATGGATGTCCCCATGGATGTCCCCATGGATGTCCCCATTGATGTCCCCATGGACCTCCCCATGGATGTCCCCACGGATGTCCCCATGGATGTCCCCATTGATGTCCCCATGGATGTCCCCATTGATGTCCCCATTGATGTCCCCATTGATGTCCCCATTGATGTCCCCATGGATGTCCCCATTGATGTCCCCATTGATGTCCCCGTTGATGTCCCCATGGATGTCCCCATTGATGTCCCCATTGATGTCCCCATGGATGTCCCCACGGATGTCCCCATGGATGTCCCCATGGATGTCCCCATGGATGTCCCCATTGATGTCCCCATTGATGTCCCCATGGATGTCCCCACGGATGTCCCCATTGATGTCCCCATGGATGTCCCCATGGATGTCCCCATGGATGTCCCCATGGATGTCCCCATGGATGTCCCCATTGATGTCCCCATGGATGTCCCCATGGATGTCCCCATTGATGTCCCCATGGATGTCCCCATGGATGTCCCCATGGATGTCCCCATTGATGTCCCCATGGATGTCCCCATTGATGTCCCCATTGATGTCCCCATTGATGTCCCCATTGATGTCCCCATGGATGTCCCCATTGATGTCCCCATTGATGTCCCCATTGATGTCCCCATTGATGTCCCCATGGATGTCCCCATTGATGTCCCCATGGATGTCCCCATGGATGTCCCCATGGATGTCCCCATTGATGTCCCCATTGATGTCCCCATGGATGTCCCCACGGATGTCCCCATGGATGTCCCCATTGATGTCCCCATTGATGTCCCCATGGATGTCCCCATGGATGTCCCCATTGATGTCCCCATTGATGTCCCCATGGATGTCCCCATGGATGTCCCCATGGATGTCCCCATTGATGTCCCCATTGATGTCCCCATGGATGTCCCCATTGATGTCCCCATTGATGTCCCCATTGATGTCCCCATGGATGTCCCCACGGATGTCCCCATGGATGTCCCCATTAATGTCCCCATTGATGTCCCCATGGAAGTCCCCATGGATGTCCCCATTGATGTCCCCATTGATGTCCCCATTGATGTCCCCATGGATGTCCCCATGGATGTCCCCATTGATGTCCCCATTGATGTCCCCATTGATGTCCCCATGGATGTCCCCATTGATGTCCCCATGGAAGTCCCCATGGATGTCCCCATTGATGTCCCCATGGATGTCCCCATGGATGTCCCCATGGATGTCCCCATTGATGTCCCCATGGATGTCCCCATGGATGTCGCCATTGATGTCCCCATTGATGTCCCCATTGATGTCCCCATGGATGTCCCCATGGATGTCCCCATGGATGTCCCCATGGATGTCCCCACTGATGTCCCCATGGATGTCCCCATTGATGTCCCCATTGATGTCCCCATGGAAGTCCCCATGGATGTCCCCATTGATGTCCCCATTGATGTCCCCATTGATGTCCCCATGGATGTCCCCATGGATGTCCCCATTGATGTCCCCATTGATGTCCCCATGGATGTCCCCATGGATGTCCCCATGGATGTCCCCATTGATGTCCCCATGGATGTCGCCATTGATGTCCCCATTGATGTCCCCATTGATGTCCCCATGGATGTCCCCATGGATGTCCCCATGGATGTCCCCATGGATGTCCCCATTGATGTCCCCATTGATGTCCCCATGGATGTCCCCATGGATGTCCCCATGGATGTCCCCATGGATGTCCCCATTGATGTCCCCATTGATGTCCCCATTGATGTCCCCATGGATGTCCCCATGGATGTCCCCATTGATGTCCCCATGGATGTCCCCATGGATGTCCCCATGGATGTCCCCATGGATGTCCCCATTGATGTCCCCATGGATGTCCCCATGGATGTCCCCATGGATGTCCCCATGGATGTCCCCATGGATGTCCCCATTGATGTCCCCATGGATGTCCCCATTGATGTCCCCATGGATGTCCCCATGGATGTCCCCATGGATGTCCCCATGGATGTCCCCATTGATGTCCCCATGGATGTCCCCATGGATGTCCCCATGGATGTGCCCATGGATGTCCCCATGGATGTCCCCATGGATGTCCCCATGGATGCCCCCATGGATGTCCCCATGGATGTCCCCATGGATGTCCCCATGGATGTCCCCATTGATGTCCCCATGGATGTCCCCATGGATGTCCCCATTGATGTCCCCATGGATGTCCCCATGGATGTCCCCATTGATGTCCCCATTGATGTCCCCATTGATGTCCCCATTGATGTCCCCATGGATGTCCCCATTGATGTCCCCATTGCTGTCCTCATGGATGTCCCCATTGATGTCCTCATGGATGTCCCCATGGATGTCCCCATGGATGTCCCCATGGATGTCCCCATGGATGTCCCCATGGATGTCCCCATGGATGTCCCCATTGATGTCCCCATTGATGTCCCCATTGATGTCCCCATTGATGTCCCCATTGATGTCCCCATCGATGTCCCCATTGATGTCCCCATTGATGTCCCCATGGATGTCCCCATTGATGTCCCCATTGCTGTCCTCATGGATGTCCCCATGGATGTCCCCATGGATGTCCCCATGGATGTCCCCATGGATGTCCCCATGGATGTCCCCATGGATGTCCCCATTGATGTCCCCATGGATGTCCCCATTGATGACCCCATTGATGTCCCCATTGATGACCCCATTGATGTCCCCATTGATGTCCCCATTGATGTCCCCATGGATGTCCCCATGGATGTCCCCATGGATGTCCCCATGGATGTCCCCATGGATGTCCCCATGGATGTCCCCATTGATGTCCCCATTGATGTCCCCATTGATGTCCCCATGGATGTCCCCATGGATATCCCCATGGATGTCCCCATGGATGTCCCCATGGATGTCCCCATGGATGTCCCCATTGATGTCCCCATGGATGTCCCCATGGATGTCCCCATTGATGTCCCCATGGATGTGCCCATGGATGTCCCCATTGATGTCCCCATGGATGTCCCCATTGATGTCCCCATGGATGTCCCCATGGATGTCCCCATGGATGTCCCCATGGATGTCCCCATGGATATCCCCATGGATGTCCCCATGGATGTCCCCATGGATGTCCCCATGGATGTCCCCATTGATGTCCCCATGGATGTCCCCATTGATGACCCCATTGATGTCCCCATTGATGACCCCATTGATGTCCCCATTGATGTCCCCATTGATGTCCCCATGGATGTCCCCATGGATGTCCCCATTGATGTCCCCATGGATGTCCCCATGGATGTCCCCATGGATGTCCCCATTGATGTCCCCATTGATGTCCCCATTGATGTCCCCATGGATGTCCCCATGGATATCCCCATGGATGTCCCCATGGATGTCGCCATTGATGTCCCCATTGATGTCCCCATGGATGTCCCCATGGATGTCCCCATTGATGTCCCCATTGATGTCCCCATGGATGTCCCCATGGATGTCCCCATGGATGTCCCCATTGATGTCCCCATGGATGTCCCCATTGATGTCCCCATGGATGTCCCCATGGATGTCCCCATGGATGTCCCCATGGATGTCCCCATGGATATCCCCATGGATGTCCCCATGGATGTCCCCATGGATGTCCCCATGGATGTCCCCATTGATGTCCCCATGGATGTCCCCATTGATGACCCCATTGATGTCCCCATTGATGACCCCATTGATGTCCCCATTGATGTCCCCATTGATGTCCCCATGGATGTCCCCATGGATGTCCCCATTGATGTCCCCATGGATGTCCCCATGGATGTCCCCATGGATGTCCCCATTGATGTCCCCATTGATGTCCCCATTGATGTCCCCATGGATGTCCCCATGGATATCCCCATGGATGTCCCCATGGATGTCGCCATTGATGTCCCCATTGATGTCCCCATTGATGTCCCCATGGATGTCCCCATGGATGTCCCCATTGATGTCCCCATTGATGTCCCCATGGATGTCCCCATGGATGTCCCCATGGATGTCCCCATGGATGTCCCCATGGATGTCCCCATGGATGTCCCCATGGATGTCCCCATTGATGTCCCCATGGATGTCCCCATGGATGTCCCCATGGATGTCCCCATGGATGTCCCCATTGATGTCCCCATTGATGTCCCCATGGATGTCCCCATGGATGTCCCCATGGATGTCCCCATGGATGTCCCCATTGATGTCCCCATTGATGTCCCCATTGATGTCCCCATGGATGTCCCCATGGATGTCCCCATTGATGTCCCCATGGATGTCCCCATGGATGTCCCCATGGATGTCCCCATTGATGTCCCCATTGATGTCCCCATGGATGTCCCCATGGATGTCCCCATGGATGTCCCCATGGATGTCCCCATGGATGTCCCCATGGATGTCCCCATGGATGTCCCCATGGATGTCCCCATGGATGTCCCCATGGATGTCCCCATGGATGTCCCCATGGATGTCCCCATGGATGTCCCCATGGATGTCCCCATGGATGTGCCCATGGATGTCCCCATGGATGTCCCCATGGATGTCCCCATGGATGCCCCCATGGATGTCCCCATGGATGTCCCCATGGATGTCCCCATGGATGTCCCCATTGATGTCCCCATGGATGTCCCCATGGATGTCCCCATTGATGTCCCCATGGATGTCCCCATGGATGTCCCCATTGATGTCCCCATTGATGTCCCCATTGATGTCCCCATTGATGTCCCCATGGATGTCCCCATTGATGTCCCCATTGCTGTCCTCATGGATGTCCCCATTGATGTCCTCATGGATGTCCCCATGGATGTCCCCATGGATGTCCCCATGGATGTCCCCATGGATGTCCCCATGGATGTCCCCATGGATGTCCCCATTGATGTCCCCATTGATGTCCCCATTGATGTCCCCATTGATGTCCCCATTGATGTCCCCATCGATGTCCCCATTGATGTCCCCATTGATGTCCCCATGGATGTCCCCATTGATGTCCCCATTGCTGTCCTCATGGATGTCCCCATTGATGTCCCCATGGATGTCCCCATGGATGTCCCCATGGATGTCCCCATGGATGTCCCCATGGATGTCCCCATTGATGTCCCCATGGATGTCCCCATTGATGACCCCATTGATGTCCCCATTGATGACCCCATTGATGTCCCCATTGATGTCCCCATTGATGTCCCCATGGATGTCCCCATGGATGTCCCGATGGATGTCCCCATGGATGTCCCCATGGATGTCCCCATGGATGTCCCCATTGATGTCCCCATTGATGTCCCCATTGATGTCCCCATGGATGTCCCCATGGATATCCCCATGGATGTCCCCATGGATGTCCCCATGGATGTCCCCATTGATGTCCCCATGGATGTCCCCATGGATGTCCCCATTGATGTCCCCATGGATGTGCCCATGGATGTCCCCATTGATGTCCCCATGGATGTCCCCATTGATGTCCCCATGGATGTCCCCATGGATGTCCCCATGGATGTCCCCATGGATGTCCCCATGGATATCCCCATGGATGTCCCCATGGATGTCCCCATGGATGTCCCCATGGATGTCCCCATTGATGTCCCCATGGATGTCCCCATTGATGACCCCATTGATGTCCCCATTGATGACCCCATTGATGTCCCCATTGATGTCCCCATTGATGTCCCCATGGATGTCCCCATGGATGTCCCCATTGATGTCCCCATGGATGTCCCCATGGATGTCCCCATGGATGTCCCCATTGATGTCCCCATTGATGTCCCCATTGATGTCCCCATGGATGTCCCCATGGATATCCCCATGGATGTCCCCATGGATGTCCCCATGGATGTCCCCATGGATGTCCCCATGGATGTGCCCATGGATGTCCCCATGGATGTCCCCATGGATGTCCCCATGGATGTCCCCATGGATGTCCCCATGGATGTCCCCATGGATGTCCCCATGGATGTCCCCATGGATGTCCCCATGGATGTCCCCATGGATGTGCCCATGGATGTGCCCATGGATGTGCCCATGGATGTCCCCATGGATGTCCCCATGGATATCCCCATGGATGTCCCCATGGATGTCCCCATGGATGTCCCCATGGATGTCCCCATTGATGTCCCCATTGATGTCCCCATTGATGTCCCCATGGATGTCCCCATTGATGTCCCCATCGATGTCCCCATTGATGTCCCCATTGATGTCCCCATGGATGTCCCCATTGATGTCCCCATTGCTGTCCTCATGGATGTCCCCATTGATGTCCTCATGGATGTCCCCATGGATGTCCCCATGGATGTCCCCATGGATGTCCCCATGGATGTCCCCATGGATGTCCCCATGGATGTCCCCATGGATGTCCCCAATGCATGTCCCCATGGATGTCCCCATTGATGTCCCCATGGATGTCCCCATGGATGTCCCCATTGATGTCCCCATGGATGTCCCCATGGATGTCCCCATTGATGTGCCCATGGATGTCCCCATTGATGTCCCCATTGATGTCCCCATGGATGTCCCCATTGATGTCCCCATGGATGTCCCCATTGATGTCCCCATGGATGTCCCCATGGATGTCCCCATGGATGTCCCCATGGATGTCCCCATGGATGTCCCCATGGATGTCCCCATTGATGTCCCCATGGATGTCCCCATGGATGTCCCCATGGATGTCCCCATTGATGTCCCCATGGATGTCCCCATGGATGTCCCCATGGATGTCCCCATGGATGTCCCCATGGATGTCCCCATGGATGTCCCCATGGATGTCCCCATGGATGTCCCCATGGATGTCCCCATTGATGTCCCCATGGATGTCCCCATGGATGTCCCCATGGATGTCCCCATGGATGTCCCCATGGATGTCCCCATGGATGTCCCCATTGATGTCCCCATGGATGTCCCCATTGATGTCCCCATTGATGTCCCCATTGATGTCCCCATTGATGTTCCCATGGATGTCCCCATTGATGTCCCCATTGATGTCCCCATGGATGCCCCCATGGAAGTCCCCATGGATGTCCCCATGGATGTCCCCATGGATGTCCCCATTGATGTCCCCATGGATGTCCCCATGGATGTCCCATTGATGTCCCCATGGATGTCCCCATTGATGTCCCCATGGATGTCCCCATGGATGTCCCCATGGATGTCCCCATTGATGTCCCCATGGATGTCCCCATGGATGTCCCCGTGGAAGTCCCCATGGATGTCCCCATGGATGTCCCCATGGATGTCCCCATGGATGTCCCCATGGATGTCCCCATGGATGTCCCCATGGATGTCCCCATGGATGTCCCCATGGATGTCCCCATGGATGTCCCCATGGATGTCCCCATGGAGGTCCCCATGGATGTCCCCATGGATGTCCCCATGGAGGTCCCCATGGATGTCCCCATGGAAGTCCCCATGGAGGTCCCCATGGATGTCCCCATGGATGTCCCCATGGATGTCCCCATGGATGTCCCCATGGATGTCCCCATGGATGTCCCCATTGATGTCCCCATGGATGTCCCCATGAATGTCCCCATGGATGTCCCCATGGATGTCCCCATTGATGTCCCCATTGATGTCCCCATGGATGTCCCCATTGATGTCCCCATTGATGTCCCCATTGATGTCCCCATTGATGTTCCCATGGATGTCCCCATTGATGTCCCCATTGATGTCCCCATTGATGTCCCCATGGAGGTCCCCATGGATGTCCCCATGGATGTCCCCATGGATGTCCCCATGGATGTCCCCATTGATGTCCCCATGGATGTCCCCATTGATGTCCCCATGGAAGTCCCCATGGATGTCCCCATGGATGTCCCCATGGATGTCCCCATGGAGGTCCCCATGGATGTCCCCATGGATGTCCCCATGGATGTCCCCATGGATGTCCCCAATGATGTCCCCATGGATGTCCCCATTGATGTCCCCATGGATGTCCCCATGGATGTCCCCATGGATGTCCCCATTGATGTCCCCATGGATGTCCCCATGGATGTCCCCATGGATGTCCCCATTGATGTTCCCATGGATGTCCCCATGGATGTCCCCATGGATGTCCTCATGGATGTCCCCATGGATGTCCCCATGGATGCCCCAATTGATGTCCCCATTGATGTCCCCGTGGATGTCCCCATGGATGTCCCCATGGATGTCCCCATGGATGTCCCCATGGATGTCCCCATGGATGTCCCCATGGATGTCCCCATGGATGTCCCCATGGATGTCCCCATGGATGTCCCCATGGATGTCCCCATGGATGTCCCCATTGATGTCCCCATGGATGTCCCCATGGATGTCCCCATGGATGTCCCCATGGATGTCCCCATGGATGTCCCCATGGATGTTCCCATGGATGTCCCCATGGATGTCCCCATGGATGTCCCCATGGATGTCCCCATGGATGTCCCCATGGATGTCCCCATGGATGTCCCCATGGATGTCCCCATGGATGTCCCCATGGATGTCCCCATTGATGTCCCCATGGATGTCCCCATGGTTGTCCCCATGGATGTCCCCATGGATGTCCCCATTGATGTTCCCATGGATGTCCCCATGGATGTCCCCATGGATGTCCCCATGGATGTCCCCATGGATGTCCCCATGGATGTCCCCATGGATGTCCCCATGGATGTCCCCATGGATGTCCCCATGGATGTCCCCATGGATGTCCCCATGGATGTCCCCATTGATGTCCCCATGGATGTCCCCATTCATGTCCCCATTGATGTCCCCATTGATGTCCCCATTGATGTCCCCATGGATGTCCCCATGGATGTCCCCATTGATGTCCCCATTGATGTCCCCATGGATGTACACATGGATGTCCCCATGGATGTCCCCATGGATGTCCCCATGGATGTCCCCATGGATGTCCCCATGGATGTCCCCATGGATGTCCCCATGGATGTGCCCATGGATGTCCCCATGGATGTCCCCATGGATGTCCCCATTGATGTCCCCATGGATGTCCCCATGGATATCCCCATGGATGTCCCCATGGATGTCCCCATGGATGTCCCCATGGATGTCCCCATTGATGTCCCCATTGATGTCCCCATTGATGTCCCCATTGATGTCCCCATTGATGTCCCCATCGATGTCCCCATGGGTGTCCCCATTGATGTCCCCATGGATGTCCCCATTGATGTCCCCATTGCTGTCCTCATGGATGTCCCCATTGATGTCCTCATGGATGTCCCCATGGATGTCGCCATGGATGTCCCCATGGATGTCCCCATGGATGTCCCCATGGATGTCCCCATGGATGTCCCCAATGCATGTCCCCATGGATGTCCCCATTGATGTCCCCATGGATGTCCCCATGGATGTCCCCATTGATGTCCCCATGGATGTCCCCATGGATGTCCCCATTGATGTGCCCATGGATGTCCCCATTGATGTCCCCATTGATGTCCCCATGGATGTCCCCATTGATGTCCCCATGGATGTCCCCATGGATGTCCCCATGGATGTCCCCATGGATGTCCCCATGGATGTCCCCATTGATGTCCCCATGGATGTCCCCATGGATGTCCCCATTGATGTCCCCATGGATGTCCCCATGGATGTCCCCATGGATGTCCCCATTGATGTCCCCATGGATGTCCCCATGGATGTCCCCATGGATGTCCCCATGGATGTCCCCATGGATGTCCCCATGGATGTCCCCATTGATGTCCCCATGGATGTCCCCATGGATGTCCCCATGGATGTCCCCATGGATGTCCCCATGCATGTCCCCATGGATGTCCCCATTGATGTCCCCATGGATGTCCCCATTGATGTCCCCATTGATGTCCCCATTGATGTCCCCATTGATGTTCCCATGGAAGTCCCCATTGATGTCCCCATTGATGTCCCCATGGATGCCCCCATGGAAGTCCCCATGGATGTCCCCATGGATGTCCCCATGGATGTCCCCATTGATGTCCCCATGGATGTCCCCATGGATGTCCCCGTGGATGTCCCCATGGATGTCCCCATTGATGTCCCCATGGATGTCCCCATGGATGTCCCCATGGATGTCCCCATTGATGTCCCCATTGATGTCCCCATGGATGTCCCCATGGATGTCCCCATGGATGTCCCCATTGATGTCCCCATGGATGTCCCCATGGATGTCCCCGTGGAAGTCCCCATGGATGTCCCCATGGATGTCCCCATGGATGTCCCCATGGAAGTCCCCATGGATGTCCCCATGGATGTCCCCATGGATGTCCCCATGGATGTCCCCATGGAGGTCCCCATGGATGTCCCCATGGATGTCCCCATGGAAGTCCCCATGGAAGTCCCCATGGATGTCCCCATGGATGTCCCCATTGATGTCCCCATGGATGTCCCCATGAATGTCCCCATGGATGTCCCCATGGATGTCCCCATTGATGTCCCCATGGATGTCCCCATGGATGTCCCCATTGATGTCCCCATGGATGTCCCCATTGATGTCCCCATTGATGTCCCCATTGATGTCCCCATTGATGTTCCCATGGATGTCCCCATTGATGTCCCCATTGATGTCCCCATTGATGTCCCCATGGAGGTCCCCATGGATGTCCCCATGGATGTCCCCATGGATGTCCCCATGGATGTCCCCATTGATGTCCCCATGGATGTCCCCATTGATGTCCCCATGGAAGTCCCCATGGATGTCCCCATGGATGTCCCCATGGATGTCCCCATGGAGGCCCCCATGGATGTCCCCATGGATGTCCCCATGGATGTCCCCATGGATGTCCCCAATGATGTCCCCATGGATGTCCCCATTGATGTCCCCATGGATGTCCCCATGGATGTCCCCATGGATGTCCCCATTGATGTCCCCATGGATGTCCCCATGGATGTCCCCATGGATGTCCCCATTGATGTTCCCATGGATGTCCCCATGGATGTCCCCATGGATGTCCCCATGGATGTCCCCATGGATGTCCCCATGGATGCCCCAATTGATGTCCCCATTGATGTCCCCGTGGATGTCCCCATGGATGTCCCCATGGATGTCCCCATGGATGTCCCCATGGATGTCCCCATGGATGTCCCCATGGATGTCCCCATGGATGTCCCCATGGATGTCCCCATGGATGTCCCCATGGATGTCCCCATGGATGTCCCCATGGATGTCCCCATGGATGTCCCCATGGATGTCCCCATGGATGTCCCCATGGTTGTCCCCATGGATGTCCCCATGGATGTCCCCATGGATGTCCCCATGGATGTCCCCATTGATGTTCCCATGGATGTCCCCATGGATGTCCCCATGGATGTCCCCATGGATGTCCCCATGGATGTCCCCATGGATGTCCCCATGGATGTCCCCATGGATGTCCCCATGGATGTCCCCATGGATGTCCCCATGGATGTCCCCGTGGATGTCCCCATGGATGTCCCCATGGATGTCCCCATTGATGTCCCCATTGATGTCCCCATGGATGTCCCCGTTGATGTCCCCATGGATGTCCCCATGGATGTCCCCATGGATGTCCCCATGGATGTCCCCATGGATGTCCCCATTGATGTCCCCATGGATGTCCCCATGGATGTCCCCATGGATGTCCCCATGGATGTCCCCATTGATGTCCCCATGGATGTCCCCATGGATGTCCCCGTGGATGTCCCCATGGATGTCCCCATGGAAGTCCCCATGGATGTCCCCGTGGATGTCCCCATGGAAGTCCCCATTGATGTCCCCGTGGATGTCCCCATGGAAGTCCCCATTGATGTCCCCATTGATGTCCCCATGGATGTCCCCATTGATGTCCCCATGGATGTCCCCATGGATGTCCCCGTGGATGTCCCCATGGATGTCCCCATTGATGTCCCCATTGATGTCCCCATGGATGTCCCCGTGGATGTCCCCATGGATGTCCCCATTGATGTCCCCATTGATGTCCCCATGGATGTCCCCGTGGATGTCCCCATGGATGTCCCCGTGGATGTCCCCATGGATGTCCCCATTGATGTCCCCATTGATGTCCCCATGGATGTCCCCATGGATGTCCCCATGGATGTCCCCATGGATGTCCCCATTGATGTCCCCATTGATGTCCCCATGGATGTCCCCATTGATGTCCCCGTGGATGTCCCCATTGATGTCCCCATGGAAGTCCCCATGGATGTCCCCGTGGATGTCCCCATGGAAGTCCCCATTGATGTCCCCATGGAAGTCCCCATGGATGTCCCCATTGATGTCCCCATTGATGTCCCCATGGATGTCCCCATGGATGTCCCCATGGATGTCCCCATGGATGTCCCCATTGATGTCCCCATTGATGTCCCCATTGATGTCCCCATGGATGTCCCCATGGATGTCCCCATGGATGTCCCCATGGATGTCCCCATGGATGTCCCCATTGATGTCCCCATGGATGTCCCCATGGATGTCCCCATGGATGTCCCCATGGATGTCCCCATGGATGTCCCCATGGTTGTCCCCATGGATGTCCCCATTGATGTCCCCATTGATGTCCCCATTGATGTCCCCATGGATGTCCCCATTGATGTCCCCATGGATGTCCCCATTGATGTCCCCATGGATGTCCCCATTGATGTCGCAATGGATGTCCCCACGGATGTCCCCATGGATGTCCCCATGGAAGTCCCCATGGATGTCCCCGTGGATGTCCCCATGGAAGTCCCCATTGATGTCCCCATGGAAGTCCCCATGGATGTCCCCATTGATGTCCCCATGGATTTCCCCATTGATGTCCCCATGGATGTCCCCATTGATGTCCCCATTGATGTCCCCATGGATGTCCCCATTGATGTCCCCGTGGAGGTCCCCATGGATGTCCCCATGGAAGTCCCCATGGATGTCCCCGTGGATGTCCCCATGGAAGTCCCCATTGATGTCCCCATGGAAGTCCCCATGGATGTCCCCATTGATGTCCCCATTGATGTCCCCGTGGATGTCCCCATGGATGTCCCCATGGATGTCCCCATTGATGTCCCCATTGATGTCCCCATTGATGTCCCCATTGATGTCCCCATGGATGTCCCCATGGATGTCCCCATGGATGTCCCCATGGATGTCCCCATGGATGTCCCCATTGATGTCCCCATGGATGTCCCCATGGATGTCCCCATGGATGTCCCCATTGATGTCCCCATGGATGTCCCCATGGTTGTCCCCATGGATGTCCCCATGGATGTCCCCATTGATGTCCCCATTGATGTCCCCATTGATGTCCCCATTGATGTCCCCATGGATGTCCCCATTGATGTCCCCATGGATGTCCCCATTGATGTCCCCATTGATGTCCCCATGGATGTCCCCATGGATGTCCCCATGGATGTCCCCATGGATGTCCCCATGGATGTCCCCATGGATGTCCCCATGGATGTCCCCATGGATGTCCCCATGGATGTCCCCATGGATGTCCCCATTGATGTCCCCATGGATGTCCCCATGGATGTCCCCATTGATGTCCCCATGGATGTCCCCATTGATGTCCCCATGTATGTCCCCATGGATGTCCCCATGGATGTCCCCATGGATGTCCCCATTGATGTCCCCATTGATGTCCCCTTGGATGTCCCCATTGATGTCCCCATGGATGTCCCCATTGATGTCCCCATTGATGTCCCCATTGATGTCCCCATGGATGTCCCCATGGATGTCCCCATGGACGTCCCCATGGATGTCCCCATGGATGTCCCCATTGATGTCCCCATTGATGTCCCCATGGATGTCCCCATGGATGTCCCCATGGATGTCCCCATGGATGTCCCCATGGATGTCCCCATGGATGTCCCCATTGATGTCCCCATTGATGTCCCCATTGATGTCCCCATTGATGTTCCCATGGATGTCCCCATTGATGTCCCCATGGATGTCCCCATTGATGTCCCCATTGATGTCCCCATTGATGTCCCCATGGATGTCCCCATTGATGTCCCCATGGATGTCCCCATTGATGTCCCCATGGATGTCCCCATGGATGTCCCCATGGATGTCCCCATGGATGTCCCCATTGATGTCCCCATTGATGTCCCCATGGATGTCCCCATTGATGTCCCCATGGATGTCCCCATTGATGTCCCCATTGATGTCCCCATTGATGTCCCCATGGATGTCCCCATGGATGTCCCCATGGATGTCCCCATGGATGTCCCCATGGACGTCCCCATGGATGTCCCCATGGATGTCCCCATTGATGTCCCCATTGATGTCCCCATGGATGTCCCCATGGATGTCCCCATGGATGTCCCCATGGATGTCCCCATGGATGTCCCCATGGATGTCCCCATTGATGTCCCCATTGATGTCCCCATTGATGTCCCCATTGATGTTCCCATGGATGTCCCCATTGATGTCCCCATGGATGTCCCCATGGATGTCCCCATGGATGTCCCCATGGATGTCCCCATGGATGTCCCCATTGATGTCCCCATGGATGTCCCCATGGATGTCCCCATGGATGTCCCCATGGATGTCCCCATGGATGTCACCATGGATGTCCCCATTGATGTCCCCATGGATGTCCCCATGGATGTCCCCATTGATGTCCCCATGGATGTCCCCATTGATCTCCCCATGTATGTCCCCATTGATGTCCCCATGGATGTCCCCATGGATGTCCCCATTGATGTCCCCATGGATGTCCCCATTGATGTCCCCATGGATTTCCCCATGGATGTCCCCATGGATGTCCCCATGGATGTCCCCATGGATGTCCCCATGGATGTCCCCATGGATGTCCCCATTGATGTCCCCATGGATGTCCCCATGGATGTCCCCATTGATGTCCCCATTGATGTCCCCATTGATGTCCCCATGGATGTCCCCATTGATGTCCCCATGGATGTCCCCATTGATGTCCCCATGGATGTCCCCATGGATGTCCCCATTGATGTCCCCATTGATGTCCCCATGGATGTCCCCATGGATGTCCCCATGGATGTCCCCATTGATGTCCCCATGGATGTCCCCATGGATGTCCCCATTGATGTCCCCATTGATGTCCCCATGGATGGCCCCATTGATGTCCCCATGGATGTCCCCATTGATGTCCCCATTGATGTCCCCATGGATGTCCCCATTGATGTCCCCATGGATGTCCCCATGGATGTCCCCATTGATGTCCCCATTGATGTCCCCATTGATGTCCCCATGGATGTCCCCATGGATGTCCCCATGGATGTCCCCATGGATGACCCCATGGATGTCCCCATTGATGTCCCCATTGATGTCCCCATGGATGTCCCCATGGATGTCCCCATGGATGTCCCCATGGATGTCCCCATGGATGTCCCCATGGATGTCCCCATTGATGTCCCCATGGATGTCCCCATTGATGTCCCCATGGATGTCCCCATGGATGTCCCCATGGATGTCCCCATGGATGTCCCCATGGATGTCCCCATGGATGTCCCCATTGATGTCCCCATTGATGTCCCCATTGATGTCCCCATGGATGTCCCCATTGATGTCCCCATGGATGTCCCCATGGATGTCCCCATGGACGTCCCCATGGATGTCCCCATGGATGTCCCCATTGATGTCCCCATTGATGTCCCCATGGATGTCCCCATGGATGTCCCCATGGATGTCCCCATGGATGTCCCCATGGATGTCCCCATGGATGTCCCCATTGATGTCCCCATTGATGTCCCCATTGATGTCCCCATTGATGTTCCCATGGATGTCCCCATTGATGTCCCCATGGATGTCCCCATGGATGTCCCCATGGATGTCCCCATGGATGTCCCCATGGATGTCCCCATGGATGTCCCCATTGATGTCCCCATGGATGTCCCCATTGATGTCCCCATGGATGTCCCCATGGATGTTCCCATTGATGTCCCCATGGATGTCCCCATGGATGTCCCCATGGATGTCCCCATGGATGTCCCCATGGATGTCCCCATTGATGTCCCCATGGATGTCCCCATGGATGTCCCCATGGATGTCCCCATGGATGTCCCCATGGATGTCCCCATGGATGTCCCCATGGATGTCCCCATTGATGTCCCCATGGATGTCCCCATGGATGTCCCCATTGATGTCCCCATGGATGTCCCCATGGATGTCCCCATGGATGTCCCCATTGATGTCCCCATGGATGTCCCCATTGATGTCCCCATTGATGTCCCCATTGATGTCCCCATGGATGTCCCCATCGATGTCCCCATGGATGTCCCCATTGATGTCCCCATGGATGTCCCCATGGATGTCCCCATGGATGTCCCCATGGATGTCCCCATGGATGTCCCCATGGATGTCCCCATGGATGTCCCCATGGATGTCCCCATGGATGTCCCCATGGATGTCCCCATGGATGTCCCCATGGATGTCCCCATGGATGTCCCCATGGATGTCCCCATGGATGTCCCCATGGATGTCCCCATGGATGTCCCCAATGGATGTCCCCATTGATGTCCCCATTGATGTCCCCATGGATGTCCCCATGGATGTCCCCATGGATGTCCCCATGGATGTCCCCATGGATGTCCCCATGGATGTCCCCATGGATGTCCCCATGGATGTCCCCATGGATGTCCCCATTGATGTCCCCATTGATGTCCCCATGGATGTCCCCATTGATGTCCCCATGGATGTCCCCATTGATGTCCCCATTGATGTCCCCATTGATGTCCCCATGGATGTCCCCATTGATGTCCCCATGGATGTCCCCATGGATGTCCCCATTGATGTCCCCATGGATGTCCCCATGGATGTCCCCATTGATGTCCCCATGGATGTCCCCATGGATGTCCCCATGGATGTCCCCATGGATGTCCCCATTGATGTCCCCATGGATGTCCCCATTGATGTCCCCATTGATGTCCCCATTGATGTCCCCATGGATGTCCCCATTGATGTCCCCATGGATGTCCCCATGGATGTCCCCATCGATGTCCCCATGGATGTCCCCATTGATGTCCCCATGGATGTCCCCATTGATGTCCCCATGGATGTCCCCATGGATGTCCCCATTGATGTCCCCATGGATGTCCCCATTGATGTCCCCATTGATCTCCCCATGGATGTCCCCATGGATGTCCCCATGGATGTCCCCATGGATGTCCCCATTGATGTCCCCATGGATGTCCCCATTGATGTCCCCATTGATGTCCCCATTGATGTCCCCATGGATGTCCCCATTGATGTCCCCATGGATGTCCCCATGGATGTCCCCATTGATGTCCCCATTGATGTCCCCATGGATGTCCCCATTGATGTCCCCATGGATGTCCCCATGGATGTCCCCATGGATGTCCCCATGGATGTCCCCATGGATGTCCCCATGGATGTCCCCATGGATGTCCCCATGGATGTCCCCATGGATGTCCCCATGGATGTCCCCATTGATGTCCCCATGGATGTCCCCATGGATGTCCCCATGGATGTCCCCATGGATGTCCCCATTGATGTCCCCATGGATGTCCCCATGGATGTCCCCATGGATGTCCCCATGGATGTCCCCATGGATGTCCCCATGGATGTCCCCATTGATGTCCCCATTGATGTCCCCATGGATGTCCCCATTGATGTCCCCATGGATGTCCCCATTGATGTCCCCATTGATGTCCCCATTGATGTCCCCATTGATGTCCCCATGGATGTCCCCATGGATGTCCCCATGGATGTCCCCATTGATGTCCCCATGGATGTCCCCATTGATGTCCCCATTGATCTCCCCATGGATGTCCCCATGGATGTCCCCATGGATGTCCCCATGGATGTCCCCATTGATGTCCCCATGGATGTCCCCATTGATGTCCCCATTGATGTCCCCATTGATGTCCCCATGGATGGCCCCATTGATGTCCCCATGGATGTCCCCATGGATGTCCCCATGGATGTCCCCATGGATGTCCCCATTGATGTCCCCATTGATGTCCCCATGGATGTCCCCATGGATGTCCCCATTGATGTCCCCATTGATGTCCCCATGGATGTCCCCATGGATGTCCCCATGGATGTCCCCATGGATGTCCCCATGGATGTCCCCATGGATGTCCCCATTGATGTCCCCATTGATGTCCCCATTGATGTCCCCATTGATGTTCCCATGGATGTCCCCATTGATGTCCCCATGGATGTCCCCATGGATGTCCCCATGGATGTCCCCATGGATGTCCCCATGGATGTCCCCATTGATGTCCCCATGGATGTCCCCATGGATGTCCCCATGGATGTCCCCATGGATGTCCCCATCGATGTCCCCATGGATGTCCCCATGGATGTCCCCATGGATGTCCCCATGGATGTCCCCATTGATGTCCCCATGGATGTCCCCATGGATGTCCCCATTGATGTCCCCATGGATGTCCCCATTGATGTCCCCATGGATGTCCCCATTGATGTCCCCATGGATGTCCCCATGGATGTCCCCATTGATGTCCCCATGGATGTCCCCATTGATGTCCCCATGGATGTCCCCATGGATGTCCCCATGGATGTCCCCATGGATGTCCCCATGGATGTCCCCATTGATGTCCCCATTGATGTCCCCATTGATGTCCCCATGGATGTCCCCATGGATGTCCCCATGGATGTCCCCATGGATGTCCCCATGGATGTCCCCATGGATGTCCCCATGGATGTCCCCATGGATGTCCCCATGGATGTCCCCATTGATGTCCCCATTGATCTCCCCATGGATGTCCCCATGGATGTCCCCATTGATGTCCCCATTGATGTCCCCATTGATGTCCCCATGGATGTCCCCATTGATGTCCCCATGGATGTCCCCATTGATGTCCCCATGGATGTCCCCATGGATGTCCCCATTGATGTCCCCATTGATGTCCCCATGGATGTCCCCATGGATGTCCCCATGGATGTCCCTATTGATGTCCCCATGGATGTCCCCATGGATGTCCCCATGGATGTCCCCATTGATGTCCCCATTGATGTCCCCATTGATGTCCCTATTGATGTCCCCATGGATGTCCCCATTGATGTCCCCATGGATGTCCCCATGGATGTCCCCATTGATGTCCCCATTGATGTCCCCATGGATGTCCCCATGGATGTCCCCATGGATGTCCCCATTGATGTCCCCATGGATGTCCCCATTGATGTCCCCATTGATGTCCCCATTGATGTCCCCATTGATGTCCCCATGGATGTCCCCATGGATGTCCCCATGGATGTCCCCATGGATGTCCCCATGGATGTCCCCATTGATGTCCCCATTGATGTCCCCATGGATGTCCCCATGGATGTCCCCATGGATGTCCCCATTGATGTCCCCATGGATGTCCCCATGGATGTCCCCATGGATGTCCCCATGGATGTCCCCATGGATGTCCCCATGGATGTCCCCATGGATGTCCCCATTGATGTCCCCATGGATGTCCCCATGGATGTCCCCATGGATGTCCCCATTGATGTCCCCATTGATGTCCCCATGGATGTCCCCATTGATGTCCCCATGGATGTCCCCATGGATGTCCCCATGGATGTCCCCATTGATGTCCCCATGGATGTCCCCATGGATGTCCCCATGGATGTCCCCATGGATGTCCCCATGGATGTCCCCATGGATGTCCCCATGGATGTCCCCATGGATGTCCCCATGGATGTCCCCATTGATGTCCCCATGGATGTCCCCATGGATGTCCCCATGGATGTCCCCATGGATGTCCCCATGGATGTCCCCATGGATGCCCCCATTGATGTCCCCATTGATGTCCCCATGGATGTCCCCATGGATGTCCCCATGGATGTCCCCATGGATGTCCCCATTAATGTCCCCATGGATGTCCCCATGGATGTCCCCATGGATGTCCCCATAGATGTCCCCATTGATGTCCCCATTGATGTCCCCGTTGATGTCCCCATGGATGTCCCCGTGGATGTCCCCATGGATGTCCCCATGGAAGTCCCCATTGATGTCCCCATGGATGTCCCCATGGATGTCCCCATGGATGTCCCCATTGATGTCCCCATTGATGTCCCCATGGATGTCCCCATGGATGTCCCCGTGGATGTCCCCATGGAAGTCCCCATTGATGTCCCCATGGATGTCCCCATGGATGTCCCCATTGATGTCCCCATGGATGTCCCCATGGATGTCCCCGTGGATGTCCCCATGGAAGTCCCCATTGATGTCCCCATGGATGTCCCCGTGGATGTCCCCATGGATGTCCCCATGGAAGTCCCCATTGATGTCCCCATGGAAGTCCCCATGGATGTCCCCATTGATGTCCCCATGGATGTCCCCATTGATGTCCCCATGGATGTCCCCATGGATGTCCCCATGGATGTCCCCATTGATGTCCCCATTGATGTCCCCATGGATGTCCCCATTGATGTCCCCATTGATGTCCCCATTGATGTCCCCATGGATGTCCCCATGGATGTCCCCATTGATGTCCCCATGGATGTCCCCATGGATGTCCCCATGGATGTCCCCATGGATGTCCCCATGGATGTCCCCATGGATGTCCCCATGGATGTCCCCATTTATTTCCCCATGGATGTCCCCATGGATGTCCCCATGGATGTCCCCGTGTCTGTCCCCGTTGATGTCCCCACGGATGTACCCATGGATGTCCCCATTGATGTCCCCACGGATGTTGCCATTGATGTCCCCATTGATGTCCCCATGGATGTCCCCATGGATGTGCCCATTGATGTCCCCGTTGATGTCCCCATGGATGTCCCCATGGATGTCCCCATTGATGTCCGCATGGATGTCCGCATGGATGTCCCCATTGATGTCCCCTTGGATGTCCCCATTGATGTCCCCATTGATGTCCCCATGGATGTCCCCATTGATGTCCCCATGGATGTCCCCATGGATGTCCCCATTGATGTCCCCATGGATGTCCCCATGGATGTCCCCATTGATGTCCCCATGGATGTCCCCATGGATGTCCCCATGGATGTCCCCATGGATGTCCCCATGGATGTCCCCATGGATGTCCCCATGGATGTCCCCATTGATGTCCCCATGGATGTCCCCATGGATGTCCCCACGGATGTCCCCATGGATGTCCCCATTGATGTCCCCATTGATGTCCCCATGGATGTCCCCATGGATGTCCCCATGGATGTCCCCATGGATGTCCCCGTGGATGTCCCCATGGATGTCCCCGTGGATGTCCCCATGGATGTCCCCATGGAAGTCCCCATTGATGTCCCCATGGAAGTCCCCATGGAAGTCCCCATGGATGTCCCCATGGATGTCCCCATGGATGTCCCCGTGGATGTCCCCATGGAAGTCCCCATTGATGTCCCCATGGATGTCCCTGTGGATGTCCCCATGGAAGTCCCCATTGATGTCCCCATGGAAGACCCCATGGATGTCCCCATTGATGTCCCCATGGATGTCCCCATGGATGTCCCCATGGATGTCCCCATGGATGTCCCCATGGATGTCCCCATGGATGTCCCCATTGATGTCCCCATTGATGTCCCCATGGATGTCCCCATTGATGTCCCCATTGATGTCCCCATTGATGTCCCCATGGATGTCCCCATGGATGTCCCCATTGATGTCCCCATGGATGTCCCCATGGATGTCCCCATGGATGTCCCCATGGATGTCCCCATGGATGTCCCCATGGATGTCCCCATGGATGTCCCCGTGTCTGTCCCCGTTGATGTCCCCACGGATGTACCCATGGATGTCCCCATTGATGTCCCCACGGATGTTGCCATTGATGTCCCCATTGATGTTCCCATGGATGTCCCCATGGATGTGCCCATTGATGTCCCCGTTGATGTCCCCATGGATGTCCCCATGGATGTCCCCATTGATGTCCCCATGGATGTCCCCATGGATGTCCCCATTGATGTCCCCTTGGATGTCCCCATGGATGTCCCCATTGATGTCCCCATGGATGTCCCCATTGATGTCCCCATGGATGTCCTCATGGATGTCCCCATTGATGTCCCCATTGATGTCCCCATGGATGTCCCCATTGATGTCCCCATTGATGTCCCCATGGATGTCCCCATGGATGTCCCCATGGATGTCCCCATGGATGTCCCCATGGATGTCCCCATGGATGTCCCCATTGATGTCCCCATTTATTTCCCCATGGATGTCCCCATGGATGTCCCCATGGATGTCCCCATTGATGTCCCCATGGATGTCCCCATGGATGTCCCCATTGATGTCCCCATGGATGTCCCCATTGATGTCCCCATGGATGTCCCCATGGATGTCACCATTGATGTCCCCATGGATGTCCCCATGGATGTCCCCATGGATGTCCCCATGGATGTCCCCATGGATGTCCCCATGGATGTCCCCATGGATGTCACCATTGATGTCCCCATGGATGTCCCCATGGATGTCCCCATGGATGTCCCCATGGATGTCCCCATGGATGTCCCCATGGATGTCCCCATGGATGTCCCCATGGATGTCACCATTGCTGTCCCCATGGATGTCCCCATGGATGTCCCCATGGATGTCCCCATGGATGTCCCCATGGATGTCCCCATGGATGTCCCCATGGATGCCCCCACGGATGTCCCCGTGGATGTCCCCATTGATGTCCCCATGGATGTCCCCATGGATGTCCCAATGGATGTCCCCATGGATGTCCCCATGGATGTCCCCATGGATGTCCCCATGGATGTCCCCATGGATGTCCCCATGGATGTCCCCATGGATGTCCCCATGGATGTCACCATTGATGTCCCCATGGATGTCCCCATGGATGTCCCCATGGATGTCCCCATGGATGTCCCCATGGATGTCCCCATGGATGTCCCCATGGATGCCCCCATGGATGTCCCCATGGATGTCCCCATGGATGTCCCCATGGATGTCCCCATGGATGTCCCCATTGATGTCCCCATGGATGTCCCCATGGATGTCCCCATTGATGTCCCCATGGATGTCCCCATGGATGTCCCCATTGATGTCCCCATGGATGTCCCCATGGATATCCCCATGGATGTCCCCATTGATGTCCCCATGGATGTCCCCATGGATGTCCCCATTGATGTCCCCATTGATGTCCCTATGGATATCCCCATGGATGTCCCCATTGATGTCCCCATTGATGTCCCCATGGATGTCCCCATGGATATCCCCATTGATGTCCCCATTGATGTCCCCATGGATGTCCCCATGGATGTCCCCATGGATGTCCCCATGGATGTCCCCATGGATGTCCCCATGGATGTCCCCATTGATGTCCCCATGGATGTCCCCATGGATGTCCCCATGGATGTCCCCATGGATGTCCCCATGGATGTCCCCATGGATGTCCCCATGGATGTCCCCATGGATGTCCCCATGGATGTCCCCATGGATGTCCCCATGGATGTCCCCATGGAAGTCCCCATGGATGTCCCCATGGATGTCCCCATGGATGTCCCCATGGATGTCCCCATGGATGTCCCCATTGATGTCCCCATGGATGTCCCCATGGATGTCCCCATGGATGTCCCCATGGAAGTCCCCATTGATGTCCCCGTGGATGTCCCCGTGGATGTCCCCATGGATGTCCCCATTGATGTCCCCATTGATGTCCCCATGGATGTCCCCATTGATGTCCCCATTGATGTCCCCATTGATGTCCCCATGGATGTCCCCATGGATGTCCCCATTGATGTCCCCATTGATGTCCCCATGGATGTCCCCATGGATGTCCCCATTGATGTCCCCATGGATGTCCCCATTGATGTCCCCATGGAAGTCCCCATGGATGTCCCCATTGATGTCCCCATGGATGTCCCCATGGATGTCCCCATTGATCTCCCCATTGATGTCCCCATTGATGTCCCCATGGATGTCCCCATGGATGTCCCCATGGATGTCCCCATTGATGTCCCCATGGATGTCCCCATGGATGTCCCCATTGATGTCCCCATGGATGTCCCCATGGATGTCCCCATGGATGTCCCCATGGATGTCCCCATGGATGTCCCCATGGATGTCCCCATGGATGCCCCCATGGATGTCCCCATGGATGTCCCCATGGATGTCCCCATGGATGTCCCCATGGAAGTCCCCATGGATGTCCCCATGGATGTCCCCATGGATGTCCCCATGGATGTCCCCATGGATGTCCCCATTGATGTCCCCATGGATGTCCCCATGGATGTCCCCATGGATGTCCCCATGGAAGTCCCCATTGATGTCCCCATGGAAGTCCCCATGGATGTCCCCATGGATGTCCCCATTGATGTCCCCATTGATGTCCCCATGGATGTCCCCATTGATGTCCCCATTGATGTCCCCATTGATGTCCCCATGGATGTCCCCATGGATGTCCCCATTGATGTCCCCATTGATGTCCCCATGGATGTCCCCATGGATGTCCCCATTGATGTCCCCATGGATGTCCCCATTGATGTCCCCATGGAAGTCCCCATGGATGTCCCCATTGATGTCCCCATGGATGTCCCCATTGATGTCCCCATGGATGTCCCCATGGATGTCCCCATGGATGTCCCCATGGATGTCCCCATTGATGTCCCCATTGATGTCCCCATGGATGTCCCCATGGATGTCCCCATTGATGTCCCCATGGATGTCCCCATGGATGTCCCCATGGATGTCCCCATGGATGTCCCCATTGATGTCCCCATGGATGTCCCCATTGATGTCCCCATGGATGTCCCCATGGATGTCCCCATGGATGTCCCCATTGATGTCCCCATTGATGTCCCCATGGGTGTCCCCATTGATGTCCCCATTGATGTCCCCATTGATGTCCCCATGGATGTCCCCATGGATGTCCCCATTGATGTCCCCATGGATGTCCCCATTGATGTCCCCATGGAAGTCCCCATGGATGTCCCCATTGATGTCCCCATGGATGTCCCCATTGATGTCCCCATGGATGTCCCCATGGATGTCCCCATGGATGTCCCCATTGATGTCCCCATTGATGTCCCCATGGATGTCCCCATTGATGTCCCCATTGATGTCCCCATGGATGTCCCCATGGATGTCCCCATTGATGTCCCCATGGATGTCCCCATGGATGTCCCCATTGATGTCCCCATTGATGTCCCCATGGATGTCCCCATGGATGTCCCCATTGATGTCCCCATGGATGTCCCCATGGATGTCCCCATGGATGTCCCCATTGATGTCCCCATTGATGTCCCCATGGGTGTCCCCATTGATGTCCCCATTGATGTCCCCATTGATGTCCCCATGGATGTCCCCATGGATGTCCCCATTGATGTCCCCATGGATGTCCCCATTGATGTCCCCATGGAAGTCCCCATGGAGGTCCCCATGGATGTCCCCATGGATGTCCCCATGGATGTCCCCATTTATTTCCCCATGGATGTCCCCATGGATGTCCCCATGGATGTCCCCATGGATGTCCCCCTGTCTGTCCCCGTTGATGTCCCCATGGATATCCCCAATGGATGTGCCCATTGATGTCCCCGTTGATGTCCCCATGGAAGTCCCCATTGATGTCCCCATGGATGTCCCCATTGATGTCCCCATGGATTTCCCCATGGATGTCCCCATGGATGTCCCCATTGATGTACCCATGGATGTCCCAATTGATGTCCCCATGGATGTCCCCATTGATGTCCCCATGGATGTCCCCATGGATGTCCCCATGGATGTCCCCATTGATGTCCCCATGGATGTCCCCATGGATGTCCCCATGGATGTCCCCATGGATGTCCCCATTGATGTCCCCATTGATGTCCCCATGGATGTCCCCATGGATGTCCCCATTGATGTCCCCATGGATGTCCCCATTGATGTCCCCATGGATGTCCCCATGGATGTCCCCATTGATGTCCCCATTGATGTCCCCATTGATGTCCCCATGGATGTCCCCATTGATGTCCCCATGGATGTCCCCATGGATGTCCCCATTGATGTCCCCATTGATGTCCCCATGGATGTCCCCATTGATGTCCCCGTGGATGTCCCCATGGATGTCCCCATGGATGTCCCCATTGATGTCCCCATTGATGTCCCCATGGATGTCCCCATGGATGTCCCCATGGATGTCCCCATTGATGTCCCCATGGAAGTCCCCATTGATGTCCCCATGGAAGTCCCCATGGATGTCCCCATTGATGTCCCCATGGATGTCCCCATGGATGTCCCCATGGATGTCCCCATGGATGTCCCCATGGAAGTCCCCATTGATGTCCCCATGGAAGTCCCCATGGATGTCCCCATGGATGTCCCCATGGATGTCCCCATGGATGTCCCCATGGATGTCCCCATTGATGTCCCCATTGATGTCCCCATGGAAGTCCCCATGGATGTCCCCATGGATGTCCCCATGGATGTCCCCATGGATGTCCCCATTGATGTCCCCATGGATGTCCCCATGGATGTTCCCATTGATGTCCCCATTGATGTCCCCATGGATGTCCCCATGGATGTCCCCATGGATGTCCCCATGGATGTCCACATAGATGTCCCCATTGATGTCCCCATGGATGTCCCCATGGATGTCCCCATGGATGTCCCCATTGATGTCCCCATGGATGTCCCCATTGATGTCCCCATGGATGTCCCCATGGATGTCCCCATTGATGTCCCCATTGATGTCCCCATTGATGTCCCCATGGATGTCCCCATTGATGTCCCCATGGATGTCCCCATGGATGTCCCCATTGATGTCCCCATTGATGTCCCCATGGATGTCCCCATTGATGTCCCCGTGGATGTCCCCATGGATGTCCCCATGGATGTCCCCATTGATGTCCCCATTGATGTCCCCATGGATGTCCCCATTGATGTCCCCATGGATGTCCCCATGGAAGTCCCCATTGATGTCCCCATGGATGTCCCCATTGATGTCCCCATGGATGTCCCCATTGATGTCCCCATGGATGTCCCCATGGATGTCCCCAATGGATGTACCCATTGATGTCCCCATGGATGTCCCCATGGATGTCCCCATTGATGTCCCCATTGATGTCCCCATGGATGTCCCCATGGATGTCCCCATTGATGTCCCCATGGATGTCCCCATGGATGTCCCCATTGATGTCCCCATTGATGTCCCCATGGGTGTCCCCATTGATGTCCCCATTGATGTCCCCATTGATGTCCCCATGGATGTCCCCATGGATGTCCCCATTGATGTCCCCATGGATGTCCCCATTGATGTCCCCATGGAAGTCCCCATGGAGGTCCCCATGGATGTCCCCATGGATGTCCCCATGGATGTCCCCATTTATTTCCCCATGGATGTCCCCATGGATGTCCCCATGGATGTCCCCATGGATGTCCCCGTGTCTGTCCCCGTTGATGTCCCCATGGATATCCCCAATGGATGTGCCCATTGATGTCCCCGTTGATGTCCCCATGGAAGTCCCCATTGATGTCCCCATGGATGTCCCCATTGATGTCCCCATGGATTTCCCCATGGATGTCCCCATGGATGTCCCCATTGATGTACCCATGGATGTCCCAATTGATGTCCCCATGGATGTCCCCATTGATGTCCCCATGGATTTCCCCATGGATGTCCACATGGATGTCCCCATGGATGTCCCCATGGATGTCCCCATTGATGTCCCCATCGATGTCCGCATGGATGTCCCCATCGATTTCCGCATGGATGTCCCAATGGATGTCCCCATGGAAGTCCCCATTGATGTCCCCATGGATGTCCCCATTGATGTCCCCATGGATTTCCCCATGGATGTCCCCATGGATGTCCCCATTGATGTACCCATGGATGTCCCAATTGATGTCCCCATGGATGTCCCCATGGATGTCCCCATGGATGTCCCCATGGATGTCCCCATGGATGTCCCCATGGATGTCCCCATGGATGTCCCCATGGATGTCCCCATTGATGTCCCCATGGATGTCCCCATGGATGTCCCCACGGATGTCCCCATGGATGTCCCCATTGATGTCCCCATGGATGTCCCCATGGATGTCCCCATGGATGTCCCCATTGATGTCCCCATTGATGTCCCCATGGATGTCCCCATGGATGTCCCCGTGGATGTCCCCATGGAAGTCCCCATTGATGTCCCCATGGATGTCCCCATGGATGTCCCCATGGATGTCCCCATGGATGTCCCCGTGGATGTCCCCATGGATGTCCCCGTGGATGTCCCCATGGATGTCCCCATGGAAGTCCCCATTGATGTCCCCATGGAAGTCCCCATGGATGTCCCCATGGATGTCCCCATGGATGTCCCCATGGATGTCCCCGTGGATGTCCCCATGGATGTCCCCATGGATGTCCCCATGGATGTCCCCATGGATGTCCCCATTGATGTCCCCATTGATGTCCCCATGGAAGTCCCCATGGATGTCCCCATTGATGTCCCCATGGATGTCCCCATGGATGTCCCCATGGATGTCCCCATGGATGTCCCCATGGATGTCCCCATGGATGTCCCCATTGATGTCCCCATTGATGTCCCCATGGATGTCCCCATTGATGTCCCCATTGATGTCCCCATTGATGTCCCCATGGATGTCCCCATGGATGTCCCCATTGATGTCCCCATGGATGTCCCCATGGATGTCCCCATGGATGTCCCCATGGATGTCCCTGTGGATGTCCCCATGGATGTCCCCATGGATGTCCCCGTGTCTGTCCCCGTTGATGTCCCCACGGATGTACCCATGGATGTCCCCATTGATGTCCCCACGGATGTTGCCATTGATGTCCCCATTGATGTTCCCATGGATGTCCCCATGGATGTGCCCATTGATGTCCCCGTTGATGTCCCCATGGATGTCCCCATGGATGTCCCCATTGAGGTCCCCATGGATGTCCCCATGGATGTCCCCATTGATGTCCCCTTGGATGTCCCCATGGATGTCCCCATTGATGTCCCCATGGATGTCCCCATTGATGTCCCCATGGATGTCCCCATGGATGTCCCCATTGATGTCCCCATGGATGTCCCCATGGATGTCCCCATTGATGTCCCCATTGATGTCCCCATGGATGTCCCCATGGATGTCCCCATGGATGTCCCCATGGATGTCCCCATGGATGTCCCCATGGATGTCCCCATGGATGTCCCCATTGATGTCCCCATGGATGTCCCCATGGATGTCCCCATGGATGTCCCCATGGATGTCCCCATTGATGTCCCCATGGATGTCCCCATCGATGTCCCCATTGATGTCCCCATGGATGTCCCCATGGATGTCCCCATGGATGTCCCCATGGATGTCCCCATTGATGTCCCCATGGATGTCCCCATGGAAGTCCCAATGGATGTCCCCATGGATGTCCCCATTGATGTCCCCATGGATGTCCCCATGGATGTCACCATTGATGTCCCCATGGATGTCCCCATGGATGTCCCCATGGATGTCCCCATGGATGTCCCCATGGATGTCCCCATGGATGTCCCCATGGATGTCACCATTGATGTCCCCATGGATGTCCCCATGGATGTCCCCATGGATGTCCCCATGGATGTCCCCATGGATGTCCCCATGGATGTCACCATTGCTGTCCCCATGGATGTCCCCATGGATGTCCCCATGGATGTCCCCATGGATGTCCCCATGGATGTCCCCATGGATGTCCCCATGGATGCCCCCACGGATGTCCCCGTGGATGTCCCCATTGATGTCCCCATGGATGTCCCCATGGATGTCCCCATGGATGTCCCCATGGATGTCCCCATGGATGTCCCCATGGATGTCCCCATGGATGTCCCCATGGATGTCCCCATGGATGTCCCCATGGATGTCACCATTGATGTCCCCATGGATGTCCCCATGGATGTCCCCATGGATGTCCCCATGGATGTCCCCATGGATGTCCCCATGGATGTCCCCATGGATGCCCCCATGGATGTCCCCATGGATGTCCCCATGGATGTCCCCATGGATGTCCCCATGGATGTCCCCATTGATGTCCCCATGGATGTCCCCATGGATGTCCCCATTGATGTCCCCATGGATGTCCCCATTGATGTCCCCATGGATGTCCCCATGGATGTCCCCATGGATATCCCCATTGATGTCCCCATTGATGTCCCCATGGATGTCCCCATGGATGTCCCCATTGATGTCCCCATTGATGTCCCTATGGATATCCCCATGGATGTCCCCATTGATGTCCCCATTGATGTCCCCATGGATGTCCCCATGGATATCCCCATTGATGTCCCCATTGATGTCCCCATGGATGTCCCCATGGATGTCCCCATGGATGTCCCCATTGATGTCCCCATGGATGTCCCCATGGATGTCCCCATTGATGTCCCCATGGATGTCCCCATGGATGTCCCCATGGATGTCCCCATGGATGTCCCCATGGATGTCCCCATGGATGTCCCCATGGATATCCCCATGGATGTCCCCATGGATGTCCCCATGGATGTCCCCATGGAAGTCCCCATGGATGTCCCCATGGATGTCCCCATGGATGTCCCCATGGATGTCCCCATGGATGTCCCCATTGATGCCCCCATGGATGTCCCCATGGATGTCCCCATGGATGTCCCCATGGAAGTCCCCATTGATGTCCCCATGGAAGTCCCCATGGATGTCCCCATGGATGTCCCCATTGATGTCCCCATTGATGTCCCCATGGATGTCCCCATTGATGTCCCCATTGATGTCCCCATTGATGTCCCCATGGATGTCCCCATGGATGTCCCCATTGATGTCCCCATTGATGTCCCCATGGATGTCCCCATGGATGTCCCCATTGATGTCCCCATGGATGTCCCCATTGATGTCCCCATGGAAGTCCCCATGGATGTCCCCATTGATGTCCCCATGGATGTCCCCATGGATGTCCCCATTGATCTCCCCATTGATGTCCCCATTGATGTCCCCATGGATGTCCCCATGGATGTCCCCATGGATGTCCCCATTGATGTCCCCATGGATGTCCCCATGGATGTCCCCATTGATGTCCCCATGGATGTCCCCATGGATGTCCCCATGGATGTCCCCATGGATGTCCCCATGGATGTCCCCATGGATGTCCCCATGGATGTCCCCATGGATGTCCCCATGGATGTCCCCATGGATGTCCCCATGGATGTCCCCATGGAAGTCCCCATGGATGTCCCCATGGATGTCCCCATGGATGTCCCCATGGATGTCCCCATTGATGTCCCCATGGATGTCCCCATGGATGTCCCCATGGAAGTCCCCATGGAAGTCCCCATTGATGTCCCCATGGAAGTCCCCATGGATGTCCCCATGGATGTCCCCATGGATGTCCCCATTGATGTCCCCATGGATGTCCCCATTGATGTCCCCATTGATGTCCCCATTGATGTCCCCATGGATGTCCCCATGGATGTCCCCATTGATGTCCCCATTGATGTCCCCATGGATGTCCCCATGGATGTCCCCATTGATGTCCCCATGGATGTCCCCATTGATGTCCCCATGGAAGTCCCCATGGAGGTCCCCATTGATGTCCCCATGGATGTCCCCATTGATGTCCCCATGGATGTCCCCATGGATGTCCCCATTGATGTCCCCGTGGATGTCCCCATGGATGTCCCCATTGATGTCCCCATGGATGTCCCCATGGATGTCCCCATGGATGTCCCCATGGATGTCCCCATGGATGTCCCCATGGATGTCCCCATTGATGTCCCCATTGATGTCCCCATGGATGTCCCCATTGATGTCCCCATTGATGTCCCCATTGATGTCCCCATTGATGTCCCCATTGATGTCCCCATGGATGTCCCCATTGATGTCCCCATGGATGTCCCCATGGATGTCCCCATTGATGTCCCCATTGATGTCCCCATGGGTGTCCCCATGGATGTCCCCATTGATGTCCCCATTGATGTCCCCATGGATGTCCCCATGGATGTCCCCATTGATGTCCCCATGGATGTCCCCATTGATGTCCCCATGGAAGTCCCCATGGATGTCCCCATTGATGTCCCCATGGATGTCCCCATTGATGTCCCCATGGATGTCCCCATGGATGTCCCCATGGATGTCTCCATTGATGTCCCCATTGATGTCCCCATGGATGTCCCCATTGATGTCCCCATTGATGTCCCCATGGATGTCCCCATGGATGTCCCCATTGATGTCCCCATGGATGTCCCCATGGATGTCCCCATTGATGTCCCCATTGATGTCCCCATGGATGTCCCCATGCATGTCCCCATTGATGTCCCCATTGATGTCCCCATGGGTGTCCCCATTGATGTCCCCATTGATGTCCCCATTGATGTCCCCATGGATGTCCCCATGGATGTCCCCATTGATGTCCCCATGGATGTCCCCATTGATGTCCCCATGGAAGTCCCCATGGAGGTCCCCATGGATGTCCCCATGGATGTCCCCATGGATGTCCCCATTTATTTCCCCATGGATGTCCCCATGGATGTCCCCATGGATGTCCCCATGGATGTCCCCGTGTCTGTCCCCGTTGATGTCCCCATGGATATCCCCAATGGATGTGCCCATTGATGTCCCCGTTGATGTCCCCATGGAAGTCCCCATTGATGTCCCCATGGATGTCCCCATTGATGTCCCCATGGATTTCCCCATGGATGTCCCCATGGATGTCCCCATTGATGTACCCATGGATGTCCCAATTGATGTCCCCATGGATGTCCCCATTGATGTCCCCATGGATGTCCCCATGGATGTCCCCATGGATGTCCCCATGGATGTCCCCATGGATGTCCCCATGGATGTCCCCATGGATGTCCCCATGGATGTCCCCATTGATGTCCCCATTGATGTCCCCATGGATGTCCCCATGGATGTCCCCATTGATGTCCCCATGGATGTCCCCATTGATGTCCCCATGGATGTCCCCATGGATGTCCCCATTGATGTCCCCATGGATGTCCCCATTGATGTCCCCATGGATGTCCCTATTGATGTCCCCATGGATGTCCCCATGGATGTCCCCATTGATGTCCCCATTGATGTCCCCATGGATGTCCCCATGGATGTCCCCATTGATGTCCCCATGGATGTCCCCATTGATGTCCCCATGGAAGTCCCCATGGATGTCCCCATTGATGTCCCCATGGATGTCCCCATTGATGTCCCCATGGATGTCCCCATGGATGTCCCCATTGATGTCCCCGTGGATGTCCCCATGGATGTCCCCATTGATGTCCCCATGGATGTCCCCATGGATGTCCCCATGGATGTCCCCATGGATGTCCCCATGGATGTCCCCATGGATGTCCCCATTGATGTCCCCATTGATGTCCCCATGGATGTCCCCATTGATGTCCCCATTGATGTCCCCATTGATGTCCCCATTGATGTCCCCATTGATGTCCCCATGGATGTCCCCATTGATGTCCCCATGGATGTCCCCATGGATGTCCCCATTGATGTCCCCATTGATGTCCCCATGGGTGTCCCCATGGATGTCCCCATTGATGTCCCCATTGATGTCCCCATGGATGTCCCCATGGATGTCCCCATTGATGTCCCCATGGATGTCCCCATTGATGTCCCCATGGAAGTCCCCATGGATGTCCCCATTGATGTCCCCATGGATGTCCCCATTGATGTCCCCATGGATGTCCCCATGGATGTCCCCATGGATGTCTCCATTGATGTCCCCATTGATGTCCCCATGGATGTCCCCATTGATGTCCCCATTGATGTCCCCATGGATGTCCCCATGGATGTCCCCATTGATGTCCCCATGGATGTCCCCATGGATGTCCCCATTGATGTCCCCATTGATGTCCCCATGGATGTCCCCATGGATGTCCCCATTGATGTCCCCATGGATGTCCCCATGGATGTCCCCATGCATGTCCCCATTGATGTCCCCATTGATGTCCCCATGGGTGTCCCCATTGATGTCCCCATTGATGTCCCCATTGATGTCCCCATGGATGTCCCCATGGATGTCCCCATTGATGTCCCCATGGATGTCCCCATTGATGTCCCCATGGAAGTCCCCATGGAGGTCCCCATGGATGTCCCCATGGATGTCCCCATGGATGTCCCCATTTATTTCCCCATGGATGTCCCCATGGATGTCCCCATGGATGTCCCCATGGATGTCCCCGTGTCTGTCCCCGTTGATGTCCCCATGGATATCCCCAATGGATGTGCCCATTGATGTCCCCGTTGATGTCCCCATGGAAGTCCCCATTGATGTCCCCATGGATGTCCCCATTGATGTCCCCATGGATTTCCCCATGGATGTCCCCATGGATGTCCCCATTGATGTACCCATGGATGTCCCAATTGATGTCCCCATGGATGTCCCCATTGATGTCCCCATGGATGTCCCCATGGATGTCCCCATGGATGTCCCCATGGATGTCCCCATGGATGTCCCCATGGATGTCCCCATGGATGTCCCCATGGATGTCCCCATTGATGTCCCCATTGATGTCCCCATGGATGTCCCCATGGATGTCCCCATTGATGTCCCCATGGATGTCCCCATTGATGTCCCCATGGATGTCCCCATGGATGTCCCCATTGATGTCCCCATTGATGTCCCCATTGATGTCCCCATGGATGTCCCCATTGATGTCCCCATGGATGTCCCCATGGATGTCCCCATTGATGTCCCCATGGATGTCCCCATGGATGTCCCCATGGATGTCCCCATGGAAGTCCCCATTGATGTCCCCATGGAAGTCCCCATGGATGTCCCCATGGATGTCCCCATTGATGTCCCCATTGATGTCCCCATGGATGTCCCCATTGATGTCCCCATTGATGTCCCCATTGATGTCCCCATGGATGTCCCCATGGATGTCCCCATTGATGTCCCCATTGATGTCCCCATGGATGTCCCCATGGATGTCCCCATGGATGTCCCCATGGATGTCCCCATTGATGTCCCCATGGATGTCCCCATTGATGTCCCCATGGATGTCCCCATTGATGTCCCCATGGAAGTCCCCATGGATGTCCCCATTGATGTCCCCATGGATGTCCCCATGGATGTCCCCATTGATCTCCCCATTGATGTCCCCATTGATGTCCCCATGGATGTCCCCATGGATGTCCCCATGGATGTCCCCATTGATGTCCCCATGGATGTCCCCATGGATGTCCCCATTGATGTCCCCATGGATGTCCCCATGGATGTCCCCATGGATGTCCCCATGGATGTCCCCATGGATGTCCCCATGGATGTCCCCATGGATGTCCCCATGGATGTCCCCATGGAAGTCCCCATGGATGTCCCCATGGATGTCCCCATGGATGTCCCCATGGAAGTCCCCATGGATGTCCCCATGGATGTCCCCATGGATGTCCCCATGGATGTCCCCATGGATGTCCCCATTGATGTCCCCATGGATGTCCCCATGGATGTCCCCATGGATGTCCCCATGGAAGTCCGCATTGATGTCCCCATGGAAGTCCCCATGGATGTCCCCATGGATGTCCCCATTGATGTCCCCATTGATGTCCCCATGGATGTCCCCATTGATGTCCCCATTGATGTCCCCATTGATGTCCCCATGGATGTCCCCATGGATGTCCCCATTGATGTCCCCATTGATGTCCCCATGGATGTCCCCATGGATGTCCCCATTGATGTCCCCGTGGATGTCCCCATTGATGTCCCCATGGAAGTCCCCATGGATGTCCCCATTGATGTCCCCATGGATGTCCCCATTGATGTCCCCATGGATGTCCCCATGGATGTCCCCATTGATGTCCCCATGGATGTCCCCATGGATGTCCCCATTGATGTCCCCGTGGATGTCCCCATGGATGTCCCCATTGATGTCCCCATGGATGTCCCCATTGATGTCCCCATTGATGTCCCCATGGATGTCCCCATTGATGTCCCCATTGATGTCCCCATTGATGTCCCCATTGATGTCCCCATTGATGTCCCCATGGATGTCCCCATTGATGTCCCCATGGATGTCCCCATGGATGTCCCCATTGATGTCCCCATTGATGTCCCCATGGGTGTCCCCATTGATGTCCCCATTGATGTCCCCATTGATGTCCCCATGGATGTCCCCATGGATGTCCCCATTGATGTCCCCATGGATGTCCCCATTGATGTCCCCATGGAAGTCCGCATGGAAGTCCCCATTGATGTCCCCATGGATGTCCCCATTGATGTCCCCATGGATGTCCCCATGGATGTCCCCATGGATGTCCCCATTGATGTCCCCATTGATGTCCCCATGGATGTCCCCATTGATGTCCCCATTGATGTCCCCATGGATGTCCCCATGGATGTCCCCATTGATGTCCCCATGGATGTCCCCATGGATGTCCCCATTGATGTCCCCATTGATGTCCCCATGGATGTCCCCATGGATGTCCCCATTGATGTCCCCATGGATGTCCCCATGGATGTCCCCATGGATGTCCCCATTGATGTCCCCATTGATGTCCCCATGGGTGTCCCCATTGATGTCCCCATTGATGTCCCCATTGATGTCCCCATGGATGTCCCCATGGATGTCCCCATTGATGTCCCCATGGATGTCCCCATTGATGTCCCCATGGAAGTCCCCATGGAGGTCCCCATGGATGTCCCCATGGATGTCCCCATGGATGTCCCCATTTATTTCCCCATGGATGTCCCCATGGATGTCCCCATGGATGTCCCCGTGTCTGTCCCCGTTGATGTCCCCATGGATATCCCCAATGGATGTGCCCATTGATGTCCCCGTTGATGTCCCCATGGAAGTCCCCATTGATGTCCCCATGGATGTCCCCATTGATGTCCCCATGGATTTCCCCATGGATGTCCCCATGGATGTCCCCATTGATGTACCCATGGATGTCCCAATTGATGTCCCCATGGATGTCCCCATTGATGTCCCCATGGATGTCCCCATGGATGTCCCCATGGATGTCCCCATGGATGTCCCCATGGATGTCCCCATGGATGTCCCCATGGATGTCCCCATGGATGTCCCCATTGATGTCCCCATTGATGTCCCCATGGATGTCCCCATGGATGTCCCCATTGATGTCCCCATGGATGTCCCCATTGATGTCCCCATGGATGTCCCCATGGATGTCCCCATTGATGTCCCCATTGATGTCCCCATTGATGTCCCCATGGATGTCCCCATTGATGTGCCCATGGATGTGCCCATGGATGTCCCCATTGATGTCCCCATTGATGTCCCCATGGATGTCCCCATTGATGTCCCCGTGGATGTCCCCATGGATGTCCCCATGGATGTCCCCATTGATGTCCCCATTGATGTCCCCATGGATGTCCCCATGGATGTCCCCATGGATGTCCCCATTGATGTCCCCATGGAAGTCCCCATTGATGTCCCCATGGAAGTCCCCATGGATGTCCCCATTGATGTCCCCATGGATGTCCCCATGGATGTCCCCATGGATGTCCCCATGGATGTCCCCATGGAAGTCCCCATTGATGTCCCCATGGAAGTCCCCATGGATGTCCCCATGGATGTCCCCATGGATGTCCCCATGGATGTCCCCATGGATGTCCCCATTGATGTCCCCATTGATGTCCCCATGGAAGTCCCCATGGATGTCCCCATGGATGTCCCCATGGATGTCCCCATGGATGTCCCCATTGATGTCCCCATGGATGTCCCCATGGATGTTCCCATTGATGTCCCCATTGATGTCCCCATGGATGTCCCCATGGATGTCCCCATGGATGTCCCCATGGATGTCCACATGGATGTCCCCATTGATGTCCCCATGGATGTCCCCATGGATGTCCCCATGGATGTCCCCATTGATGTCCCCATGGATGCCCCCATTGATGTCCCCATGGATGTCCCCATGGATGTCCCCATTGATGTCCCCATTGATGTCCCCATTGATGTCCCCATGGATGTCCCCATTGATGTCCCCATGGATGTCCCCATGGATGTCCCCATTGATGTCCCCATTGATGTCCCCATGGATGTCCCCATTGATGTCCCCGTGGATGTCCCCATGGATGTCCCCATGGATGTCCCCATTGATGTCCCCATTGATGTCCCCATGGATGTCCCCATTGATGTCCCCATGGATGTCCCCATGGAAGTCCCCATTGATGTCCCCATGGATGTCCCCATTGATGTCCCCATGGATGTCCCCATTGATGTCCCCATGGATGTCCCCATGGATGTCCCCAATGGATGTCCCCATTGATGTCCCCATGGATGTCCCCATGGATGTCCCCATTGATGTCCCCATTGATGTCCCCATGGATGTCCCCATGGATGTCCCCATTGATGTCCCCATGGATGTCCCCATGGATGTCCCCATTGATGTCCCCATTGATGTCCCCATGGGTGTCCCCATTGATGTCCCCATTGATGTCCCCATGGAAGTCCCCATTGATGTCCCCATGGATGTCCCCATTGATGTCCCCATGGATTTCCCCATGGATGTCCCCATGGATGTCCCCATTGATGTACCCATGGATGTCCCAATTGATGTCCCCATTGATGTCCCCATGGATTTCCCCATGGATGTCCACATGGATGTCCCCATGGATGTCCCCATGGATGTCCCCATTGATGTCCCCATCGATGTCCGCATGGATGTCCCCATCGATTTCCGCATGGATGTCCCAATGGATGTCCCCATGGAAGTCCCCATTGATGTCCCCATGGATGTCCCCATTGATGTCCCCATGGATTTCCCCATGGATGTCCCCATGGATGTCCCCATTGATGTACCCATGGATGTCCCAATTGATGTCCCCATGGATGTCCCCATTGATGTCCCCATGGATTTCCCCATGGATGTCCACATGGATGTCCCCATGGATGTCCCCATGGATGTCCCCATTGATGTCCCCATCGATGTCCGCATGGATGTCCCCATCGATTTCCGCATGGATGTCCCAATGGATGTCCCCATGGAAGTCCCCATTGATGTCCCCATGGATGTCCCCATTGATGTCCCCATGGATTTCCCCATGGATGTCCCCATGGATGTCCCCATTGATGTACCCATGGATGTCCCAATTGATGTCCCCATGGATGTCCCCATTGATGTCCCCATTGATGTGTCCATGGATGTCCCCATGGATGTCCCCATGGATGTCCCCATGGATGTCCCCATTGATGCCCCCATCGATGTCCGCATGGATGTCCCCATGGATGTACCCATGGGTGTCCCCATGGATGTACCCATGGATGTCCCCAGGGGTGTCGCGATAGATGTCCCCATGGATGTCCCCCTGGATGTACCCATTGGTGTCCCCATGGATGTCCCCATGGATGTCCCCATGGGTGTCTCCATAGATGTCCCCATGGATGTCCCCATGGATGTCCCCATGGATGTCCCCAATGGATGTCCCCATTGATGTCCCCATTGATGTCCCCATTGATGTCCCCATGGATGTCCCCATTGATGTCCCCATGGATGTCCCCATGGATGTCCCCATGGATGTCCCCATGGATGTCCCCATGGATGTCCCCAATGGATGTCCCCATTGATGTCCCCATTGATGTCCCCATTGATGTCCCCATTGATGTCCCCATTGATGTCCCCATGGATGTCCCCATTGATGTCCCCATTGATGTCCCCATGGATGTCCCCATGGATGTCCCCATTGATGTCCCCATTGATGTCCCCATGGGTGTCCCCATTGATGTCCCCATTGATGTCCCCATTGATGTCCCCATGGATGTCCCCATGGATGTCCCCATGGATGTCCCCATGGATGTCCCCATTGATGTCCCCATGGAAGTCCCCATGGAAGTCCCCATCGATGTCCCCATTGATGTCCCCATGGATGTCCCCATGGATGTCCCCATTGATGTCCCCATGGATGTCCCCATGGATGTCCCCAATGGATGTCCCCATTGATGTCCCCATTGATGTCCCCATTGATGTCCCCATGGATGTCCCCATTGATGTCCCCATTGATGTCCCCATGGATGTCCCCATGGATGTCCCCATTGATGTCCCCATTGATGTCCCCATGGGTGTCCCCATTGATGTCCCCATTGATGTCCCCATTGATGTCCCCATGGATGTCCCCATGGATGTCCCCATTGATGTCCCCATGGATGTCCCCATTGATGTCCCCATGGAAGTCCCCATGGAGGTCCCCATGGATGTCCCCATGGATGTCCCCATGGATGTCCCCATTTATTTCCCCATGGATGTCCCCATGGATGTCCCCATGGATGTCCCCATGGATGTCCCCGTGTCTGTCCCCGTTGATGTCCCCATGGATATCCCCAATGGATGTGCCCATTGATGTCCCCGTTGATGTCCCCATGGAAGTCCCCATTGATGTCCCCATGGATGTCCCCATTGATGTCCCCATTGATGTCCCCATGGATGTCCCCATGGATGTCCCCATTGATGTACCCATGGATGTCCCAATTGATGTCCCCATTGATGTCCCCATGGATTTCCCCATGGATGTCCACATGGATGTCCCCATGGATGTCCCCATGGATGTCCCCATTGATGTCCCCATCGATGTCCGCATGGATGTCCCCATCGATTTCCGCATGGATGTCCCAATGGATGTCCCCATGGAAGTCCCCATTGATGTCCCCATGGATGTCCCCATTGATGTCCCCATGGATTTCCCCATTGATGTCCCCATGGATGTCCCCATTGATGTACCCATGGATGTCCCAATTGATGTCCCCATGGATGTCCCCATTGATGTCCCCATGGATTTCCCCATGGATGTCCACATGGATGTCCCCATGGATGTCCCCATGGATGTCCCCATTGATGTCCCCATCGATGTCCGCATGGATGTCCCCATCGATTTCCGCATGGATGTCCCAATGGATGTCCCCATGGAAGTCCCCATTGATGTCCCCATGGATGTCCCCATTGATGTCCCCATGGATTTCCCCATGGATGTCCCCATGGATGTCCCCATTGATGTACCCATGGATGTCCCAATTGATGTCCCCATGGATGTCCCCATTGATGTCCCCATTGATGTGTCCATGGATGTCCCCATGGATGTCCCCATGGATGTCCCCATGGATGTCCCCATTGATGCCCCCATCGATGTCCGCATGGATGTCCCCATGGATGTACCCATGGGTGTCCCCATGGATGTACCCATGGATGTCCCCAGGGGTGTCGCGATAGATGTCCCCATGGATGTCCCCCTGGATGTACCCATTGGTGTCCCCATGGATGTCCCCATGGATGTCCCCATGGGTGTCTCCATAGATGTCCCCATGGATGTCCCCATGGATGTCCCCATGGATGTCCCCAATGGATGTCCCCATTGATGTCCCCATTGATGTCCCCATTGATGTCCCCATGGATGTCCCCATTGATGTCCCCATGGATGTCCCCATGGATGTCCCCATGGATGTCCCCATGGATGTCCCCATGGATGTCCCCAATGGATGTCCCCATTGATGTCCCCATTGATGTCCCCAGTGATGTCCCCATTGATGTCCCCATTGATGTCCCCATGGATGTCCCCATTGATGTCCCCATTGATGTCCCCATGGATGTCCCCATGGATGTCCCCATTGATGTCCCCATTGATGTCCCCATGGGTGTCCCCATTGATGTCCCCATTGATGTCCCCATTGATGTCCCCATGGATGTCCCCATGGATGTCCCCATGGATGTCCCCATGGATGTCCCCATTGATGTCCCCATGGAAGTCCCCATGGAAGTCCCCATCGATGTCCCCATTGATGTCCCCATGGATGTCCCCATGGATGTCCCCATTGATGTCCCCATGGATGTCCCCATGGATGTCCCCAATGGATGTCCCCATTGATGTCCCCATTGATGTCCCCATTGATGTCCCCATTGATGTCCCCATTGATGTCCCCATGGATGTCCCCATTGATGTCCCAATTGATGTCCCCATGGATGTCCCCATGGATGTCCCCATTGATGTCCCCATTGATGTCCCCATGGGTGTCCCCATTGATGTCCCCATTGATGTCCCCATTGATGTCCCCATGGATGTCCCCATGGATGTCCCCATTGATGTCCCCATGGATGTCCCCATTGATGTCCCCATGGAAGTCCCCATGGAGGTCCCCATGGATGTCCCCATGGATGTCCCCATGGATGTCCCCATTTATTTCCCCATGGATGTCCCCATGGATGTCCCCATGGATGTCCCCATGGATGTCCCCGTGTCTGTCCCCGTTGATGTCCCCATGGATATCCCCAATGGATGTGCCCATTGATGTCCCCGTTGATGTCCCCATGGAAGTCCCCATTGATGTCCCCATGGATGTCCCCATTGATGTCCCCATGGATTTCCCCATGGATGTCCCCATGGATGTCCCCATTGATGTACCCATGGATGTCCCAATTGATGTCCCCATTGATGTCCCCATGGATTTCCCCATGGATGTCCACATGGATGTCCCCATGGATGTCCCCATGGATGTCCCCATTGATGTCCCCATCAATGTCCGCATGGATGTCCCCATCGATTTCCGCATGGATGTCCCAATGGATGTCCCCATGGAAGTCCCCATTGATGTCCCCATGGATGTCCCCATTGATGTCCCCATGGATTTCCCCATGGATGTCCCCATGGATGTCCCCATTGATGTACCCATGGATGTCCCAATTGATGTCCCCATGGATGTCCCCGTTGATGTCCCCATCGATGTCCCCATGGATGTCCCCATGGATGTCCCCATGGATGTCCCCATGGATGTCCCCATTGATGCCCCCATCGATGTCCGCATGGATGTCCCCATGGATGTACCCATGGGTGTCCCCATGGATGTACCCATGGATGTCCCCAGGGGTGTCTCGATAGATGTCCCCATGGATGTCCCCCTGGATGTACCCATTGGTGTCCCCATGGATGTCCCCATGGATGTCCCCATGGGTGTCTCCATAGATGTCCCCATGGATGTCCCCCTGGATGTAACCATTGATGTCCCCATGGATGTCCCCATGGATGTCCCCATGGATGTCCCCATTGATGTCCCCATGGATGTCCCCATGGATGTCCCCATTGATGTCCCCATGGATGTCCCCAATGCATGTCCCCATGGATGTCATCGTTGCTGTCCCCATGAATGTCCCCATGGAGGTCCCCATGGATGTCTGCATTGATAACCCCGTTGATGTCCCCATTGATGTCTCCATGGAGGTCCCCATGGATGTCCCCATGGATGTCCCCATTGATGTCCCCATGGATGTCCCGAATGGATGTCCCCATTGATGTCCCCGTTGCTGTCCCCATGGATGTCCCCATGGATGTCCCCATGGATGTCGGCATTGATGTCCCCGTTGATGTCCCCATTGATGTCCCCAATGATGTCCCCATTGATGTCTCCATGGAGGTCCCCATGGATGTCCCCATGGATGTCCCCATGGATGTCCCCATGGATGTCCCCATGGGTGTCCCCATGGATGTCCCCATGGATGTCCCCATGGATGTCCCCATTGATGTCCCCATGGATGTCCCCATTGATGTCCCCATGGATGTCCCCAATGCATGTCCCCATGGATGTCATCGTTGCTGTCCCCATGAATGTCCCCATGGAGGTCCCCATGGATGTCTGCATTGATAACCCCGTTGATGTCCCCATTGATGTCTCCATGGAGGTCCCCATGGATGTCCCCATGGATGTCCCCATTGATGTCCCCATGGATGTCCCCAATGGATGTCCCCATTGATGTCCCCGTTGCTGTCCCCATGGATGTCCCCATGGATGTCCCCATGGATGTCGGCATTGATGTCCCCGTTGATGTCCCCATTGATGTCCCCAATGATGTCCCCATTGATGTCTCCATGGAGGTCCCCATGGATGTCCCCATGGATGTCCCCATGGATGTCCCCATGGATGTCCCCATGGGTGTCCCCATGGATGTCCCCATGGATGTCCCCATGGATGTCCCCATGGATGTCGCCATTGATGTCCCCATGGATGTCCCCATGGATGTCCCCATGGATGTCCCCGGTGATGTCCCCATGGATGTCCCCATGGATGTCCCCATGGATGTCCCCATGGATATTCCCATGGATGTCCCCATGGATGTCCACATTGACGTCCCTAGGGATATCCCCATTGACGTCCCCATTGATGTCTCCATGGAGGTCCCCATGGATGTCCCCATGGATGTCCCCATTGACGTCCCTAGGGATATCCCCATTGACGTCCCCATGGATGTCCCCATAGATGGCCCCATGGATGTCTGCATGGGTGTCCCCGTTGATGTCCCCGTTGATGTCCCCATGGATGTCCCCATGGATGTCCCCGTTGCTGTCCCCATGGATGTCCCCATGGATGTCCCCATGGATGTCGGCATTGATGTCCCCGTTGATGTCCCCATTGATGTCCCCAATGATGTCCCCATTGATGTCTCCATGGAGGTCCCCATGGATGTCCCCATGGATGTCCCCATGGATGTCCCCATGGATGTCCCCATGGGTGTCCCCATGGATGTCCCCATGGATGTCCCCATGGATGTCCCCATGGATGTCGCCATTGATGTCCCCATGGATGTCCCCATGGATGTCCCCATGGATGTCCCCGGTGATGTCCCCATGGATGTCCCCATGGATGTCCCCATGGATGTCCCCATGGATATTCCCATGGATGTCCCCATGGATGTCCACATTGACGTCCCTAGGGATATCCCCATTGACGTCCCCATTGATGTCTCCATGGAGGTCCCCATGGATGTCCCCATGGATGTCCCCATTGACGTCCCTAGGGATATCCCCATTGACGTCCCCATGGATGTCCCCATAGATGGCCCCATGGATGTCTGCATGGGTGTCCCCGTTGATGTCCCCGTTGATGTCCCCATGGATGTCCCCATGGATGTCCCCATGCATGTCCCCGTGGATGTCCCCATGGATGTTCCCGTTGATGTCCTCATGGATGGCCCCATGGATGTCCCCATGGACGCCCCCATGGATGTCCCCATGGATGTCCCCATTGATGTCCCCAAGGATGTCCCCATGGATGTCCCCATTAACGTCCCCATGGATGTCCCCATGGATCTCCCAATCGATGTCCCAATTTATGTCCCCATGGCTGTCCCCATTGATGTCCCCATGCATGTCCCCCTGGATGTCCCCATGGATGTCCCCATTGGATGTCCCCATTGATGTCCCCGTTGCTGTCCCCATGAATGTCCCCATGGATGTCCCCATGGATGTCTGCATTGATGTCCCCGTTGATGTCCCCATTGATGTCCCCAATGATGTCCCCATTGATGTCTCCATGGAGGTCCCCATGGATGTCCCCATGGATGTCCCCATGGATGTCCCCATGCATGTCCCCAATGGATGTCCCCATGGATGTCCCCATGGATGTCCCCATGGAAGTCCCCATTGATATCCCCATTGATGTACCCATTGATGTCCCCATGGATGTCCCCATGGAGGTCCCCATGGATGTCGGCATTGATGTCCCCGTTGATGTCCGCATTGATGTCCCCAATGATGTCCCCATTGATGTCTCCATGGAGGTCCCCATGGATGTCCCCATGGATGTCCCCATGAATGTCCCCATGGATGTCCCCATGGGTGTCCCCATGGATGTCCCCATGGATGTCCCCCTGGATGTACCCATAGATGTCCCCATGGATGTCCCCATGGATGTCCCCATTGATGTCCCCATGGATGTCCCCATGGATGTCCCCATGGATGTCCCCGGTGATGTCCCCATGGATGTCCCCATGGATGTCCCCATGGATGTCCCCATGGATATTCCCATGGATGTCCCCATTGATGTCCCCATGGATGTCGCCATGGATGTCCCCATGGATGTCCCCATTGATGTCCCCATGGATGTCCCCATGGATGTCCCCATTGATGTCCCCATGGATGTCCCCAATGGATGTCCCCATTGATGTCCCCGTTGCTGTCCCCATGAATGTCCCCATGGATGTCCCCATGGATGTCTGCATTGATGTCCCCATTGATGTCCCCAATGATGTCCCCATTGATGTCTCCATGGAGGTCCCCATGGATGTACCCATGGACGTCCCCATTGACGTCCCTAGGGATATCCCCATGGACGTCCCCATGGATGTCCCCATGGATGCCCCCATGGATGTCTGCATGGGTGTCCCCGTCGATGTCCCCGTTGATGTCCCCATGGATGTTCCCATGGATGTCCCCATGGATGTCCCCATGCATGTCCCCATGGATGTCCCCGTTGATGTCCCCACTGATGTCCTCATGGATGGCCCCATGGATGTCCCCATTGATGTCCCCATGGATGTCCCCATGGATGCCCCCATGGATGTCCCCATGGATGTCCCCATGGATGTCCCCATTGATGTCCCCATGGAAATCTCCATTGATGTCCCCACGGATGTCCCCATTAATATCCCCAAGGATGTCCCCATGAATGTCCCCATTGATGTCACCATGGATGACCCCATGGATCTCCCAATTGATGTCCCAATTTATGTCCCCATGGCTGTCCCCACTGATGTCCCCATGCATGTCCCCCTGGATGTCCCCATGGATGTCCCCATGGATCTCCCTATTGATGTCCTAATTGATGTCCCCATGGATATCCCCATGCACGTCCCCATGGATGTCCCCATTGATGTCCCCGTGGATGTCCCCATTGATGTCCCCATGGATCTCCCAATTGATGTCCCCATGGATGTCCCCAGTGATGTCCCCGTGGATGTCCCCATGGGTGTCCCCATGGATGTCCCCATGGATGTCCCAATTGATCTCCCTATGGATTTCCCCATGGATGTCCCCATTGATGTACCCATGGATGTCCCCATTGATGTCGCAATTTATGTCCCCATTGATGTGCCCATGGATGTTCCCATTGATGTCCCAATTGATGTCCCTATTGATGTCCCCATCAATGTCCCCATTGATGTCCCCATGGATGTCCCCATGGAGGTCCCCATGGATGTCCCCATGGATGTCCCCATGGATGTCCCCATAGATGTCCCCGTTGATGTCCCCATTGATGTCCCCATTGATGTCCCTATGGATGTCCCCATGGATGTCCCCATTGATGTCCCCATGGATCTCGCAATCGATGTCCCCATTGATGTCCCCAGTGATGTCCCCATGGATGTCCCCATGGATGTCCCCATGGATGTCCCGGTGGATGTCCCAATTGATGTCCCCATGGATGTCCCTATCGATGTCCCCATGGATGTACCCATGGATGTCCCCATTGATGTCGCAATTTATGTACCCATTGATGTGCCCATGGATGTTCCCATTGATGTCCCAATTGATGTCCCTATTGATGTCCCCATGCATGTCCCCATGCATGTCCCCATCAACATCCCCAAGGATGTCCCCATGGATGTCCCCATTGATGTCCCCATGGCTGTCCCCATGGATGTGCCCATTGATGTACCCATGGATATCCCCATTGATGTTCCGATTGATGTCCCCATGCAGGTCCCCATGGATGTCCCCTTGGATCTCCCAATTGATGTCCCAATTGGTGTCCCCATTGATGTCCCCATGGATGTCCCCATGGATGTCCCCATGGATGTCCCCATGGATGTCCCAATTGATGTCCCCATGGATTTCCCCATGGATGTCCCCATTGATGTACCCATGGATGTCCCCATGGATGTCCCCATGGATGTCCCCATGCATGTCCCCATGCATGTCCCCATCAACGTCCCCAAGGATGTCCCCATGGATGTCCCCATTGATGTCCCCATGAATGTCCCCATGGATGTCCCGATGGATGTCCCCATGGATGTCCCGATTGATGTCGCAATTTATGTCCGCATTGATGTCCCGATGGATGTCCCCATGGATGTCCCCATTGATGTCCCGATGGATGTCCCCATGCATGTCCCCATTGATGTCCCCATGGATATCCCCATGGATGTCCCCATGGATGTCCCCATGGATGTCCCCATGGATATCCCCATTGATGTTCCGATTGATGTCCCCATGCAGGTCCCCATGGATATCCCCATGGATGTACCCATTGTTGTCCCCATTGATGTCCCCATGGATGTCCCCATGGATGTCCCCATGGATGTCCCCGTTGATGTCCCCATTGATGTCCCCATGGATGTCCCAATTGATGTCCCCATTGATGTCCCCATTGATGTCCCCATGGATGTCCCCATGGATGTCCCCATGGATGTCCCCGTTGATGTCCCCGTTGATGTCCCCATGGATGTCCCAATTGATGTCCCCATGGATTTCCCCATGGATGTCCCCATTGATGTACCCATGGATGTCCCAATTGATGTCGCAATTTATGTCCCCATTGATGTCCCCATGGATGTCCCCATTGATGTCCCCATGGATGCCCCCGTTGATGTCACCATGGATGTCCCCGTTGATGTCCCCGTTGATGTCCCCATGGATGTCCCAATTGATGTCCCCATGGATGTTCCCATGGATGTCCCCATGGATGTACCCATGGATGTCCCAATTGATGTCGCAATTTATGTCCCCATTGATGTCCCCATGGATGTCCCCATTGATGTCCCAATTGATGTCCCCATGCATGTCCCCATGGATGTCCCCATGGATGTCCCCATGGATGTCCCCATGGATGTCCCCATGGATGTCCCAATTGATGTCCCCATGGATGTCCCCATGGATGTCCCCATTGATGTACCCATGGATGTCCCCATTGATGTCCCCATTGATGTCCCCATTGATGTCCCGATGGATGTCCCCATGGATGTCCCCATGGATGTCCCCATGGATGTCCCCATGGATGTCCCCATGGATGTCCCCATAGATGTCCCCGTTGATGTCCCCATTGATGTCCCCATTGATGTCCCTATGAATGTCCCCATGGATGTCCCCATTGATGTCCCCATGGATCTCCCAATTGATGTCCCCATGGATGTCCCCAGTGATGTCCCCATGGATGTCCCCATGGATGTCCCCATGGATGTCCCGGTGGATGTCCCAATGGATGTCCCCATGGATGTCCCCATCGATGTCCCCATGGATGTACCCATTGATGTCGCAATTTATGTACCCATTGATGTGCCCATGGATGTTCCCATTGATGTCCCAATTGATGTCCCTATTGATGTCCCCATGCATGTCCCCATGCATGTCCCCATCAACGTCCCCAATGATGTCCCCATGGATGTCCCCATTGATGTCCCCATGGATGTCCCCATGGATGTGCCCATTGATGTCCCCATGGATATCCCCATTGATGTTCCGATTGATGTCCCCATGCAGGTCCCCATGGATGTCCCCTTGGATGTCCCCATTGATGTCCCCATTGATGTCCCAGTTGATGTCCCCATTGATGTCCCCATGGATGTCCCCATGGATGTCCCCATGGATGTCCCCATGGATGTCCCAATTGATGTCCCCATGGATATCCCCATGGATGTCCCAATTGATGTCCCCATGAATGTCCCCATCAACGTCCCCAAGGATGTCCCCATGGATGTCCCCATTGACGTCCCCATGGATGTCCCCATGGATGTCCCGATGGATGTCCCCATGGATGTCCCGAATGATGTCGCAATTTATGTCCCCATTGATGTCCCGATGGATGTCCCCATGGATGTCCCCATTGATGTCCCGATGGATGTCCCCATGCATGTCCCCATTGATGTCCCCATGGATATCCCCATGGATGTCCCCATGGATGTCCCCATGGATGTCCCCATGGATATCCCCATTGATGTTCCGATTGATGTCCCCATGCAGGTCCCCATGGATGTCCCCATGGATGTACCCAATGTTGTTCCCATTGATGTCCCCATGGATGTCCCCATGGATGTCCCCATGGATGTCCCCGTTGATGTCCCCATTGATGTCCCCATGGATGTCCCAATTGATGTCCCGTTTGATGTACCCATGGATGTCCCCATTGATGTCCCCATTGATGTCCCCATTGATGTCCCGATGGATGTCCCCATGGATGTCCCCATGGATGTCCCCATAGATGTCCCCGTTGATGTCCCCATTGATGTCCCCACTGATGTCCCTATGGATGTCCCCATGGATGTCCCCATTGATGTCCCCATGGATCTCCCAATTGATGTCCCCATTGATGTCCCCAGTGATGTCCCCATCGATGTCCCCATGGATGTCCCCATGGATGTCCCGGTGGATGTCCCAATTGATGTCCCCATGGATGTCCCCATCGATGTCCCCATGGATGTACCCATGGATGTCCCCATTGATGTCGCAATTTATGTACCCATTGATGTGCCCATGGATGTTCCAATTGATGTCCCAATTGATGTCCCTATTGATGTCCCCATGCATGTCCCCATGCATGTCCCCATCAACGTCCCCAAGGATGTCCCCATGGATGTCCCCAATGATGTCCCCATGGATGTCCCCATGGATGTCCCCATGGATGTGCCCTTTGATGTCCCCATGGATGTCCCCATGAATGTCCCCATGGATGTCCCCATGGGTGTCCCCATGGATGCCCCAATTGAGGCCCCCATTGATGTCCCCATGGATGTCCCCATGGATGTCCTCATGGATGTCCCCATGGATGTCCCCATTGATGTCCTCATGGATGTCCCCATGAATGTCCCCATGGATGTCCCCATTGATGTCCCGGTTGATGTCCGCATGGATGTCCCCATGGATGTCCCCATGGATGTCCCCATGGATGTCCCCATGGATGTCCCCATGGATGTCCCCATTGATGTCCCCATGGATGTCCCCATTGATGTCCCCGTGGATGTTCCCATGGAAGTCCCCATGGATGTCCCCATGGAAGTCCCCATGGATGTCGCCATTGATGTCCCCATTGATGTCCCCATGGATGTCCCCGTGGATGTCCCCATGGAAGTCCCCATTGGTGTCCCCGTTGATGTCCCCGTTAATGTCCCCATTGATGTCCCCATGGATGTCCCCATGGATGTCCCCATGGATGTGCACGTGGATGTCCCCATGGAAGTCCCCATTGATGTTGCAATTGATATCACCATGGATTTCCCCATTGATGTCCCCAGGGATGTCGCCATGGATGCCCCCATTGATGTCCCCATGGATGTCCCCATGGATATCCCCATGGCCCCATGGATATCCCCATGGATGTCCCCATGGATGTTCCTATTGATGTCCCCATTGATGTCCCCATGGATGTCCCCATGGATGTCCCCATGGATGTCCCCATGGATTTCCCCATTGATGTCCCCATGGATGTCCCCATGGATGTCCCCACGGATGTCCCCATGGATGTCCCCATGGATGTCCCCATGGATGTCCCCATGGATGTCCCAATGGATGTCCCCATGGATCTCCCCATTGATGTCCCCATGGATGCCCCCGTTGATGTCCCCCTTGATGACCCCATGGATGTCCCCATGGATGTCCCCATGGATGTCCCCATGGATGTCCCCATGGATGTCCCCATGGATGTCCCCATGGATGTCCCCATTGATGTCCGCATGGATGTCCCCATTGATGTCCCCATGGATGTCCCCATTAATGTCCCCATGGATGTCCCCATTGATGTCCCCATTGATGTCACTATGGATGTCCCCATGGATGTTCCCATTCATCTCCCCGTGGATGTCCCCATTGATGTCCCCTTGGATGTCCCCATGGATGTCCCCATGGATGTGCCCTTTGATGTCCCCATGGATGTCCCCATGAATGTCCCCATGGGTGTCCCCATGGATGCCCCAATTGAGGCCCCCATTGATGTCCCCATGGATGTCCCCATGGATGTCCTCATGGATGTCCCCATGGATGTCCCCATTGATGTCCTCATGGATGTCCCCATGAATGTCCCCATGGATGTCCCCATTGATGTCCCGGTTGATGTCCGCATGGATGTCCCCATGGATGTCCCCATGGATGTCCCCATGGATGTCCCCATGGATCTCCCCATGGATGTCCCCATTGATGTCCCCATGGATGTCCCCATTGATGTCCCCGTGGATGTTCCCATGGAAGTCTCCATGGATGTCCCCATGGAAGTCCCCATGGATGTCGCCATTGATGTCCCCATTGATGTCCCCATGGATGTCCCCGTGGATGTCCCCATGGAAGTCCCCATTGGTGTCCCCGTTGATGTCCCCGTTAATGTCCCCATTGATGTCCCCATGGATGTCCCCATGGATGTCCCCATGGATGTGCACGTGGATGTCCCCATGGAAGTCCCCATTGATGTTGCAATTGATATCACCATGGATTTCCCCATTGATGTCCCCAGGGATGTCGCCATGGATGCCCCCATTGATGTCCCCATGGATGTCCCCATGGATATCCCCATGGCCCCATGGATATCCCCATGGATGTCCCCATGGATGTTCCTATTGATGTCCCCATTGATGTCCCCATGGATGTCCCCATGAATGTCCCCATGGGTGTCCCCATGGATGCCCCAATTGAGGCCCCCATTGATGTCCCCATGGATGTCCCCATGGATGTCCTCATGGATGTCCCCATGGATGTCCCCATTGATGTCCTCATGGATGTCCCCATGAATGTCCCCATGGATGTCCCCATTGATGTCCCGGTTGATGTCCGCATGGATGTCCCCATGGATGTCCCCATGGATGTCCCCATGGATGTCCCCATGGATCTCCCCATGGATGTCCCCATTGATGTCCCCATGGATGTCCCCATTGATGTCCCCGTGGATGTTCCCATGGAAGTCTCCATGGATGTCCCCATGGAAGTCCCCATGGATGTCGCCATTGATGTCCCCATTGATGTCCCCATGGATGTCCCCGTGGATGTCCCCATGGAAGTCCCCATTGGTGTCCCCGTTGATGTCCCCGTTAATGTCCCCATTGATGTCCCCATGGATGTCCCCATGGATGTCCCCATGGATGTGCACGTGGATGTCCCCATGGAAGTCCCCATTGATGTTGCAATTGATATCACCATGGATTTCCCCATTGATGTCCCCAGGGATGTCGCCATGGATGCCCCCATTGATGTCCCCATGGATGTCCCCATGGATATCCCCATGGCCCCATGGATATCCCCATGGATGTCCCCATGGATGTTCCTATTGATGTCCCCATTGATGTCCCCATGGATGTCCCCATGGATGTCCCCATGGATGTCCCCATGGATTTCCCCATTGATGTCCCCATGGATGTCCCCATGGATGTCCCCACGGATGTCCCCATGGATGTCCCCATGGATGTCCCCATGGATGTCCCCATGGATGTCCCAATGGATGTCCCCATGGATCTCCCCATTGATGTCCCCATGGATGCCCCCGTTGATGTCCCCCTTGATGACCCCATGGATGTCCCCATGGATGTCCCCATGGATGTCCCCATGGATATCCCCATGGATGTCCCCATGGATGTCCCCATGGATGTCCCCATTGATGTCCGCATGGATGTCCCCATGGATGTCCCCATGGATGTCCCCATTAATGTCCCCATGGATGCCCCGATGGGTGACCCCCTGGATGTCCCCATGGATGTCCCCATGGATGTCCCCATGGATGTCCCCATGGATGTCCCCGTTGATGTCCCCGCTGATGTCCCCATGGATGTCCCCATGGATGTCCCCATGGATGGCCCCATGGATGTCCCCATGGATTTCCCCATGGATGTCCCCGTTGATGTCCCAATGGATGTCCCCATGGAGGTCCCCATGGATGTCCCCATGGATGTCCCCGTTGATGTCCCCATGGATGTCCCCATTGATGTCCCCATGGATGTCCCCATGGACCTCCCCATTGATGTCCCCCTGGATGTCCCCATGGACGTCCCCATTAATGTCCCCATTGATGTCCCCATGGATGTACCCACTGATTTCCCCATGGATGTCCCGATTGATGTCCCCATGGATGTCCCCATTGATGTCCCCATGGATGTCCCCATGGATGTCCCCAATGATGTCCCCATGGATGTCCCAATGGATGTCGCAATTGATGTCCCCATGGATGTCCCCATTGATGTCCCCATGGATGACCCCATTGATGTCCCCATGTATCTCCCAATTGATGTCCCCATGGATCTCCCAATTGATGTCCCCATGGATGTTCCTATTGATGTCCCCATGGATCTCCCCATTGGATATGCCCATTTCCCCATTGATGTCCAGATTGATGTCCCCGTGGATGTCCCCATGGATGCCCCCATGGATTTCCCCATGGATGTCCCCATTGATGTCCCCATGGATGACCCCATTGATGTCCCCATGGATCTCCCAATTGATGTCCCCATGGATATCCCCATGGATGTCCCCATGGATGATCCTATTGATGTCCCCATGGATGGCCCGGTGGATGTCCCCATGGATGTCTCCATGGATGTCCCCATGGATTTCCCCATGGATGTCCCCATGGATGTCCCCATGGATGTCCCCATTGATGTCCCCATGGATGTCCCCATACATGTCCCCATTGATGTCCCCATTGATGTCCCCATGGATGTCCCCATTGATGTCCCCATGGATGTCGCCATTGATGTCCCCATGGATGTCCCCATGGATGTCCCCATTGATGTCCCCATGGATGTGCCCATGGATGTCCCCATTGATGTTCCCATGGATCTCCCGATTGATGTCCCGATTGATGTTCCCATTAATGTCCCCATGGATGTCCCGATGGATGTCCCCATTGATGCCCCCATTCATGTCCCCCTTGATGTCCCCATGAAAGCCCACATGGATGTCCCCATGAATGTCCACATGAATGTCCCCATGGATGTCCCCATTGATGTCCCCAAGGATGTCCCCATGGATGTCCCCACGGATGTCCCCATGGATGTCCCCATGGACCTCCCCATTGATGTCCCCATGGATGTCCCCATGGATGTGCCCATGGATGTCCCCAGTGATGTCCCCATTGATGTCCCCATGGATGTCCCAGTGGATGTCGCAATTGATGTCCCCATGGATGTCCCCATAGATGTCCCCATGGATGACCCCATTGATGTCCCCATGGATCTCCCAATTGATGTCCCCATGGATATCCCCATTGATTTCCCCATTGATGTCCAGATTGATGTCCCCATTGATGTCCCCATGGATTTCCCCATGGATGTCCCCATTGATGTCCCCATGGATGTCCCCATGGATGTCCCCATAGATGTCCCCATGGATTTCCCCATGGATGTCCACATGGATGTCCCCGTGGATGTCCCCATTGATGTCCCCATGGATGTCCCCATGGATCTCCACATTGATGTCCCCATGGATGTCCCCATGGACCTCCCCATTGATGTCCCCATGGATGTCCCCATGGATGTCCCCATTGATGTCCCCATGGATGTCCCCATGGACCTCCCCATTGATGTCCCCATGGATGTCCCCATGGATGTCCCCATAGATGTCCCCACAGATGTCCCCATGGAAGTCCCCATTGATGTCTCCATGGATGTCCCCATGGACCTCCCCATTGATGTCCCCATTGATGCCCCCATTGATCTCCCGATTGATGTCCGCATTGGACGTCCCGATTGATGTCCCCATGGATGTGCCCATGGATGTCCCGGTTGATGTCCCCATGGATGTCCCCATTGATGTCCCCATGGATGTCCCCATGGATGTCCCAATGGATGTCGCAATTGATGTCCCCATTGATGTCCCCATGGATGACCCCATTGATGTCCCCATGGATCTCCCAATTGATGTCCCCATGGATATCCCCATGGATGTCCCCATGGATGTTTCTATTGATGTCCCCATGGATCTCCCCATTGATTTCCCCATTGATGTCCCCATTGATGTCCCCATGGATTTCCCCATGGATGTCCCCATTGATGTCCCCATGGATGTCCCCATTGAGGTCCCCATGGATGTCCCCATGGATGTCCCCATGGATTTTCCCATGGATGTCCCCAATGGATGTCCCGATTGATGTCCCCGTTGCTGTCCCCATGGATGTCCCAATGGATGTCCCCATGGATGTCCCCATGGATGTCCGCATGGATGTCCCCATTGATGTCCGCATGGATGTCCCCAATGATGTCCTCATGGAAATCCCCGTGGATGTCCCCATGGATGTCCCCATGGATGTCCCCATAGATGTCCCCATGGATGACCCCATGGATGTCCCCATGGATGTCCCCATGGATGTCCCCATTGATGTCCCCATGGATGTCCCCGGTGATGTCCCCGCTGATGTCCCCATGGATGTCCCCATTTATGTCCCCATGGATGTCCCCATTGATGTCCCCAGGGATGTCCCCATGGATGTCCCCATGGATGTCCCCATGGATGTCCCCATGGATGTCCCCATTGATGTCCCCATGGATGTCCCCATGGATGTCCCCATGGATGTCCCCATGGATGTCCCCATGGATGTCCCCATTGATGTCCCAATGGATGTCCCCATGGATGCCCTCATTCATGTCCGCGTGGACGACCCCATTGATGTCCACATTGATGTCCCCGTCGATGTCCCCATGGAAATCTCCATGGATGTCCCCATTGATGTCCCCGTGAATGTCCCCATTGATGTCCCCATTGATCTCCCCATGGATGTCCCCATTCATGTCCCCATAGATGTCCCCATTGATGTCCCCATTGATGTCCCAATGGATGTCCCCATTGATGTCCCCATGGATATCCCCATGGATCTCCCAATTGATGTCCCCATTGATATCCCCATGGATGTCCCCATGGATGTCCCCATGGATCTCCCCATTGATCTCCCGATTGATGTTCCCATTAATGTCCCCATGGATGTCCCGATGGAAGTCCTCATGGATGTCCACATGCGTGTCCCCACTGATGCCCCCATTCATGTCCCCCTTGATGTCCCCATGAATGCCCACATGGATGTCCCCATGAATGTCCACATGGATGTCCCCATGGATGTCCCCATTGATGTCCCCATGGATGTCCCCATGGATGTCCCGACGGATGTCCCCATGGATGTCCCCATGGACCTCCCCATTGATGTCCCCATGGATGTCCCCGTGGATGTCCCCATTGATGTCCTCATAGATGTCCCCATGGATGTCCCCATGAATGCCCCCATTCATGTCCCAATGGATGTCTCCATGGATGTCCACATTCATGTCCCCATGGATGTCCCCATGGATGTCCCCATGGATGTCCCAATGGATGTCCCCATTGATGCTCCCATGGATCTCCCCATTGGACTCCCCATTGATGCCCCCATTGATCTCCCCATCGATGTCCCCACGGATGTCCTCATGGATATTCCCATGGATGTCCCCATGGATGTCCCCATGGATGTCCCCATGGATGTCCCCATTGATGCCCCCATGGATGTCCCCATGGATGTCCTCGTTGATGTCCCCATGGATGTCCCCATGGATGTCCCCATGGATGTCCCCATTGATGTCCCCATGGATGTCCCCATTGATGTCCCCATGGATGTCCCCATGGATGTTCCCATTGTTGTTCCCATGGATGTCCCCATTGATGTCCTATTGTATGTCCCCATGGATGTCCCAATTGATGTCCCCATGGATGTCCCCATGGATGTCCCCACGGATGTCCCCATGGATGTCCCCATGGACCTCCCCATTGATGTCCCCATGGATGTCCCCATGGATGTCCCCATGGATGTCCCCATGGACCTCCCCATGGATGTCCCCATGGATGTCCCCATGGATGTCCCCATGGATGTCCCCATTGATGTCCCCATGGATGTACCCACTGATTTCCCCATGGATGTCCCCATGGATGTTCCCATGGATGTCCCCATTGATGTCCCCATGGATGTCCCAATGGATGTCGCGATTGATGTCCCCATGGATGTCCCCATTGATGTCCCCATGGATGACCCCATTGATGTCCCCATGGATCTCCCAATTGATGTCCCCATGGATATCCCCATGGATGTCCCCATGGATGTTTCTATTGATGTCCCCATGGATCTCCCCATTGATTTCCCCATTGATGTCCCCATTGATGTCCCCATGGATTTCCCCATGGATGTCCCCATTGATGTCCCCATGGATGTCCCCATTGAGGTCCCCATGGATGTCCCCATGGATGTCCCCATGGATTTTCCCATGGATGTCCCCAATGGATGTCCCGATTGATGTCCCCGTTGCTGTCCCCATGGATGTCCCAATGGATGTCCCCATGGATGTCCCCATGGATGTCCGCATGGATGTCCCCATTGATGTCCGCATGGATGTCCCCAATGATGTCCTCATGGAAATCCCCGTGGATGTCCCCATGGATGTCCCCATGGATGTCCCCATAGATGTCCCCATGGATGACCCCATGGATGTCCCCATGGATGTCCCCATGGATGTCCCCATTGATGTCCCCATGGATGTCCCCGGTGATGTCCCCGCTGATGTCCCCATGGATGTCCCCATTTATGTCCCCATGGATGTCCCCATTGATGTCCCCAGGGATGTCCCCATGGATGTCCCCATGGATGTCCCCATGGATGTCCCCATGGATGTCCCCATTGATGTCCCCATGGATGTCCCCATGGATGTCCCCATGGATGTCCCCATGGATGTCCCCATGGATGTCCCCATTGATGTCCCAATGGATGTCCCCATGGATGCCCTCATTCATGTCCGCGTGGACGACCCCATTGATGTCCACATTGATGTCCCCGTCGATGTCCCCATGGAAATCTCCATGGATGTCCCCATTGATGTCCCCGTGAATGTCCCCATTGATGTCCCCATTGATCTCCCCATGGATGTCCCCATTCATGTCCCCATAGATGTCCCCATTGATGTCCCCATTGATGTCCCAATGGATGTCCCCATTGATGTCCCCATGGATATCCCCATGGATCTCCCAATTGATGTCCCCATTGATATCCCCATGGATGTCCCCATGGATGTCCCCATGGATCTCCCCATTGATCTCCCGATTGATGTTCCCATTAATGTCCCCATGGATGTCCCGATGGAAGTCCTCATGGATGTCCACATGCGTGTCCCCACTGATGCCCCCATTCATGTCCCCCTTGATGTCCCCATGAATGCCCACATGGATGTCCCCATGAATGTCCACATGGATGTCCCCATGGATGTCCCCATTGATGTCCCCATGGATGTCCCCATGGATGTCCCGACGGATGTCCCCATGGATGTCCCCATGGACCTCCCCATTGATGTCCCCATGGATGTCCCCGTGGATGTCCCCATTGATGTCCTCATAGATGTCCCCATGGATGTCCCCATGAATGCCCCCATTCATGTCCCAATGGATGTCTCCATGGATGTCCACATTCATGTCCCCATGGATGTCCCCATGGATGTCCCCATGGATGTCCCAATGGATGTCCCCATTGATGCTCCCATGGATCTCCCCATTGGACTCCCCATTGATGCCCCCATTGATCTCCCCATCGATGTCCCCACGGATGTCCTCATGGATATTCCCATGGATGTCCCCATGGATGTCCCCATGGATGTCCCCATGGATGTCCCCATTGATGCCCCCATGGATGTCCCCATGGATGTCCTCGTTGATGTCCCCATGGATGTCCCCATGGATGTCCCCATGGATGTCCCCATTGATGTCCCCATGGATGTCCCCATTGATGTCCCCATGGATGTCCCCATGGATGTTCCCATTGTTGTTCCCATGGATGTCCCCATTGATGTCCTATTGTATGTCCCCATGGATGTCCCAATTGATGTCCCCATGGATGTCCCCATGGATGTCCCCACGGATGTCCCCATGGATGTCCCCATGGACCTCCCCATTGATGTCCCCATGGATGTCCCCATGGATGTCCCCATGGATGTCCCCATGGACCTCCCCATGGATGTCCCCATGGATGTCCCCATGGATGTCCCCATGGATGTCCCCATTGATGTCCCCATGGATGTACCCACTGATTTCCCCATGGATGTCCCCATGGATGTTCCCATGGATGTCCCCATTGATGTCCCCATGGATGTCCCAATGGATGTCGCGATTGATGTCCCCATGGATGTCCCCATTGATGTCCCCATGGATGACCCCATTGATGTCCCCATGGATCTCCCAATTGATGTCCCCATGGATCTCCCAATTGATGTCCCCATGGATGTTCCTATTGATGTCCCCATGGATCTCCCCATTGGATCTCCCCATTTCCCTATTGATGTCCAGATTGATGTCCCCGTGGATGTCCCCATGGATGCCCCCATGGATTTCCCCATGGATGTCTGCATTGATGTCCCCATGGATGACCCCATTGATGTCCCCATGGATCTCCCAATTGATGTCCCCATGGATATCCCCATGGATGTCCCCATGGATGTTCCTATTGATGTCCCCATGGATGGCCCGGTGGATGTCCCCATGGATGTCCCCATGGATGTCCCCATTGATGTCCCCATGGATGTCCCCATTGATGTCCCCATGGATGTCGCCATTGATGTCCCCATGGATGTCCCCATGGATGTCCCCATTGATGTCCCCATGGATGTGCCCATGGATGTCCCGATTGATGTTCCCATGGATCTCCCGATTGATGTCCCGATTGGTGTTCCCATTAATGTCCCCATGGATGTCCCGATGGATGTCCCCATTGATGCCCCCATTCATGTCCCCCTTGATGTCCCCATGAATGCCCACATGGATGTCCCCATGAATGTCCACATTGATGTCCCCATGGATGTCCCCATTGATGTCCCCAAGGATGTCCCCATGGATGTCCCCACGGATGTCCCCATGGATGTCCCCATGGACCTCCCCATTGATGTCCCCATGGATGTCCCCATGGATGTCCCCATGGATGTGCCCATGGATGTCCCCAGTGATGTCCCCATTGATGTCCCCATGGATGTCCCAATGGATGTCGCCATTGATGTCCCCATGGATGTCCCCATAGATGTCCCCATGGATGACCCCATTGATGTCCCCATGGATCTCCCCATTGATTTCCCCATTGATGTCCCCATGGATGTCCAGATTGATGCCCCCGTGGATGTCCCCATGGATGTCCCCATGGATTTCCCCATGGATGTCCCCATTGATGTCCCCATGGATGTCCCCATGGATGTCTCCATGGATGTCCCCATGGATTTCCCCATGGATGTCCACATGGATGTCCCCATGGATGTCCCCATTGGTGTCCCCATGGATGTCCCCATGGATCTCCACATTGATGTCCCCATGGATGTCCCCATGGACCTCCCCATTGATGTCCCCATGGATGTCCCCATGGATGTGCCCACGGATGTCCCCATGGATGTCCCCATGGAGCTCCCCATGGATGTCCCCATGGATGTTCCCATGGATCTCCCCATTGATTTCCCCATTGATGTCCCCATTGATGTCCCCATGGATTTCCCCATGGATGTCCCCATGGATGTCCCCATGGATATCCCCATTGAGGTCCCCATGGATGTCCCCATGGATGTCCCCATGGATGTCCCCATGGATGTCCCCAATGGATGTCCCCATTGATGTCCCCGTTGCTGTCCCCATGGATGTCCCAATGGATGTCCCCATGGATGTCCCCATGGATGTCCGCATGGATGTCTCCATTGATGTCCGCATGGATGTCCCCATTGATGTCCCCATTGATGTCCCCAATGATGTCCTCATGGAAATCCCCATGGACCTCCCCATTGATGTCCCCATGGATGTCCCCATGAATGTCCCCATTGATGTCCCCATGGAAGTCCCCATTGATGTCCCGATGGATGTCCCCATTGATGTCCCGAATGATGTCCCCATGGATGTCCCCATGGATGTTCCCATTGTTGTCCCCATGGATGTCCCCATGGATGTCCTCGTTGATGTCCCCATGGAAGTCCCCATTGATGTCCCCATGGATGTCCCCATTGATGTCCCAATTGATGTCCCCATGGATGTCCCCATGGATGTCCCCATTGATGTCCCCATGGATGTCCCCATTCATGTCCCCATGGATGTCCCCATGAATGCCCACATGGATGTCCCCATGAATGTCCACATGGATGTCCCCATGGATGTCCCCATTGATGTCCCCATGGATGTCCCCATGGATGTCCCCACGGATGTCCCCATGGATGTCCCCATGGACCTCCCCATTGATGTCCCCATGGATGTCCCCATTGATGTCCCCATTGATGTCCCCATGGATGTCCCCATGAATGCCCACATGGATGTCCCCATGGATGTCTCCATTGATGTCCCCATGGATGTCCCCATGGATGTCCCCATGGATGTCCCCATGGATGTCCCCACGGACCTCCCCATTGATGTCCCCATGGATGTCCCCATTGATGTCCCCATGGATGTCCCCGTGGATGTCCCCATGGATGTCCTCATGGATGTCCCCATGGATGTCCCCATGGATGCCCCCATTTATGTCCCAATGGATGTCTTCATGGATGTCCACATTCATGTCCCGATTGATGTCCCCATGGATGTCCCCATGGATGTCCCCATGTATGTCCCCATTGATGCCCCCATGGATCTCCCCATTGGACTCCCCATTGGACTCCCCATTGATGCCCCCATTGATCTCCCCATGGATGTCCCCACGGATGTCCTCATGGATATCCCCATGGATGTCCCCATGGATGTCCCCATGGATGTCCCCATGGATGTCCCCATGGATGTCCCCATTGATGTCCCCATGGATGTCCCCATGGATGTCCTCGTTGATGTCCCCATGGAAGTCCCCATAGATGTCCCCATGGATGTCCCCATTGATGTCCCAATTGATGTCCCCATGGATGTCCCCATGGATGTCCCCATTGATGTCCCCATGGATCTCCCCATTCATGTCCCCATGGATGTCCCCATGAATGCCCACATGGATGTCCCCATGAATGTCCACATGGATGTCCCCATGGATGTCCCCATTGATATCCCCATGGATGTCCCCATGGATGTCCCCACGGATGTCCCCATGGATGTCCCCATGGACCTCCCCATTGATGTCCCCATGGATGTCCCCATTGATGTCCCCATGGATGTCCCCGTGGATGTCCCCATGAATGCCCACATGGATGTCCCCATGGATGTCTCCATTGATGTCCCCATGGATGTCCCCATGGATGTCCCCATGGATGTCCCCATGGATGTCCCCATGGACCTCCCCATTGATGTCCCCATGGATGTCCCCATTGATGTCCCCATGGATGTCCCCGTGGATGTCCCCATGGATGTCCTCATGGATGTCCCCATGGATGTCCCCATGGATGCCCCCATTCATGTCCCAATGGATGTCTTCATGGATGTCCACATTCATGTCCCGATTGATGTCCCCATTGATGTCCCCATGGATGTCCCCATGGATGTCCCCATGTATGTCCCCATTGATGCCCCCATGGATCTCCCCATTGGACTCCCCATTGATGCCCCCATTGATCTCCCCATGGATGTCCCCACGGATGTCCTCATGGATATCCCCATGGATGTCCCCATGGATGTCCCCATGGATGTCCCCATGGATGTCCCCATGGATGTCCCCATTGATGTCCCCATGGATGTCCCCATGGATGTCCTCGTTGATGTCCCCATCGAAGTCCCCATTGATGTCCCCATGGATGTCCCCATTGATGTCCCGATTGATGTCCCCATGGATGTCCCCATGGATGTCCCCATGGATGTCCCCATGGATGTCCCAATTGACGGACCCATTGATGTCCCAATCGATGTCCCCATTGATGTCCCCACGGATGTCCCCATTGATGTCCCCATTGATGTCCCCATTGATGTCCCCATGGATGTCCCCACGCATCGCATTATATTTTGACATGATAAGCTCAAAAATGCAGCATTGATTGTTTGGTAGGAGTATTAGTGGCGAGAAAGTGGGTTTATCGCAGAAACTGAATCTGCGGCATGCAAATTTTTCAGAGAACCTTTTCTATAACTGGTCAAGTTCCCTCGTTGCACCGGGTTTGGCACACCATGTCTTTGATAGCACAGTAGCATTGGGCAAAATGAATGTCTCTTATGACCGAATTCTGCATTACAATTTGGTTCACATTTCCGCCCAAGAAGTTATGTTTGTCTTTCCGGATATGCATTTGGTTTTGTGGTAAGCATTTTTGTGCTTCGGTGTCAATTTTAGTGCTCCAATCTGAAATCCCATACCTAGCCTTTTCGGAATTGTTGGATGCCAGATGCAAAAAACACAAACTTGCGAAGCTTTCATCTATTTAAAATTGTTATCAATTGCACAAACAGAAAATGACCGTCTGCATCAATGTTCAGAATCGGAATACCAATTGCTCGGAAAACCGGTTATTGCCATTTATTGGTGGTTAGAACCAAATAATCGGAGTCGCCACAAGCCGATGTCATCTGAAATCATCACCAAAAGTCAATAGATTATGAAACACTACTTTGTAAACAACAACAGCAACAACAACAACAACTTTTAATTGTATGCACAAACTGAAGTGTGAGTGGGGATTAATGCCCACCCCCTTTTGGATCCTGGCACACCCTCACCAACAAACCCAGTGTACCAACTCTGATCTGCTGGGTTAAAACTTCAGTTTATTGCTAAACTTCTGATTCGTAACCAATTCAGTCTGAGACGGGGCTTAGGTACCACCCCGCCCTTGGGCTGAATCCTATGTACATTGTAATAACGCACACATATACATGCACCTCCCTCCAGCTAATGAACGTCCACTTGTGTTGAACATCAGCCTTACACCATCTCACAGCAATTGTCCATCCCACACATATCACACAATGCAGGCAGACAATGTACACAATGCTGGCACCCGAGCCTACGGCTATGGCAGGCCCAAATGAAACGTGGTGGGGGGTAGGCACACAGCCAGGGATCAGCAAAGCACCACACGTCCACGCAGGTGTGCAGGGATAGCGATCCATAAAACGAATGGAAGTGAACAAGATGAGGCCAAGCACTTGGCAAACCCGGAGTGCAAGTGATGGCAGATGCCGTACCTAATGCCAAAATTATCAGCAATGCTGGAACTTTTCTCCTTGGTTTTCTGAGACTCACTGCAGACAAATATTTGCCTCTGCATGGATCACAGCGGCCCCCCTCTGCTATGGCAGCAGGGACTGCGGAGTGCACGTTACGGTCACAAAAGCAAAACCAGTTGGACATCAACTGTAGACGGAGTAAATACATAACCTGTGCAGAGAGCAAAAATACTTTTGTTGGTTGCCAGATGCTGCAGACCCGAAATCAACACTGATTGTTTCGTTGCCCTGGTGCAGTCCTGTCACCAAATACACCGGAAAAGGCTGCAATCTGGACTTGCAACGTTCTGAATGTGTTGCAAGAGCCCAAAATAGAACCAGGCCGTGTAGGAACGCTGAATGGCGTCTGAACCAGGCAAAGATAAGAATGCTGATAAGAATTGTGCCGCACCACAATGCAGCTAATGTACAATGGGCAGCGGATTCCGAATGCAATAAACTCAGTATTACACCATGACACTGCAGGATGCCTTGTGTGTGTACTGCATGAGTAAAATGCAAACTTGGTGAGAATGTGCAATGCACATAAAAACATATGCCATGCCTGCACTATCCCCGACAATTGCCAATGCCCTCCACCTAATGAAGAGCATCAGCCTTACACCATCTCACAGCATAAATACATCTCTGGCATGCATAGCGACAGTGACAGTGACAGTGACAGTGACAGTGACGGTGAATAGGGGCACAATGCACAAGGCACCGCGAGATGCAAGGGCATGCAAGAGATTGCAGGACACGGCTTGTAGGACATTGCATCTTGGCACCCAGCACATTGGGACAACAACAGTGTGAGAGTAGGAATTTCATGACCCTTGACTTGTCCAGTGTTGCATGTTCCAAGCGGGGCGAAGTTTGGTGGTATGTGTCACTTGGCACTCGTCACTCTGGGGGGGGGGTCTAGGGATTGTCCATCCCACACATATCACACAATGCAGGCAGACAATGTACACAATGCTGGCACCCGAGCCTACTGCTATGGCAGGCCCAAATGAAACGTGGTGGGGGGTAGGCACACAGCCAGGGATCACCAAAGCACCACACGTCCACGCAGGTGTGCAGGGATAGCGATCCATAAAACGAATGGAAGTGAACAAGATGAGGCCAAGCACTTGGCAAACCCGGAGTGCAAGTGATGGCAGATGCCGTACCTAATGCCAAAATTATCAGCAATGCTGGAACTTTTCTCCTTGGTTTTCTGAGACTCACTGCAGACAAATATTTGCCTCTGCATGGATCACAGCGGCCCCCCTCTGCTATGGCAGCAGGGACTGCGGAGTGCACGTTACGGTCACAAAAGCAAAACCAGTTGGACATCAACTGTAGACGGAGTAAATACATAACCTGTGCAGAGAGCAAAAATACTTTTGTTGGTTGCCAGATGCTGCAGACCCGAAATCAACACTGATTGTTTCGTTGCCCTGGTGCAGTCCTGTCACCAAATACACCGGAAAAGGCTGCAATCTGGACTTGCAACGTTCTAAATGTGTTGCAAGAGCCCAAAATAGAACCAGGCCGTGTAGGAACGCTAAATGGCGTCTGAACCAGGCAAAGATAAGAATGCTGATAAGAATTGTGCCGCACCACAATGCACCGAAAAAGGCCATATTCTGGACTTGCAACGTTCTGAATATGTTGCAATCAGGGTGATCTAGCGCCATCTGACTAGTGGTTGGCTGTGGGACAAGGTGTGTGTGGGAGGGGGGGGGGGGCGAGCTCATCCCAGTCTCACCTGGTTCCACACGAAGCTCCCCCCTTGAGTATGCAGCATGGGTTCAGTTTTCTGTGGTGGAATTCACACAGTGGACACCCTCCATTTACACCTGCCGTAAAGCACAGCATTCGCCCAGCTGTAGACTTCTGGGTTGGGCAATGCACAAATCTTATTCCTTAAGCTTCCGAAGCAGTCCATCCACAAGAATGCGCATCGCAGCTCTGTTGTCATTTTTTACATATTCCCTTGTTGGGGCCTTGTTGGGGTAACTGAAAATCAGACTTGAACGTCGGTGGATTGTGATGGAAGTACTCAAAACTAGGCCCCGGGGGGAGATTAATTCTGTTGTACGCTTGCAACGCTGAAATTCTGTCTCCTGGCTGCACCTTCATCATGTCTTGTATGATAGGTTGCAAACTGACCGGCACTTTTGCACTGCAAATTAGTTGTTGAAGCTCCCCATCAATGTGCCTTATTGCCTCATGCAAATTTTTCCTTGTGCAGTATCGCAGGACATGAACTTCTTCAGTGGACAAGCAGGGCCTCCCATGAGATACCTCCAAGATAATGGCTCCTGCAGACCAAACGTCAGATGGGTAGCCAAAGCCTTCCTCGGGTGGCAAAAAATCAAACGTCTGCACCTGTGAAACAGCAAAAGTGAGGACCAAAAAAGAGGTCGGTGCAATGGTAAAGCAACAAAACCGTTTTTTGACCAACTACGTTCAAACCCCTTGTCATAGGCAGGGTGCCAAACCGTGTATTCCAGGAAAAGCAGACTGCAGTGTGCCACAATGGGACACTAGCGGACCGATGATGTAACATGAACATGACTGACCATGTGGAAGCAAACATCAAAGTTGTCAACAAGAGACGGCGGCAAAAACACGCACAGAGAAAGCTGATCACACGGCCGGAACATCAATGGGAATATCAATAGCAGTATCAGTGTGATCATGACTGGGGATGTCAGGGTGACCAAGGGGGCATTTGCACACAACACAGGCACAGCTCGTGCAGAGCGCCCATTATTTGAGTGACTTCACTGGGACCAGCCACAAACTGACCAACCACACAATGCACAGGCTTGCACATTGTCCATGCTGCCCATCCCTACAGCACCACCCATTGCATACCTGGTCAGAAGGTGTTACTTGTCCCACAAAAGGTGGAGCATGTGTTGATTTGTCGTTGTCTGCAATGACAAACAACTCGACAGGGTCATGCGGACCACCTGGAGGGCCAGTGGAAAATATGTTCCCTGGCTTCAGATCTCTGTGAATGACTCCTTGGGCATGCAGAGCAGCGGTGCCCGCAGTCACGCATTTGGCCAGCATGAGGATGTCAATTGGAGGGAGTATGCCCATTCTGTCATCCAAGTCACCCCCTTTGTAATACTTGAAGGCGAGGTAGGCATTATCTTGGTACTGCCATGAGTCTTGCATCTCAACCACGCCGATGCAAGCGCTGTCCTTATAATTATCTTTTAAAACCTTGTGAAAGGACAACTCACGGTACAATGCCTCCTGTTCAAACAAATTGCCAATCGGCATTTTCTTCAGGACCAATTCGGATCCATTAAGACGCTCTATCCGAGCAATTTTTCCAGCATTTGATTTTACACACAGCAGTGTGAGGTCCTTGGGCTCATATTCAAGGTTGTAAGAAACATCTTGCCCATCTTTTTGTGCCACCTCTCTGATTAGCAGGGGATGGTGATCCAAGCCTAGAGGATATCGATTCTCGTCACCAGGGGCAGCCTTCTTGTACTCATGTAACCCAGCAACCTGCCAATCATTACTGGGCTTGGCAAGGGCCTTGGTCTTTATCTTGGTCCTTTTCAGAAATCTGCTTGTGTTGGGCCAATACAAAATCTTCAATGGCGATGATGCCGATGCTTTGCATGAAGGACAAGGGTTGGCTCTTGAAGGACGACTGAGCACTGGGACACCCTGAGGAGGCATTGATCAAAGAAGGTGGCCTGCAACAGCAAATATGACAAATATGTACAGTTGTATAACGGTACAATTTGCTGAATCTTTTTTTTTGGCACATTGTGTTTTGTCGATTACGCAGTGTGCCCCACTGTTCTCCTAGAATGCAATGTCTGCTTCAGATGTATTTGTGTCACTGTCACAGCCAGAGCCACTGCTGGTATCAGACACAGTATCCAATGATGAGGATGAGGGGCCAGAACCAGACCCAAAATCACTAGCAGGATCACTGAATTCACCCAACTCATCCCCACCTACAACATTCAGCACCCTTGCCCTCTTCAACTTCTGTGACTTCCGCTTATGTGGCGCCCGCTTTTTGTGTTTCGTGCGGCGCCGCCCCTTTGCTGCCCATGCATTCGCAACCCAGTCATAGGGGTAGCCCTCTGCCTTCAAATCCTCCGCCCCTATTAAATGCATTCTGATATTGCCCCAGGACATGCAATTGCGCAAAGCTGTGACCACACACTTCTCACGTGAACTCTTTGAAGTGCAAACCGAAAGGGAGGGGCATGGAGGGGTATGGTTGCAGTTCCGGGGCTTCTCACCCTTGCCAGGCATTGGGACAAACGCTGAGTGACAAATGGCGCAACTCCACAGCACACAACACAGTGCTTGACACAGTGTAGGGGGCAGGGGGTTTGGACAGTGTTGCAGCTTAGTGATACTGCCCTGTGGCCTATTTTTCTAGGTTTTTTCCTAACCAATGCCTTTAGAAAGCCGAAGCAGGAGGGGTTGCCGGTAGGGGAGGGACCGAGAGGCTCGTAGGGGCCGTTGATATTTCAGTAGGACTATTTGACCTCTCAGCCTTGCTCTCCTTGACTATCTGGTGCCTGGGCATCCTCTCGCTCCCCCCACACCCGGCTAAGAACCCCTGTGCCCCACCCAGGCATCAGCCTTGCAGACAGTGTCGTTTAACAATCTGAAAAAAAAATGCCGTGAGGAAATTAGCAGGTGCTAATTTCAAAAAAGTCTTTTCTGGCAGAAGAGACACGGCTGCGGGGCCCCGTTTCAAAAAGAGGGGAAGAGCCAAGAGCAAGGAGAGGGGGGTTAGACAGTTGACGGTAGACAATAGACAGACCGGGTCCCCCACACTGAAGGGAGGACCCCACTTAATGATGCACTTGCATGTACAGGGCAAAGCAAACGTGCAAAAGCAGACAAAACACTGTACAACCAGTACAATCAGCCGTCACTGTCACTGTACCTGTGTAACTACGAAGCCAAGAGACATTCGCCAACTTGCTTCGGAATGCAGCCAAATCATGGCGGGTGTCTATTATGTTGTTACACTGGCTACCTAGGGATTTTTTCCTCCTTTTTGGTGTAAATGGAAACTTTTTACCCTGAAAAACCCCGGGTTTCATGCCCCTCTCGTGCTGAAAACACTCCTACAGGGTACAACAGTCCCAAAGTTGGCTTCCCGGGCCTTGGCTCGCTCAAATTCACAAGTTGGCGCGCCAAGTCGCAAGTTGGCGCGCCAAGTCCGGACTTGGCGCGCGCCAACTGTCAAGTTGGCGCGCGCCAAGTGTCCCCCCACCGATCCAACCATCGACTTGCACACTATTGTTGTCACTGGAAATTCCGTCCCTCACCTGCCCTTGCACACTTGGCACGAAGAAAGCATTGTTCCATCTTTTTTTTTGGAATGTGCAAAAGAATGTGTAAAATGATGTGCAAGAGAAAGTAGTATACATTGTGGAGCCGTAGCTCAAAATTGCCTTGCTGGGGCCCACGGAGGCATAGCAATCATATATAGAGGTCAGATGCCTTGCTATGGTCCCAGGGTCATCTGGCGGGTGGGTTAAGACCCCTGTTCGGCCTGGACGAAGACCCCATTATTCTCTATGAACCCCCTTTGCTTCGTCCACGACGACTCCCAAACAGAAAAATTTTCATTATACAACCCGCAGTCCAGATTATCTGAGCGGATCACTTCCCCTCACCCCTTCCGCGTGCGATCCCCCTTGCCCCCCTTCACCCGCACTCTGGCCCCCCGCAGTCTGGACACCCGGCCGCCTTTACTTCCACCTCGAAAGCTGCGCTTGGAAATTTCACATTTCAGGGCTCTCCTTTGAAGGCGGCAAAAATGCCAATGTGCCCCCAACTTTGGGCCCATCCCAACAGGTGGTCAATCCACAGATGGGCCCACAGGGTGACGTTCATTTCACAGGCCTTATGAACCTCCCCCATTTTTTTTCAATTCTGTTCGCAGAATTATCCTGTCCGGCAACTGCAATCGTCCGGATTTCCACACGACATCGCTTGTTGCCAACAGGGATTTTCCCCATTGCCGGAAGGCGTCCGTCCAGGACACCTGGACCCCCCCCATGTCAACGACATGCTGCAGGAGGCCCTCCCCCTCCAGATGGTCACACATGGTGTCCCATCCCTCACTCTTCACCCACTCTGCAGCCGCCGTCTGCTCGATTTTCACGGGCACCTTCTTCTTATCCTTCCTCTCCTCTTCCAACGCCACACCGGTGGCGGTCCGTGCCTGGATCTGAATGGGATCCAAGAACCATTGCACCCACCTCACGGCCTTTCCCTTCTTCCACCGATGCACCGTGTGGAGGCTGTTCACAAGGGCTAAAAGCCCATTGTGCACTTGCCGGTGGACGCCATGCAGCCCATAATCGGGGGGCCGCACGGGGGGGCGCCAGAGCCACTCCTCGACAATCACCCCCATCCCGCAGCCAAATTCGTGCAGGTTGGTCGCCCGATTTTTCCCACACAACCAACAAACAGTGGCTGCGGGGTTTTTGGCTGTGAACGAGGAGCAACCCCCCAAAATGACCTGCGCTTTGGTGTCTGCTATAAAGAAAGGAATCACCTTACGCAGGTAGCCCCCTTTATCGGGGATTTGCTGCTGCGCCACCTCGATGAGGTCCGCGTTCAGGTCATAGACCTCGGCCAATTGGGAAATGATGGCCTTCTTCTCCGATCCGCGCAGCAAGATCCAAGAGCCCAAGGGCATTTGACTCCCCAGGTCCCCAACGGCAAAATGCACGAAGGAGGCCTGCCACAGCTTTGTCCCGTCGAAGGAGATGCCCACCCACACGTTGTCCGTCAGGAACCTGGGGCCGTCACGGTGCCACATCACCTGTCCCAGAAAACAGGGCGTGTGTAACGGGTCACCGTGAACGGTCGCCGGGAAACACTTTGGTGCAGGGTGAAAATACCTGCAGTTTCTGCCACAGATTGCATGCGGCCCCAAAAATGTCATTGTCCTCGTCCGTCTGAAAATGGACCTCCGTGACGCGGGGGGCGGACAATGCCTTTCCCACCTGCATCAGGGTTCCCCATGGGCATTTCCACTGGCTGTGGGCCCGGCTGTATTGCAGTTTGCGGAAGCTGTCGCCATTTTTGCGGCTCTCCCACAGAATGGCCGCGGCCAACAGCTCCAAATCGGGGGGGGGGGGGGGGGGGGCACCACCACAGCCAGCGGACCCCAGCCAGGAGTGGCGGGGAACCGTGCCCAAGGCCCACAGCCAGGAGTGGCGAGAGGCCACCACCACCGCAACCAACGGACCCGAACCAGGAGTGGCGGGGGACCGCGCCCAGGACCCACAGCCAGGAGTGGTGAGGGGCCACCACCACCACAGCCAGCGGACCCCAGCCAGGAGTGGAGGGGAACCGCGCCCAGGACCCTCCGCCGGGAGTGGCGAGGGACCACCCACCACCACAACCAGCGGACCCAAGCCAGGAGTGGCGGGGCACCGCGCCCAGGTCCCTCAGCAAAGAGTGGCGAGGGACCGCCCACCACCACAACCAGCGGACCCCAGCCAGGAGTGGCGGGGAACCGCACCCAGATCCCACAGCCAGGAGTGGCGAGGGGCCACCGCCACCACAGCCAGCGGACCCCAACCAGGAGTGGCGGAGAACCGCGCCCACAACCCCCAGCCAGGAGTGGCGAGGGACCACCCACCACCACAGCCAGCGGACCCCAGCCAGGAGTGGCGGGGAACCGCGCCCAAGTCACCACGGAACCCCGACCCAAACGCACGTGCAAAGCACCCCCCGACGGCGGGGAGACGGCTAAACCCGCAAACCCAAACCAGGAGGGGCGGAGCCAAGCCACAACCCAAAACCAGGCGAACCCACCTGAGACGCCAGCCGGGAAAGGCGGGGTCAACACGAAACCCAAACCCAAACACAAGCACCGCACCACAGCAAGAAACCCAGTGTCCATAGCCCGGGCACTGAGGCAGCCCGTGCCATGCAGGTGACCCGGCCAAACGCGATCCGGAGACCGGGGGTAAGGCTGCATCCTAAGGCCTGTACTGCTTTGGGACTCGAGGCGGAGCGTGCGACACCCAAGCACCTCGGAACCCCACTACCGAGAACATGCATGCATGCCTTGGGAACGGGATACGCCAGGAAAGCCGGTGAACCCCTAGGGTTCCGCCCAAAGGAGGGGACGCGCGCAAGCGCGGGGGCACACCCTCCCGGCGAGACAAGTACGTCACGCTGGCGGCGATTAGCCCTTCCGGTGTTGCCCGGAGCCGCTTTGTTGGGGGCCACCAGTCAGGTCTAGCGGGATGTAAGTTGCCTCCCCTCTTCACGCGCGGAGCCTGTTCCTGTTCGTCACAGCGGCAACGCCAGCGGGACCCATGGGGCGCCTCTCCACGACCGAGTGCACCTACCTACCTACCTAGAGTGCTTAGTGCATCTCGAATACAACTAGAGTATACCTCAAAGCAATGGAAAAGCACTTTTCTTACTGTGGTGCTTGTCCCCTACATACTATATACACTGTGCACAACAGAGCGAGTACTTGATGCCAAAAACCCACAGCAAACACCAAGACCTTCGACCATAACCGTAACCCAAACCAACAATCACAATAGATCAATAATAATCTAAAACTCATGACCCTACAGTCATTTCACTCCAAAACATCGTAAATCCCGATCTTCATAAATCTTCAGCCATGCTGGCACTTGCGACTGCGATGCGCAATACGCGATCGCAGCGATCACGGCAGGGTTCCTGCAGCCCTGTCCTGGTTGCCCCTGCTGCCCATTACACTCCCCTCCTAAGACCTGACAGGACACCGAGGGTGTGATACAAAGGCACATACCCATATATGGGCAGCAGGGGCAACACAACGTATTGCCATAAATTAATCTCCGGGGGGGGGGGGGCAAGTCGCAGCCCATGCCAAGCATGATGGCCCCTGCTGTGCAAAGGGGGAGGCGCGGCACTCATGCGGGCTGTCCCTAGCCCTTGCCTTACCCCCAAGTATTAATATACAGACGTCTTGCCTGAACTTGTAGAGGCATGCCACCACCCCAACTACACCAGACGCTGAGCAACGCTACTTGACACACACGCATGCAACGTCAGTGGATAGCTGCTCTCAGCCGCCGAACAGCGACACACAACCTCAACAGACACCCACCCAGCTCGTACAATACCCGCCCCCGCCAGACCTTGTGCCACACACGATGAACCACACACAACGTGACTCACCACGCACTTTCACGGAAACAAATATAACATAATAAGATCCGAAACATAAAATTTAATGCGCTCCTTCACTGAGCGCTCCTTCGCTAAAGCTGCTTCGCTGAGCGCTCCTGTGTTGAGCGCTCCTTCGTTCAGCGCGCCTGCACTGCACTCCTTCAGTAAGAAAAAGTCACTACCATGTCTTTCTTGGGGGACTTGATCCAGGCTACAGCTCCCTTTTTGCCTAAGGAAGTAATGTTGACTAACACTTAAACATTTTTGTCACTCTTTTGAAGCTTTAAGTACACTTTCTCAAGGAACTAGGGTTGTAACCCTAGCACTCCCATGAAGTTCACCCCTACCACTCAAGTGAGCGGAGGTACCTTCCTTCATGGAGGTATACCGAAATAAAATAGGCACTTCATGCCTTGGGCTTAGTAGGTGGTCTCCCACCTCAGGACCCCCATACTTCAATCTTTCAACTACTTATTGTGGTTCTACTTTTTAACTGATTCTGAAGTCAGTTGCTTGGCCAAGCTGGCCAAGCCATATCCTGTGTCTGGCCCAGCTCCCATGACCCAGATTCCTAACCAACTTCATTGTCAACCAAAAGATGCACATGAAGTGCTTGTGACCAAACCTGAGGCCAAACTCATGTCAGTTTACACTTAAAATTCATTTGTTTTGTAATTGTGTGACTGAATCTTTGTACTCAAGCCTACTTTGTTCATTTGCAGCCCTTCTGTGTTATACTGGATTTCAAAACTATTCAACAACACGATCCACTTGTTCTTCTTGCTCTACGTGCGGCATTGGTGAGGGTTTTCAACATCAAAACCAGCAAGGTTTTATCAAAACCTATAGGGCACTAATTGAGGACATCTTTCCGGTAGCAGAGGGATCCCTTGCAGACCCTTAGAACCGACACCGCAACAAAAGCAAAGCCCAACATGTCAGCAAGACCTTCAGTACAACCGTCGACCAGAACCTGGCCAGTCCGAGAGGTCCAAGGACAAATGGGCAGCAGGCTCATATCAAGTGAGCACCAGCTGCGAGTGCCTTCTGGGTCTCAAGAAGATCCAGAGCACAAAAGGGCGGAAGAAGGAGCGCCCAGAACAACACCACCTTTAACCACAGAGGCCTTAGTGGCCCGTGGTGAAAGCCTCAACCATCTACGCAGGCGTGTGGTCGCCTCGATTTCTCGGTCCGCTTGCCCAGCATCCTCGTCCACCTTGGGTAGTTCTGAAGAAGAAGAAGGACTGAGACGAAGGATGGACAAGTACCTCCTCCACCCCGAGTACTACAAGTCAGTACGAGGAGAAGATGGAGAGGAACCAGTCCCAGCCCTGGGGTCCCGACCACGAACTGACCTGGGGTCCTGCAGATATTCTGGACCATCCTCAGACATGGCTAAGACCGCATCGCTGCCTAGAAGACACGAATACCCGAGAGCATGCTGTCCGACCCCAAGGGCACCCGAAGTACGCCCGACCTACGTTGAGGAAACCCATCATCCAGGGCCAACCTACGGCACCCTGGATCGTACGGCCGAATTGTTGGCCAGACTACTGTCTGGGTTAGAAGACCCAAATGTGACGGCCCTGTCGGAGGCCGTTAAGGCGAAGTTGGGTACAACAGAACCCTTACCCAAGCCAGAGTTGTCCCCCGCCTCCCCCGGACTGAGTACCCTGGCAGATGATCTTAAGAGATCAAGGGTCTCAAGGCTGTTGCCTAAGGTCACCTGCCCCAGCCCCTTTCACCCCCGTGCCAGGACATTGCCCATGGCAGAACTACGGGACGACCCAGTCACTGAGACTGAGAAAAGACGGCTAGCTGCCCCGGCACCGCTCGCTGGGAGAGCACCCCCCCCCTTCAGAACCAACCTCAGGGGACGGGAAGAGTGGCAAACCAATCATTCGACGTGCGCGCGTGTGACTGACGAACAGCGCAAGCATAGCCTGCGCTTTACGACAATCGCAGAGTAATTCTTGCGACTTCTACTGTTACCACCCATGTTTTCCTTCCTTTTTTGTCATTCTGCGCATTTCGAGCTATTCAGCACCGCCTGACAGCTACCTTTTTCTGAAACTGCGCATTATGTCCGCTCCCACAGCATCAAACCCACCCTCGGTGTCGCGCACCGCTAACGCCGACACCTCTTCCCCACTCCCATCGCTGCCGGTGCCCAGAGCCCATTCCTTGCCGTCCGGTGCAAAAAAAAAGGAAGACAAAGCAAAAAAAAGACCCGCGGCCACAAGAGCCTCCTCTCCGGCCCTTAAACCTGACAATACTCGGTCAAAGCCGAAGTTCCAACAAAATATTGGATCTCTCCTTGCTCGCATCGCACAAGACCGAGAGTCTAGTAGTAATGCGGCCTTCTCAAGCCACTTGCCACCTTCCCTTTCCCGTGTGTCACACACATCTCCTACTCATGATTGTGAGTTTCTTGGTCAAGAAAAAAACACTCCCCTTGAAGATGGTCAAGGACAAAAAAATACAAGTGATCAAACCCATACCATGGTCCTTGATGACCAACTCATGGGAGACGACAAAAAAAACCTTCTTGGCGTCGTTGAGGACGACCAAGCAAAAAAAACCTCACACGAATCCGAAGCTCATGAGCACCCGCTCAATGATCCAATGGATGAAAGGAGGTCCATCCAACATACGCAAGGTCTCCGAACACACTCCCGTGCCTCTTCTCTCGCTCCAGACTTGCACCATGAATCTCATGTGAATGTGGAATCCGATGCGCAACACAACTCCCGAGGCAGTGCTAAAGAGGTACTTCGCGACGCATTCGTCTCAACCCCAATCAGACCCACCATGGCCATTGACGTTGATCAACCCGACCCCGCAAAAACCTCACCTCTTGCCACGGTCACTACCTTTCGGCCGAGAGGAGCATTGCCAACCGGCTTTCCGGAACCTAGGGACTTAAACAAAGACGTCCAAGCGAGTAAAATACCAGTAAAAGGGCAATCCCGCTTTTCAAAAGTGGATGTTTTATCATCAAGCCCTTTAGTCTACCATGACACCACCCCCTTGCCTCCGAGTGATCTTTTAGCGCATCTACGCCCGACTCCCCAAATATTGATATATGGAGACGGACTCCCATACCCGGGATTCCTTCGTTCCTTTTCCATTGCAGACCTTCCCAATTTTGAGTGGAACAAATTAGCAGGTTTGACCACTTTTGTTATGTTGCCATCATTTGCCCCTTTTGAGGATGAGCCACCCTTCTACTCGCACAAAACCGTGGTAAAGCAAATTGTATCTCTTATGAGATTTTCCAGGAAAAACAATAAGACCACAATTTTGTGGCTTGCGTATTGCTCAAGGGCGAACGTGGCTGACAGTGGCTTCGCCACCTTGCTGGATAGGCGCATCGACCTAATCCCCGCCCTGTCCTTCCTCAATCTATCAGTAGTGTGTCCCATTCCACACTTGGCTGCCCGCAACCCCACCAATGACACAATTGAGGCGAACCCGAGCCCATTAGACCACCCACTCATCATAATGCAACTCACCTCGGCCGTACTCCCCAAAGGACACACGCCAAAAACCGTTGAGCTCTTCCCCAAGCAACCAGAAGCAACGACACAATCTCCACACTTATACTGCCCCCAAGCCTCGCTTTTCCAACTCCGCATCGATATCCCTTCCACCGTCACGTTAAAGGTCGAGGGCACCGATGTAGTATGGAATATCACGGGGACCTTACAGCTAATGCTATTGTTGAACGGCCTCTCCCCAGACGACACCTCCACTGTCTTAAAAGGTATAGTCGCCCCCCGCATCACCAAGCAGTATTGGCCTATCCCAGCCACATCCGCCCCCGACGGTTTCCGAATTTTCGATTTTCATGTGCCACTCGACGTTCTTTCCCGTTTTTACGAGGAGCAAGACGCCCTCTCTGAAATGCAGGTTTCACTAGGTCTGCTCCATGACTCAGTAAAAGACAATGCACTGATTATCACTCACCAACCCCGTTTTCAAAAGAATGCCCCCAAAAAAAAGAAAATGCCATCCAACGAAATCAGGGATGCCATCGAATTAAACTCGTCCCTGCGGAAAAAATTTTCCTTCATAGTCCTCTTAAATAAATATGACATTTTCTGCATGGTACATGAGCAAATGCTCATACAACCTGCGGTACAAGAGATTGAAAATCTCGGTGACATGATTGTTGTGTCCGCCACGACACAACACCGCATCACAGCACGAGAAGTTTCACGTACAGTCGCCCCACCCTTTGTACTTGTCCGCTTTCCGCCCATCTATGCCATCCCAGACATCATTCGCTCTGCCGCCACTTTTGGCCCAGTTGACAGCCACCAAATTTTCCAACAGTCTGGAATTTTGCTGGTTAAGTATCAGTCTACACAGTCTGCCGCTGCCTCATATGGCGCCACGCTACCCGGGCCGGTGTATTTTACATCCGGGACTGATCACGATACGACTACATCCATTGCCGACAGATTGCAGTCAGTTTCCCTAACTGACCTGCCGAGTCCCCTGCTCAATGAAGCCAACTTGGCTGCGTTCGGTGGTAGTGAGCTCTCCCCGTTCAATATGCCAGATCTTGTGTCAGGTGGTGATGTTTCACCAGTGCCCTCCATCCAGCCTGACCACAGTGCACGGGCTTCTGATCACCGTATGAGCGATACCCCCCCCGCCGTATCCCCAACCTCCCCACTGAGCACGCAAGTCACGCGCACCTTCATTTCTCCACAGTTGGCGAGAATGGCGTGCCCCCCGCGGCGATACACGATGTTACTGATATGAATCTGCATCAGGCCTCACCCCCGCTCCTCCATTGCCTACCTGTGCCCCTGTCTGCACTTTTACAGTGTGCCACGGTCAGAGTAACCTCCTACAGTGAGCTGTCATACACGCTGGACGCATGGCAATCCAACACATGGCAGTTTTCCCACCTTGTTTCCATTTCCTTGGGTACCAGACGCCTATACCTCTCAGTGCTCACGCTCCTCACACTCTCTGCACTCACATCCACTACCCTCGCTGACATCGTGTGTCAATATTGCTGGTCTCCCCAACAACGCCAGAGACACCACCCCCCTGCAGGACCCCTGCGGCCAGAATCCATCAAAGGACCCCAACATGAATCCCCCGAACCCCCCCCCCCCTCACCGCCACCTGAACCCCCCCCAGCAGCGCAAGATACCACCTTCAGAGCAGCCCCAACTGGACACACCCGGTCGCATGCATCTCTTAATGTAGGAGGACCTGAGATCACGCCCAACCGACTGTGCCACCTCTTGAATGGGTTCACAGAGGCCCCACATACCCTCAACCTACAGGAGTTTAAACCCACGGGAACACACCATATCAGGGAATACGAGCGAGTGGCCATGTTTTGGAAATACCACTTACTCTCCAGTTCCCCGACGTCCAAAAATGGTGTAGCACTCCTCATCCACACCTCCGTATCCCCCTCACCACCTGCACTCACTGTCCATGTACCTGGTATACTGATATCCACTCAACTGCACCTACACCCTGATCCCCTGATCCCCCCCTTGAGGATAGCCTCCTACTACGGCCCACACTCCATAAAAGACAAGCGACTGTGCGAACCTGCTCTTGGTTCCCTCCTCCGTGAGGCATGCATCATACTCGGCGACTACAACTGTACCACCCATCACTCTCACGCCACGACACTCACCAGCAATCTTTGGCCTTGGCTGATAGCCAAAGAGAGATCGGGTGCACTGAGTGACCTGCTCATACCATATACCACCACCATACCATATACCAGAGTCAGACGTTATGCTGGCACGAAGAGTTACATAGATCGCGCATACGGTACTCGCCTGTACCGGGCCTGCTACAGCCCCTCATCTGCAGAAGTACTAGACTTCTCCAAGGTACACGGGACCTCTGACCATGACCCGATCATAGTTAGGTCCATACCCTGGAACGCCCCACACATGCCAGAACCCCGCTGCACACAGTGGAATCGCCGAGACGTGCACAGATTCAGAACTCTCATTGAGTCTGCTGTGCATGGACTGCAATTCCCAGCCACCTATCACGATGTGGAGACCACATACCACACACTGACACAACACATGCTGGCGGCAATGCGAGCGGTTAATGCTACCAAAGCGCCTCCTGCACCAAAAGCCACTGACATCTCAGACGGGCACCAGGTTGTCAAGCAACTGACCCGCCAGGCCAAAAGACACTCCAAAGTCTTTTACCGCCGCATCAAACACACCCTCCTCACACCACCAGCACCTTCCACCTTACCTGTACCGTCACGCAAAATACAGCGCATCCTCCAGCGTAATTCCCCCTGGAGCGCACGTGCAGCTGAGATAATCACCCCCCGACCTGTAATGTACCCCCCCCCCCCCCCCACGGTAGAGGAGCTGCGCTCCCTCGCAAAATCCTCCAGGAAGAAATCCCCTGGCCCCGACGGTGTACCCCCCTACCTTCTCGCCGTACTACCTGATGCAGCCTTTGCCATACTACACAGTTGCCTGTCCGTCTGTTACGAAGCCGGGGACATCCCCCACTGCTGGTTGATTTCTGAGACCCTATGCATTTCTAAAGGTAAGGGGTCATGGAGGGATCCAGACAGGTGGCGACCCATTGCAACGAGCAATTCGGTCTACCGATTACTCATGCGCTGGATTTATAAGAAACTGTACCCCCTTATATCCCCCCACCTCCACCCACGGCAATATGGAGGGAGACAAGGTGTTTCGACAGCCCATGCCACACAAACATTCCTAGACGACATTGATAATGGCACCAGGTGGGAAGCGATTTTCGCTTTTGATATGTACCATGCCTTCAACAGCCCGCCGAAGATACTCATTAGGGATGTGCTCCAGCGAATGGGGACCCCAACCAAGCTACTGCTCCTAATTTCCACGGTGCTTGAGCACGGGTCTACCTACATCAGGGGAACCCCCAATGAAATCTTCGGTACTACCCATGGTGTTAAGCAGGGTTGCCCCATCTCATGCTTCCTTTTCGTTGTGGTCTTCGAGATCCCCCTACGATACATACAGTCACATAACATCATATTCTCCGCATATGTCGATGACATATCTGCCCCCGTGGCCCAGCATGATGGCCCCAGAGTTGCCTCTGTGGTTCAGGCCGGCCTCAACCTGATTGGCTGTCAGCTGAATGTTATAAAAAGTGAGTCCCTCCCTGTGACCCCCCTCTGCCCCCCTCCACCCGTGCTACCAAAATACACACATCCGCCCGAACCCCTGCAGGTGTCAAATGATTTCTGGACTCCGGAGGTCTGTACACGTTGGCCGGATTGGGCAGACTCTACCGAGTATCCCATGGCCCAGGTATCTCACCTCATGCACCTTGGACACCCCATACCGAAGAACTTTGAGGTCGGACGTGCGTTTCAGCTGATTTTCAGTGAGCTCCAAGCTCAACTTGCTGAGCTAAACGCCCTACCCTCACAGTCGCTCGACAGAATCCTAGTGGCGAACACCCTCATCATGCCACGACTCCTGTATCGCTGTGAGTGCCTCCCCTTGGCTGATGCACAGCTCAGTCAACTGGCGCGGGCCATCGAGCGTTACGTTTTTGGAGTTGCCGGGTTACCGTCACTACTTGCGAAAAAAACATTGTACACACACCACACCCATGGCTTGGGACTACGTTGCATCAACATACTCCAGCCGACCCGCATACTTGACTCCCTCCACACCAACCCACGGCTATTACGATTCGACACGCAGACCAAGTTTGCCCTGTCCCCGTGGCGCCTTTACACTGCGGCAGTTAAACTGCTTGGCCCCCCCCGGACCTCCCCCATGATCCCCCTCCCCGTTACATGGGGTGCCAAACACTCCCTGCGAGGTGCCTCCGAAGTCACAACTACCTCCGGCCTTACCGCCTATGTCCTACAGGGACCAGACAGCCACCCTGATTGTACATACACTGACGGCAGCCGCATCGGGTCTCCCCCTGCCTCAGGCGCATGTGCCCTCCTCCCTGACGGACGCATTGTTGTATGTCGTGTACCCGGCCCCCCCAACTCGTATAAAGCAGAGGTCATTGGCATACTCCTGGGGTCCGAATTTCCCCCCCCCTCATCTACAATCAAAGTAGATTGCAAGGGTGCCATTGCCTCGACCACCGGAGACAAGCGGCCCGTACGCCATGCCCGGTATGTCCAGATGGCCAGGCGTGCCATCCAGGACAAAGGTCACCATTTGGAGTGGATTGAGGGTCACACAGGACACCTCTTCCAGGAGAGGTCCGATGAGTATGCGAAATACGGTTCCTCACGCCCACCCCCACCACCTGCAATTGCCACAACCCCTTGGGACGTCATCCGCCACGGTGAACTCGTGAACCCGCCACACAAGGTCTGGACACACGACCTTACTCCCTCGCACACCCATGATCATTTCCACTCCACCTCGTGGAAACCGCTCAAAACGCGCCGGCTGGCATGGTATAAATGGCTTTTCGGGCTACAGACACGATTGGGGTATAGCCACTATGCTACCTACTGGAACGACAACGTCCCTCCTGTCCCCTGCCCCCACTGCGGCCACAGGCACAACCTCAGTGTGCATGGCTACCTCGCCCATTGCTCCCCAACCCACCCCCTTGTCCAGGCATGGTTGACTGCGTGGCCCGACCAGTACGTCCCCCGCACCTGGCGTGCCACAGCCATCAGGCGTGACCTCCGCATCGTAGGAAGGCTTGCTGTCCCCGTCTCGCTGTTTCGCGCCCTGTGTTCCACCCATGGAGGGCCCAGAGCAGTCAGGAAAATCGTACACAAGTGGCAGCAGGCAGTACTGGACAGCGTCACCGCTGTCCTGCCTGGATCCATCCCAGCCCCATCGTCCAAGCCCAACCCTTTCACCCCATCTGACTGGCACGTGTCTTCTCGCCCGGTCTGAACCCCCACACTAGGGCCCTGAACGCCCCCCCCCCCCCCACGCCACTGTTTTGTTCCTGCCACGCCCACCACATCTCTGCAGGAGGCAACCGAACACGCGAGGCGCGGACCGATTCAATCTCGTCAGCATCCCCCGTCTTAAACTAACACATGGCATGCACGCATTGCCATCAGGGCATCACAGAATTTTCTGTACCGGCGCTTATACACCCTTTCGACTCTTCTGGTGTTTCTGTTTTGCCTGTGCCCTTGCATGGCGCCCCATAGCCCCAGCACCCCCACACAGAACCCTGCTACAACCCCCTGGGACACTGAGCATGACATCCGTTTGTTGTGTTGTTGTACCTCTGCCCTGCCTAGTCTCCCCCCTGGCGACCACATCCAGCCTGATCAGCCTGAGCCTGTCCCCCATGCCCCCTCTCAGTGCTTCTGCCTACCATGTCTATATTTTTGCACCAACCATTGGCAGGTTGGCCCTCACACCGCCCTTTCACGCCCACATCGCTGTCGTGTGAGTGGAATGCCACACTCTCTCCCCCCCCCACGCCCATATCACTGCATGGATCCGCTGTATGTCCACACCCTGCCCGATCTCCCTCCCTCCCTCACCATCCCCCTCCTCATACTTTGGGACTCACAGCACTGGCCACTGCCCGAATGCATGGTACCCCCACTGGCTGCCTTGGCCTCAGGGCCCACAGCACGGGGCGATCACCCGCATTATGCCACCCTGTTTATTTACGCTTTTCTCAGCATGTACCTCCTCTGCCTGGCCCCCCCATACACTGACCCCTGACCCTCGGGGATGTGGGTGATTGGCTGTATGATGGGCTGGCCCTTTCCTGATTGGACCTTTGCACTGAGGACATAAGACATGTGTATCCAAAAAAAAAAAAAAAGAGTGGCAAACCAATTGCCCAGGCAAACATCCAGCTAAATCTGCCGGAGTTTGACCCGAAAAACCTGCCCGAATGGGCAGAGGAGTTTGCCGAATTTCTTTTGCTCACTGGCCAATCCCATGTGGATGTGGCCACCAAATGCTCTCTCCTGAAGCGATCATGCAAGAAGTAATTTTTGCAAAAACAGGTGAAGCAGATTGTAAAAACCTGTTCAACCTGGGCTGAGGTACTCCAGAGGTTGGAGAAAACATTCCCCGTGTACGAGACAGACCTCAATGTCCGCACGCAGATCGAGGAGCTCCCAATGCTCCCTGAATTCCCCACCGCTGCGCGAATCTCTGAGTACGTGTGTGACCTAGAGTATCTGTTCTCACGGATGAACGTAGGTTCCTATGGACCTACGGAACCCCACCTGTGGTTGGGGGGTAAGATCCCCCCCCGCACGTGGGAAAAATCGGTTACGAGGGAGGAAGGCTTGTGATGTGCACCCCTGACTGGGGTAGCTCAGGTGAGCACGCCTATTGGCACCAACTACTGGACCGTAGGACAGTGGGAAGAGTTCAACTTCCCGACGGTCCTATTTATGTGCCTGAGGACTCAGACACAGCCATGCAGGCCCCTGAATGGGCCAGTTTCCTGTCCATCGTCGATGGATCTCTCAACCCTGTACCCTTGTGTGATCTGGATCAGTTGCTACTGAAAGAGGTCATGGCCGAAAATCGTGGCCTGACCCTTTTTGATCTCAAGAAGAGATCACCTGAGCACGTCTCCGCCACACTTACAGGGTGTGAATTCCCCGATAACGATGTGAAACCTGCTGCCGTGAGGGAGGATGAGGACGATCAACTGTCTGAGACCGCCAGCACCATCCCCCCTGTTGATCCCCACTGTGTTGAGTTGAAACACAGTGCTTTTCTGGCCCAGCTGCTGCTGGATGAGGTAGACCTGGACACTACCTCTGGACAAGCTTCCCCTGTTGGGAAACCCGTGCTGCACATGCAGCACGCCTGCTCAGGAGAACTTGAGACCTCGAGCCCTGATGCTCGAGCGAGGCCCGCCTCTAACAACATGCCGTTGTCTGAGCATGACGCCCAGGAACTCTGGCGTCTGCTGTACCTAAGGGCTGAGGGTATTGAGCACCAGGAACGGCTGCTATACCTCCGAGAGACCTGGAAATCCTCCATCTGGTCTGAGGAGGACGATGATTCCAACACCCTGCCTGACCCCGAGGTGCCACTCGTGTAATCACTGCACTATGGGCAGCAATGTCCCCCTGAATGGGATGACAGCTCAGTGCCTGCCGAAACTGCTGATCGGCAGAAGAAGAACGAACGTGGCAAGAGTAACCTCCATTCCGAGGAGGATTTCAAGCAGAAGATCGAGAGTCTAAACCCGGACCCCCGATTGAAGAAACTGTTGCTAACCTATGAGGAGGTGTTCGGCGCCCTGCCACCTCCCCTATCTTGTAAGAAACTGGTCCGGATGGACCTGAAGCTAAAACCGGAGTTTCAAAAGACGCGGGTGAGGCGTCGTCCATACCCCGCTCCACAGGAACAGGTTAAGGAAATCGAGCGCCAGATCCAAGAATGTATTGATGCTGGCCTCGTTGAAGAGTATAAGAAGGGGGACTACCCCCACCATTGCAGTCCCTGTTTCGTGGCTGCTAAACCTGGATCGACTGCCCCGCGACTTGTTGTAGACTATGGTGAGGTCAACAAGAAGACCCAGAACCACTCAGGGAGTATTCCTAACATGGAAAACACCCTGGAGCGTATTGCCAAGTGCAGGTATAAAACTAAGATGGACAAACGCAGTGGTTTCTGGCAGGTTGACCTGACCGCCGCAGCCCAGGAACTGCTGGCGTTTATAACCCCTAAGGGTCGTGTGTTCAAGTGGAAGGTTATGCCTTTTGGGGTAGCCAACGCCCCGGCACTCTTTCAAGAACTGATGAACTAAATTTTGTACATACTGAGGCGTAGACCTCTAGTGCAGGAGCTAATCTCCCGGGGTGCAGAAATGGAGGCCCACATCGATGATGTGAGTTTGGGTACCAATACCCAAGAGGACCATGTCCTTCTCCTCCGTGAGTTTTTCATTGGGTGTCAGGAAAACCATCTCCGGATCAAACTCGAGAAGTGCGAGTTTATGAAAGAGGAGATGGACTGCCTAGGTTTCGATGTGGGGTATGGCTCGTGGAAACCAGCCGCTTCTAAGATGCAGCCCCTACAGGACATGCAGATTCGCGATGACCCTAAGAAGGGTCTACACGATGTGAGGAGTTTCGTGGGCACCTGTAACTTCTATAGGCGGCACATCCACAACTTTACCTACTCTTCTGCCCTCCTGACTGACCTGATCAAGAAAACTACTCCCTGGAGGTGGACCTCCAGAGAAGAAGAGTGTTTCCAAGAGTTGAAGAAGAAGATCGCCTCCTCCAACTGCCTGGGTGTACCTCGCCCTAAGGGTGAGATTGTCCTGATCACTGATGCCAGTGATGTAGGGGGGGGGGGGTGGAACTATCTACCAATGGCAAGAGCTTAACCCAGCTGAACTGGCTCATTGCCATTATCGTACCACTGGACTGAGCCGTGATGGTTCCCTGAAACACGACTATCCTTCCAGTGAATGGCGACTGGTGCCTCTGGGTCACTGGAATTGGAAATGGAACGGGGCACGTTCCAACTACAGTACCTATGACCAGGAACTCCTGGCTGGTATGCTGGTTCTTTCTTCCCAATCCCGACTCTTAGGTTCTAACCCTATAGTCTGGCTATGTGACCAGGAACCGGTGAAGTCCTTTCAGAAGGGCCCTCCACCGGAGAAAGCAAAACTAAAACGATGGTGGACCTACCTCAGTCAGTTCAGACTGACTGTCCACCATATCCCTGGTATAAAGAATGAACTGTCTGACTAAGTATCGCGCAACAACTTCGATGCGCTCATAGGAGAGAGCTCAGAGGCTCTTGCTAAAGAGGCCTTCCAGCGAATGGACGTGCAGCTGGACCTGTCTATGCGCACGGCCGGAGTCCTCGAGGGTTGGAGCCTAACCGACTATCAGTCAGAGTATAAAGAGATTCTCCATACCCTCAGCACTGGTCTCGAACCCCGTGTCATTGACGGGCACCAGTGGTATAAAAATAACCAGTACCTCTTCTATGAGGACCGCATAGTCGTGCCAGAGGCACGGCTCGATGGATGCCTGCAATGGGCCCATCTCAGTTCAGGACACACTGGGGGTAACCGCTCAGTGGAGTTCTTTCGGGAGTGCTTTTACTCTAACCTAACGCTGACTGGGCTGAGGGCCCGTATGCTGACCATTGTTGATGCTTGTGAGTGTCACGCCAGCAAGCAAAGCGACAGTAGGGACAGGGGCCTGATTTCCAGCTTGCCCATACCCTACTGCACTAACTCTCTACTCTACGTGGATTTCATCCCGGGCCTACCTCGCTTTGGTGGCTATGATAGCTGCCTAGGTGTCACCTGTGGCTTGTCCCGCTTCACTCGTGTGTTTCCTTGCAACAAGAAAATCACAGGTGAGCAGACGGTGAAACTATTGGTCGAACAGTGGTTCGAACCCTATGGGGCACCTAAACAGGTGCACTCTGATGAGGACGTACGCATCCGCATTGACACTGGATGATACAAGCGGGTGTTGAACGCCCTCAATGTAGAGGTAACCACATGTGTGCCCTATACCCACACATCTAACCCTCTGTGTGAGAGACAGAACCGTGTGGTGGAACAAAACCTGAGAATCCTGATGAAACAGGAGCGTAATAAAGATTGGGTACGTCTTGTACCCTGGGCAGTACTAACCAGGAACTCTCAGAGGAGTTCATACACTGGTTTCACCCCCGATGAACTGTTTCATGGAGGTAGACCTGCTTGGTTTTTCAAAACCCCCTCTCCTGAGGACTTCAAGAGTCCTGTTGGGGACTGGCTGGAACACAAGCAGGCTATCGCTAACCAGGCGGGTACTAACCTGAGGCATGTCCGTGAGCGTGAACTGATGTCCCCATGGATGTCCTCATTGATGTCCCCATTGATGTCCCCATGGATGTCCCCATGGATGTCCCCATGGATGTCCCCATGGATGTCCCCATTGATGTCCCCATGGATGTCCCCATGGATGTCCCCATGGATGTCCCCATGGATGTCCCCATGGATGTCCCCATGGATGTCCCCATTGATGTCCCCATTGATGTCCCCATGGATGTCCCCATTGATGTCCCCATGGATGTCCCCATGGATGTCCCCATGGATGTCCCCATGGATGTCCCCATGGATGTCCCCATTGATGTCCCCATGGATGTCCCCATGGATGTCCCCATGGATGTCCCCATGGATGTCCCCATTGATGTCCCCATGGATGTCCCCATGGATGTCCCATTGATGTCCCCATGGATGTCCCCATGGATGTCCCCATTGATGTCCCCATTGATGTCCCCATGGATGTCCCCATTGATGTCCCCATTGATGTCCCCATGGATGTCCCCACGGATGTCCCCATGGATGTCCCCATGGATGTCCCCATGGATGTCCCCATGGATGTCCCCACGGATGTCCCCATGGATGTCCCCATGGATGTCCCCATGGATGTCCCCACGGATGGCCCCATGGATGTCCCCATGGATGTCCCCCATGGATGTCCCCATGGATGGCCCCATGGATGTCCCATTGATGTCCCCATTGATGTCTCCATTGATGTCCCCATGGATGTCCCCATTGATGTCCCCATGGATGGCCCCATTGATGTCCCCATGGATGTCCCCATGGATGTCCCCATGGATGTCCCCATGGATGTCCCCATGGATGTCCCCATGGATGTCCCCATGGATGTCCCCATTGATGTCCCCATGGATGTCCCCATGGATGTCCCCATGGATGTCCCCATGGATGTCCCCATTGATGTCCCCATTGATGTCCCCATGGATGTCCCCATGGATGTCCCCATGGATGTCCCCATGGATGTCCCCATGGATGTCCCCATTGATGTCCCCATGGATGTCCCCATGGATGTCCCGATGGATGTCCCGATGGATGTCCCCATGGATGTCCCCATGGATGTCCCCATTGATGTCCCCATTGATGTCCCCATGGATGTCCCCATGGATGTCCCCATGGATGTCCCCATGGATGTCCCCATGGATGTCCCCATGGATGTCCCCATGGATGTCCCCATGGATGTCCCCATGGATGTCCCCATTGATGTCCCCATTGATGTCCCCATGGATGTCCCCATTGATGTCCCCATGGATGGCCCCATGGATGTCCCCATTGATGTCCCCATGGATGTCCCCATGGATGTCCCCATGGATGTCCCCATGGATGTCCCCATGGATCTCCCCATGGATGTCCCCATGGATGTCCCCATTGATGTCCCCATGGATGGCCCCATGGATGTCCCCATGGATGTCCCCATGGATGTCCCCATGGATGTCCCCATTGATCTCCCCATGGATGGCCCCATGGATGTCCCCATTGATGTCCCCGTGGATGTCCCCATGGATGTCCCCATGGAAGTCCCCATGGATGTCCCCATTGATGTCCCCATGGATGTCCCCATGGATGTCCCCATTGATGTCGCCATGGATGTCCCGATTGATGTCCCCATGGATGTCCCCATTGATGTCCCCATGGATGTCCCCATGGATGTCCCCATTGATGTCCCCATTGCTGTCCCCATTGATGTCCCTATTGATGTCCCCATGGATGTCCCCATTGATGTCCCCATTGATGTCCCCATTGATGTCCCCATGGATGTCCCCATGGATATCCCCATTGATGTCCCCATTGATGTCCCCATGGATGTCCCCATGGATGTCCCCATGGAAGTCCCCATGGAAGTCCCCATTGATGTCCCCATTGATGTCCCCATGGATGTCCCCATGGATGTCCCCATTGATCTCCCCATGGATGGCCCCATGGATGTCCCCATTGATGTCCCCGTGGATGTCCCCATGGATGTCCCCATGGAAGTCCCCATGGATGTCCCCATTGATGTCCCCATGGATGTCCCCATGGATGTCCCCATTGATGTCGCCATGGATGTCCCGATTGATGTCCCCATGGATGTCCCCATTGATGTCCCCATGGATGTCCCCATGGATGTCCCCATTGATGTCCCCATTGCTGTCCCCATTGATGTCCCTATTGATGTCCCCATGGATGTCCCCATTGATGTCCCCATTGATGTCCCCATTGATGTCCCCATGGATGTCCCCATGGATATCCCCATTGATGTCCCCATTGATGTCCCCATGGATGTCCCCATGGATGTCCCCATGGAAGTCCCCATGGAAGTCCCCATTGATGTCCCCATTGATGTCCCCATGGATGTCCCCATGGATGTCCCCATGGATGTCCCCATGGATGTCCCCATGGATGTCCCCATGGATGTCCCCATTGATGTCCCCATGGATGTCCCCATTGATGTCCCCATGGATGTCCCCATTGATGTCCCCATGGATGTCCCCACGGATGTCCCCATTGCTGTCCCCATGGATGTCCCCATGGATGTCCCCATTGATGTCCCCATGGATATCCCCATGGATGTCCCCATTGATGTCCCCATTGATGTCCCCATGGATGTCCCCATTGATGTCCCCATGGATGTCCCCATTGATGTCCCCATTGATGTCCCCATGGATGTCCCCATGGATGTCCTCATTGATGTCCCCATTGATGTCCCCATGGATGTCCCCAATGGATGTCCCCATGGATGTCCCCAATGGATGTCCCCATGGATGTCCCCATTGATGTCCCCATGGATGTCCCCATGGATGTCCCCATTGATGTCCCCATGGATATCCCCATGGATGTCCCCATTGATGTCCCCATTGATGTCCCCATGGATGTCCCCATTGATGTCCCCATGGATGTCCCCATTGATGTCCCCATGGATGTCCCCATGGATGTCCCCATGGATGTCCCCATGGATGTCCCCATGGATGTCCCCATGGATGTCCCCATGGATGTCCCCATGGATGTCCCCATGGATGTCCCCATTGATGTCCCCATGGATGTCCCCATGGATGTCCCCATGGATGGCCCCATTGATGTCCCCATGGATGTCCCCATGGATGTCCCCATGGATGTCCCCATGGATGTCCCCATTGATGTCCCCATGGATGTCCCCATGGATGTCCCCATGGATGTCCCCATGGATGTCCCCATGGATCTCCCCATGGATGTCCCCATGGATGTCCCCATTGATGTCCCCATGGATGGCCCCATGGATGTCCCCATGGATGTCCCCATGGATGTCCCCATGGATGTCCCCATTGATCTCCCCATGGATGGCCCCATGGATGTCCCCATTGATGTCCCCGTGGATGTCCCCATGGATGTCCCCATGGAAGTCCCCATGGATGTCCCCATTGATGTCCCCATGGATGTCCCCATGGATGTCCCCATGGATGTCCCCATTGATGTCGCCATGGATGTCCCGATTGATGTCCCCATGGATGGCCCCATGGATGTCCCCATTGATGTCCCCATGGATGTCCCCATGGATGTCCCCATTGATGTCCCCATTGATGTCCCCATTGATGTCCCCATGGATGTCCCCATTGATGTCCCCATTGATGTCCCCATTGATGTCCCCATGGATGTCCCCATGGATATCCCCATTGATGTCCCCATTGATGTCCCCATGGATGTCCCCATGGATGTCCCCATGGAAGTCCCCATGGAAGTCCCCATTGATGTCCCCATTGATGTCCCCATGGATGTCCCCATGGATATCCCCATGGATGTCCCCATGGATGTCCCCATGGATGTCCCCATGGATGTCCCCATTGATGTCCCCATTGATGTCCCCATTGATGTCCCCATGGATGTCCCCATTGATGTCCCCATGGATGTCCCCATTGATGTCCCCATGGATGTCCCCAATGGATGTCCCCATGGATGTCCCCATTGATGTCCCCATGGATGTCCCCATGGATGTCCCCATTGATGTCCCCATGGATGTCCCCATGGATGTCCCCATTGATGTCCCCATTGATGTCCCCATTGATGTCCCCATTGATGTCCCCATGGATGTCCCCATTGATGTCCCCATGGATGTCCCCATGGATGTCCCCATGGATGTCCCCATGGATGTCCCCATTGATGTCCCCATGGATGTCCCCATGGATGTCCCCATGGATGTCCCCATTGATGTCCCCATGGATGTCCCCATTGATGTCCCCATGGATGTCCCCATTGATGTCCCCGTGGATGTCCCCATGGATGTCCCCATGGAAGTCCCCATGGATGTCCCCATTGATGTCCCCATGGATGTCCCCATGGATGTCCCCATGGATGTCCCCATTGATGTCGCCATGGATGTCCCGATTGATGTCCCCATGGATGGCCCCATGGATGTCCCCATTGATGTCCCCATGGATGTCCCCATGGATGTCCCCATTGATGTCCCCATTGCTGTCCCCATTGATGTCCCCATTGATGTCCCCATGGATGTCCCCATGGATGTCCCCATTGATGTCCCCATTGATGTCCCCATGGATGTCCCCATGGATATCCCCATTGATGTCCCCATTGATGTCCCCATGGATGTCCCCATTGATGTCCCCATGGATTTCCCCATGGATGTCCACATGGATGTCCCCATGGATGTCCCCATGGATGTCCCCATTGATGTCCCCATTGATGTCCCCATGGATGTCCCCATTGATGTCCCCGTGGATGTCCCCATGGATGTCCCCATGGATGTCCCCATTGATGTCCCCATTGATGTCCCCATGGATGTCCCCATGGATGTCCCCATGGATGTCCCCATTGATGTCCCCATGGAAGTCCCCATTGATGTCCCCATGGAAGTCCCCATGGATGTCCCCATTGATGTCCCCATGGATGTCCCCATGGATGTCCCCATGGATGTCCCCATGGATGTCCCCATGGAAGTCCCCATTGATGTCCCCATGGAAGTCCCCATGGATGTCCCCATGGATGTCCCCATGGATGTCCCCATGGATGTCCCCATGGATGTCCCCATTGATGTCCCCATTGATGTCCCCATGGAAGTCCCCATGGATGTCCCCATGGATGTCCCCATGGATGTCCCCATGGATGTCCCCATTGATGTCCCCATGGATGTCCCCATTGATGTCCCCATGGATGTCCCCATGGATGTCCCCAATGGATGTCCCCATGGATGTCCCCATGGATGTCCCCATGGATGTCCCCATTGATGTCCCCATTGATGTCCCCATGGATGTCCCCATGGATGTCCCCATTGATGTCCCCATGGATGTCCCCATGGATGTCCCCATTGATGTCCCCATTGATGTCCCCATGGGTGTCCCCATTGATGTCCCCATTGATGTCCCCATTGATGTCCCCACGGATGTCCCCATGGATGTCCCCATTGATGTCCCCATGGATGTCCCCATTGATGTCCCCATGGAAGTCCCCATGGAGGTCCCCATGGATGTCCCCATGGATGTCCCCATGGATGTCCCCATTTATTTCCCCGTGGATGTCCCCATGGATGTCCCCATGGATGTCCCCATGGATGTCCCCGTGTCTGTCCCCGTTGATGTCCCCATGGATATCCCCAATGGATGTGCCCATTGATGTCCCCGTTGATGTCCCCATGGAAGTCCCCATTGATGTCCCCATGGATGTCCCCATTGATGTCCCCATGGATTTCCCCATGGATGTCCCCATGGATGTCCCCATTGATGTACCCATGGATGTCCCAATTGATGTCCCCATGGATGTCCCCATTGATGTCCCCATGGATTTCCCCATGGATGTCCACATGGATGTCCCCATGGATGTCCCCATGGATGTCCCCATTGATGTCCCCATCGATGTCCGCATGGATGTCCCCATCGATTTCCGCATGGATGTCCCAATGGATGTCCCCATGGAAGTCCCCATTGATGTCCCCATGGATGTCCCCATTGATGTCCCCATGGATTTCCCCATGGATGTCCCCATGGATGTCCCCATTGATGTACCCATGGATGTCCCAATTGATGTCCCCATGGATGTCCCCATTGATGTCCCCATTGATGTCCCCATGGATGTCCCCATGGATGTCCCCATGGATGTCCCCATGGATGTCCCCATTGATGCCCCCATCGATGTCCGCATGGATGTCCCCATGGATGTACCCATGGGTGTCCCCATGGATGTACCCATGGATGTCCCCAGGGGTGTCGCGATAGATGTCCCCATGGATGTCCCCCTGGATGTACCCATTGGTGTCCCCATGGATGTCCCCATGGATGTCCCCATTGGTGTCTCCATAGATGTCCCCATGGATGTCCCCATGGATGTCCCCATGGATGTCCCCAATGGATGTCCCCATTGATGTCCCCATTGATGTCCCCATTGATGTCCCCATGGATGTCCCCATTGATGTCCCCATGGATGTCCCCATGGATGTCCCCATGGATGTCCCCATGGATGTCCCCATGGATGTCCCCAATGGATGTCCCCATTGATGTCCCCATTGATGTCCCCATTGATGTCCCCATTGATGTCCCCATTGATGTCCCCATTGATGTCCCCATTGAAGTCCCCATGGATGTCCCCATGGATGTCCCCATGGATGTCCCAATTGATGTCCCCATGGGTGTCCCCATTGATGTCCCCATTGATGTCCCCATTGATGTCCCCATGGATGTCCCCATGGATGTCCCCATGGATGTCCCCATGGATGTCCCCATTGATGTCCCCATGGAAGTCCCCATGGAAGTCCCCATGGAAGTCCCCATTGATGTCCCCATGGATGTCCCCATGGATGTCCCCATTGATGTCCCCATGGATGTCCCCATGGATGTCCCCAATGGATGTCCCCATTGATGTCCCCATTGATGTCCCCATTGATGTCCCCATTGATGTCCCCATTGATGTCCCCATGGATGTCCCCATTGATGTCCCCATTGATGTCCCCATGGATGTCCCCATGGATGTCCCCATTGATGTCCCCATTGATGTCCCCATGGGTGTCCCCATTGATGTCCCCATTGATGTCCCCATTGATGTCCCCATGGATGTCCCCATGGATGTCCCCATTGATGTCCCCATGGATGTCCCCATTGATGTCCCCATGGAAGTCCACATGGATGTCCCCATGGATGTCCCCATGGATGTCCCCATTGATGTCCCCATCGATGTCCGCATGGATGTCCCCATCGATTTCCGCATGGATGTCCCAATGGATGTCCCCATGGAAGTCCCCATTGATGTCCCCATGGATGTCCCCATTGATGTCCCCATGGATTTCCCCATGGATGTCCCCATGGATGTCCCCATTGATGTACCCATGGATGTCCCAATTGATGTCCCCATGGATGTCCCCATTGATGTCCCCATTGATGTCCCCATGGATGTCCCCATGGATGTCCCCATGGATGTCCCCATGGATGTCCCCATTGATGCCCCCATCGATGTCCGCATGGATGTCCCCATGGATGTACCCATGGGTGTCCCCATGGATGTACCCAGGGATGTCCCCAGGGGTGTCGCGATAGATGTCCCCATGGATGTCCCCCTGGATGTACCCATTGGTGTCCCCATGGATGTCCCCATGGATGTCCCCATTGGTGTCTCCATAGATGTCCCCATGGATGTCCCCATGGATGTCCCCATGGATGTCCCCAATGGATGTCCCCATTGATGTCCCCATTGATGTCCCCATTGATGTCCCCATGGATGTCCCCATTGATGTCCCCATGGATGTCCCCATGGATGTCCCCATGGATGTCCCCATGGATGTCCCCATGGATGTCCCCAATGGATGTCCCCATTGATGTCCCCATTGATGTCCCCATTGATGTCCCCATTGATGTCCCCATTGATGTCCCCATTGATGTCCCCATTGAAGTCCCCATGGATGTCCCCATGGATGTCCCCATGGATGTCCCAATTGATGTCCCCATGGGTGTCCCCATTGATGTCCCCATTGATGTCCCCATTGATGTCCCCATGGATGTCCCCATGGATGTCCCCATGGATGTCCCCATGGATGTCCCCATTGATGTCCCCATGGAAGTCCCCATGGAAGTCCCCATGGAAGTCCCCATTGATGTCCCCATGGATGTCCCCATGGATGTCCCCATTGATGTCCCCATGGATGTCCCCATGGATGTCCCCAATGGATGTCCCCATTGATGTCCCCATTGATGTCCCCATTGATGTCCCCATTGATGTCCCCATTGATGTCCCCATGGATGTCCCCATTGATGTCCCCATTGATGTCCCCATGGATGTCCCCATGGATGTCCCCATTGATGTCCCCATTGATGTCCCCATGGGTGTCCCCATTGATGTCCCCATTGATGTCCCCATTGATGTCCCCATGGATGTCCCCATGGATGTCCCCATTGATGTCCCCATGGATGTCCCCATTGATGTCCCCATGGAAGTCCCCATGGAGGTCCCCATGGATGTCCCCATGGATGTCCCCATGGATGTCCCCATTTATTTCCCCATGGATGTCCCCATGGATGTCCCCATGGATGTCCCCATGGATGTCCCCGTGTCTGTCCCCGTTGATGTCCCCATGGATATCCCCAATGGATGTGCCCATTGATGTCCCCGTTGATGTCCCCATGGAAGTCCCCATTGATGTCCCCATGGATGTCCCCATTGATGTCCCCATGGATTTCCCCATGGATGTCCCCATGGATGTCCCCATTGATGTACCCATGGATGTCCCCATTGATGTCCCCATTGATGTCCCCATGGATTTCCCCATGGATGTCCACATGGATGTCCCCATGGATGTCCCCATGGATGTCCCCATTGATGTCCCCATCGATGTCCGCATGGATGTCCCCATCGATTTCCGCATGGATGTCCCAATGGATGTCCCCATGGAAGTCCCCATTGATGTCCCCATGGATGTCCCCATTGATGTCCCCATGGATTTCCCCATGGATGTCCCCATGGATGTCCCCATTGATGTACCCATGGATGTCCCAATTGATGTCCCCATGGATGTCCCCGTTGATGTCCCCATTGATGTCCCCATGGATGTCCCCATGGATGTCCCCATGGATGTCCCCATGGATGTCCCCATTGATGCCCCCATCGATGTCCGCATAGATGTCCCCATGGATGTACCCATGGGTGTCCCCATGGATGTACCCATGGATGTCCCCAGGGGTGTCTCGATAGATGTCCCCATGGATGTCCCCCTGGATGTACCCATTGGTGTCCCCATGGATGTGCCCATGGATGTCCCCATGGGTGTCTCCATAGATGTCCCCATGGATGTCCCCCTGGATGTAACCATTGATGTCCCCATGGATGTCCCCATGGATGTCCCCATGGATGTCCCCATTGATGTCCCCATGGATGTCCCCATGGATGTCCCCATTGATGTCCCCATGGATGTCCCCAATGCATGTCCCCATGGATGTCATCGTTGCTGTCCCCATGAATGTCCCCATGGAGGTCCCCATGGATGTCTGCATTGATAACCCCGTTGATGTCCCCATTGATGTCTCCATGGAGGTCCCCATGGATGTCCCCATGGATGTCCCCATTGATGTCCCCATGGATGTCCCCATTGATGTCCCCATGGATGTCCCCAATGGATGTCCCCATTGATGTCCCCGTTGCTGTCCCCATGGATGTCCCCATGGATGTCCCCATGGATGTCGGCATTGATGTCCCCGTTGATGTCCCCATTGATGTCCCCAATGATGTCCCCATTGATGTCTCCATGGAGGTCCCCATGGATGTCCCCATGGATGTCCCCATGGATGTCCCCATGGATGTCCCCATGGGTGTCCCCATGGATGTCCCCATGGATGTCCCCATGGATGTCCCCATGGATGTTCCCATGGATGTCCCCATGGATGTCCCCATGGATGTCCCCATGGATGTCCCCATTGATGTCCCCATGGATGTCCCCATGGATGTCCCCATGGATGTCCCCGGTGATGTCCCCATGGATGTCCCCATGGATGTCCCCATGGATGTCCCCATGGATATTCCCATGGATGTCCCCATGGATGTCCACATTGACGTCCCTAGGGATATCCCCATGGACGTCCCCATTGATGTCTCCATGGAGGTCCCCATGGATGTCCCCATGGATGTCCCCATTGACGTCCCTAGGGATATCCCTATTGACGTCCCCATGGATGTCCCCATGGATGTCCCCATGCATGTCCCCGTGGATGTCCCCATGGATGTTCCCGTTGATGTCCTCATGGATGGCCCCATGGATGTCCCCATGGACGCCCCCATGGATGTCCCCATGGATGTCCCCATTGATGTCCCCAAGGATGTCCCCATGGATGTCCCCATTAACGTCCCCATGGATGTCCCCATGGATCTCCCAATTGATGTCCCAATTTATGTCCCCATGGCTGTCCCCATTGATGTCCCCATGCATGTCCCCCTGGATGTCCCCATGGATGTCCCCATTGGGTGTCCCCATTGATGTCCCCGTTGCTGTCCCCATGAATGTCCCCATGGATGTCCCCATGGATGTCTGCATTGATGTCCCCATGGATGTCCCCATGGATGTCCCCATTGATGTCCCCATGGATGTCCCCATGGATGTCCTCATTGATGTCCCCATTGATGTCCCCAATGATGTCCCCATTGATGTCCCCATTGATGTCCCCATGGATGTCCCCATTGATGTCCCCATTGATGTCCCCATTGATGTCCCCAATGATGTCCCCATGGATGTCCCCATTGATGTCCCCATTGATGTCCCCATGGGTGTCCCCATTGATGTCCCCATTGATGTCCCCATTGATGTCCCCATGGATGTCCCCATTGATGTCCCCATGGATGTCCCCATGGATGTCCTCATTGATGTCCCCATTGATGTCCCCAATGATGTCCCCATTGATGTCCCCAATGATGTCCCCATGGATGTCCCCATTGATGTCCCCATTGATGTCCCCATGGGTGTCCCCATTGATGTCCCCATTGATGTCCCCATTGATGTCCCCATGGATGTCCCCATGGATGTCCCCATTGATGTCCCCATGGATGTCCCCATGGATGTCCCCATGGATGTCCCCATGGATGTCCCCATGGAGGTCCCCATGGATGTCCCCATGGATGTCCCCATTGATGTCCCCATGCATGTCCCCAATGGATGTCCCCATGGATGTCCCCATGGATGTCACCATGGATGTCCCCATTGATGTCCCCAATGATGTCCCCATGGATGTCCCCATTGATGTCCCCATTGATGTCCCCATGGATGTCCCCATTGATGTCCCCATGGATGTCCCCATGGATGTCCTCATTGATGTCCCCATTGATGTCCCCAATGATGTCCCCATTGATGTCCCCAATGATGTCCCCATGGATGTCCCCATTGATGTCCCCATTGATGTCCCCATTCGTGTCCCCATTGATGTCCCCATTGATGTCCCCATTGATGTCCCCATGGATGTCCCCATGGATGTCCCCATTGATGTCCCCATGGATGTCCCCATGGATGTCCCCATGGATGTCCCCATGGATGTCCCCATGGAGGTCCCCATGGATGTCCCCATGGATGTCCCCATTGATGTCCCCATGCATGTCCCCAATGGATGTCCCCATGGATGTCCCCATGGATGTCCCCATGGATGTCCCCATTGATGTCCCCATTGATGTCCCCATTGATGTCCCCATGGATGTCCCCATTGATGTCCCCATTGATATCCCCATTGATGTACCCATTGATGTCCCCATGGATGTCCCCATGGAGGTCCCCATGGATGTCGGCATTGATGTCCCCGTTGATGTCCGCATTGATGTCCCCAATGATGTCCCCATTGATGTCTCCATGGAGGTCCCCATGGATGTCCCCATGGATGTCCCCATGAATGTCCCCATGGATGTCCCCATGGGTGTCCCCATGGATGTCCCCATGGATGTACCCATAGATGTCCCCATGGATGTCCCCATGGATGTCCCCATTGATGTCCCCATGGATGTCCCCATGGATGTCCCCATGGATGTCCCCGGTGATGTCCCCATGGATGTCCCCATGGATGTCCCCATGGATGTCCCCATGGATATTCCCATGGATGTCCCCATGGATGTCCCCATGGATGTCCCCATTGATGTCCCCATGGATGTCCCCATTGATGTCCCCATGGATGTCCCCATGGATGTCCCCATTGATGTCCCCATGGATGTCCCCAATGGATGTCCCCATTGATGTCCCCGTTGCTGTCCCCATGAATGTCCCCATGGATGTCCCCATGGATGTCTGCATTGATGTCCCCATTGATGTCCCCAATGATGTCCCCATTGATGTCTCCATGGAGGTCCCCATGGATGTACCCATGGACGTCCCCATTGACGTCCCTAAGGATATCCCCATGGACGTCCCCATGGATGTCCCCATGGATGCCCCCATGGATGTCTGCATGGGTGTCCCCGTCGATGTCCCCGTTGATGTCCCCATGGATGTTCCCATGGATGTCCCCATGGATGTCCCCATGGATGTCCCCATGGATGTCCCCGTTGATGTCCCCACTGATGTCCTCATGGATGGCCCCATGGATGTCCCCATTGATGTCCCCATGGATGTCCCCATGGATGCCCCCATGGATGTCCCCATGGATGTCCCCATGGATGTCCCCATTGATGTCCCCATGGAAATCTCCATTGATGTCCCCACGGATGTCCCCATTAATATCCCCAAGGATGTCCCCATGAATGTCCCCATTGATGTCACCATGGATGTCCCCATGGATCTCCCAATTGATGTCCCAATTTATGTCCCCATGGCTGTCCCCACTGATGTCCCCATGCATGTCCCCCTGGATGTCCCCATGGATGTCCCCATGGATCTCCCTATTGATGTCCTAATTGATGTCCCCATGGATATCCCCCTGCACGTCCCCATGGATGTCCCCATTGATGTCCCCGTGGATGTCCCCATTGATGTCCCCATGGATCTCCCAATTGATGTCCCCATGGATGTCCCCAGTGATGTCCCCGTGGATGTCCCCATGGGTGTCCCCATGGATGTCCCCATGGATGTCCCAATTGATCTCCCTATGGATTTCCCCATGGATGTCCCCATTGATGTACCCATGGATGTCCCCATTGATGTCGCAATTTATGTCCCCATTGATGTGCCCATGGATGTTCCCATTGATGTCCCAATTGATGTCCCTATTGATGTCCCCATCAATGTCCCCATTGATGTCCCCATGGATGTCCCCATGGAGGTCCCCATGGATGTCCCCATGGATGTCCCCATGGATGTCCCCATAGATGTCCCCGTTGATGTCCCCATTGATGTCCCCATGGATGTCCCTATCGATGTCCCCATGGATGTACCCATGGATGTCCCCATTGATGTCGGAATTTATGTACCCATTGATGTGCCCATGGATGTTCCCATTGATGTCCCAATTGATGTCCCTATTGATGTCCCCATGCATGTCCCCATGCATGTCCCCATCAACATCCCCAAGGATGTCCCCATGGATGTCCCCATTGATGTCCCCATGGCTGTCCCCATGGATGTGCCCATTGATGTACCCATGGATATCCTCATTGATGTTCCGATTGATGTCCCCATGCAGGTCCCCATGGATGTCCCCTTGGATCTCCCAATTGATGTCCCAATTGGTGTCCCCATTGATGTCCCCATGGATGTCCCCATGGATGTCCCCATGGATGTCCCCATGGATGTCCCAATTGATGTCCCCATGGATTTCCCCATGGATGTCCCCATTGATGTACCCATGGATGTCCCCATGGATGTCCCCATGGATGTCCCCATGCATGTCCCCATGCATGTCCCCATCAACGTCCCCAAGGATGTCCCCATGGATGTCCCCATTGATGTCCCCATGGATGTCCCCATGGATGTCCCGATGGATGTCCCCATGGATGTCCCGATTGATGTCGCAATTTATGTCCCCATTGATGTCCCGATGGATGTCCCCATGGATGTCCCCATTGATGTCCCGATGGATGTCCCCATGCATGTCCCCATTGATGTCCCCATGGATATCCCCATGGATGTCCCCATGGATGTCCCCATGGATATCCCCATTGATGTTCCGATTGATGTCCCCATGCAGGTCCCCATGGATATCCCCATGGATGTACCCATTGTTGTCCCCATTGATGTCCCCATGGATGTCCCCATGGATGTCCCCATGGATGTCCCCGTTGATGTCCCCATTGATGTCCCCATGGATGTCCCCATGGATGTCCCCATTGATGTCCCCATTGATGTCCCCATGGATGTCCCCATGGATGTCCCCATGGATGTCCCCGTTGATGTCCCCGTTGATGTCCCCATGGATGTCCCAATTGATGTCCCCATGGATTTCCCCATGGATGTCCCCATTGATGTACCCATGGATGTCCCAATTGATGTCGCAATTTATGTCCCCATTGATGTCCCCATGGATGTCCCCATTGATGTCCCCATGGATGCCCCCGTTGATGTCACCATGGATGTCCCCGTTGATGTCCCCGTTGATGTCCCCATGGATGTCCCAATTGATGTCCCCATGGATGTTCCCATGGATGTCCCCATGGATGTACCCATGGATGTCCCAATTGATGTCGCAATTTATGTCCCCATTGATGTCCCCATGGATGTCCCCATTGATGTCCCAATTGATGTCCCCATGCATGTCCCCATGGATGTCCCCATGGATGTCCCCATGGATGTCCCCATGGATGTCCCCATGGATGTCCCAATTGATGTCCCCATGGATGTCCCCATGGATGTCCCCATTGATGTACCCATGGATGTCCCCATTGATGTCCCCATTGATGTCCCCATTGATGTCCCGATGGATGTCCCCATGGATGTCCCCATGGATGTCCCCATGGATGTCCCCATGGATGTCCCCATGGATGTCCCCATATATGTCCCCGTTGATGTCCCCATTGATGTCCCCATTGATGTCCCTATGAATGTCCCCATGGATGTCCCCATTGATGTCCCCATGGATCTCCCAATTGATGTCCCCATGGATGTCCCCAGTGATGTCCCCATGGATGTCCCCATGGATGTCCCCATGGATGTCCCGGTGGATGTCCCAATGGATGTCCCCATGGATGTCCCCATCGATGTCCCCATGGATGTACCCATTGATGTCGCAATTTATGTACCCATTGATGTGCCCATGGATGTTCCCATTGATGTCCCAATTGATGTCCCTATTGATGTCCCCATGCATGTCCCCATGCATGTCCCCATCAACGTCCCCAAGGATGTCCCCATGGATGTCCCCATTGATGTCCCCATGGATGTCCCCATGGATGTGCCCATTGATGTCCCCATGGATATCCCCATTGATGTTCCGATTGATGTCCCCATGCAGGTCCCCATGGATGTCCCCTTGGATGTCCCCATTGATGTCCCCATTGATGTCCCAATTGATGTCCCCATTGATGTCCCCATGGATGTCCCCATGGATGTCCCCATGGATGTCCCCATGGATGTCCCAATTGATGTCCCCATGGATTTCCCCATGGATGTCCCCATGGATGTACCCATGGATGTCCCCATGGATGTCGCAATTTATGTCCCCATGCATGTCCCCATGAATGTCCCCATCAACGTCCCCAAGGATGTCCCCATGGATGTCCCCATTGATGTCCCCATGGATGTCCCCATGGATGTCCCGATGGATGTCCCCATGGATGTCCCGAATGATGTCGCAATTTATGTCCCCATTGATGTCCCGATGGATGTCCCGATGGATGTCCCCATTGATGTCCCGATGGATGTCCCCATACATGTCCCCATTGATGTCCCCATGGATATCCCCATGGATGTCCCCATGGATGTCCCCATGGATGTCCCCATGGATATCCCCATTGATGTTCCGATTGATGTCCCCATGCAGGTCCCCATGGATGTCCCCATGGATGTACCCAATGTTGTTCCCATTGATGTCCCCATGGATGTCCCCATGGATGTCCCCATGGATGTCCCCGTTGATGTCCCCATTGATGTCCCCATGGATGTCCCAATTGATGTCCCGTTTGATGTACCCATGGATGTCCCCATTGATGTCCCCATTGATGTCCCCATTGATGTCCCGATGGATGTCCCCATGGATGTCCCCATGGATGTCCCCATAGATGTCCCCGTTGATGTCCCCATTGATATCCCCACTGATGTCCCTATGGATGTCCCCATGGATGTCCCCATTGATGTCCCCATGGATCTCCCAATTGATGTCCCCATTGATGTCCCCAGTGATGTCCCCATCGATGTCCCCATGGATGTCCCCATGGATGTCCCGGTGGATGTCCCAATTGATGTCCCCATGGATGTCCCCATCGATGTCCCCATGGATGTACCCATGGATGTCCCCATTGATGTCGCAATTTATGTACCCATTGATGTGCCCATGGATGTTCCAATTGATGTCCCAATTGATGTCCCTATTGATGTCCCCATGCATGTCCCCATGCATGTCCCCATCAACGTCCCCAAGGATGTCCCCATGGATGTCCCCATTGATGTCCCCATGGATGTCCCCATGGATGTGCCCATTGATGTTCCGATTGATGTCCCCATGCAGGTCCCCATGGATGTCCCCTTGGATCTCCCAATTGATGTCCCAATTGATGTCCCCATTGATGTCCCCATGGATGTCCCCATGGATGTCCCCATGGATGTCCCCATGGATGTCCCAATTGATGTCCCCATGGATTTCCCCATGGATGTCCCCATTGATGTACCCATGGATCTCCCCATGGATGTCGCAATTTATGTCCCCATGCATGTCCCCATGCATGTCCCCATCAACGTCCCCAAGGATGTCCCCATGGATGTCCCCATTGATGTCCCCATGGATGTCCCCATGGATGTCCCGATGCATGTCCCCATGGATGTCCCGATTGATGTCGCAATTTATGTCCCCATTGATGTCCCGATGGATGTCCCCATGGATGTCCCCATTGATGTCCCGATGGATGTCCCCATGCATGTCCCCATTGATGTCCCCATGGATATCCCCATGGATGTCCCAAATGATGTCCGCATTGATGTCCCCATTGATGTCCCCGTGGATGTCCCCATGGGTGTCCCCATGGATGTCCCCATGGATGTCCCAACTGATGTCCCCATGGATTTCCCCATGGATGTCGCCATTGATGCACCCATGGATGTCCCAATTGATGTCGGAATTTATGTCCCCATTGATGTCCCCATGGATGTCCCCATGGATGTCCCCATGGATGTCCCTATTGATGTCCCCATGGATGTCCCCATGGATGTCCCTATTGATGTCCCCATCAACGTCCCCAAGGATGTCCCCATGGATGTCTCCATTGATGTCCCCATTGATGTCCCCATTGATGTCCCCATTGATGTCACTATGGATGTCCCCATGGATGTTCCCATTCATCCCCCCGTGGATGTCCCCATTGATGTCCCCTTGGATGTCCCCATGGATGTCCCCATGGATGTGCCCTTTGATGTCCCCATGGATGTCCCCATGAATGTCCCCATGGATGTCCCCATGGGTGTCCCCATGGATGCCCCAATTGAGGCCCCCATTGATGTCCCCATGGATGTCCCCATGGATGTCCTCATGGATGTCCCCATGGATGTCCCCATTGATGTCCTCATGGATGTCCCCATGAATGTCCCCATGGATGTCCCCATTGATGTCCCGGTTGATGTCCGCATGGATGTCCCCATGGATGTCCCCATGGATGTCCCCATGGATGTCCCCATGGATGTCCCCATGGATGTCCCCATTGATGTCCCCATGGATGTCCCCATTGATGTCCCCGTGGATGTTCCCATGGAAGTCCCCATGGATGTCCCCATGGAAGTCCCCATGGATGTCGCCATTGATGTGCCCATTGATGTCCCCATGGATGTCCCCGTGGATGTCCCCATGGAAGTCCCCATTGGTGTCCCCGTTGATGTCCCCGTTAATGTCCCCATTGATGTCCCCATGGATGTCCCCATGGATGTCCCCATGGATGTGCACGTGGATGCCCTCATGGAAGTCCCCATTGATGTTGCAATTGATATCACCATGGATTTCCCCATTGATGTCCCCAGGGATGTCGCCATGTATGCCCCCATTGATGTGCCCATGGATGTCCCCATTGATATCCCCATGGCCCCATGGATATCCCCATGGATGTCCCCATGGATGTTCCTATTGATGTCCCCATTGATGTCCCCATGGATGTCCCCATGGATGTCCCCATGGATGTCCCCATGGATTTCCCCATTGATGTCCCCATGGATGTCCCCATGGATGCCCCCACGGATGTCCCCATGGATGTCCCCATGGATGTCCCCATGGATGTCCCCATGGATGTCCCAATGGATGTCCCCATGGATCTCCCCATTGATGTCCCCATGGATGCCCCCGTTGATGTCCCCCTTGATGACCCCATGGATGTCCCCATGGATGTCCCCATGGATGTCCCCATGGATGTCCCCATGGATGTCCCCATGGATGTCCCCATGGATGTCCGCATGGATGTCCCCATTGATGTCCCCATGGATGTCCCCATTAATGTCCCCATGGATGTCCCGATGGGTGACCCCCTGGATGTCCCCATGGATGTCCCCATGGATGTCCCCATGGATGTCCCCATGGATGTCCCCGTTGATGTCCCCGCTGATGTCCCCATGGATGTCCCCATGGATGTCCCCATGGATGGCCCCGTGGATGTCCCGATGGATTTCCCCATGGATGTCCCCGTTGATGTCCCAATGGATGTCCCCATGGAGGTCCCCATGGATGTCCCCATGGATGTCCCCGTTGATGTCCCCATGGATGTCCCCATTGATGTCCCCATGGATGTCCCCATGGACGTCCCCATTGATGTCCCCATTGATGTCCCCATGGATGTACCCACTGATTTCCCCATGGATGTCCCGATTGATGTCCCCATGGATGTCCCCATTGATGTCCCCATGGATGTCCCCATGGATGTCCCCAATGATGTCCCCATGGATGTCCCAATGGATGTCGCAATTGATGTCCCCATGGATGTCCCCATTGATGTCCCCATGGATGACCCCATTGATGTCCCCATGGATCTCCCAATTGATGTCCCCATGGATCTCCCAATTGATGTCCCCATGGATGTTCCTATTGATGTCCCCATGGATCTCCCCATTGGATCTCCCCATTTCCCCATTGATGTCCAGATTGATGTCCCCGTGGATGTCCCCATGGATGCCCCCATGGATTTCCCCATGGATGTCCCCATTGATGTCCCCATGGATGACCCCATTGATGTCCCCATGGATCTCCCCATGGATGTCCCCATGGATGATCCTATTGATGTCCCCATGGATGGCCCGGTGGATGTCCCCATGGATGTCCCCATGGATGTCCCCATGGATTTCCCCATGGATGTCCCCATGGATGTCCCCATGGATGTCCCCATTGATGTCCCCATGGATGTCCCCATACATGTCCCCATTGATGTCCCCATTGATGTCCCCATGGATGTCCCCATTGATGTCCCCATGGATGTCGCCATTGATGTCCCCATGGATGTCCCCATGGATGTCGCCATTGATGTCCCCATGGATGTGCCCATGGATGTCCCCATTGATGTTCCCATGGATCTCCCGATTGATGTCCCGATTGATGTTCCCATTAATGTCCCCATGGATGTCCCGATGGATGTCCCCATTGATGGCCCCATTCATGTCCCCCTTGATGTCCCCATGAAAGCCCACATGGATGTCCCCATGAATGTCCACATGAATGTCCCCATGGATGTCCCCATTGATGTCCCCAAGGATGTCCCCATGGATGTCCCCACGGATGTCCCCATGGATGTCCCCATGGACCTCCCCATTGATGTCCCCATGGATGTCCCCATGGATGTGCCCATGGATGTCCCCAGTGATGTCCCCATTGATGTCCCCATGGATGTCCCAGTGGATGTCGCAATTGATGTCCCCATGGATGTCCCCATAGATGTCCCCATGGATGACCCCATTGATGTCCCCATGGATCTCCCAATTGATGTCCCCATGGATATCCCCATTGATTTCCCCATTGATGTCCACATTGATGTCCCCATGGCTGTCCCCACGGATGTCCCCACGGATGTCCCCATGGATTTCCCCATGGATGTCCCCATTGATGTCCCCATGGATGTCCCCATGGATGTCCCCATAGATGTCCCCATGGATTTCCCCATGGATGTCCACATGGATGTCCCCATGGATGTCCCCATTGATGTCCCCATGGATGTCCCCATGGATCTCCACATTGATGTCCCCATGGATGTCCCCATGGACCTCCCCATTGATGTCCCCATGGATGTCCCCATGGATGTCCCCATTGATGTCCCCATGGATGTCCCCATGGACCTCCCCATTGATGTCCCCATGGATGTCCCCATGGATGTCCCCATAGATGTCCCCACAGATGTCCCCATGGAAGTCCCCATTGATGTCTCCATGGATGTCCCCATGGACCTCCCCATTGATGTCCCCATTGATGCCCCCATTGATCTCCCGATTGATGTCCGCATTGGACGTCCCGATTGATGTCCCCATGGATGTGCCCATGGATGTCCCCATTGATGTCCCCATGGATGTCCCCATTGATGTCCCCATGGATGTCCCCATGGATGTCCCAATGGATGTCGCAATTGATGTCCCCATTGATGTCCCCATGGATGACCCCATTGATGTCCCCATGGATCTCCCAATTGATGTCCCCATGGATATCCCCATGGATGTCCCCATGGATGTTCCTATTGATGTCCCCATGGATCTCCCCATTGATTTCCCCATTGATGTCCCCATTGATGTCCCCATGGATTTCCCCATGGATGTCCCCATTGATGTCCCCATGGATGTCCCCATTGAGGTCCCCATGGATGTCCCCATGGATGTCCCCATGGATTTTCCCATGGATGTCCCCAATGGATGTCCCGATTGATGTCCCCGTTGCTGTCCCCATGGATGTCCCAATGGATGTCCCCATGGATGTACCCATGGATGTCCGCATGGATGTCCCCATTGATGTCCGCATGGATGTCCCCAATGATGTCCTCATGGAAATCCCCGTGGATGTCCCCATGGATGTCCCCATGGATGTCCCCATAGATGTCCCCATGGATGACCCCATGGATGTCCCCATGGATGTCCCCATGGATGTCCCCATTGATGTCCCCATGGATGTCCCCGGTGATTTCCCCGCTGATGTCCCCATGGATGTCCCCATTTATGTCCCCATGGATGTCCCCATTGATGTCCCCATGGATGTCCCCATGGATGTCCCCATTGATTTCCCCATTGATGTCCCCATTGATGTCCCCGTGAATGTCCCCATTGATGTCCCCATTGATCTCCCCATGGATGTCCCCATTCATGTCCCCATAGATGTCCCCATTGATGTCCCCATTGATGTCCCAATGGATGTCCCCATTGATGTCCCCATGGATATCCCCATGGATCTCCCAATTGATGTCCCCATTGATATCCCCATGGATGTCCCCATGGATGTCCCCATGGATCTCCCCATTGATCTCCCGATTGATGTTCCCATTAATGTCCCCATGGATGTCCCGATGGAAGTCCTCATGGATGTCCACATGCGTGTCCCCACTGATGCCCCCATTCATGTCCCCCTTGATGTCCCCATGAATGCCCACATGGATGTCCCCATGAATGTCCACATGGATGTCCCCATGGATGTCCCCATTGATGTCCCCATGGATGTCCCCATGGATGTCCCGACGGATGTCCCCATGGATGTCCCCATGGACCTCCCCATTGATGTCCCCATGGATGTCCCCGTGGATGTCCCCATTGATGTCCTCATAGATGTCCCCATGGATGTCCCCATGGATGCCCCCATTCATGTCCCAATGGATGTCTCCATGGATGTCCACATTCATGTCCCCATGGATGTCCCCATGGATGTCCCCATGGATGTCCCAATGGATGTCCCCATTGATGCCCCCATGGATCTCCCCATTGGACTCCCCATTGATGCCCCCATTGATCTCCCCATCGATGTCCCCACGGATGTCCTCATGGATATTCCCATGGATGTCCCCATGGATGTCCCCATGGATGTCCCCATGGATGTCCCCATTGATGTCCCCATGGATGTCCCCATGGATGTCCTCGTTGATGTCCCCATGGAAGTCCCCATTGATGTCCCCATGGATGTCCCCATTGATGTCCCCATGGATGTCCCCATTGATGTCCCCATGGATGTCCCCATGGATGTTCCCATTGTTGTCCCCATGGATGTCCCCATTGATGTCCTATTGTATGTCCCCATGGATGTCCCAATTGATGTCCCCATGGATGTCCCCATGGATGTCCCCACGGATGTCCCCATGGATGTCCCCATGGACCTCCCCATTGATGTCCCCATGGATGTCCCCATGGATGTCCCCATGGATGTCCCCATGGACCTCCCCATGGATGTCCCCATGGATGTCCCCATTGATGTCCCCATGGATGTCCCCATTGATGTCCCCATGGATGTACCCACTGATTTCCCCATGGATGTCCCCATGGATGTTCCCATGGATGTCCCCATTGATGTCCCCATGGATGTCCCCAATGATGTCCCCATGGATGTCCCAATGGATGTCGCGATTGATGTCCCCATGGATGTCCCCATTGATGTCCCCATGGATGACCCCATTGATGTCCCCATGGATCTCCCAATTGATGTCCCCATGGATCTCCCAATTGATGTCCCCATGGATGTTCCTATTGATGTCCCCATGGATCTCCCCATTGGATCTCCCCATTTCCCTATTGATGTCCAGATTGATGTCCCCGTGGATGTCCCCATGGATGCCCCCATGGATTTCCCCATGGATGTCTGCATTGATGTCCCCATGGATGACCCCATTGATGTCCCCATGGATCTCCCAATTGATGTCCCCATGGATATCCCCATGGATGTCCCCATGGATGTTCCTATTGATGTCCCCATGGATGGCCCGGTGGATGTCCCCATGGATGTCCCCATGGATGTCCCCATTGATGTCCCCATGGATGTCCCCATTGATGTCCCCATGGATGTCGCCATTGATGTCCCCATGGATGTCCCCATGGATGTCCCCATTGATGTCCCCATGGATGTGCCCATGGATGTCCCGATTGATGTTCCCATGGATCTCCCGATTGATGTCCCGATTGGTGTTCCCATTAATGTCCCCATGGATGTCCCGATGGATGTCCCCATTGATGCCCCCATTCATGTCCCCCTTGATGTCCCCATGAATGCCCACATGGATGTCCCCATGAATGTCCACATTGATGTCCCCATGGATGTCCCCATTGATGTCCCCAAGGATGTCCCCATGGATGTCCCCACGGATGTCCCCATGGATGTCCCCATGGACCTCCCCATTGATGTCCCCATGGATGTCCCCATGGATGTCCCCATGGATGTGCCCATGGATGTCCCCAGTGATGTCCCCATTGATGTCCCCATGGATGTCCCAATGGATGTCGCAATTGATGTCCCCATGGATGTCCCCATAGATGTCCCCATGGATGACCCCATTGATGTCCCCATGGATCTCCCCATTGATTTCCCCATTGATGTCCCCATGGATGTCCAGATTGATGCCCCCGTGGATGTCCCCATGGATGTCCCCATGGATTTCCCCATGGATGTCCCCATTGATGTCCCCATGGATGTCCCCATGGATGTCTCCATGGATGTCCCCATGGATTTCCCCATGGATGTCCACATGGATGTCCCCATGGATGTCCCCATTGGTGTCCCCATGGATGTCCCCATGGATCTCCACATTGATGTCCCCATGGATGTCCCCATGGACCTCCCCATTGATGTCCCCATGGATGTCCCCATGGATGTGCCCACGGATGTCCCCATGGATGTCCCCATGGAGCTCCCCATGGATGTCCCCATGGATGTCCCCATGGATGTCCCCATGGATGTCCCCACAGATGTCCCCATGGATGTCCCCATTGATGTCCCCATGGATGTCCCCATGGACCTCCCCATTGATGTCCCCATTGATGCCCCCATTGATCTCCCGATTGATGTCCGCATTGGACGTCCCGATTGATGTCCCCATGGATGTCCCCATGGATGTCCCCATGGATGTGCCCATGGATGTCCCCATTGATGTCCCCATGGATGTCCCCATTGATGTCCCCATGGATGTCCCCATGGATGTCCCAATGGATGTCGCAATTGATGTCCCCATTGATGTCCCCATGGATGACCCCATTGATGTCCCCATGGATCTCCCAATTGATGTCCCCATGGATATCCCCATGGATGTCCCCATGGATGTTCCCATGGATCTCCCCATTGATTTCCCCATTGATGTCCCCATTGATGTCCCCATGGATTTCCCCATGGATGTCCCCATGGATGTCCCCATGGATATCCCCATTGAGGTCCCCATGGATGTCCCCATGGATGTCCCCATGGATGTCCCCATGGATGTCCCCAATGGATGTCCCCATTGATGTCCCCGTTGCTGTCCCCATGGATGTCCCAATGGATGTCCCCATGGATGTCCCCATGGATGTCCGCATGGATGTCCCCATTGATGTCCGCATGGATGTCCCCATTGATGTCCCCATTGATGTCCCCAATGATGTCCTCATGGAAATCCCCATGGACCTCCCCATTGATGTCCCCATGGATGTCCCCATGAATGTCCCCATTGATGTCCCCATGGAAGTCCCCATTGATGTCCCGATGGATGTCCCCATTGATGTCCCGAATGATGTCCCCATGGATGTCCCCATGGATGTTCCCATTGTTGTCCCCATGGATGTCCCCATGGATGTCCTCGTTGATGTCCCCATGGAAGTCCCCATTGATGTCCCCATGGATGTCCCCATTGATGTCCCAATTGATGTCCCCATGGATGTCCCCATGGATGTCCCCATTGATGTCCCCATGGATGTCCCCATTCATGTCCCCATGGATGTCCCCATGAATGCCCACATGGATGTCCCCATGAATGTCCACATGGATGTCCCCATGGATGTCCCCATTGATGTCCCCATGGATGTCCCCATGGACCTCCCCATTGATGTCCCCATGGATGTCCCCATTGATGTCCCCATTGATGTCCCCATTGATGTCCCCATGAATGCCCACATGGATGTCCCCATGGATGTCTCCATTGATGTCCCCATGGATGTCCCCATGGATGTCCCCATGGATGTCCCCATGGATGTCCCCATGGACCTCCCCATTGATGTCCCCATGGATGTCCCCATTGATGTCCCCATGGATGTCCCCGTGGATGTCCCCATGGATGTCCTCATGGATGTCCCCATGGATGTCCCCATGGATGCCCCCATTTATGTCCCAATGGATGTCTTCATGGATGTCCACATTCATGTCCCGATTGATGTCCCCATTGATGTCCCCATGGATGTCCCCATGGATGTCCCCATGTATGTCCCCATTGATGCCCCCATGGATCTCCCCATTGGACTCCCCATTGATGCCCCCATTGATCTCCCCATGGATGTCCCCACGGATGTCCTCATGGATATCCCCATGGATGTCCCCATGGATGTCCCCATGGATGTCCCCATGGATGTCCCCATGGATGTCCCCATTGATGTCCCCATGGATGTCCCCATGGATGTCCTCGTTGATGTCCCCATGGAAGTCCCCATAGATGTCCCCATGGATGTCCCCATGGATGTCCCCATTGATGTCCCAATTGATGTCCTCATGGATCTCCCCATTCATGTCCCCATGGATGTCCCCATGAATGCCCACATGGATGTCCCCATGAATGTCCACATGGATGTCCCCATGGATGTCCCCATTGATGTCCCCATGGATGTCCCCATGGATGTCCCCACGGATGTCCCCATGGATGTCCCCATGGACCTCCCCATTGATGTCCCCATGGATGTCCCCATTGATGTCCCCATGGATGTCCCCGTGGATGTCCCCATGAATGCCCACATGGATGTCCCCATGGATGTCTCCATTGATGTCCCCATGGATGTCCCCATGGATGTCCCCATGGATGTCCCCATGGATGTCCCCATGGACCTCCCCATTGATGTCCCCATGGATGTCCCCATTGATGTCCCCATGGATGTCCCCGTGGATGTCCCCATGGATGTCCTCATGGATGTCCCCATGGATGTCCCCATGGATGCCCCCATTCATGTCCCAATGGATGTCTTCATGGATGTCCACATTCATGTCCCGATTGATGTCCCCATTGATGTCCCCATGGATGTCCCCATGGATGTCCCCATGTATGTCCCCATTGATGCCCCCATGGATCTCCCCATTGGACTCCCCATTGATGCCCCCATTGATCTCCCCATGGATGTCCCCACGGATGTCCTCATGGATATCCCCATGGATGTCCCCATGGATGTCCCCATGGATGTCCCCATGGATGTCCCCATGGATGTCCCCATTGATGTCCCCATGGATGTCCCCATGGATGTCCTCGTTGATGTCCCCATCGAAGTCCCCATTGATGTCCCCATGGATGTCCCCATTGATGTCCCGATTGATGTCCCCATGGATGTCCCCATGGATGTCCCCATAGATGTCCCCATGGATGTCCCAATTGACGGATTCATTGATGTCCCAATCGATGTCCCCATTGATGTCCCCACGGATGTCCCCATTGATGTCCCCATTGATGTCCCCATTGATGTCCCCATGGATGTCCCCACGCATCGCATTATATTTTGACATGATAGGCTCAAAAATGCAGCATTGATTGTTTGGTAGGAGTATTAGTGGCGAGAAAGTGGGTTTATCGCAGAAACTGAATCTGCGGCATGCAAATTTTTCAGAGAACCTTTTCTATAACTGGTCAAGTTCCCTCGTTGCACCGGGTTTGGCACACCATGTCTTTGATAGCACAGTAGCATTGCGCAAAATGAATGTCTCTTATGACCGAATTCTGCATTACAATTTGGTTCACATTTCCGCCCAAGAAGTTATGTTTGTCTTTCCGGATATGCATTTGGTTTTGTGGTAAGCATTTTTGTGCTTCGGTGTCAATTTTAGTGCTCCAATCTGAAATCCCATACCTAGCCTTTTCGGAATTGTTGGATGCCAGATGCAAAAAACACAAACTTGCGAAGCTTTCATCTATTTAAAATTGTTATCAATTGCACAAACAGAAAATGACCGTCTGCATCAATGTTCAGAATCGGAATACCAATTGCTCGGAAAACCGGTTATTGCCATTTATTGGTGGTTAGAACCAAATAATCGGAGTCGCCACAAGCCGATGTCATCTGAAATCATCACCAAAAGTCAATAGATTATGAAACACTACTTTGTAAACAACAACAGCAACAACAACAACAACTTTTAATTGTATGCACAAACTGAAGTGTGAGTGGGGATTAATGCCCACCCCCTTTTGGATCCTGGCACACCCTCACCAACAAACCCAGTGTACCAACTCTGATCTGCTGGGTTAAAACTTCAGTTTATTGCTAAACTTCCGATTCGTAACCAATTCAGTCTGAGACGGGGCTTAGGTACCACCCCGCCCTTGGGCTGAATCCTATGTACATTGTAATAACGCACACATATACATGCACCTCCCTCCAGCTAATGAACGTCCACTTGTGTTGAACATCAGCCTTACACCATCTCACAGCAATTGTCCATCCCACACATATCACACAATGCAGGCAGACAATGTACACAATGCTGGCGGCCGAGCCTACTGCTATGGCAGGCCCAAATGAAACGTGGTGGGGGGTATGCACACAGCCAGGGATCAGCAAAGCACCACACGTCCGGGCAGGTGTGCAGGGATAGCGATCCATAAAACGAATGGAAGTGAACAAGATGAGGCCAAGCACTTGGCAAACCCGGAGTGCAAGTGATGGCAGATGCCGTACCTAATGCCAAAATTATCAGCAATGCTGGAACTTTTCTCCTTGGTTTTCTGAGACTCACTGCAGACAAATATTTGCCTCTGCATGGATCACAGCGGCCCCCCTCTGCTATGGCAGCAGGGACTGCGGAGTGCACGTTACGGTCACAAAAGCAAAACCAGTTGGACATCAACTGTAGACGGAGTAAATACATAACCTGTGCAGAGAGCAAAAATACTTTTGTTGGTTGCCAGATGCTGCAGACCCGAAATCAACACTGATTGTTTCGTTGCCCTGGTGCAGTCCTGTCACCAAATACACCGGAAAAGGCTGCAATCTAAATGTGTTGCAAGAGCCCAAAATAGAACCAGGCCGTGTAGGAACGCTGAATGGCGTCTGAACCAGGCAAAGATAAGAATGCTGATAAGAATTGTGCCGCACCACAATGCAGCTAATGTACAATGGGCAGCGGATTCCGAATGCAATAAACTCAGTATTACACCATGACACTGCAGGATGCCTTGTGTGTGTACTGCATGAGTAAAATGCAAACTTGGTGAGAATGTGCAATGCACATAAAAACATATGCCATGCCTGCACTATCCCCGACAATTGCCAATGCCCTCCACCTAATGAAGAGCATCAGCCTTACACCATCTCACAGCATAAATACATCTCTGGCATGCATAGCGACAGTGACAGTGACAGTGACAGTGACGGTGAATAGGGGCACAATGCACAAGGCACCGCGAGATGCAAGGGCATGCAAGAGATTGCAGGACACGGCTTGTAGGACATTGCATCTTGGCACCCAGCACATTGGGACAACAACAGTGTGAGAGTAGGAATTTCATGACCCTTGACTTGTCCAGTGTTGCATGTTCCAAGCGGGGCGAAGTTTGGTGGTATGTGTCACTTGGCACTCGTCACTCTGGGGGGGGGGTCTAGGGATTGTCCATCCCACACATATCACACAATGCAGGCAGACAATGTACACAATGCTGGCACCCGAGCCTACTGCTATGGCAGGCCCAAATGAAACGTGGTGGGGGGTAGGCACACAGCCAGGGATCAGCAAAGCACCACACGTCCACGCAGGTGTGCAGGGATAGCGATCCATAAAACGAATGGAAGTGAACAAGATGAGGCCAAGCACTTGGCAAACCCGGAGTGCAAGTGATGGCAGATGCCGTACCTAATGCCAAAATTATCAGCAATGCTGGAACTTTTCTCCTTGGTTTTCTGAGACTCACTGCAGACAAATATTTGCCTCTGCATGGATCACAGCGGCCCCCCTCTGCTATGGCGGGCAGGGACTGCGGTGTGCACGTTACGGTCACAAAAGCAAAACCAGTTGGACATCAACTGTAGACGGAGTAAATACATAACCTGTGCAGAGAGCAAAAATACTTTTGTTGGTTGCCAGATGCTGCAGACCCGAAATCAACACTGATTGTTTCGTTGCCTTGGTGCAGTCCTGTCACCAAATACACCGGAAAAGGCTGCAATCTGGACTTGCAACGTTCTAAATGTGTTGCAAGAGCCCAAAATAGAACCAGGCCGTGTAGGAACGCTAAATGGCGTCTGGCAAAGATAAGAATGCTGATAAGAATTGTGCCGCACCACAATGCACCGAAAAAGGCCATATTCTGGACTTGCAACGTTCTGAATGTGTTGCAATCAGGGTGATCTAGCGCCATCTGACTAGTGGTTGGCTGTGGGACAAGGTGTGTGTGTGGGGGGGGGGGGGGCGAGCTCATCCCAGTCTCACCTGGTTCCACACGAAGCTCCCCCCTTGAGTATGCAGCATGGGTTCAGTTTTCTGTGGTGGAATTCACACAGTGGACACCCTCCATTTACACCTGCCGTAAAGCACAGCATTCGCCCAGCTGTAGACTTCTGGGTTGGGCAATGCACAAATCTTATTCCTTAAGCTTCCGAAGCAGTCCATCCACAAGAATGCGCATCGCAGCTCTGTTGTCATTTTTTACATATTCCCTTGTTGGGGCCTTGGGTAACTGAAAATCAGACTTGAACGTCGGTGGATTGTGATGGAAGTAATCAAAACCAGGCCCCGGGGGGAGATTAATTCTGTTGTACGCTTGCAACGCTGAAATTCTGTCTCCTGGCTGCACCTTCATCATGTCTTGTATGATAGGTTGCAAACTGACCGGCACTTTTGCACTGCAAATTAGTTGTTGAAGCTCCCCATCAATGTGCCTTATTGCCTCATGCAAATTTTTCCTTGTGCAGTATCGCAGGACATGAACTTCTTCAGTGGACAAGCAGGGCCTCCCATGAGATACCTCCAAGATAATGGCTCCTGCAGACCAAACGTCAGATGGGTAGCCAAAGCCTTCCTCGGGTGGCAAAAAATCAAACGTCTGCACCTGTGAAACAGCAAAAGTGAGGACCAAAAAAGAGGTCGGTGCAATGGTAAAGCAACAAAACCGTTTTTTGACCAACTACGTTCAAACCCCTTGTCATAGGCAGGGTGCCAAACCGTGTATTCCAGGAAAAGCAGACTGCAGTGTGCCACAATGGGACACAAGCGGACCGATGATGTAACATGAACATGACTGACCATGTGGAAGCAAACATCAAAGTTGTCAACAAGAGACGGCGGCAAAAACACGCACAGAGAAAGCTGATCACACGGCCGGAACATCAATGGGTATATCAATAGCAGTATCAGTGTGATCATGACTGGGGATGTCAGGGTGACCAAGGGGGCATTTGCACACAACACAGGCACAGCTCGTGCAGAGCGCCCATTATTTGAGTGACTTCACTGGGACCAGCCACAAACTGACCAACCACACAATGCACAGGCTTGCACATTGTCCATGCTGCCCATCCCTACAGCACCACCCATTGCATACCTGGTCAGAAGGTGTTACTTGTCCCACAAAAGGTGGAGCATGTGTTGATTTGTCGTTGTCTGCAATGACAAACAACTCGACAGGGTCATGCGGACCACCTGGAGGGCCAGTGGAAAATATGTTCCCTGGCTTCAGATCTCTGTGAATGACTCCTTGGGCATGGAGAGCAGCGGTGCCCGCAGTCACGCATTTGGCCAGCATGAGGATGTCAATTGGAGGGAGTATGCCCATTCTGTCATCCAAGTCACCCCCTTTGTAATACTTGAAGGCGAGGTAGGCATTATCTTGGTACTGCCATGAGTCTTGCATCTCAACCACGCCGATGCAAGCGCTGTCCTTATAATTATCTTTTAAAACCTTGTGAAAGGACAACTCACGGTACAATGCCTCCTGTTCAAACAAATTGCCAATCGGCATTTTCTTCAGGACCAATTCGGATCCATTAAGACGCTCTATCCGAGCAATTTTTCCAGCATTTGATTTTACACACAGCAGTGTGAGGTCCTTGGGCTCATATTCAAGGGTGTAAGAAACATCTTGCCCATCTTTTTGTGCCACCTCTCGGATCAGCAGGGGATGGTGATCCAAGCCTAGAGGATATCGATTCTCGTCACCAGGGGCAGCCTTCTTGTACTCATGTAACCCAGCAACCTGCCAATCATTACTGGGCTTGGCAAGGGCCTTGGTCTTTATCTTGGTCCTTTTCAGAAATCTGCTTGTGTTGGGCCAATACAAAATCTTCAATGGCGATGATGCCGATGCTTTGCATGAAGGACAAGGGTTGGCTCTTGAAGGACGACTGAGCACTGGGACACCCTGAGGAGGCATTGATCAAAGAAGGTGGCCTGCAACAGCAAATATGACAAATATGTACAGTTGTATAACGGTACAATTTGCTGAATCTTTTTTTTTTGGCACAGAGTGTTTTGTCGATTACGCAGTGTGCCCCACTGTTCTCCTAGAATGCAATGTCTGCTTCAGATGTATTTGTGTCACTGTCACAGCCAGAGCCACTGCTGGTATCAGACACAGTATCCAATGATGAGGATGAGGGGCCAGAACCAGACCCAAAATCACTAGCAGGATCACTGAATTCACCCAACTCATCCCCACCTACAACATTCAGCACCCTTGCCCTCTTCAACTTCTGTGACTTCCGCTTATGTGGCGCCCGCTTTTTGTGTTTCGTGCGGCGCCGCCCCTTTGCTGCCCATGCATTCGCAACCCAGTCATAGGGGTAGCCCTCTGCCTTCAAATCCTCCGCCCCTATTAAATGCATTCTGATATTGCCACAGGACATGCAATTGCGCAAAGCTGTGACCACACACTTCTCACGTGAACTCTTTGAAGTGCAAACCGAAAGGGAGGGACATGGAGGGGTATGGTTGCAGTTCCGGGGCTTCTCACCCTTGCCAGGCATTGGGACAAACGCTGAGCGACAAATGGCGCAACTCCACAGCACACAACACAGTGCTTGACACAGTGTAGGGGGCAGGGGGTTTGGACAGTGTTGCAGCTTAGTGATACTGCCCTGTGGCCTATTTTTCTAGGTTTTTTCCTAACCAATGCCTTTAGAAAGCCGAAGCAGGAGGGGTTGCCGGTAGGGGAGGGACCGAGAGGCTCGTAGGGGCCGTTGATATTTCAGTAGGACTATTTGACCTCTCAGCCTTGCTCTCCTTGACTATCTGGTGCCTGGGCATCCTCTCGCTCCCCCCACACCCGGCTAAGAACCCCTGTGCCCCACCCAGGCACCAGCCTTGCAGACAGTGTCGTTTAACAATCTGAAAAAAAAATGCCGTGAGGAAATTAGCAGGTGCTAATTTCAAAAAAGTCTTTTCTGGCAGAAGAGACACGGCTGCGGGGCCCCGTTTCAAAAAGAGGGGAAGAGCCAAGAGCAAGGAGAGGGGGGTTAGACAGTTGACGGTAGACAATAGACAGACCGGGTCCCCCACACTGAAGGGAGGACCCCACTTAATGATGCACTTGCATGTACAGGGCAAAGCAAACGTGCAAAAGCAGACAAAACACTGTACAACCAGTACAATCAGCCGTCACTGTCACTGTACCTGTGTAACTACGAAGCCAAGAGACATTCGCCAACTTGCTTCGGAATGCAGCCAAATCATGGCGGGTGTCTATTATGTTGTTACACTGGCTACCTAGGGATTTTTTCCTCCTTTTTGGTGTAAATGGAAACTTTTTACCCTGAAAAACCCCGGGTTTCATGCCCCTCTCGTGCTGAAAACACTCCTACCCGGTACAACAGTCCCAAAGTTGGCTTCCCGGGCCTTGGCTCGCTCAAATTCACAAGTTGGCGCGCCAAGTCGCAAGTTGGCGCGCCAAGTCCGGACTTGGCGCGCGCCAACTGTCAAGTTGGCGCGCGCCAAGTGTCCCCCCACCGATCCAACCATCGACTTGCACACTATTGTTGTCACTGGAAATTCCGTCCCTCACCTGCCCTTGCACACTTGGCACGAAGAAAGCATTGTTCCATCTTTTTTTTTGGAATGTGCAAAAGAATGTGTAAAATGATGTGCAAGAGAAAGTAGTATACATTGTGGAGCCGTAGGTCAAAATTGCCTTGCTGGGGCCCACGGAGGCATAGCAATCATATATAGAGGTCAGATGCCTTGCTATGGTCCCAGGGTCATCTGGCGGGTGGGTTAAGACCCCTGTTCGGCCTGGACGAAGACCCCATTATTCTCTATGAACCCCCTTTGCTTCGTCCACGACGACTCCCAAACAGAAATTTTTTTATTATACAACCCGCAGTCCAGATTATCTGAGCGGATCACTTCCCCTCACCCCTTCCGCGTGCGATCCCCCTTGCCCCCCTTCACCCGCACTCTGGCCCCCCGCAGTCTGGACACCCGGCCGCCTTTACTTCCACCTCGAAAGCTGCGCTTGGAAATTTAACATTTCAGGGCTCTCCTTTGAAGGCGGCAAAAATGCCAATGTGCCCCCACCTTTGGGCCCATCCCAACAGGTGGTCAATCCACAGATGGGCCCACAGGGTGACGTTCATTTCACAGGCCTTATGGGCCTCCCCCATTTTTTTTCAATTCTGTTCGCAGAATTATCCTGTCCGGCAACTGCAATCGTCCGGATTTCCACACGACATCGCTTGTTGCCAACAGGGATTTTCCCCATTGCCGGAAGGCGTCCGTCCAGGACACCTGGACCCCCCCCATGTCAACGACATGCTGCAGGAGGCCCTCCCCCTCCAGATGGTCACACATGGTGTCCCATCCCTCACTCTTCACCCACTCTGCAGCCGCCGTCTGCTCGATTTTCACGGGCACCTTCTTCTTATCCTTCCTCTCCTCTTCCAACGCCACACCGGTGGTGGTCCGTGCCTGGATCTGAATGGGATCCAAGAACCATTGCACCCACCTCACGGCCTTTCCCTTCTTCCAAGGATGCACCGTGTGGAGGCTGTTCACAAGGGCTAAAAGCCCATTGTGCACTTGCCGGTGGACGCCATGCAGCCCATAATCGGGGGGCCGCACGGGGGGGCGCCAGAGCCACTCCTCGACAATCACCCCCATCCCGCAGCCAAATTCGTGCAGGTTGGTCGCCCGATTTTTCCCACACAACCAACAAACAGTGGCTGCGGGGTTTTTGGCTGTGAACGAGGAGCAACCCCCCAAAATGACCTGCGCTTTGGTGTCTGCTATAAAAAAAGGAATCACATTACGCAGGTAGCCCCCTTTATCAGGGATTTGCTGCTGCGCCACCTCGATGAGGTCCGCGTTCAGGTCATAGACCTCGGCCAATTGGGAAATGATGGCCTTCTTCTCCGATCCGCGCAGCAAGATCCAAGAGCCCAAGGGCATTTGACTCCCCAGGTCCCCAACGGCAAAATGCACGAAGGAGGCCTGCCAGAGCTTTGTCCCGTCGAAGGATATGCCCACCCACACGTTGTCCGTCAGGAACCTGGGGCCGTCACGGTGCCACATCACCTGTCCCAGAAAACAGGGCGTGTGTAACGGGTCACCGTGAACGGTCGCCGCCAAACGCTTTGGTGCAGGGTGAAAATACCTGCAGTTTCTGCCACAGATTGCATGCGGCCCCAAAAATGTCATTGTCCTCGTCCGTCTGAAAATGGACCTCCGTGACGCGGGGGGCGGACAATGCCTTTCGCACCTGCATCAGGGTTCCCCATGGGCATTTCCACTGGCTGTGGGCCCGGCTGTATTGCAGTTTGCGGAAGCTGTCGCCATTTTTGCGGCTCTCCCACAGAATGGCCGCGGCCAACAGCTCCAAATCGGGGGGGGGGGGGGGGCACCACCACAGCCAGCGGACCCCAGCCAGGAGTGGCGGGGAACCGTGCCCAAGGCCCACAGCCAGGAGTGGCGAGAGGCCACCACCACCGCAACCAACGGACCCGAACCAGGAGTGGCGGGGGACCGCGCCCAGGACCCACAGCCAGGAGTGGTGAGGGGCCACCACCACCACAGCCAGCGGACCCCAGCCAGGAGTGGAGGGGAACCGCGCCCAGGACCCTCCGCCGGGAGTGGCGAGGGACCACCCACCACCACAACCAGCGGACCCAAGCCAGGAGTGGCGGGGCACCGCGCCCAGGTCCCTCAGCCAAGAGTGGCGAGGGACCGCCCACCACCACAACCAGCGGACCCCAGCCAGGAGTGGCGGGGAACCGCACCCAGATCCCACAGCCAGGAGTGGCGAGGGGCCACCGCCACCACAGCCAGCGGACCCCAACCAGGAGTGGCGGAGAACCGCGCCCACAACCCCCAGCCAGGAGTGGCGAGGGACCACCCACCACCACAGCCAGCGGACCCCAGCCAGGAGTGGCGGGGAACCGCGCCCAAGTCACCACGGAACCCCGACCCAAACGCACGTGCAAAGCACCCCCCGACGGCGGGGAGACGGCTAAACCCGCAAACCCAAACCAGGAGGGGCGGAGCCAAGCCACAACCCAAAACCAGGCGAACCCACCTGAGACGCCAGCCGGGAAAGGCGGGGTCAACACGAAACCCAAACCCACACACAAGCACCGCACCACAGCAGGAAACCCAGTGTCCATAGCCCGGGCACTGAGGCAGCCCGTGCCATGCAGGTGACCCGGCCAAACGCGATCCGGAGACCGGGGGTAAGGCTGCATCCTAAGGCCTGCACTGCTTTGGGACTCGAGGCGGAGCGTGCGACACCCAAGCACCTCGGAACCCCAGTACCGAGAACATGCATGCATGCCTTGGGAACGGGATACGCCAGGAGGTCCGGTGAACCCCTAGGGTTCCGCCCAAAGGAGGGGACGCGCGCAAGCGCGGGGGCACACCCTCCCGGCGAGACAAGTACGTCACGCTGGCGGCGATTAGCCCTTCCGGTGTTGCCCGGAGCCGCTTTGTTGGGGGCCACCAGTCAGGTCTAGCGGGATGTAAGTTGCCTCCCCTCTTCACGCGCGGAGCCTGTTCCTGTTCGTCACAGCGGCAACGCCAGCGGGACCCATGGGGCGCCTCTCCACGACCGAGTGCACCTACCTACCTACCTAGAGTGCTTAGTGCATCTCTAATACAACTAGAGTATACCTCAAAGCAATGGAAAAGCACTTTTCTTACTGTGGTGCTTGTCCCCTACATACTATATACACTGTGCACAACAGAGCGAGTACTTGATGCCAAAAACCCACAGCAAACACCAAGACCTTCGACCAAAACCGTAACCCAAACCAACAATCACAATAGATCAATAATAATCTAAAACTCATGACCCTACAGTCATTTCACTCCAAAACATCGTAAATCCCGATCTTCATAAATCTTCAGCCATGCTGGCACTTGCGACTGCGATGCGCAATACGCGATCGCAGCGATCACGGCAGGGTTCCTGCAGCCCTGTCCTGGTTGCCCCTGCTGCCCATTACACTCCCCTCCTAAGACCTGACAGGACACCGAGGGTGTGATACAAAGGCACATACCCATATATGGGCAGCAGGGGCAACACAACGTATTGCCATAAATTAATCTCCGGGGGGGGGGGGGGGGCAAGTCGCAGCCCATGCCAAGCATGATGGCCCCTGCTGTGCAAAGGGGGAGGCGCGGCACTCATGCGGGCTGTCCCTAGCCCATGCCTTACCCCCAAGTATTAATATACAGACGTCTTGCCTGAACTTGTAGAGGCATGCCACCACCCCAACTACACCAGACGCTGACCAACGCTACTTGACACACACACATGCAACGTCAGTGGATAGCTGAGTGCTAGGGTTACAACCCTAGTTCCTTGCGAAAGTGTACTTAAAGCTTCAAAAGAGTGACAAAAATGTTTAAGTGTTAGTCAACATTACTTCCTTAGGCAAAAAGGGAGCTGTAGCCTGGATCAAGTCCCCCAAGAAAGACATGTTAGTGACTTTTTCTTACTGAAGGAGTGCAGTGCAGGCGCGCTGAACAAAGGAGCGCTCAACACAGGAGCGCTCAGCGAAGCAGCTTTAGCGAAGGAGCGCTCAGTGAAGGAGCGCATTAAATTTTATGTTTCGGATCTTATTATGTTATATTTGTTTCCGTGAAAGTGCGTGGTGAGTCACGTTGTGTGTGGTTCATCGTGTGTGGCACAAGGTCTGGCGGGGGCGGGTATTGTACGAGCTGGGTGGGTGTCTGTTGAGGTTGTGTGTCGCTGTTCGGCAGCTGAGAGCACTCAAGTGAGCGGAGGTACCTTCCTTCATGGAGGTATACCGAAATAAAATAGGCACTTCATGCCTTGGGCTTAGTAGGTGGTCTCCCACCTCAGGACCCCCATACTTCAATCTTTCAACTACTTATTGTGGTTCTACTTTTTAACTGATTCTGAAGTCAGTTGCTTGGCCAAGCTGGCCAAGCCATATCCTGTGTCTGGCCCAGCTCCCATGACCCAGATTCCTAACCAACTTCATTGTCAACAAAAAGATGCACATGAAGTGCTTGTGACCAAACCTGAGGCCAAACTCATGTCAGTTTACACTTAAAATCCATTTGTTTTGTAATTGTGTGACTGAATCTTTGTACTCAACCCTACTTTGTTCATTTGCAGCCCTTCTGTGTTATACTGGATTTCAAAACTATTCAACAACACGATCCACTTGTTCTTCTTGCTCTACGTGCGGCATTGGTGAGGGTTTTCAACATCAAAACCAGCAAGGTTTTATCAAAACCTATAGGGCACTAATTGAGGACATCTTTCCGGTAGCAGAGGGATCCCTTGCAGACCCTTAGAACCGACACCGCAGCAAAAGCAAAGCCCAACATGTCAGCAAGACCTTCAGTACAACCGTCGACCAGAACCTGGCCAGTCCGAGAGGTCCAAGGACAAATGGGCAGCAGGCTCATATCAAGTGAGCACCAGCTGCGAGTGCCTTCTGGGTCTCAAGAAGATCCAGAGCACAAAAGGGCGGAAGAAGGAGCGCCCAGAACAACACCACCTTTAACCACAGAGGCCTTAGTGGCCCGTGGTGAAAGCCTCAACTATCTACGCAGGCGTGTGGTCGCCTCGATTTCTCGGTCCGCTTGCCCAGCATCCTCGTCCACCTTGGGTAGTTCTGAAGAAGAAGAAGGACTGAGACGAAGGATGGACAAGTACCTCCTCCACCCCGAGTACTACAAGTCAGTACGAGGAGAAGATGGAGAGGAACCAGTCCCAGCCCTGGGGTCCCGACCACGAACTGACCTGGGGTCCTGCAGATATTCTGGACCATCCTCAGACATGGCTAAGACCGCATCGCTGCCTAGAAGACACGAATACCCGAGAGCATGCTGTCCGACCCCAAGGGCACCCGAAGTACGCCCGACCTACGTTGAGGAAACCCATCATCCAGGGCCGACCTACGGCACCCTGGATCGTACGGCCGAATTGTTGGCCAGACTACTGTCTGGGTCAGAAGACCCAAATGTGACGGCCCTGTCGGAGGCCGTTAAGGCGAAGTTGGGTACAACAGAACCCTTACCCAAGCCAGAGTTGTCCTCCGCCTCCCCCGGACTGAGTACCCTGGCAGATGATCTTAAGAGATCAAGGGTCTCAAGGCTGTTGCCTAAGGTCACCTGCCCCAGCCCCTTTCACCCCCGTGCCAGGACATTGCCCATGGCAGAACTACGGGACGACCCAGTCACTGAGACTGAGAAAAGACGGCTAGCTGCCCCGGCACCGCTCGCTGGGAGAGCACCCCCCCCCTTCAGAACCAAACTCAGGGGGTGGGAAGAGTGGCAAACCAATTGCCCAGGCAAACATCCAGCTAAAGCTGCCGGAGTTTGACCCGAAAAACCTGCCCGAATGGGCAGAGGAGTTTGCCGAATTTCTTTTGCTCACTGGCCAATCCCATGTGGATGTGGCCACCAAATGCTCTCTCCTGAAGCGATCATGCAAGAAGAAATTTTTGCAAAAACAGGTGAAGCAGATTGTCCAAACCTGTTCAACCTGGGCTGAGGTACTCCAGAGGTTGGAGAAAACATTCCCCGTGTACGAGACAGACCTCAGTGTCCGCACGCAGATCGAGGAGCTCCCAATGCTCCCTGAATTCCCCACCGCTGCGCGAATCTCTGAGTACGTGTGTGACCTAGAGTGTCTGTTCTCACGGATGAACGTAGGTTCCTATGGACCTACGGAACCCCACCTGTGGTTGGTGGGTAAGACCCCCCCCCGCACGTGGGAAAAATCGGTTACGAGGGAGGAAGGCTTGTGATGTGCACCCCTGACTGGGGTAGCTCAGGTGAGCACGCCTATTGGCACCAACTACTGGACCGTAGGACAGTGGGAAGAGTTCAACTTCCCGACTGTCCTATTTATGTGCCCGAGGACTCAGACACAGCCCTGCAGGCCCCTGAATGGGCCAGTTTCCTGTCCATCGTCGATGGATCTCTCAACCCTGTACCCTTGTGTGATCTGGATCAGTTGCTACTGAAAGAGGTCATGGCCGAAAATCGTGGCCTGACCCTTTTTGATCTCAAGAAGAGATCACCTGAGCACGTCTCCGCCACACTTACAGGGTGTGAATTCCCCGATAACGATGTGAAACCTGCTGCTGTGAGGGAGGATGAGGACGATCAACTGTCTGAGATCGCCAGCACCATCCCCCCTGTTGATCCCCACTGTGTTGAGTTGAAACACAGTGCTTTTCTGGCCCAGCTGCTGCTGGATGAGGTAGACCTGGACACTACCTCTGGACAAGCTTCCCCTGTTGGGAAACCCGTGCTGCACATGCAGCACGCCTGCTCAGGAGAACCTGAGACCTCGAGCCCTGATGCTCGAGCGAGGCCCGCCTCTAACAACATGCCGTTGTCTGAGCATGACGCCCAGGAACTCTGGCGTCTGCTGTACCTAAGGGCTGAGGGTATTGAGCGCCAGGAACGGCTGCTATACCTCCGAGAGACCTGGAAATCCTCCATCTGGTCTGAGGAGGACGATGATTCCAACACCCTGCCTGACCCCGAGGTGCCACTCGTGTAATCACTGCACTATGGGCAGCAATGTCCCCCTGAATGGGATGACAGCTCAGTGCCTGCCGAAACTGCTGATCGGCAGAAGAAGAACGAACGTGGCAAGAGTAACCTCCATTCCGAGGAGGATTTCAAGCAGAAGATCGAGAGTCTAAACCTGGACCCCCGATTGAAGAAACTGTTGCTAACCTATGAGGAGGTGTTCGGCGCCCTGCCACCTCCCCTATCTTGTAAAAAACTGGTCCGGATGGACCTGAAGCTAAAACCGGAGTTTGAAAAGACGCGGGTGAGGCGTCGTCCATACCCCGCTCCACAGGAACAGGTTAAGGAAATCGAGCGCCAGATCCAAGAATGTATTGATGCTGGCCTCGTTGAAGAGTATAAGAAGGGGGACTACCCCCACCACTGCAGTCCCTGTTTCGTGGCTGCTAAACCTGGATCGACTGCCCCGCGACTTGTTGTAGACTATGGTGAGGTCAACAAGAAGACCCAGAACCACTCAGGGAGTATTCCTAACATGGAAAACACCCTGGAGCGTATTGCCAAGTGCACGTATAAAACTAAGATGGACAAACGCAGTGGTTTCTGGCAGGTTGACCTGACCACCGCAGCCCAGGAACTGCTGGCGTTTATAACCCCTAAGGGTCGTGTGTTCAAGTGGAAGGTTATGCCTTTTGGGGTAGCCAACGCCCCGGCACTCTTTCAAGAACTGATGAACTAAATTTTGTACATACTGAGGCGCAGACCTCTAGTGCAGGAGCTAATCTCCCGGGGTGCAGAAATGGAGGCCCACATCGATGATGTGAGTTTGGGTACCAATACCCAAGAGGACCATGTCCTTCTCCTCCGTGAGTTTTTCATTGTGTGTCAGGAAAACCATCTCCGGATCAAACTCGAGAAGTGCGAGTTTATGAAAGAGGAGATGGACTGCCTAGGTTTCGATGTGGGGTATGGCTCGTGGAAACCAGCCGCTTCTAAGATGCAGCCCCTACAGGACATGCAGATTCGCGATGACCCTAAGAAGGGTCTACACGATGTGAGGAGTTTCGTGGGCACCTGTAACTTCTATAGGCGGCACATCCACAACTTTACCTACTCTTCTGCCCTCCTGACTGACCTGATCAAGAAAACTACTCCCTGGAGGTGGACCTCCAGAGAAGAAGAGTGTTTCCAAGAGTTGAAGAAGAAGATCGCCTCCTCCAACTGCCTGGGTGTACCTCGCCCTAAGGGTGAGATTGTCCTGATCACTGATGCCAGTGATGTAGGGGGGGGGGGGGTGGAACTATCTACCAATGGCAAGAGCTTAACCCAGCTGAACTGGCTCATTGCCATTATCGTACCACTGGACTGAGCCGTGATGGTTCCCTGAAACACGACTATCCTTCCAGTGAATGGCGACTGGTGCCTCTGGGTCACTGGAATTGGAAATGGAACCAGGCACGTTCCAACTACAGTACCTATGACCAGGAACTCCTGGCTGGTATGCTGGTTCTTTCTTCCCAATCCCGACTCTTAGGTTCTAACCCTATAGTCTGGCTATGTGACCAGGAACCGGTGAAGTCCTTTCAGAAGGGCCCTCCACCGGAGAAAGCAAAACTAAAACGATGGTGGACCTACCTCAGTCAGTTCAGACTGACTGTCCACCATATCCCTGGTATAAAGAATGAACTGTCTGACTAAGTTTCGCGCAACAACTTCGATGCGCTCATAGGAGAGAGCTCAGAGGCTCTTGCTAAAGAGGCCTTCCAGCGAATGGACGTGCAGCTGGACCTGTCTATGCGCACGGCCGGAGTCCTCGAGGGTTGGAGCCCAACCGACTATCAGTCAGAGTATAAAGAGATTCTCCATACCCTCAGCACTGGTCTCGAACCCCGTGTCATTGACGGGCACCGGTGGTATAAAAATAACCAGTACCTCTTCTATGAGGACCGCATAGTCGTGCCAGAGGCACGGCTCGATGGATGCCTGCAATGGGCCCATCTCAGTTCAGGACACACTGGGGGTAACCGCTCAGTGGAGTTCTTTCGGGAGTGCTTTTACTCTAACCTAACGCTGACTGGGCTGAGGGCCCGTATGCTGACCATTGTTGATGCTTGTGAGTGTCACGCCAGCAAGCAAAGCGACGGTAGGGACAGGGGCCTGATTTCCAGCTTGCCCATACCCTACTGCACTAACTCTCTACTCTACGTGGATTTCATCCCGGGCCTACCTCGCTTTGGTGGCTATGATAGCTGCCTAGGTGTCACCTGTGGCTTGTCCCGCTTCACTCGTGTGTTTCCTTGCAACAAGAAAATCACAGGTGAGCAGACGGTGAAACTATTGGTCGAACAGTGGTTCGAACCCTATGGGGCACCTAAACAGGTGCACTCTGATGAGGACGTACGCATCCGCATTGACACTGGATGATACAAGCGGGTGTTGAACGCCCTCAATGTAGAGGTAACCACATGTGTGCCCTATACCCACACATCTAACCCTCTGTGTGAGAGACAGAACCGTGTGGTGGAACAAAACGTGAGAATTCTGATGAAACAGGAGCGTAATAAAGATTGGGTACGTCTTGTACCCTGGGCAGTACTAACCAGGAACTCTCAGAGGAGTTCATACACTGGTTTCACCCCCGATGAACTGTTTCATGGAGGTAGACCTGCTTGGTTTTTCAAAACCCCCTCTCCTGAGGACTTCAAGAGTCCTGTTGGGGACTGGCTGGAACACAAGCAGGCTATCGCTAACCAGGCGGGTACTAACCTGAGGCATGTCCGTGAGCGTGAACTGATGTCCCCATGGATGTCCTCATTGATGTCCCCATTGATGTCCCCATGGATGTCCCCATGGATGTCCCCATGGATGTCCCCATGGATGTCCCCATTGATGTCCCCATGGATGTCCCCATGGATGTCCCCATGGATGTCCCCATGGATGTCCCCATGGATGTCCCCATGGATGTCCCCATTGATGTCCCCATTGGTGTCCCCATGGATGTCCCCATTGATGTCCCCATGGATGTCCCCATGGATGTCCCCATGGATGTCCCCATGGATGTCCCCATGGATGTCCCCATTGATGTCCCCATGGATGTCCCCATGGATGTCCCCATGGATGTCCCCATGGATGTCCCCATGGATGTCCCCATTGATGTCCCCATTGATGTCCCCATGGATGTCCCCACGGATGTCCCCATGGATGTCCCCATGGATGTCCCCATGGATGTCCCCATGGATGTCCCCACGGATGTCCCCATGGATGTCCCCATGGATGTCCCCATGGATGTCCCCACGGATGGCCCCATGGATGTCCCCATGGATGTCCCCCATGGATGTCCCCATGGATGGCCCCATGGATGTCCCATTGATGTCCCCATTGATGTCTCCATTGATGTCCCCATGGATGTCCCCATTGATGTCCCCATGGATGGCCCCATTGATGTCCCCATGGATGTCCCCATGGATGTCCCCATGGATGTCCCCATGGATGTCCCCATGGATGTCCCCATGGATGTCCCCATTGATGTCCCGATTGATGTCCCCATGGATGTCCCCATGGATGTCCCCATGGATGTCCCCATGGATGTCCCCATTGATGTCCCCATTGATGTCCCCATGGATGTCCCCATGGATGTCCCCATGGATGTCCCCATTGATGTCCCCATGGATGTCCCCATTGATGTCCCCATGGATGTCCCCATGGATGTCCCGATGGATGTCCCGATGGATGTCCCCATGGATGTCCCCATGGATGTCCCCATTGATGTCCCCATTGATGTCCCCATGGATGTCCCCATGGATGTCCCCATGGATGTCCCCATGGATGTCCCCATGGATGTCCCCATGGATGTCCCCATGGATGTCCCCGTGGATGTCCCCATGGATGTCCCCATTGATGTCCCCATGGATGTCCCCATTGATGTCCCCATGGATGGCCCCATGGATGTCCCCATTGATGTCCCCATGGATGTCCCCATGGATGTCCCCATGGATGTCCCCATGGATGTCCCCATGGATCTCCCCACAGATGTCCCCATGGATGTCCCCATTGATGTCCCCATGGATGGCCCCATGGATGTCCCCATGGATGTCCCCATGGATGTCCCCATGGATGTCCCCATTGATCTCCCCATGGATGGCCCCATGGATGTCCCCATTGATGTTCCCGTGGATGTCCCCATGGATGTCCCCATGGAAGTCCCCATGGATGTCCCCATTGATGTCCCCATGGATGTCCCCATGGATGTCCCCATTGATGTCGCCATGGATGTCCCGATTGATGTCCCCATGGATGGCCCCATGGATGTCCCCATTGATGTCCCCATGGATGTCCCCATGGATGTCCCCATTGATGTCCCCATTGCTGTCCCCATTGATGTCCCCATTGATGTCCCCATGGATGTCCCCATTGATGTCCCCATTGATGTCCCCATTGATGTCCCCATGGATGTCCCCATGGATATCCCCATTGATGTCCCCATTGATGTCCCCATGGATGTCCCCATGGATGTCCCCATGGAAATCCCCATGGAAGTCCCCATTGATGTCCCCATGGATGTCCCCATGGATGTCCCCATGGATGTCCCCATGGATGTCCCCATGGATGTCCCCATGGATGTCCCCATTGATGTCCCCATGGATGTCCCCATTGATGTCCCCATGGATGTCCCCACGGATGTCCCCATGGATGTCCCCATGGATGTCCCCATGGATGTCCCCATTGATGTCCCCATGGATATCCCCATGGATGTCCCCATTGATGTCCCCATTGATGTCCCCATGGATGTCCCCATGGATGTCCTCATTGATGTCCCCATTGATGTCCCCATGGATGTCCCCAATGGATGTCCCCATGGATGTCCCCAATGGATGTCCCCATGGATGTCCCCATTGATGTCCCCATGGATGTCCCCATGGATGTCCCCATTGATGTCCCCATGGATGTCCCCATGGATGTCCCCATTGATGTCCCCATGGATATCCCCATGGATGTCCCCATTGATGTCCCCATGGATGTCCCCATGGATGTCCCCATGGATGTCCCCATGGATGTCCCCATGGATGTCCCCATGGATGTCCCCATTGATGTCCCCATGGATGTCCCCATGGATGTCCCCATGGATGTCCCCATGGATGTCCCCATGGATGTCCCCATGGATGTCCCCATGGATGTCCCCATGGATGTCCCCATGGATGTCCCCATGGATGTCCCCATGGATGTCCCCATGGATGGCCCCATGGATGTCCCCATGGATGTCGCCATGGATGTCCCCATGGATGCCCCCATTGATGTCCCCATTGCTGTCCCCATGGATGTCCCCATTGATGTCCCCATTGATGTCCCCATGGATGTCCCCATGGATGTCCCCATGGACGTCCCCATGGATGTCCCCATGGATGTCCCCATTGATGTCCCCATGGATGTCCCCATTGATGTCCCCATTGATGTCCCCATTGATGTCCCCATTGATGTCCCCATTGATGTCCCCATGGATGTCCCCATTGATGTCCCCATGGATGTCCCCATGGATGTCCCCATTGATGTCCCCATTGATGTCCCCATTGATGTCCCCATGGATGTCCCCATGGATGTCCCCATGGATGTCCCCATTGATGTCCCCATGGATGTCCCCATGGATGTCCCCATTGATGTTCCCGTGGATGTCCCCATGGATGTCCCCATGGAAGTCCCCATGGATGTCCCCATTGATGTCCCCATGAATGTCCCCATGGATGTCCCCATGGATGTCCCCATTGATGTCGCCATGGATGTCCCGATTGATGTCCCCATGGATGGCCCCATGGATGTCCCCATTGATGTCCCCATGGATGTCCCCATGGATGTCCCCATTGATGTCCCCATTGCTGTCCCCATTGATGTCCCCATTGATGTCCCCATGGATGTCCCCATTGATGTCCCCATTGATGTCCCCATTGATGTCCCCATGGATGTCCCCATGGATATCCCCATTGATGTCCCCATTGATGTCCCCATGGATGTCCCCATGGATGTCCCCATGGAAATCCCCATGGAAGTCCCCATTGATGTCCCCATGGATGTCCCCATGGATGTCCCCATGGATGTCCCCATGGATGTCCCCATGGATGTCCCCATGGATGTCCCCATTGATGTCCCCATGGACGTCCCCATTGATGTCCCCATGGATGTCCCCATTGATGTCCCCATGGATGTCCCCACGGATGTCCCCATGGATGTCCCCATGGATGTCCCCATGGATGTCCCCATTGATGTCCCCATGGATATCCCCATGGATGTCCCCATTGATGTCCCCATTGATGTCCCCATGGATGTCCCCATTGATGTCCCCATGGATGTCCCCATTGATGTCCCCATTGATGTCCCCATGGATGTCCCCATGGATGTCCTCATTGATGTCCCCATTGATGTCCCCATGGATGTCCCCAATGGATGTCCCCATGGATGTCCCCAATGGATGTCCCCATGGATGTCCCCATTGATGTCCCCATGGATGTCCCCATGGATGTCCCCATTGATGTCCCCATGGATGTCCCCATGGATGTCCCCATTGATGTCCCCATGGATATCCCCATGGATGTCCCCATTGATGTCCCCATGGATGTCCCCATGGATGTCCCCATGGATGTCCCCATGGATGTCCCCATGGATGTCCCCATGGATGTCCCCATTGATGTCCCCATGGATGTCCCCATGGATGTCCCCATGGATGTCCCCATGGATGTCCCCATGGATGTCCCCATGGATGTCCCCATGGATGTCCCCATGGATGTCCCCATGGATGTCCCCATGGATGTCCCCATGGATGTCCCCATGGATGGCCCCATGGATGTCCCCATGGATGTCCCCATGGATGTCCCCATGGATGCCCCCATTGATGTCCCCATTGCTGTCCCCATGGATGTCCCCATTGATGTCCCCATTGATGTCCCCATGGATGTCCCCATGGATGTCCCCATGGACGTCCCCATGGATGTCCCCATGGATGTCCCCATTGATGTCCCCATGGATGTCCCCATTGATGTCCCCATTGATGTCCCCATTGATGTCCCCATTGATGTCCCCATTGATGTCCCCATGGATGTCCCCATTGATGTCCCCATGGATGTCCCCATGGATGTCCCCATTGATGTCCCCATTGATGTCCCCATTGATGTCCCCATTGATGTCCCCATGGATATCCCCATGGATGTCCCCATTGATGTCCCCATTGATGTCCCCATGGATGTCCCCATTGATGTCCCCATGGATGTCCCCATGGATGTCCCCATGGATGTCCCCATGGATGTCCCCATTGATGTCCCCATTGATGTCCCCATTGATGTCCCCATGGATGTCCCCATGGATGTCCCCATGGATGTCCCCATGGATGTCCCCATGGATGTCCCCATGGATGTCCCCATGGATGTCCCCATGGATGTCCCCATTGATGTCCCCATTGATGTCCCCATGGATGTCCCCATGGATGTCCCCATGGATGTCCCCATGGATGTCCCCATTGATGTCCCCATTGATGTCCCCATGGATGTCCCCATGGATGTCCCCATGGATGTCCCCATTGATGTCCCCATGGATGTCCCCATTGATGTCCCCATGGATGTCCCCATGGATGTCCCGATGGATGTCCCCATGGATGTCCCCATGGATGTCCCCATGGATGTCCCCATTGATGTCCCCATTGATGTCCCCATGGATGTCCCCATGGATGTCCCCATGGATGTCCCCATGGATGTCCCCATGGATGTCCCCATGGATGTCCCCATGGATGTCCCCATGGATGTCCCCATTGATGTCCCCATTGATGTCCCCATGGATGTCCCCATTGATGTCCCCATGGATGGCCCCATGGATGTCCCCATTGATGTCCCCATGGATGTCCCCATGGATGTCCCCATGGATGTCCCCATGGATGTCCCCATGGATCTCCCCATGGATGTCCCCATGGATGTCCCCATTGATGTCCCCATGGATGGCCCCATGGATGTCCCCATGGATGTCCCCATGGATGTCCCCATGGATGTCCCCATTGATCTCCCCATGGATGGCCCCATGGATGTCCCCATTGATGTCCCCGTGGATGTCCCCATGGATGTCCCCATGGAAGTCCCCATTGATGTCCCCATTGATGTCCCCATGGATGTCCCCATGGATGTCCCCATGGATGTCCCCATTGATGTCGCCATGGATGTCCCGATTGATGTCCCCATGGATGGCCCCATGGATGTCCCCATTGATGTCCCCATGGATGTCCCCATGGATGTCCCCATTGATGTCCCCATTGCTGTCCCCATTGATGTCCCCATTGATGTCCCCATGGATGTCCCCATTGATGTCCCCATTGATGTCCCCATTGATGTCCCCATGGATGTCCCCATGGATATCCCCATTGATGTCCCCATTGATGTCCCCATGGATGTCCCCATGGATGTCCCCATGGAAGTCCCCATGGAAGTCCCCATTGATGTCCCCATTGATGTCCCCATGGATGTCCCCATGGATGTCCCCATGGATGTCCCCATGGATGTCCCCATGGATGTCCCCATGGATGTCCCCATTGATGTCCCCATGGATGTCCCCATTGATGTCCCCATGGATGTCCCCATTGATGTCCCCATGGATGTCCCCACGGATGTCCCCATGGATGTCCCCATGGATGTCCCCATGGATGTCCCCATTGATGTCCCCATGGATATCCCCATGGATGTCCCCATTGATGTCCCCATTGATGTCCCCATGGATGTCCCCATGGATGTCCCCATGGATGTCCCCATGGATGTCCCCATTGATGTCCCCATGGATGTCCCCATGGATGTCCTCATTGATGTCCCCATTGATGTCCCCATGGATGTCCCCAATGGATGTCCCCATGGATGTCCCCAATGGATGTCCCCATGGATGTCCCCATTGATGTCCCCATGGATGGCCCCATGGATGTCCCCATGGATGTCCCCATTCATGTCCCCATGGATATCCCCATGGATGTCCCCATTGATGTCCCCATTGATGTCCCCATGGATGTCCCCATTGATGTCCCCATGGATGTCCCCATTGATGTCCCCATGGATGTCCCCATGGATGTCCCCATGGATGTCCCCATGGATGTCCCCATTGATGTCCCCATGGATGTCCCCATGGATGTCCCCATGGATGTCCCCATTGATGTCCCCATGGATGTCCCCATTGATGTCCCCATGGATGTCCCCATGGATGTCCCCATGGATGGCCCCATTGATGTCCCCATGGATGTCCCCATGGATGTCCCCATGGATGTCCCCATTGATGTCCCCATGGATGCCCCCATTGATGTCCCCATTGCTGTCCCCATGGATGTCCCCATTGATGTCCCCATTGATGTCCCCATGGATGTCCCCATGGATGTCCCCATGGACGTCCCCATGGATGTCCCCATGGATGTCCCCATTGATGTCCCCATTGATGTCCCCATTGATGTCCCCATTGATGTCCCCATTGATGTCCCCATGGATGTCCCCATGGATGTCCCCATGGATGTCCCCATGGATGTCCCCATGGATGTCCCCATGGATGTCCCCATGGATGTCCCCATGGATGTCCCCATGGATGTCCCCATTGATGTCCCCATGGATGTCCCCATGGATGTCCCCATGGATGGCCCCATTGATGTCCCCATGGATGTCCCCATGGATGTCCCCATGGATGTCCCCATTGATGTCCCCATGGATGCCCCCATTGATGTCCCCATTGCTGTCCCCATGGATGTCCCCATTGATGTCCCCATTGATGTCCCCATGGATGTCCCCATGGATGTCCCCATGGACGTCCCCATGGATGTCCCCATGGATGTCCCCATTGATGTCCCCATGTATGTCCCCATTGATGTCCCCATTGATGTCCCCATTGATGTCCCCATGGATGTCCCCATTGATGTCCCCATGGATGTCCCCATTGATGTCCCCATGGATGTCCCCATGGATGTCCCCATTGATGTCCCCATTGATGTCCCCATTGATGTCCCCATGGATGTCCCCATTGATGTCCCCATTGATGTCCCCATGGATGTCCCCATTGATGTCCCCACGGATGTCCCCATGGATGTCCCCATGGATGTCCCCATGGATGTCCCCATGGATGTCCCCATTGATGTCCCCATTGATGTCCCCATTGATGTCCCCATGGATGTCCCCATTGATGTCCCCACGGATGTCCCCATGGATGTCCCCATTGATGTCCCCATTGATGTCCCCATGGATGTCCCCATTGATGTCCCCACGGATGTCCCCATGGATGTCCCCATGGATGTCCCCATGGATGTCCCCATGGATGTCCCCATTGATGTCCCCATTGATGTCCCCATTGATGTCCCCATGGATGTCCCCATGGATATCCCCATTGATGTCCCCATTGATGTCCCCATGGATGTCCCCATGGATGTCCCCATGGAAGTCCCCATGGAAGTCCCCATTGATGTCCCCATTGATGTCCCCATGGATGTCCCCATGGATGTCCCCATGGATGTCCCCATGGATGTCCCCATGGATGTCCCCATGGATGTCCCCATTGATGTCCCCATGGATGTCCCCATTGATGTCCCCATGGATGTCCCCATTGATGTCCCCATGGATGTCCCCACGGATGTCCCCATGGATGTCCCCATGGATGTCCCCATGGATGTCCCCATTGATGTCCCCATGGATATCCCCATGGATGTCCCCATTGATGTCCCCATTGATGTCCCCATGGATGTCCCCATGGATGTCCCCATGGATGTCCCCATGGATGTCCCCATTGATGTCCCCATGGATGTCCCCATGGATGTCCTCATTGATGTCCCCATTGATGTCCCCATGGATGTCCCCAATGGATGTCCCCATGGATGTCCCCAATGGATGTCCCCATGGATGTCCCCATTGATGTCCCCATGGATGGCCCCATGGATGTCCCCATGGATGTCCCCATTCATGTCCCCATGGATATCCCCATGGATGTCCCCATTGATGTCCCCATTGATGTCCCCATGGATGTCCCCATTGATGTCCCCATGGATGTCCCCATTGATGTCCCCATGGATGTCCCCATGGATGTCCCCATGGATGTCCCCATGGATGTCCCCATTGATGTCCCCATGGATGTCCCCATGGATGTCCCCATGGATGTCCCCATTGATGTCCCCATGGATGTCCCCATTGATGTCCCCATGGATGTCCCCATGGATGTCCCCATGGATGGCCCCATTGATGTCCCCATGGATGTCCCCATGGATGTCCCCATGGATGTCCCCATTGATGTCCCCATGGATGCCCCCATTGATGTCCCCATTGCTGTCCCCATGGATGTCCCCATTGATGTCCCCATTGATGTCCCCATGGATGTCCCCATGGATGTCCCCATGGACGTCCCCATGGATGTCCCCATGGATGTCCCCATTGATGTCCCCATTGATGTCCCCATTGATGTCCCCATTGATGTCCCCATTGATGTCCCCATGGATGTCCCCATGGATGTCCCCATGGATGTCCCCATGGATGTCCCCATGGATGTCCCCATGGATGTCCCCATGGATGTCCCCATGGATGTCCCCATGGATGTCCCCATTGATGTCCCCATGGATGTCCCCATGGATGTCCCCATGGATGGCCCCATTGATGTCCCCATGGATGTCCCCATGGATGTCCCCATGGATGTCCCCATTGATGTCCCCATGGATGCCCCCATTGATGTCCCCATTGCTGTCCCCATGGATGTCCCCATTGATGTCCCCATTGATGTCCCCATGGATGTCCCCATGGATGTCCCCATGGACGTCCCCATGGATGTCCCCATGGATGTCCCCATTGATGTCCCCATGTATGTCCCCATTGATGTCCCCATTGATGTCCCCATTGATGTCCCCATGGATGTCCCCATTGATGTCCCCATGGATGTCCCCATTGATGTCCCCATGGATGTCCCCATGGATGTCCCCATTGATGTCCCCATTGATGTCCCCATTGATGTCCCCATGGATGTCCCCATTGATGTCCCCATTGATGTCCCCATGGATGTCCCCATTGATGTCCCCACGGATGTCCCCATGGATGTCCCCATGGATGTCCCCATGGATGTCCCCATGGATGTCCCCATTGATGTCCCCATTGATGTCCCCATTGATGTCGCCATGGATGTCCCCATGGATGTCCCCATGGATGTCCCCATGGATGTCCCCATGGATGTCCCCATGGATGTCCCCATGGATGTCCCCATGGATGTCCCCATGGATGTCCCCATGGATGTCCCCATTGATGTCCCCATTGATGTCCCCATGGATGTCCCCATGGATGTCCCCATGGATGTCCCCATGGATGTCCCCATGGATGTCCCCATGGATGTCCCCATGGATGTCCCCATTGATGTCCCCATGGATGTCCCCATGGATGTCCCCATGGATGTCCCCATGGATGTCCCCATTGATGTCCCCATTGATGTCCCCATTGATGTCCCCATGGATGTCCCCATGCATGTCCCCATGGATGTCCCCATGGATGTCCCCATGGATATCCCCATGGATGTCCCCATGGATGTCCCCATGGATGTCCCCATGGATGTCCCCATGGATGTCCCCATGGATGTCCCCATGGATGTCCCCATGGATGTCCCCATGGATGTCCCCATGGATGTCCCCATGGATGTCCCCATGGATGTCCCCATGGATGTCCCCATGGATGTCCCCATGGATGTCCCCATGGATGTCCCCATGGATGTCCCCATTGATGTCCCCATTGATGTCCCCATGGATGTCCCCATTGATGTCCCCATTGATGTCCCCATTGATGTCCCCATTGATGTCCCCATGGATGTCCCCATTGATGTCCCCATTGATGTCCCCATGGATGTCCCCATTGATGTCCCCATTGATGTCCCCATGGATGTCCCCATGGATGTCCCCATGGATGTCCCCATGGATGTCCCCATGGATGTCCCCATTGATGTCCCCATTGCACTACTGTCGAAATAGGGATTTTACGACGCGTCGGGCCCCGACACCTCCCGACGCGTCGTACATCCCCGACGCGTCGGGCCCCGACACCTTGTACGACACTGTACGACGCGTCGTACATCCCCGACGCGTCGGGCCCCGACGCCTTGTACGACACTGTACGACGTGTCGTACAGTGTCTTAAGCAACACTCTGCCCCCCCCCCTCTCTTAAGCAACACTCTGCCCCCCCCCCCCCCCTCTCTTAAGCAACACTCTGCCCCCCCCCTTCTATTAAGCAACACTCTGCACAGGGGGAGGGCGGTCTGGGGTCTGTAGACACTGTGCACCACAGGTAGACGCGGCCTGCTAATTGTAGACACTGTCGGCATGTTGTAGACGCGAAGTGCCAATATATGGGAAGGGGGCCGAAGGCCCCCTTCCCCCAAGACGGTCCGCTGCCATCGTTTACCCGCCTAGAGGGGGAGGGCGGTCGTACTATGTCGTAGTGTGTCGTACGGTGTTGGTGCTGTACGACACCTTGTACGACACTGTACGACGCGTCGTACATCCCCGACGCGTCGGGCTCCGACGCCTTGTACGACACTGTACGACGCGTCGTACGCTCCCGACGCGTCGGGCCCCGACGCCTTGTACGACGCCCCGACGCGTCGTACAATGCATTTCCGACAGCACTCCCCCATTGATGTCCCCATTGATGTCCCCATTGATGTCCCCATTGATGTCCCCATGGATGTCCCCATGGATGTCCCCATGGATGTCCCCATTGATGTCCCCATGGATGTCCCCATGGATGTCCCCATTGATGTCCCCATTGATGTCCCCATGGATGTCCCCATGGATGTCCCCATTGATGTCCCCATGGATGTCCCCATGGATGTCCCCATGGATGTCCCCATTGATGTCCACATGGATGTCCCCATGGATGTCCCCATTGATGTCCCCATGGATGTCCCCATTGATGTCCCCATGGATGTCCCCATGGATGTCCCCATGGATGTCCCCATGGATGTCCCCATTGATGTCCCCATTGATGTCCCCATTGATGTCCCCATGGATGTCCCCATGGATGTCCCCATGGATGTCCCCATGGATGTCCCCATTGATGTCCCCACGGATGTCCCCATGGATGTCCCCATGGATGTCCCCATTGATGTCCCCATTGATGTCCCCATGGATGTCCCCATGGATGTCCCCATGGATGTCCCCATGGATGTCCCCATGGATGTCCCCATTGATGTCCCCATGGATGTCCCCATGGATGTCCCCATGGATGTCCCCATGGATGTCCCCATGGATGTCCCCATGGATGTCGCCATTGATGTCCCCATGGATGTCCCCATGGATGTCCCCATTGATGTCCCCATGGATGTCCCCATGGATGTCCCCATGGATGTCCCCATGGATGTCGCCATTGATGTCCCCATTGATGTCCCCATGGATGTCCCCATGGATGTCCCCATGGATGTCCCCATGGATGTCCCCATTGATGTCCGCACGGATGTCCCCATGGATGTCCCCATGGATGTCCCCATTGATGTCCCCATTGATGTCCCCATGGATGTCCCCATGGATGTCCCCATGGATGTCCCCATGGATGTCCCCATGGATGTCCCCATTGATGTCCCCATGGATGTCCCCATGGATGTCCCCATGGATGTCCCCATGGATGTCCCCATTGATGTCCCCATGGATGTCCACATGGATGTCCCCATGGATGTCCCCATGGATGTCCCCATGGATGTCCCCATTGATGTCCCCATTGATGTCCCAATGGATGTCCCCATTGATGTCCCCATGGATGTCCCCATGGATGTCCCCATGGATGTCCCCATGGATGTTCCCATTGATGTCCCCATGGATGTCCCCATGGATGTCCCCATTGATGTCCCCATGGATGTCCCCATTGATGTCCCCATGGATGTCCCCATGGATGTCCCCATGGATGTCCCCATGGATGTCCCCATGGATGTCCCCATGGATGTCCCCATGGATGTCCCCATGGATGTCCCCATTGATGTCCCCATGGATGTCCCCATGGATGTCCCCATGGATGTCCCCATGGATGTCCCCATTGATGTCCCCATGGATGTCCACATGGATGTCCCCATGGATGTCCCCATTGATGTCCCCATGGATGTCCCCATTGATGTCCCCATTGATGTCCCCATGGATGTCCCCATTGATGTCCCCATGGATGTCCCCATGGATGTCCCCATGGATGTTCCCATTGATGTCCCCATGGATGTCCCCATGGATGTCCCCATTGATGTCCCCATGGATGTCCCCATTGATGTCCCCATGGATGTCCCCATGGATGTCCCCATGGATGTCCCCATGGATGTCCCCATGGATGTCCCCATGGATGTCCCCATGGATGTCCCCATGGATGTCCCCATGGATGTCCCCATTGATGTCCCCATGGATGTCCCCATTGATGTCCCCATGGATGTCCCCATGGATGTCCCCATGGATGTCCCCATGGATGTCCCCATTGATGTCCCCATGGATGTCCACATGGATGTCCCCATGGATGTCCCCATTGATGTCCCCATTGATGTCCCCATGGATGTCCCCATGGATATCCCCATGGATGTCCCCATGGATGTCCCCATGGATGTCCCCATGGATGTCCCCAATGATGTCCCCATGGATGTCCCCATTGATGTCCCCATGGATGTCCACATTGATGTCCCCATTGATGTCCCCATGGATGTCCACATGGATGTCCCCATGGATGTCCCCATTGATGTCCCCATTGATGTCCCCATTGATGTCCCCATGGATGTCCACATGGATGACCCCATGGATGTCCCCATGGATGTCCCCATGGATGTCCCCATGGATGTCCCCATGGATGTCCCCATGGATGTCCCCATTGATGTCCCCATGGATGTCCACATTGATGTCCCCATGGATGTCCCCATGGATGTCCACATGGATGTCCCCATGGATGTCCCCATTGATGTCCCCATTGATGTCCCCATTGATGTCCCCATGGATGTCCACATGGATGTCCCCATGGATGTCCCCATGGATGTCCCCATGGAAGTCCCCATTGATGTCCCCATGGATGTCCCCATTGATGTCCCCATTGATGTCCCCATTGATGTCCCCATTGATGTCCCCATGGATGTCCCCATGGATGTCCCCATTGATGTCCCCATGGATGTCCCCATGGATGTCCCCATGGATGTCCCCATTGATGTCCCCATGGATGTCCCCATGGATGTCCACATGGATGTCCCCATGGATGTCCCCATTGATGTCCCCATTGATGTCCCCATTGATGTCCCCATGGATGTCCTCATGGATGTCCCCATGGATGTCCCCATTGATGTCCCCATGGATGTCCCCATGGATGTCCCCATGGATGTCCCCATGGATGTCCCCATGGATGTCCCCATTGATGTCCCCATGGATGTCCACATTGATGTCCCCATGGATGTCCCCATGGATGTCCACATGGATGTCCCCATGGATGTCCCCATTGATGTCCCCATTGATGTCCCCATTGATGTCCCCATGGATGTCCACATGGATGTCCCCATGGATGTCCCCATGGATGTCCCCATGGAAGTCCCCATTGATGTCCCCATTGATGTCCCCATTGATGTCCCCATTGATGTCCCCATTGATGTCCCCATTGATGTCCCCATGGATGTCCCCATTGATGTCCCCATGGATGTCCCCATGGATGTCCCCATTGATGTCCCCATGGATGTCCCCATTGATGTCCCCATGGATGTCCCCATTGATGTCCCCATTGATGTCCCCATTGATGTCCCCATTGATGTCCCCATGGATGTCCCCATGGATGTCCCCATTGATGTCCCCATGGATGTCCCCATGGATGTCCCCATGGATGTCCCCATGGATGTCCCCATGGATGTCCCCATTGATGTCCCCATTGATGTCCCCATGGATGTCCCCATGGATGTCCCCATGGATGTCCCCATGGATGTCCCGGTGGATGTCCCCATGGAAGTCCCCATGGATGTCCCCATTGATGTCCCCATGGATGTCCCCATGGATGTCCCCATGGATGTCCCCATGGATGTCCCCATGGATGTCCCCATTGATGTCCCCATTGATGTCCCCATTGATGTCCCCATGGATGTCCCCATGGATGTCCCCATTGATGTCCCCATGGATGTCCCCATGGATGTCCCCATGGATGTCCCCATTGATGTCCCCATGGATGTCCCCATGGATGTCCCCATGGATGTCCCCATGGATGTCCCCATGGATGTCCCCATTGATGTCCCCATTGATGTCCCCATGGATGTCCCCATGGATGTCCCCATGGATGTCCCCATTGATGTCCCCATGGATGTCCCCATTGATGTCCCCATGGATGTCCCCATTGATGTCCCCATTGATGTCCCCATTGATGTCCCCATTGATGTCCCCATGGATGTCCCCATGGATGTCCCCATTGATGTCCCCATGGATGTCCCCATGGATGTCCCCATGGATGTCCCCATGGATGTCCCCATTGATGTCCCCATGGATGTCCCCATTGATGTCCCCATGGATGTCCCCATGGATGTCCCCATGGATGTCCCCATGGATGTCCCCATGGATGTCCCCATTGATGTCCCCATGGATGTCCCCATTGATGTCCCCATTGATGTCCCCATGGATGTCCCCATGGATGTCCCCATGGATGTCCCCATGGATGTCCCCATTGATGTCCCCATGGATGTCCCCATTGATGTCCCCATGGATGTCCCCATTGATGTCCCCATTGATGTCCCCATCGATGTCCCCATGGATGTCCCCATGGATGTCCCCATGGATGTCCCCATTGATGTCCCCATGGATGTCCCCATGGATGTCCCCATGGATGTCCCCATGGATGTCCCCATGGATGTCCCCATGGATGTCCCCATGGATGTCCCCATGGATGTCCCCATGGATGTCCCCATGGATGTCCCCATGGATGTCCCCATTGATGTCCCCATGGATGTCCCCACGGATGTCCCCATTGATGTCCCCATGGATGTCCCCATTGATGTCCCCATTGATGTCCCCATGGATGTCCCCATGGATGTCCCCATTGATGTCCCCATGGATGTCCCCATGGATGTCCCCATGGATGTCCCCATGGATGTCCCCATGGATGTCCCCATGGATGTCCCCATGGATGTCCCCATTGATGTCCCCATGGATGTCCCCATGGATGTCCCCATTGATCTCCCCATGGATGTCCCCATCGATGTCCCCATGGATGTCCCCATGGATGTCCCCATGGATGTCCCCATGGATGTCCCCATTGATGTCCCCATGGATGTCCCCATGGATGTCCCCATGGATGTCCCCATGGATGTCCCCATTGATGTCCCCATGGATGTCCCCATTGATGTCCCCGTGGATGTCCCCATGGATGTCCCCATGGATGTCCCCATGGATGTCCCCATTGATGTCCCCATGGATGTCCCCATGGATGTCCCCATTGATGTCCCCATGGATGTCCCCATGGATGTCCCCATTGATGTCCCCATGGATGTCCCCATGGATGTCCCCATGGATGTCCCCATGGATGTCCCCATGGATGTCCCCATGGATGTCCCCATTGATGTCCCCATTGATGTCCCCATTGATGTCCCCATGGATGTCCCCATGGATGTCCCCATGGATGTCCCCATGGATGTCCCCATGGATGTCCCCATGGATGTCCCCATGGATGTCCCCATGGATGTCCCCATGGATGTCCCCATGGATGTCCCCATGGATGTCCCCATTGATGTCCCCATTGATGTCCCCATTGATGTCCCCATTGATGTCCCCATGGATGTCCCCATGGATGTCCCCATGGATGTCCCCATGGATGTCCCCATGGATGTCCCCATTGATGTCCCCATGGATGTCCCCATGGATGTCCCCATGGATGTCCCCATGGATGTCCCCATTGATGTCCCCATTGATGTCCCCATTGATGTCCCCATGGATGTCCCCATGGATGTCCCCATGGATGTCCCCATGGATGTCCCCATGGATGTCCCCATGGATGTCCCCATGGATGTCCCCATGGATGTCCCCATTGATGTCCCCATGGATGTCCCCATGGATGTCCCCATGGATGTCCCCATGGATGTCCCCATTGATGTCCCCATTGATGTCCCCATTGATGTCCCCATGGATGTCCCCATGGATGTCCCCATGGATGTCCCCATTGATGTCCCCATTGATGTCCCCATGGATGTCCCCATGGATGTCCCCATGGATGTCCCCATTGATGTCCCCATGGATGTCCCCATGGATGTCCCCATGGATGTCCCCATGGATGTCCCCATGGATGTCCCCATGGATGTCCCCATGGATGTCCCCATGGATGTCCCCATGGATGTCCCCATGGATGTCCCCATTGATGTCCCAATGGATGTCCACATTGATGTCCCCATGGATGTCCCCATGGATGTCCGCATGGATGTCCCCATGGATGTCCCCATTGATGTCCCCATTGATGTCCCCATTGATGTCCCCATGGATGTCCACATGGATGTCCCCATGGATGTCCCCATGGATGTCCCCATGGAAGTCCCCATTGATGTCCCCATGGATGTCCCCATTGATGTCCCCATTGATGTCCCCATTGATGTCCCCATTGATGTCCCCATGGATGTCCCCATGGATGTCCCCATTGATGTCCCCATGGATGTCCCCATGGATGTCCCCATGGATGTCCCCATTGATGTCCCCATGGATGTCCCCATGGATGTCCACATGGATGTCCCCATGGATGTCCCCATTGATGTCCCCATTGATGTCCCCATTGATGTCCCCATGGATGTCCACATGGATGTCCCCATGGATGTCCCCATTGATGTCCCCATGGATGTCCCCATGGATGTCCGCATGGATGTCCCCATGGATGTCCCCATTGATGTCCCCATGGATGTCCACATTGATGTCCCCATGGATGTCCCCATGGATGTCCACATGGATGTCCCCTTGGATGTCCCCATTGATGTCCCCATGGATGTCCCCATTGATGTCCCCATGGATGTCCACATGGATGTCCCCATGGTTCCCCCCATGGATGTCCCCATGGAAGTCCCCATTGATGTCCCCATGGATGTCCCCATTGATGTCCCCATTGATGTCCCCATTGATGTCCCCATTGATGTCCCCATGGATGTCCCCATTGATGTCCCCATGGATGTCCCCATGGATGTCCCCATTGATGTCCCCATGGATGTCCCCATTGATGTCCCCATGGATGTCCCCATTGATGTCCCCATTGATGTCCCCATTGATGTCCCCATTGATGTCCCCATGGATGTCCCCATGGATGTCCCCATTGATGTCCCCATGGATGTCCCCATGGATGTCCCCATGGATGTCCCCATGGATGTCCCCATTGATGTCCCCATTGATGTCCCCATGGATGTCCCCATGGATGTCCCCATGGATGTCCCCATGGATGTCCCCATTGATGTCCCCATGGATGTCCCCATGGATGTCCCCATGGATGTCCCCATTGATGTCCCCATTGATGTCCCCATGGATGTCCCCATGGATGTCCCCATGGATGTCCCCATGGATGTCCCCATGGATGTCCCCATTGATGTCCCCATGGATGTCCCCATGGATGTCCCCATGGATGTCCCCATGGATGTCCCCATTGATGTCCCCATGGATGTCCCCATGGATGTCCCCATTGATGTCCCCATGGATGTCCCCATTGATGTCCCCATTGATGTCCCCATGGATGTCCCCATTGATGTCCCCATGGATGTCCCCATGGATGTCCCCATGGATGTCCCCATGGATGTCCCCATTGATGTCCCCATGGATGTCCCCATGGATGTCCCCATTGATGTCCCCATGGATGTCCCCATTGATGTCCCCATGGATGTCCCCATGGATGTCCCCATGGATGTCCCCATGGATGTCCCCATTGATGTCCCCATGGATGTCCCCATGGATGTCCCCATGGATGTCCCCATGGATGTCCCCATTGATGTCCCCATGGATGTCCCCATTGATGTCCCCATGGATGTCCCCATGGATGTCCCCATGGATGTCCCCATGGATGTCCCCATTGATGTCCCCATGGATGTCCACATGGATGTCCCCATGGATGTCCCCATTGATGTCCCCATTGATGTCCCCATGGATGTCCCCATGGATGTCCACATGGATGTCCCCATTGATGTCCCCATTGATGTCCCCATGGATGTCCACATGGATGTCCACATGGATGTCCCCATTGATGTCCCCATGGATGTCCCCATGGATGTCCCCATGGATGTCCCCATGGATGTCCCCATGGATGTCCCCATTGATGTCCCCATGGATGTCCCCATGGATGTCCCCATGGATGTCCCCATGGATGTCCCCATGGATGTCCCCATTGATGTCCCCATGGATGTCCCCATGGATGTCCCCATGGATGTCCCCATGGATGTCCCCATTGATGTCCCCATGGATGTCCCCATTGATGTCCCCATGGATGTCCCCATGGATGTCCCCATGGATGTCCCCATGGATGTCCCCATTGATGTCCCCATGGATGTCCACATGGATGTCCCCATGGATGTCCCCATGGATGTCCCCATTGATGTCCCCATTGATGTCCCCATGGATGTCCCCATGGATGTCCCCATGGATGTCCCCATGGATGTCCCCATGGATGTCCCCATTGATGTCCCCATGGATGTCCCCATGGATGTCCCCATGGATGTCCCCATGGATGTCCCCATGGATGTCCCCATGGATGTCCCCATGGATGTCCCCATTGATGCCCCCATTGATGTCCCCATTGATGTCCCCATGGATGTCCCCATGGATGTCCCCATGGATGTCCCCATGGATGTCCCCATTGATGTCCCCATTGATGTCCCCATGGATGTCCCCATGGATGTCCCCATGGATGTCCCCATTGATGTCCCCATTGATGTCCCCATGGATGTCCCCATGGATGTCCCCATGGATGTCCCCATGGATGTCCCCATGGATGTCCCCATGGATGTCCCCATGGATGTCCCCATTGATGTCCCCATTGATGTCCCCATGGATGTCCCCATGGATGTCCCCATGGATGTCCCCATGGATGTCCCCATGGATGTCCCCATTGATGTCCCCATGGATGTCCCCATGGATGTCCCCATGGATGTCCCCATGGATGTCCCCATTGATGTCCCCATGGATGTCCCCATGGATGTCCCCATTGATGTCCCCATGGATGTCCCCATTGATGTCCCCATTGATGTCCCCATGGATGTCCCCATGGATGTCCCCATTGATGTCCCCATGGATGTCCCCATGGATGTCCCCATGGATGTCCCCATGGATGTCCCCATGGATGTCCCCATGGATGTCCCCATGGATGTCCCCATTGATGTCCCCATGGATGTCCCCATGGATGTCCCCATTGATGTCCCCATTGATGTCCCCATGGATGTCCCCATGGATGTCCCCATTGATGTCCCCATGGATGTCCCCATGGATGTCCCCATTGATGTCCCCATGGATGTCCCCATTGATGTCCCCATGGATGTCCCCATGGATGTCCCCATGGATGTCCCCATTGATGTCCCCATTGATGTCCCCATTGATGTCCCCATGGATGTCCCCATGGATGTCCCCATGGATGTCCCCATGGATGTCCCCATTGATGTCCCCACGGATGTCCCCATGGATGTCCCCATGGATGTCCCCATTGATGTCCCCATTGATGTCCCCATGGATGTCCCCATGGATGTCCCCATGGATGTCCCCATGGATGTCCCCATGGATGTCCCCATTGATGTCCCCATGGATGTCCCCATGGATGTCCCCATGGATGTCCCCATGGATGTCCCCATGGATGTCCCCATGGATGTCGCCATTGATGTCCCCATGGATGTCCCCATGGATGTCCCCATTGATGTCCCCATGGATGTCCCCATGGATGTCCCCATGGATGTCCCCATGGATGTCCCCATTGATGTCCCCATTGATGTCCCCATGGATGTCCCCATGGATGTCCCCATGGATGTCCCCATGGATGTCCCCATTGATGTCCGCACGGATGTCCCCATGGATGTCCCCATGGATGTCCCCATTGATGTCCCCATTGATGTCCCCATGGATGTCCCCATGGATGTCCCCATGGATGTCCCCATGGATGTCCCCATGGATGTCCCCATTGATGTCCCCATGGATGTCCCCATGGATGTCCCCATGGATGTCCCCATGGATGTCCCCATTGATGTCCCCATGGATGTCCACATGGATGTCCCCATGGATGTCCCCATTGATGTCCCCATGGATGTCCCCATTGATGTCCCCATTGATGTCCCAATGGATGTCCCCATTGATGTCCCCATGGATGTCCCCATGGATGTCCCCATGGATGTCCCCATGGATGTTCCCATTGATGTCCCCATGGATGTCCCCATGGATGTCCCCATTGATGTCCCCATGGATGTCCCCATTGATGTCCCCATGGATGTCCCCATGGATGTCCCCATGGATGTCCCCATGGATGTCCCCATGGATGTCCCCATGGATGTCCCCATGGATGTCCCCATGGATGTCCCCATTGATGTCCCCATGGATGTCCCCATGGATGTCCCCATGGATGTCCCCATGGATGTCCCCATTGATGTCCCCATGGATGTCCACATGGATGTCCCCATGGATGTCCCCATTGATGTCCCCATGGATGTCCCCATTGATGTCCCCATTGATGTCCCCATGGATGTCCCCATTGATGTCCCCATGGATGTCCCCATGGATGTCCCCATGGATGTCCCCATGGATGTTCCCATTGATGTCCCCATGGATGTCCCCATGGATGTCCCCATTGATGTCCCCATGGATGTCCCCATTGATGTCCCCATGGATGTCCCCATGGATGTCCCCATGGATGTCCCCATGGATGTCCCCATGGATGTCCCCATGGATGTCCCCATGGATGTCCCCATGTATGTCCCCATGGATGTCCCCATTGATGTCCCCATGGATGTCCCCATTGATGTCCCCATGGATGTCCCCATGGATGTCCCCATGGATGTCCCCATGGAGGTCCCCATTGATGTCCCCATGGATGTCCACATGGATGTCCCCATGGATGTCCCCATTGATGTCCCCATTGATGTCCCCATGGATGTCCCCATGGATATCCCCATGGATGTCCCCATGGATGTCCCCATGGATGTCCCCATGGATGTCCCCAATGATGTCCCCATGGATGTCCCCATTGATGTCCCCATGGATGTCCACATTGATGTCCCCATGGATGTCCCCAAGGATGTCCACATGGATGTCCCCATGGATGTCCCCATTGATGTCCCCATTGATGTCCCCATTGATGTCCCCATGGATGTCCACATGGATGACCCCATGGATGTCCCCATGGATGTCCCCATGGATGTCCCCATGGATGTCCCCATGGATGTCCCCATGGATGTCCCCATTGATGTCCCCATGGATGTCCACATTGATGTCCCCATGGATGTCCCCATGGATGTCCACATGGATGTCCCCATGGATGTCCCCATTGATGTCCCCATTGATGTCCCCATTGATGTCCCCATGGATGTCCACATGGATGTCCCCATGGATGTCCCCATGGATGTCCCCATGGAAGTCCCCATTGATGTCCCCATGGATGTCCCCATTGATGTCCCCATTGATGTCCCCATTGATGTCCCCATTGATGTCCCCATGGATGTCCCCATGGATGTCCCCATTGATGTCCCCATGGATGTCCCCATGGATGTCCCCATGGATGTCCCCATTGATGTCCCCATGGATGTCCCCATGGATGTCCCCATGGATGTCCCCATGGATGTCCCCATTGATGTCCCCATTGATGTCCCCATTGATGTCCCCATGGATGTCCACATGGATGTCCCCATGGATGTCCCCATTGATGTCCCCATGGATGTCCCCATGGATGTCCCCATGGATGTCCCCATGGATGTCCCCATGGATGTCCCCATTGATGTCCCCATGGATGTCCACATTGATGTCCCCATGGATGTCCCCATGGATGTCCACATGGATGTCCCCATGGATGTCCCCATTGATGTCCCCATTGATGTCCCCATTGATGTCCCCATGGATGTCCACATGGATGTCCCCATGGATGTCCCCATGGATGTCCCCATGGAAGTCCCCATTGATGTCCCCATTGATGTCCCCATTGATGTCCCCATTGATGTCCCCATTGATGTCCCCATTGATGTCCCCATGGATGTCCCCATTGATGTCCCCATGGATGTCCCCATGGATGTCCCCATTGATGTCCCCATGGATGTCCCCATTGATGTCCCCATGGATGTCCCCATTGATGTCCCCATTGATGTCCCCATTGATGTCCCCATTGATGTCCCCATGTATGTCCCCATGGATGTCCCCATTGATGTCCCCATGGATGTCCCCATGGATGTCCCCATGGATGTCCCCATGGATGTCCCCATTGATGTCCCCATTGATGTCCCCATGGATGTCCCCATGGATGTCCCCATGGATGTCCCCATTGATGTCCCCATGGATGTCCCCATGGATGTCCCCATGGATGTCCCCATTGATGTCCCCATTGATGTCCCCATGGATGTCCCCATGGATGTCCCCATGGATGTCCCCATGGATGTCCCGGTGGATGTCCCCATGGAAGTCCCCATGGATGTCCCCATTGATGTCCCCATGGATGTCCCCATGGATGTCCCCATGGATGTCCCCATGGATGTCCCCATGGATGTCCCCATTGATGTCCCCATTGATGTCCCCATTGATGTCCCCATGGATGTCCCCATGGATGTCCCCATTGATGTCCCCATGGATGTCCCCATGGATGTCCCCATGGATGTCCCCATTGATGTCCCCATGGATGTCCCCATGGATGTGCCCATGGATGTCCCCATGGATGTCCCCATGGATGTCCCCATTGATGTCCCCATTGATGTCCCCATGGATGTCCCCATGGATGTCCCCATGGATGTCCCCATTGATGTCCCCATGGATGTCCCCATTGATGTCCCCATGGATGTCCCCATTGATGTCCCCATTGATGTCCCCATTGATGTCCCCATTGATGTCCCCATGGATGTCCCCATGGATGTCCCCATTGATGTCCCCATGGATGTCCCCATGGATGTCCCCATGGATGTCCCCATGGATGTCCCCATTGATGTCCCCATGGATGTCCCCATTGATGTCCCCATGGATGTCCCCATTGATGTCCCCATGGATGTCCCCATGGATGTCCCCATGGATGTCCCCATTGATGTCCCCATGGATGTCCCCATTGATGTCCCCATGGATGTCCCCATTGATGTCCCCATGGATGTCCCCATGGATGTCCCCATTGATGTCCCCATCGATGTCCCCATGGATGTCCCCATGGATGTCCCCATGGATGTCCCCATTGATGTCCCCATGGATGTCCCCATGGATGTCCCCATGGATGTCCCCATGGATGTCCCCATGGATGTCCCCATGGATGTCCCCATGGATGTCCCCATGGATGTCCCCATGGATGTCCCCATGGATGTCCCCATGGATGTCCCCATGGATGTCCCCATTGATGTCCCCATGGATGTCCCCATGGATGTCCCCATGGATGTCCCCATGGATGTCCCCATTGATGTCCCCATTGATGTCCCCATGGATGTCCCCATGGATGTCCCCATTGATGTCCCCATGGATGTCCCCATGGATGTCCCCATTGATGTCCCCATGGATGTCCCCATGGATGTCCCCATGGATGTCCCCATGGATGTCCCCATTGATGTCCCCATGGATGTCCCCATGGATGTCCCCATTGATGTCCCCATGGATGTCCCCATTGATGTCCCCATGGATGTCCCCATGGATGTCCCCATGGATGTCCCCATGGATGTCCCCATTGATGTCCCCATGGATGTCCCCATGGATGTCCCCATGGATGTCCCCATGGATGTCCCCATTGATGTCCCCATGGATGTCCCCATTGATGTCCCCATGGATGTCCCCATGGATGTCCCCATGGATGTCCCCATGGATGTCCCCATTGATGTCCCCATGGATGTCCCCATGGATGTCCCCATTGATGTCCCCATGGATGTCCCCATTGATGTCCCCATGGATGTCCCCATTGATGTCCCCATTGATGTCCCCATGGATGTCCCCATGGATGTCCCCATGGATGTCCCCATGGATGTCCCCATTGATGTCCCCATGGATGTCCCCATTGATGTCCCCATGGATGTCCCCATTGATGTCCCCATTGATGTCCCCATCGATGTCCCCATGGATGTCCCCATGGATGTCCCCATGGATGTCCCCATTGATGTCCCCATGGATGTCCCCATGGATGTCCCCATGGATGTCCCCATGGATGTCCCCATGGATGTCCCCATGGATGTCCCCATGGATGTCCCCATGGATGTCCCCATGGATGTCCCCATGGATGTCCCCATGGATGTCCCCATGGATGTCCCCATTGATGTCCCCATGGATGTCCCCATGGATGTCCCCATTGATGTCCCCATGGATGTCCCCATTGATGTCCCCATTGATGTCCCCATGGATGTCCCCATGGATGTCCCCATTGATGTCCCCATGGATGTCCCCATGGATGTCCCCATTGATGTCCCCATGGATGTCCCCATGGATGTCCCCATGGATGTCCCCATGGATGTCCCCATTGATGTCCCCATGGATGTCCCCATGGATGTCCCCATTGATGTCCCCATGGATGTCCCCATTGATGTCCCCATGGATGTCCCCATGGATGTCCCCATGGATGTCCCCATGGATGTCCCCATTGATGTCCCCACGGATGTCCCCATGGATGTCCCCATGGATGTCCCCATGGATGTCCCCATTGATGTCCCCATGGATGTCCCCATTGATGTCCCCATGGATGTCCCCATGGATGTCCCCATGGATGTCCCCATGGATGTCCCCATTGATGTCCCCATGGATGTCCCCATGGATGTCCCCATTGATGTCCCCATGGATGTCCCCATGGATGTCCCCATTGATGTCCCCATGGATGTCCCCATGGATGTCCCCATGGATGTCCCCATGGATGTCCCCATGGATGTCCCCATGGATGTCCCCATTGATGTCCCCATTGATGTCCCCATGGATGTCCCCATGGATGTCCCCATGGATGTCCCCATGGATGTCCCCATGGATGTCCCCATGGATGTCCCCATGGATGTCCCCATTGATGTCCCCATTGATGTCCCCATTGATGTCCCCATTGATGTCCCCATGGATGTCCCCATGGATGTCCCCATGGATGTCCCCATGGATGTCCCCATGGATGTCCCCATTGATGTCCCCATGGATGTCCCCATGGATGTCCCCATGGATGTCCCCATGGATGTCCCCATTGATGTCCCCATTGATGTCCCCATTGATGTCCCCATGGATGTCCCCATGGATGTCCCCATGGATGTCCCCATGGATGTCCCCATGGATGTCCCCATGGATGTCCCCATGGATGTCCCCATGGATGTCCCCATTGATGTCCCCATGGATGTCCCCATGGATGTCCCCATGGATGTCCCCATGGATGTCCCCATTGATGTCCCCATTGATGTCCCCATTGATGTCCCCATGGATGTCCCCATGGATGTCCCCATGGATGTCCCCATTGATGTCCCCATTGATGTCCCCATGGATGTCCCCATGGATGTCCCCATGGATGTCCCCATTGATGTCCCCATGGATGTCCCCATGGATGTCCCCATGGATGTCCCCATGGATGTCCCCATGGATGTCCCCATGGATGTCCCCATGGATGTCCCCATGGATGTCCCCATGGATGTCCCCATGGATGTCCCCATTGATGTCCCAATGGATGTCCACATTGATGTCCCCATGGATGTCCCCATGGATGTCCGCATGGATGTCCCCATGGATGTCCCCATTGATGTCCCCATTGATGTCCCCATTGATGTCCCCATGGATGTCCACATGGATGTCCCCATGGATGTCCCCATGGATGTCCCCATGGAAGTCCCCATTGATGTCCCCATGGATGTCCCCATTGATGTCCCCATTGATGTCCCCATTGATGTCCCCATTGATGTCCCCATGGATGTCCCCATGGATGTCCCCATTGATGTCCCCATGGATGTCCCCATGGATGTCCCCATGGATGTCCCCATTGATGTCCCCATGGATGTCCCCATGGATGTCCACATGGATGTCCCCATGGATGTCCCCATTGATGTCCCCATTGATGTCCCCATTGATGTCCCCATGGATGTCCACATGGATGTCCCCATGGATGTCCCCATTGATGTCCCCATGGATGTCCCCATGGATGTCCCCATGGATGTCCCCATGGATGTCCCCATGGATGTCCCCATTGATGTCCCCATGGATGTCCACATTGATGTCCCCATGGATGTCCACATGGATGTCCCCTTGGATGTCCCCATTGATGTCCCCATGGATGTCCCCATTGATGTCCCCATGGATGTCCACATGGATGTCCCCATGGTTCCCCCCATGGATGTCCCCATGGAAGTCCCCATTGATGTCCCCATGGATGTCCCCATTGATGTCCCCATTGATGTCCCCATTGATGTCCCCATTGATGTCCCCATGGATGTCCCCATGGATGTCCCCATGGATGTCCCCATGGATGTCCCCATTGATGTCCCCATGGATGTCCCCATTGATGTCCCCATGGATGTCCCCATTGATGTCCCCATTGATGTCCCCATTGATGTCCCCATTGATGTCCCCATGGATGTCCCCATGGATGTCCCCATTGATGTCCCCATGGATGTCCCCATGGATGTCCCCATGGATGTCCCCATGGATGTCCCCATTGATGTCCCCATTGATGTCCCCATGGATGTCCCCATGGATGTCCCCATGGATGTCCCCATGGATGTCCCCATTGATGTCCCCATGGATGTCCCCATGGATGTCCCCATGGATGTCCCCATTGATGTCCCCATTGATGTCCCCATGGATGTCCCCATGGATGTCCCCATGGATGTCCCCATGGATGTCCCCATGGATGTCCCCATTGATGTCCCCATGGATGTCCCCATGGATGTCCCCATGGATGTCCCCATGGATGTCCCCATTGATGTCCCCATGGATGTCCCCATGGATGTCCCCATTGATGTCCCCATGGATGTCCCCATTGATGTCCCCATTGATGTCCCCATGGATGTCCCCATTGATGTCCCCATGGATGTCCCCATGGATGTCCCCATGGATGTCCCCATGGATGTCCCCATTGATGTCCCCATGGATGTCCCCATGGATGTCCCCATTGATGTCCCCATGGATGTCCCCATTGATGTCCCCATGGATGTCCCCATGGATGTCCCCATTGATGTCCCCATGGATGTCCCCATTGATGTCCCCATGGATGTCCCCATGGATGTCCCCATGGATGTCCCCATGGATGTCCCCATTGATGTCCCCATGGATGTCCCCATTGATGTCCCCATGGATGTCCCCATGGATGTCCCCATGGATGTCCCCATGGATGTCCCCATGGATGTCCCCATGGATGTCCACATGGATGTCCCCATGGATGTCCCCATTGATGTCCCCATTGATGTCCCCATTGATGTCCCCATGGATGTCCACATGGATGTCCCCATTGATGTCCCCATTGATGTCCCCATGGATGTCCACATGGATGTCCACATGGATGTCCCCATTGATGTCCCCATGGATGTCCCCATGGATGTCCCCATGGATGTCCCCATGGATGTCCCCATGGATGTCCCCATTGATGTCCCCATGGATGTCCCCATGGATGTCCCCATGGATGTCCCCATGGATGTCCCCATGGATGTCCCCATTGATGTCCCCATTGATGTCCCCATGGATGTCCCCATGGATGTCCCCATGGATGTCCCCATTGATGTCCCCATGGATGTCCCCATTGATGTCCCCATGGATGTGCCCATGGATGTCCCCATGGATGTCCCCATGGATGTCCCCATTGATGTCCCCATGGATGTCCACATGGATGTCCCCATGGATGTCCCCATGGATGTCCCCATTGATGTCCCCATTGATGTCCCCATGGATGTCCCCATGGATGTCCCCATGGATGTCCCCATGGATGTCCCCATGGATGTCCCCATTGATGTCCCCATGGATGTCCCCATGGATGTCCCCATGGATGTCCCCATGGATGTCCCCATGGATGTCCCCATGGATGTCCCCATGGATGTCCCCATTGATGCCCCCATTGATGTCCCCATTGATGTCCCCATGGATGTCCCCATGGATGTCCCCATGGATGTCCCCATGGATGTCCCCATTGATGTCCCCATTGATGTCCCCATGGATGTCCCCATGGATGTCCCCATGGATGTCCCCATGGATGTCCCCATGGATGTCCCCATTGATGTCCCCATGGATGTCCCCATGGATGTCCCCATGGATGTCCCCATGGATGTCCCCATTGATGTCCCCATGGATGTCCCCATGGATGTCCCCATTGATGTCCACATGGATGTCCCCATTGATGTCCCCATTGATATCCCCATGGATGTCCCCATTGATGTCCCCATGGATGTCCCCATGGATGTCCCCATGGATGTCCCCATGGATGTCCCCATGGATGTCCCCATGGATGTCCACATGGATGTCCCCATGGATGTCCCCATTGATGTCCCCATGGATGTCCCCATGGATGTCCCCATTGATGTCCCCATTGATGTCCCCATGGATGTCCCCATGGATGTCCCCATTGATGTCCCCATGGATGTCCCCATGGATGTCCCCATTGATGTCCCCATGGATGTCCCCATTGATGTCCCCATGGATGTCCCCATGGATGTCCCCATGGATGTCCCCATGGATGTCCCCATTGATGTCCCCATGGATGTCCCCATGGATGTCCCCATGGATGTCCCCATGGATGTCCCCATTGATGTCCCCATGGATGTCCCCATTGATGTCCCCATGGATGTCCCCATGGATGTCCCCATGGATGTCCCCATGGATGTCCCCATTGATGTCCCCATGGATGTCCACATGGATGTCCCCATGGATGTCCCCATTGATGTCCCCATTGATGTCCCCATTGATGTCCCCATGGATGTCCCCATGGATGTCCCCATGGATGTCCCCATGGATGTCCCCATTGATGTCCCCATGGATGTCCACATTGATGTCCCCATGGATGTCCCCATGGATGTCCACATGGATGTCCCCATGGATGTCCCCATTGATGTCCCCATTGATGTCCCCATTGATGTCCCCATGGATGTCCACATGGATGTCCCCATGGATGTCCCCATGGATGTCCCCATGGATGTCCCCATGGATGTCCCCATGGATGTCCCCATGGATGTCCCCATGGATGTCCCCATGGATGTCCCCATGGATGTCCCCATGGATGTCCCCATTGATGTCCCCATGGATGTCCACATGGATGTCCCCATGGATGTCCCCATTGATGTCCCCATGGATGTCCCCATTGATGTCCCCATGGATGTCCCCATTGATGTCCCCATGGATGTCCCCATGGATGTCCCCATTGATGTCCCCATTGATGTCCCCATGGATGTCCCCATTGATGTCCCCATTGCTGTCCCCATGGATGTCCCCATGGATGTCCCCATTGATGTCCCCATGGATGTCCCCATTGATGTCCCCATTGATGTCCCCATGGATGTCCCCATGGATGTCCCCATGGATGTCCCCGTTGATGTCCCCATGGATGTCCCCATGGATGTCCCCATGGATGTCCCCGTTGATGTCCCCATGGATGTCCCCATGGATGTCCCAATGGATGTCCCCATTGATGTCCCCATTGATGTCCCCATGGATGTCCCCACGGATGTCCCCATTGATGTCCCCATTGATGTCCCCATTGATGTCCCCATTGATGTCCCCATTGATGCCCCCATTGATGTCCCCATTGATGTCCCCATTGATGTCCCCATTGATGTCCCCATGGATGCCCCCATTGATGTCCCCATTGCTGTCCCCATGGATGTCCCCATTGATGTCCCCATGGATGTCCCCATTGATGTCCCCATTGATGTCCCCATGGATGTCCCCATGGATGTCCCCATGGATGTCCCCGTTGATGTCCCCATGGATGTCCCCATGGATGTCCCCATTGATGTCCCCATGGATGTCCCCATTGATGTCCCCATTGATGTCCCCATGGATGTCCCCATGGATGTCCCCATGGATGTCCCCGTTGATGTCCCCATGGATGTCCCCATGGATGTCCCCATGGATGTCCCCGTTGATGTCCCCATGGATGTCCCCATTGATGTCCCCATTGATGTCCCCATGGACGTCCCCATGGATGTCCCCATGGATGTCCCCATTGATGTCCCCATGGATGTCCCCATTGATGTCCCCATTGATGTCCCCATGGATGTCCCCATGGATGTCCCCATGGATGTCCCCATTGATGTCCCCATGGATGTCCCCATGGATGTCCCCATGGATGTCCCCATGGATGTCCCCATTGATGTCCCCATGGATGTCCCCATGGATGTCCCCATTGATGTCCCCATTGATGTCCCCATGGATGTCCCCATTGATGCCCCCATTGATGTCCCCATTGATGTCCCCATTGATGTCCCCATTGATGTCCCCATGGATGCCCCCATTGATGTCCCCATTGCTGTCCCCATGGATGTCCCCATTGATGTCCCCATGGATGTCCCCATTGATGTCCCCATTGATGTCCCCATGGATGTCCCCATGGATGTCCCCATGGATGTCCCCGTTGATGTCCCCATGGATGTCCCCATGGATGTCCCCATTGATGTCCCCATGGATGTCCCCATTGATGTCCCCATTGATGTCCCCATGGATGTCCCCATGGATGTCCCCATGGATGTCCCCGTTGATGTCCCCATGGATGTCCCCATGGATGTCCCCATGGATGTCCCCGTTGATGTCCCCATTGATGTCCCCATGGATGTCCCCATGGATGTCCCCATGGATGTCCCCGTTGATGTCCCCATGGATGCGCCCATGGATGTCCCCATGGATGTCCCCGTTGATGTCCCCATGGATGTCCCCATGGACGTCCCCATGGATGTCCCCGTTGATGTCCCCATGGATGTCCCCATGGATGTCCCCATTGATGTCCCCATGGATGTCCCCATTGATGTCCCCATTGATGTCCCCATGGATGTCCCCATGGATGTCCCCATGGATGTCCCCATGGATGTCCCCATGGATGTCCCCGTTGATGTCCCCATGGATGTCCCCATGGATGTCCCCATGGATGTCCCCATGGATGTCCTCATGGATGTCCCCATGGATGTCCCCATTGATGTCCCCATGGATGTCCCCATTGATGTCCCCATTGATGTCCCCATGGATGTCCCCATGGATGTCCCCATTGATGTCCCCATGGATGTCCCCATGGATGTCCCCGTTGATGTCCCCATTGATGTCCCCATGGATGTCCCCATGGATGTCCCCATGGATGTCCCCATGGATGTCCCCATGGATGTCCCCATTGATGTCCCCATTGATGTCCCCATGGATGTCCCCATTGATGTCCCCATGGATGTCCCCATGGATGTCCCCATGGATGTCCCCATGGATGTCCCCATTGATGTCCCCATGGATGTCCCCATTGATGTCCCCATTGATGTCCCCATGGATGTCCCCATGGATGTCCCCATGGATGTCCCCGTTGATGTCCCCATGGATGTCCCCATGGATGTCCCCATGGATGTCCCCGTTGATGTCCCCATGGATGTCCCCATGGACGTCCCCATGGATGTCCCCGTTGATGTCCCCATGGATGTCCCCATGGATGTCCCCATTGATGTCCCCATGGATGTCCCCATTGATGTCCCCATTGATGTCCCCATGGATGTCCCCATGGATGTCCCCATGGATGTCCCCATTGATGTCCCCATTGCTGTCCCCATGGATGTCCCCATTGATGTCCCCATGGATGTCCCCATTGATGTCCCCATTGATGTCCCCATGGATGTCCCCATGGATGTCCCCATGGATGTCCCCATGGATGTCCCCATGGATGTCCCCATGGATGTCCCCATGGATGTCCCCATGGATGTCCCCATTGATGTCCCCATGGATGTCCCCATTGATGTCCCCATGTACGTCCCCATGGATGTCCCCATTGATGTCCCCATTGATGTCCCCATTGATGTCCCCATGGATGTCCCCATGGATGTCCCCATGGATGTCCCCGTGGATGTCCCCGTTGATGTCCCCATGGATGTCCCCATGGATGTCCCCATGGATGTCCCCATGGATGTCCCCATGGATGTCCCCATGGATGTCCCCATGGACGTCCCCATGGACGTCCCCATGGATGTCCCCATGGATGTCCCCATGGATGTCCCCATGGATGTCCCCATTGATGTCCCCATTGATGTCCCCATGGATGTCCCCATGGACGTCCCCATGGATGTCCCCATGGATGTCCCCATGGATGTCCCCATGGATGGCCCCATGGATGTCCCCATTGATGTCCCCATGGATGTCCCCATTGATGTCCCCATTGATGTCCCCATGGATGTCCCCATGGATGTCCTCATGGATGTCCCCATGGATGTCCCCATGGATGTCCCCATGGATGTCCCCATTGATGTCCCCATTGATGTCCCCATTGATGTCCCCATGGATGCCCCCATTGATGTCCCCATTGCTGTCCCCATGGATGTCCCCATTGATGTCCCCATGGATGTCCCCATTGATGTCCCCATTGATGTCCCCATGGATGTCCCCATGGATGTCCCCATGGATGTCCCCGTTGATGTCCCCATGGACGTCCCCATGGATGTCCCCATGGATGTCCCCATGGATGTCCCCATGGATGTCCCCATTGATGTCCCCATTGATGTCCCCATGGATGTCCCCATGGATGTCCCCATTGATGTCCCCATGGATGTCCTCATGGATGTCCCCATGGATGTCCCCATGGATGTCCCCATGGATGTCCCCATGGATGTCCCCATGGATGTCCCCATGGATGTCCCCATGGATGTCCCCATGGATGTCCCCATGGATGTCCCCATGGATGTCCTCATGGATGTCCTCATGGATGTCCCCATGGATGTCCCCATGGATGTCCCCATGGATGTCCCCATTGATGTCCCCATTGATGTCCCCATTGATGTCCCCATGGATGCCCCCAATGATGTCCCCATTGCTGTCCCCATGGATGTCCCCATTGATGTCCCCATGGATGTCCCCATTGATGTCCCCATTGATGTCCCCATGGATGTCCCCATGGATGTCCCCATGGATGTCCCCGTTGATGTCCCCATGGATGTCCCCATGGATGTCCCCATTGATGTCCCCATGGATGTCCCCATTGATGTCCCCATTGATGTCCCCATGGATGTCCCCATGGATGTCCCCATGGATGTCCCCGTTGATGTCCCCATGGATGTCCCCATGGATGTCCCCATGGATGTCCCCGTTGATGTCCCCATTGATGTCCCCATGGATGTCCCCATGGATGTCCCCATGGATGTCCCGGTTGATGTCCCCATGGATGCGCCCATGGATGTCCCCATGGATGTCCCCGTTGATGTCCCCATGGATGTCCCCATGGACGTCCCCATGGATGTCCCCGTTGATGTCCCCATGGATGTCCCCATGGATGTCCCCATTGATGTCCCCATGGATGTCCCCATTGATGTCCCCATTGATGTCCCCATGGATGTCCCCATGGATGTCCCCATGGATGTCCCCATGGATGTCCCCATGGATGTCCCCGTTGATGTCCCCATGGATGTCCCCATGGATGTCCCCATGGATGTCCCCATGGATGTCCTCATGGATGTCCCCATGGATGTCCCCATTGATGTCCCCATGGATGTCCCCATTGATGTCCCCATTGATGTCCCCATGGATGTCCCCATGGATGTCCCCATTGATGTCCCCATGGATGTCCCCATGGATGTCCCCGTTGATGTCCCCATTGATGTCCCCATGGATGTCCCCATGGATGTCCCCATGGATGTCCCCATGGATGTCCCCATGGATGTCCCCATTGATGTCCCCATGGATGTCCCCATGGATGTCCCCATGGATGTCCCCATTGATGTCCCCATGGATGTCCCCATTGATGTCCCCATTGATGTCCCCATGGATGTCCCCATTGATGCCCCCATTGATGTCCCCATTGATGTCCCCATTGCTGTCCCCATTGATGTCCCCATGGATGTCCCCATTGATGTCCCCATTGATGTCCCCATGGATGTCCCCATGGATGTCCCCATGGATGTCCCCATGGATGTCCCCATGGATGTCCCCATGGATGTCCCCATGGATGTCCCCATGGATGTCCCCGTTGATGTCCCCATGGATGTCCCCATGGATGTCCCCATTGATGTCCCCATGGATGTCCCCATTGATGTCCCCATTGATGTCCCCATGGATGTCCCCATGGATGTCCCCATTGATGTCCCCGTTGATGTCCCCATGGATGTCCCCATGGATGTCCCCATGGATGTCCCCGTTGATGTCCCCATGGATGTCCCCATGGACGTCCCCATGGATGTCCCCGTTGATGTCCCCATGGATGTCCCCATGGATGTCCCCATTGATGTCCCCATGGATGTCCCCATTGATGTCCCCATTGATGTCCCCATGGATGTCCCCATTGATGTCCCCATTGATGTCCCCATGGATGTCCCCATTGATGTCCCCATGGATGTCCCCATGGATGTCCCCATGGATGTCCCCATTGATGTCCCCATGGATGTCCCCATTGATGTCCCCATAGATGTCCCCATTGATGTCCCCATTGATGTCCGCATTGATGCCCCCATTGATGTCCCCTTTGATGTCCCCATTGATGTCCCCATGGATGTCCCCATGGATGCCCCCATTGATGTCCCCATTGCTGTCCCCATGGATGTCCCCATGGACGTCCCCATGGATGTCCCCATGGATGTCCCCATGGATGGCCCCATAGATGTCCCCATTGATGGCCCCATTGATGTCCCCATGGATGTCCCCATTGCTGTCCCCATGGATGTCCCCATTGATGTCCCCATGGATGTCCCCATTGATGTACCCATTGATGTCCCCATGGATGTCCCCATGGATGTCCCCATGGATGTCCCCATGGATGTCCCCATGGATGTCCCCATGGATGTCCCCATGGATGTCCCCATTGATGTCCCCATGGATGTCCCCATTGATGTCCCCATGGACGTCCCCATTGATGTCCCCATGGATGTCCCCATTGATGTCCCCATTGATGTCCCCATGGATGTCCCCATGGATGTCCCCATGGATGTCCCCGTTGATGTCGCCATGGATGTCCCCATGGATGTCCCCATGGATGTCCCCATGGATGTCCCCATGGATGTCCCCATGGATGTCCCCATGGATGTCCCCATGGACGTCCCCATGGATGTCCCCGTTGATGTCCCCATGGATGTCCCCATTGATGTCCCCATGGATGTCCCCATTGATGTCCCCATGGATGTCCCCATGGACGTCCCCATGGATGTCCCCATGGATGTCCCCATGGATGTCCCCATGGATGGCCCCATGGATGTCCCCATTGATGTCCCCATGGATGTCCCCATTGATGTCCCCATGGATGTCCCCATTGATGTCCCCATTGATGTCCCCATGGATGTCCCCATGGATGTCCCCATGGATGTCCCCATGGATGTCCCCATTGATGTCCCCATGGATGTCCTCATGGATGTCCCCATGGATGTCCCCATGGATGTCCCCATGGATGTCCCCATGGATGTCCCCATGGATGTCCCCATGGATGTCCCCACGGATGTCCCCATGGATGTCCCCATGGATGTCCCCATGGATGTCCTCATGGATGTCCCCATGGATGTCCCCATGGATGTCCCCATGGATGTCCCCATGGATGTCCCCATGGATGTCCCCATGGATGTCCCCATGGATGTCCCCATGGATGTCCCCATTGATGTCCCCATGGATGTCCCCATTGATGTCCCCATGGATGTCCCCATGGATGTCCCCATGGATGTCCCCATGGATGTCCCCATGGATGTCCCCATGGATGTCCCCATGGATGGCCCCATAGATGTCCCCATTGATGTCCCCATTGATGTCCCCATTGATGTCCCCATTGATGTCCCCATTGATGTCCCCATTGATGTCCCCATTGATGTCCCCATGGATGCCCCCATTGATGTCCCCATTGCTGTCCCCATGGATGTCCCCATGGACGTCCCCATGGATGTCCCCATGAATGTCCCCATGGATGGCCCCATAGATGTCCCCATTGATGTCCCCATTGATGTCCCCATTGATGCCCCCATTGATGTCCCCATGGATGTCCCCATTGATGTCCCCATGGATGTCCCCATGGATGTCGCCATTGATGTCCCCATGGATGTCCCCATGGATGTCCCCATGGACGTCCCCATGGATGTCCCCATGGATGTCCCCATGGATGGCCCCATAGATGTCCCCATGGATGTCCCCATTGATGTCCCCATTGATGTCCCCATTGATGTCCCCATGGATGTCCCCATTGATGTCCCCATGGATGTCCCCATGGATGTCCCCATTGATGTCCCCATGGACGTCCCCATGGATGTTCCCATGGATGTCCCCATGGATGTCCCCATTGATGTCCCCATGGATGTCCCCATGGATGTCCCCATGGATGTCCCCATGGATGTCCCCGTGGATGTCCCCATGGATGTCCACATGGATGTCCCCATGGATGTCCCCATGGATGTCCCCATGGATGTCCCCATGGATGTCCCCATGGATGGCCCCATAGATGTCCCCATTGATGTCCCCATGGATGTCCCCATTGATGCCCCCATTGATGTCCCCATGGATGTCCCCATGGATGTCCCCATGGACGTCCCCATGGATGTCCCCATGGATGTCCCCATGGATGTCCCCATGGACCCGTGGATGTCCCCATGGATGTCCACATGGATGTCCCCATGGATGTCCCCATGGATGTCCCCATGGATGTCCCCATGGATGTCCCCATGGATGGCCCCATAGATGTCCCCATTGATGTCCCCATTGATGTCCCCATTGATGCCCCCATTGATGTCCCCATGGATGTCCCCATGGATGTCCCCATGGACGTCCCCATGGATGTCCCCATGGATGTCCCCATGGATGTCCCCATGGATGTCCCCATGGATGTCCCCATGGATGGCCCCATGGATGTCCCCATTGATGTCCCCATGGATGTCCCCATTGATGTCCCCATGGATGTCCCCATGGATGTCCCCATGGATGTCCCCATGGATGTCCCCATGGATGTCCCCATTGATGTCCCCATGGATGTCCCCATTGATGTCCCCATGGATGTCCCCATGGATGTCCCCATGGATGTCCCCATGGATGTCCCCATGGATGTCCCCATTGCTGTCCCCATGGATGTCCCCATGGATGTCCCCATTGCTGTCCCAATTGATGTCCCCATTGATGTCCCCATTGATGTCCCCATTGATGTCCCCATGGATGTCCCCATTGATGTCCCCATGAATGTCCCCATGGATGTCCCCATGGACGTCCCCATGGATGTTCCCATGGATGTCCCCATGGATGTCGCCATTGATGTCCCCATGGATGTCCCCATGGATGTCCCCATTGATGTCCCCATGGATGTCCCCGTGGATGTCCCCATGGATGTCCACATGAATGTCCCCATGGATGCCCCCATTGATGTCCCCATGGATGTCCCCATGGATGTCCCCATGGATGGCCCCATAGATGTCCCCATTGATGTCCCCATTGATGTCCCCATTGATGCCCCCATTGATGTCCCCATGGATGTCCCCATGGATGTCCCCATGGACGTCCCCATGGATGTCCCCATGGATGTCCCCATGGATGTCCCCATGGATGGCCCCATGGATGTCCCCATTGATGTCCCCATGGATGTCCCCATGGATGTCCCCATGGATGTCCCCATGGATGTCCCCATGGATGTCCCCATGGATGTCCCCATTGATGTCCCCATGGATGTCCCCATGGATGTCCCCATGGATGTCCCCATGGATGTCCCCATGGATGTCCCCATGGATGTCCCCATTGATGTCCCCATTGCTGTCCCCATGGATGTCCCCATGGATGTCCCCATGGATGTCCCCATGGATGTCCCCATTGCTGTCCCCATGGATTTCCCCATGGATGTCCCCATTGCTGTCCCAATTGATGTCCCCATTGATGTCCCCATTGATGTCCCCATTGATGTCCCCATTGATGTCCCCATGGATGTCCCCATTGATGTCCCCATGGATGTCCCCATGGACGTCCCCATGGATGTTCCCATGGATGTCCCCATGGATGTCCCCATTGATGTCCCCATGGATGTCCCCATGGATGTCCCCATTGATGTCCCCATGGATGTCCCCGTGGATGTCCCCATGGATGTCCACATGGATGTCCCCATGGATGTCCCCATGGATGTCCCCATGGATGTCCCCATGGATGTCCCCATGGATGGCCCCATAGATGTCCCCATTGATGTCCCCATTGATGTCCCCATTGATGCCCCCATTGATGTCCCCATGGACGTCCCCATGGATGTCCCCATGGACGTCCCCATGGATGTCCCCATGGATGTCCCCATGGATGTCCCCATGGATGGCCCCATGGATGTCCCCATTGATGTCCCCATTGATGTCCCCATTGATGTCCCCATGGATGTCCCCATGGATGTCCCCATGGATGTCCCCATGGATGTCCCCATTGATGTCCCCATGGATGTCCCCATTGATGTCCCCATGGATGTCCCCATGGATGTCCCCATGGATGTCCCCATGGATGTCCCCATTGATGTCCCCATGGATATCCCCATTGATGCCCCCATTGTTGTCCCCATGGATGTCCCCATGGATGTCCCCATGGATGTCCCCATGGATGTCCCCATGGATGTCCCCATGGATGTCCCCATGGATGGCCCCATGGATGTCCCCATGGATGTCCCCATTGATGTCCCCATTGATGTCCCCATGGATGTCCCCATGGATGTCCCCATGGATGTCCCCATGGATGTCCCCATGGATGTCCCCATGGATGTCCCCATGGATGTCCCCATGGATGGCCCCATGGATGTCCCCATTGATGTCCCCATGGATGTCCCCATTGATGTCCCCATTGATGTCCCCATGGATGTCCCCATGGATGTCCCCATGGATGTCCCCATGGATGTCCCCATTGATGTCCCCATGGATGTCCCCATTGATGTCCCCATTGCTGTCCCCATGGATGTCCCCATGGATGTCCCCATGGATGTCCCCATGGATGTCCCCATTGCTGTCCCCATGGATGTCCCCATGGATGTCCCCATTGCTGTCCCAATTTATGTCCCCATTGATGTCCCCATTGATGTCCCCATTGATGTCCCCATGGATGTCCCCATTGATGTCCCCATGGATGTCCCCATTGATGTCCCCATGGATGTCCCCATGGATGTCCCCATGGACGTCCCCATGGATGTTCCCATGGATGTCCCCATGGATGTCCCCATTGATGTCCCCATGGATGTCCCCATGGATGTCCCCATTGATGTCCCCATGGATGTCCCCGTGGATGTCCCCATGGATGTCCACATGGATGGCCCCATGGATGTCCCCATTGATGTCCCCATGGATGTCCCCATTGATGTCCCCATGGATGTCCCCATTGATGTCCCCATGGATGTCCCCATGGATGTCCCCATTGCTGTCCCCATGGATGTCCCCATGGATGTCCCCATTGCTGTCCCAATTGATGTCCCCATTGATGTCCCCATTGATGTCCCCATTGATGTCCCCATGGATGTCCCCATTGATGTCCCCATGGATGTCCCCATGGATGTCCCCATGGACGTCCCCATTGATGTCCCCATGGATGTCCCCATGGATGTCCCCATGGACGTCCCCATGGATGTTCCCATGGATGTCCCCATGGATGTCCCCATTGATGTCCCCATGGATGTCCCCATGGATGTCCCCATTGATGTCCCCATGGATGTCCCCGTGGATGTCCCCATGGATGTCCACATGGATGGCCCCATGGATGTCCCCATTGATGTCCCCATGGATGTCCCCGTGGATGTCCCCATGGATGTCCCCATGGATGTCCCCATGGATGTCCCCATGGATGTCCCCATTGCTGTCCCCATGGATGTCCCCATGGATGTCCCCATTGCTGTCCCAATTGATGTCCCCATTGATGTCCCCATTGATGTCCCCATTGATGTCCCCATGGATGTCCCCATTGATGTCCCCATGGATGTCCCCATGGATGTCCCCATGGACGTCCCCATGGATGTTCCCATGGATGTCCCCATGGATGTCCCCATTGATGTCCCCATGGATGTCCCCATGGATGTCCCCATTGATGTCCCCATGGATGTCCCCGTGGATGTCCCCATGGATGTCCACATGGATGTCCCCATGGATGCCCACATTGATGTCCCCATGGATGTCCCCATGGATGTCCCCATGGATGGCCCCATAGATGTCCCCATTGATGTCCCCATTGATGTCCCCATTGATGCCCCCATTGATGTCCCCATGGATGTCCCCATGGATGTCCCCATGGACGTCCCCATGGATGTCCCCATGGATGTCCCCATGGATGTCCCCATGGATGGCCCCATGGATGTCCCCATTGATGTCCCCATGGATGTCCCCATTGATGTCCCCATTGATGTCCCCATGGATGTCCCCATGGATGTCCCCATGGATGTCCCCATGGATGTCCCCATTGATGTCCCCATGGATGTCCCCATTGATGTCCCCATGCATGTCCCCATGGATGTCCCCATGGATGTCCCCATTGCTGTCCCCATGGATGTCCCCATGGATGTCCCCATTGCTGTCCCAATTGATGTCCCCATTGATGTCCCCATTGATGTCCCCATTGATGTCCCCATTGATGTCCCCATGGATGTCCCCATTGATGTCCCCATGGATGTCCCCATGGATGTCCCCATGGACGTCCCCATGGATGTTCCCATGGATGTCCCCATGGATGTCCCCATTGATGTCCCCATGGATGTCCCCATGGATGTCCCCATTGATGTCCCCATGGATGTCCCCGTGGATGTCCCCATGGATGTCCACATGGATGTCCCCATGGATGTCCCCATGGATGTCCCCATGGATGTCCCCATGGATGTCCCCATGGATGGCCCCATAGATGTCCCCATTGATGTCCCCATTGATGTCCCCATTGATGCCCCCATTGATGTCCCCATGGACGTCCCCATGGATGTCCCCATGGACGTCCCCATGGATGTCCCCATGGATGTCCCCATGGATGTCCCCATGGATGGCCCCATGGATGTCCCCATTGATGTCCCCATGGATGTCCCCATTGATGTCCCCATGGATGTCCCCATTGATGTCCCCATTGATGTCCCCATGGATGTCCCCATGGATGTCCCCATGGATGTCCCCATGGATGTCCCCATTGATGTCCCCATGGATGTCCCCATTGATGTCCCCATGGATGTCCCCATGGATGTCCCCATGGATGTCCCCATGGATGTCCCCATGGATGTCCCCATGGATGGCCCCATGGATGTCCCCATTGATGTCCCCATTGATGTCCCCATGGATGTCCCCATGGATGTCCCCATGGATGTCCCCATGGATGTCCCCATGGATGTCCCCATGGATGTCCCCATGGATGTCCCCATGGATGGCCCCATGGATGTCCCCATTGATGTCCCCATGGATGTCCCCATTGATGTCCCCATGGATGTCCCCATGGATGTCCCCATTGATGTCCCCATGGATGTCCCCATTGATGTCCCCATTGCTGTCCCCATGGATGTCCCCATGGATGTCCCCATGGATGTCCCCATGGATGTCCCCATTGATGTCCCCATGGATGTCCCCATGGATGTCCCCATGGACGTCCCCATGGATGTTCCCATGGATGTCCCCATGGATGTCCCCATTGATGTCCCCATGGATGTCCCCATGGATGTCCCCATTGATGTCCCCATGGATGTCCCCGTGGATGTCCCCATGGATGTCCACATGGATGGCCCCATGGATGTCCCCATTGATGTCCCCATGGATGTCCCCATTGATGTCCCCATGGATGTCCCCATTGATGTCCCCATTGATGTCCCCATGGATGTCCCCATGGATGTCCCCATGGATGTCCCCATGGATGTCCCCATTGATGTCCCCATGGATGTCCCCATTGATGTCCCCATGGATGTCCCCATGGATGTCCCCATGGATGTCCCCATGGATGTCCCCATGGATGTCCCCATTGCTGTCCCCATGGATGTCCCCATGGATGTCCCCATTGCTGTCCCAATTGATGTCCCCATTGATGTCCCCATTGATGTCCCCATTGATGTCCCCATGGATGTCCCCATTGATGTCCCCATGGATGTCCCCATGGATGTCCCCATGGACGTCCCCATGGATGTTCCCATGGATGTCCCCATGGATGTCCCCATTGATGTCCCCATGGATGTCCCCATGGATGTCCCCATTGATGTCCCCATGGATGTCCCCGTGGATGTCCCCATGGATGTCCACATGGATGTCCCCATGGATGCCCCCATTGATGTCCCCATGGATGTCCCCATGACTGTCCCCATGGATGGCCCCATAGATGTCCCCATTGATGTCCCCATTGATGTCCCCATTGATGCCCCCATTGATGTCCCCATGGATGTCCCCATGGATGTCCCCATGGACGTCCCCATGGATGTCCCCATGGATGTCCCCATGGATGTCCCCATGGATGGCCCCATTGATGTCCCCATTGATGTCCCCATGGATGTCCCCATTGATGTCCCCATTGATGTCCCCATGGATGTCCCCATGGATGTCCCCATGGATGTCCCCATGGATGTCCCCATTGATGTCCCCATGGATGTCCCCATTGATGTCCCCATTGCTGTCCCCATGGATGTCCCCATGGATGTCCCCATGGATGTCCCCATGGATGTCCCCATTGCTGTCCCCATGGATGTCCCCATGGATGTCCCCATTGCTGTCCCAATTGATGTCCCCATTGATGTCCCCATTGATGTCCCCATTGATGTCCCCATTGATGTCCCCATGGATGTCCCCATTGATGTCCCCATGGATGTCCCCATGGATGTCCCCATGGACGTCCCCATGGATGTTCCCATGGATGTCCCCATGGATGTCCCCATTGATGTCCCCATGGATGTCCCCATGGATGTCCCCATTGATGTCCCCATGGATGTCCCCGTGGATGTCCCCATGGATGTCCACATGGATGTCCCCATGGATGTCCCCATGGATGTCCCCATGGATGTCCCCATGGATGTCCCCATGGATGGCCCCATAGATGTCCCCATTGATGTCCCCATTGATGTCCCCATTGATGCCCCCATTGATGTCCCCATGGACGTCCCCATGGATGTCCCCATGGACGTCCCCATGGATGTCCCCATGGATGTCCCCATGGATGTCCCCATGGATGGCCCCATGGATGTCCCCATTGATGTCCCCATGGATGTCCCCATTGATGTCCCCATGGATGTCCCCATTGATGTCCCCATTGATGTCCCCATGGATGTCCCCATGGATGTCCCCATGGATGTCCCCATGGATGTCCCCATTGATGTCCCCATGGATGTCCCCATGGATGTCCCCATGGATGTCCCCATGGATGTCCCCATGGATGTCCCCATGGATGTCCCCATGGATGTCCCCATGGATGGCCCCATGGATGTCCCCATTGATGTCCCCATTGATGTCCCCATGGATGTCCCCATGGATGTCCCCATGGATGTCCCCATGGATGTCCCCATGGATGTCCCCATGGATGTCCCCATGGATGTCCCCATGGATGGCCCCATGGATGTCCCCATTGATGTCCCCATGGATGTCCCCATTGATGTCCCCATGGATGTCCCCATGGATGTCCCCATTGATGTCCCCATGGATGTCCCCATGGATGTCCCCATTGCTGTCCCCATGGATGTCCCCATGGATGTCCCCATGGATGTCCCCATGGATGTCCCCATTGCTGTCCCCATGGATGTCCCCATGGATGTCCCCATTGCTGTCCCAATTGATGTCCCCATTGATGTCCCCATTGATGTCCCCATTGATGTCCCCATTGATGTCCCCATGGATGTCCCCATTGATGTCCCCATGGATGTCCCCATGGATGTCCCCATGGACGTCCCCATGGATGTTCCCATGGATGTCCCCATGGATGTCCCCATTGATGTCCCCATGGATGTCCCCATGGATGTCCCCATTGATGTCCCCATGGATGTCCCCATGGATGTCCCCATTGATGTCCCCATGGATGTCCCCGTGGATGTCCCCATGGATGTCCACATGGATGTCCCCATGGATGTCCCCATGGATGTCCCCATGGATGTCCCCATGGATGTCCCCATGGATGGCCCCATAGATGTCCCCATTGATGTCCCCATTGATGTCCCCATTGATGCCCCCATTGATGTCCCCATGGATGTCCCCATGGATGTCCCCATGGACGTCCCCATGGATGTCCCCATGGATGTCCCCATGGATGTCCCCATGGATGGCCCCATGGATGTCCCCATTGATGTCCCCATGGATGTCCCCATTGATGTCCCCATGGATGTCCCCATTGATGTCCCCATTGATGTCCCCATGGATGTCCCCATGGATGTCCCCATGGATGTCCCCATGGATGTCCCCATTGATGTCCCCATGGATGTCCCCATTGATGTCCCCATGGATGTCCCCATGGATGTCCCCATGGATGTCCCCATGGATGTCCCCATTGATGTCCCCATGGATATCCCCATTGATGTCCCCATTGTTGTCCCCATGGATGTCCCCATGGATGTCCCCATGGATGTCCCCATGGATGTCCCCATGGATGTCCCCATGGATGTCCCCATGGATGGCCCCATGGATGTCCCCATGGATGTCCCCATTGATGTCCCCATTGATGTCCCCATGGATGTCCCCATGGATGTCCCCATGGATGTCCCCATGGATGTCCCCATGGATGTCCCCATGGATGTCCCCATGGATGTCCCCATGGATGTCCCCATGGATGTCCCCATGGATGTCCCCATGGATGTCCCCATGGATGTCCTCATTGATGTCCCCATTGATGTCCCCATGGATGTCCCCATGGATGTCCCCATGGAAGTCCCCATGGATGTCCCCATGGATGTCCCCATGGATGTCCCCATGGATGTCCCCATGGATGTCCCCATGGATGTCCCCATTGATGTCCCCATTGATGTCCCCATTGATGTCCCCATGGATGTCCCCATGGATGTCCCCATGGATGTCCCCATGGATGTCCCCATGGATGTCCCCATGGATGTCCCCATGGATGTCCCCATGGATGTCCCCATGGATGTCCCCATTGATGTCCCCATTGATGTCCCCATGGATGTCCCCATGGATGTCCCCATTGATGTCCCCATGGATGTCCCCATGGATGTCCCCATGGATGTCCCCATGGATGTCCCCATGGATGTCCCCGTTGATGTCCCCATGGATGTCCCCATGGATGTCCCCATGGATGTCCCCATGGATGTCCCCATGGATGTCCCCATGGATGTCCCCATGGATGTCCCCATGGATGTCCCCATTGATGTCCCCATGGATGTCCCCATGGATGTCCCCATTGATGTCCCCATGGATGTCCCCATGGATGTCCCCATGGATGTCCCCATGGATGTCCCCATGGATGTCCCCGTTGATGTCCCCATGGATGTCCCCATGGATGTCCCCATGGATGTCCCCATGGATGTCCCCATGGATGTCCCCATGGATGTCCCCATGGATGTCCCCATGGATGTCCCCATGGATGTCCCCATTGATGTCCCCATGGACGTCCCCATGGATGTCCCCATGGATGTCCCCATTGATGTCCCCATGGATGTCCCCATGGATGTCCCCATGGATGTCCCCATTGATGTCCCCATGGATGTCCCCATTGATGTCCCCATTGATGTCCCCATTGATGTCCCCATGGATGTCCCCATGGATGTCCCCATGGATGTCCCCATGGATGTCCCCATGGATGTCCCCATGGATGTCCCGATGGATGTCCCCATGGATCTCCCCATGGATGTCCCCATGGATGTCCCCATTGATGTCCCCATGGATGTCCCCATGGATGTCCCCATGGATGTCCCGATGGATGTTCCCATGGATGTCCCCATGGATGTCCCCATGGATGTCCCCATGGATGTCCCCATTGATGTCCCCATGGATGTCCCCATGGATGTCCCCATGGATGTCCCCATGGATATCCCCATTGATGTCCCCATTGATGTCCCCATTGATGTCCCCATTGATGTCCCCATGGATGTCCCCATTGATGTCCCCCTGGATGTCCCCATGGATGTCCCCATGGATGTCCCCATGGATGTCCCCATGGATGTCCCCATGGATGTCCCCATGGATGTCCCCATGGATGTCCCCATGGATGTCCCCATGGATGTCCCCATGGATGTCCCCATGGATGTCCTCATGGATGTCCCCATGGATGTCCCCATGGATGTCCCCAATGATGTCCCCATGGATGTCCCCATGGATGTCCCCATTGATGTCCCCATTGATGTCCCCATTGATGTCCCCATTGATGTCCATGGATGTCCCCATTGATGTCCCCATGGATGTCCCCATTGATGTCCCCATTGATGTCCCCATTGATGTCCCCATTGATGTCCCCATTGATGTCCCCATGGATGTCCCCATTGATGTCCCCCTGGATGTCCCCATGGATGTCCCCATGGATGTCCCCATGGATGTCCCCATGGATGTCCCCATTGATGTCCCCATGGATGTCCCCATTGATGTCCCCATTGATGTCCCCATTGATGTCCCCATGGATGTCCCCATTGATGTCCCCCTGGAGGTCCCCATGGATGTCCCCATGGATGTCCCCATGGATGCCCCCATGGATGTCCCCATGGATGTCCCCATGGATGTCCCCATGGATGTCCCCATTGATGTCCCCATGGATGTCCCCATGGATGTCCCCATGGATGTCCCCATTGATGTCCCCATTGATGTCCCCATGGATGTCCCCATGGATGTCCCCATGGATGTCCCCATGGATGTCCCCATGGATGTCCCCATTGATGTCCCCATGGATGTCCCCATGGATGTCCCCATTGATGTCCCCATGGATGTCCCCATGGATGTCCCCATGGATGTCCCCATGGATGTCCCCATGGATGTCCCCGTTGATGTCCCCATGGATGTCCCCATGGATGTCCCCATGGATGTCCCCATGGATGTCCCCATGGATGTCCCCATGGATGTCCCCATGGATGTCCCCATGGATGTCCCCATTGATGTCCCCATGGATGTCCCCATGGATGTCCCCATTGATGTCCCCATGGATGTCCCCATGGATGTCCCCATGGATGTCCCCATGGATGTCCCCATGGATGTCCCCGTTGATGTCCCCATGGATGTCCCCATGGATGTCCCCATGGATGTCCCCATGGATGTCCCCATGGATGTCCCCATGGATGTCCCCATGGATGTCCCCATGGATGTCCCCATGGATGTCCCCATTGATGTCCCCATGGACGTCCCCATGGATGTCCCCATGGATGTCCCCATTGATGTCCCCATGGATGTCCCCATGGATGTCCCCATGGATGTCCCCATTGATGTCCCCATGGATGTCCCCATTGATGTCCCCATTGATGTCCCCATTGATGTCCCCATGGATGTCCCCATGGATGTCCCCATGGATGTCCCCATGGATGTCCCCATGGATGTCCCCATGGATGTCCCGATGGATGTCCCCATGGATCTCCCCATGGATGTCCCCATGGATGTCCCCATTGATGTCCCCATGGATGTCCCCATGGATGTCCCCATGGATGTCCCGATGGATGTTCCCATGGATGTCCCCATGGATGTCCCCATGGATGTCCCCATGGATGTCCCCATTGATGTCCCCATGGATGTCCCCATGGATGTCCCCATGGATGTCCCCATGGATATCCCCATTGATGTCCCCATTGATGTCCCCATTGATGTCCCCATTGATGTCCCCATGGATGTCCCCATTGATGTCCCCCTGGATGTCCCCATGGATGTCCCCATGGATGTCCCCATGGATGTCCCCATGGATGTCCCCATGGATGTCCCCATGGATGTCCCCATGGATGTCCCCATGGATGTCCCCATGGATGTCCCCATGGATGTCCCCATGGATGTCCTCATGGATGTCCCCATGGATGTCCCCATGGATGTCCCCAATGATGTCCCCATGGATGTCCCCATGGATGTCCCCATGGATGTCCCCATTGATGTCCCCATTGATGTCCCCATTGATGTCCCCATTGATGTCCATGGATGTCCCCATTGATGTCCCCATGGATGTCCCCATTGATGTCCCCATTGATGTCCCCATTGATGTCCCCATTGATGTCCCCATTGATGTCCCCATGGATGTCCCCATTGATGTCCCCCTGGATGTCCCCATGGATGTCCCCATGGATGTCCCCATGGATGTCCCCATGGATGTCCCCATTGATGTCCCCATGGATGTCCCCATTGATGTCCCCATTGATGTCCCCATTGATGTCCCCATGGATGTCCCCATTGATGTCCCCCTGGAGGTCCCCATGGATGTCCCCATGGATGTCCCCATGGATGCCCCCATGGATGTCCCCATGGATGTCCCCATGGATGTCCCCATGGATGTCCCCATTGATGTCCCCATGGATGTCCCCATGGATGTCCCCATGGATGTCCCCATTGATGTCCCCATTGATGTCCCCATGGATGTCCCCATGGATGTCCCCATGGATGTCCCCATGGATGTCCCCATGGATGTCCCCATGGATGTCCCCATTGATGTCCCCATGGATGTCCCCATGGATGTCCCCATTGATGTCCCCATGGATGTCCCCATGGATGTCCCCATGGATGTCCCCATTGATGTCCCCATTGATGTCCCCATGGATGTCCCCATGGATGTCCCCATGGATGTCCCCATTGATGTCCCCATGGATGTCCCCATTGATGTCCCCATGGATGTCCCCATGGATGTCCCCATGGATGTCCCCATGGATGTCCCCATTGATGTCCCCATGGATGTCCCCATGGATGTCCCCATGGATGTCCCCATGGATGTCCCCATTGATGTCCCCATGGATGTCCCCATTGACCCATGGATGTCCCCATGGATGTCCCCATGGATGTCCCCATTGATGTCCCCATGGATGTCCCCATTGATGTCCCCATTGATGTCCCCATGGATGTCCCCATGGATGTCCCCATTGATGTCCCCATGGATGTCCCCATTGATGTCCCCATGGATGTCCCCATGGATGTTCCCATGGATGTCCCCATGGATGTCCCCATGGATGGCCCCATGGATGTCCCCATTGATGTCCCCATTGATGTCCCCATGGATGTCCCCATTGATGTCCCCATGGATGTCCCCATTGATGTCCCCATGGATGTCCCCATGGATGTCCCCATGGATGTCCCCATTGATGTCCCCATGGATGTCCCCATGGATGTCCCCATGGATGTCCCCATTGATGTCCCCATGGATATCCCCATGGATGTCCCCATGGATGTCCCCATGGATGTCCCCATGGATGTCCCCATTGATGTCCCCATTGATGTCCCCATGGATGTCCCCATTGATGTCCCCATTGATGTCCCCATTGATGTCCCCATTGATGTCCCCATGGATGTCCCCATGGATGTCCCCATGGATGTCCCCATGGAAGTCCCCATGGAAGTCCCCATGGATGTCCCCATGGATGTCCCCATGGATGTCCCCATGGATGTCCCCATGGATGTCCCCATTGATGTCCCCATTGATGTCCCCATTGATGTCCCCATGGATGTCCCCATGGATGTCCCCATGGATGTCCCCATGGATGTCCCCATGGATGTCCCCATTGATGTCCCCATGGATGTCCCCATTGATGTCCCCATGGATGTCCCCACGGATGTCCCCATGGATGTCCCCATTGATGTCCCCATGGATGTCCCCATGGATGTCCCCATTGATGTCCCCATTGATGCCCCATGGATGTCCCCATGGATGACCCCATGGATGTCCCCATGGATGTCCCCATGGATGTCCCCATGGATGTCCCCATGGATGTCCCCATTGATGTCCCCATTGATGTCCCCATGGATGTCCCCATGGATGTCCCCATGGATGTCCCCATGGATGTCCCCATGGATGTCCCCATTGATGTCCCCATGGATGTCCCTATGGATGTCCCCATGGATGTCCCCATTGATGTCCCCATGGATGTCCCCATGGATGTCCCCATGGATGTCCCCATGGATGTCCCCATGGATGTCCCCATGGATGTCCCCATTGATGTCCCCATTGATGTCCCCATGGATGTCCCCATGGATGTCCCCATGGATGTCCCCATGGATGTCCCCATGGATGTCCCCATGGATGTCCCCATGGATGTCCCCATGGATGTCCCCATGGATGTCCCCATGGATGTCCCCATTGATGTCCCCATGGATGTCCCCATGGATGTCCCCATTGATGTCCCCATGGATGTCCCCATTGATGTCCCCATGGATGTCCCCATGGATGTTCCCATGGATGTCCCCATGGATGTCCCCATGGATGGCCCCATGGATGTCCCCATTGATGTCCCCATTGATGTCCCCATGGATGTCCCCATTGATGTCCCCATGGATGTCCCCATTGATGTCCCCATGGATGTCCCCATGGATGTCCCCATGGATGTCCCCATTGATGTCCCCATGGATGTCCCCATGGATGTCCCCATGGATGTCCCCATTGATGTCCCCATGGATATCCCCATGGATGTCCCCATGGATGTCCCCATGGATGTCCCCATGGATGTCCCCATTGATGTCCCCATTGATGTCCCCATGGATGTCCCCATTGATGTCCCCATTGATGTCCCCATTGATGTCCCCATTGATGTCCCCATGGATGTCCCCATGGATGTCCCCATGGATGTCCCCATGGAAGTCCCCATGGAAGTCCCCATGGATGTCCCCATGGATGTCCCCATGGATGTCCCCATGGATGTCCCCATGGATGTCCCCATTGATGTCCCCATTGATGTCCCCATTGATGTCCCCATGGATGTCCCCATGGATGTCCCCATGGATGTCCCCATGGATGTCCCCATGGATGTCCCCATTGATGTCCCCATGGATGTCCCCATTGATGTCCCCATGGATGTCCCCACGGATGTCCCCATGGATGTCCCCATTGATGTCCCCATGGATGTCCCCATGGATGTCCCCATTGATGTCCCCATTGATGCCCCATGGATGTCCCCATGGATGACCCCATGGATGTCCCCATGGATGTCCCCATGGATGTCCCCATGGATGTCCCCATGGATGTCCCCATTGATGTCCCCATTGATGTCCCCATGGATGTCCCCATGGATGTCCCCATGGATGTCCCCATGGATGTCCCCATGGATGTCCCCATTGATGTCCCCATGGATGTCCCTATGGATGTCCCCATGGATGTCCCCATTGATGTCCCCATGGATGTCCCCATGGATGTCCCCATGGATGTCCCCATGGATGTCCCCATGGATGTCCCCATGGATGTCCCCATTGATGTCCCCATTGATGTCCCCATGGATGTCCCCATGGATGTCCCCATGGATGTCCCCATGGATGTCCCCATGGATGTCCCCATGGATGTCCCCATGGATGTCCCCATGGATGTCCCCATGGATGTCCCCATGGATGTCCCCATTGATGTCCCCATGGATGTCCCCATGGATGTCCCCATGGATGTCCCCATGGATGTCCCCATGGATGTCCCCATTGATGTCCCCATTGATGTCCTCATGGATGTCCCCATGGATGTCCCCATGGATGTCCCCATGGATGTCCCCATGGATGTCCCCATGGATGTCCCCATTGATGTCCCCATGGATGTCCCCATTGATGTCCCCATGGATGTCCCCATGGATGTCCCCATTGATGTCCCCATTGATGTCCCCATGGATGTCCCCATGGATGTCCCCATGGATGTCCCCATGGATGTCCCCATGGATGTCCCCATGGATGTCCCCATTGATGTCCCCATTGATGTCCCCATGGATGTCCCCATGGATGTCCCCATCGATGTCCCCATGGATGTCCCCATGGATGTCCCCATGGATGTCCCCATGGATGTCGCCATGGATGTCCCCATGGATGTCCCCATGGATGTCCCCATTGATGTCCCCATTGATGTCCCCGTGGATGTCCCCATTGATGTCCCCATGGATGTCCCCATGGATGTCCCCATTGATGTCCCCATTGATGTCCCCATTGATGTCCCCATTGATGTCCCCATGGATGTCCCCATGGATGTCCCCATGGATGTCCCCATGGATGTCCCCATTGATGTCCCCATGGATGTCCCCATTGATGTCCCCATTGATGTATCCATGGATGTCCCCATGGATGTCCCCATGGATGTCCCCATGGATGTCCCCATTGATGTCCCCATGGATGTCCCCATGGATGTCCCCATGGATGTCCCCATGGATGTCCCCATGGATGTCCCCATTGATGTCCCCATTGATGTCCCCATGGATGTCCCCATTGATGTCCCCATGGATGTCCCCATGGATGTCCCCATTGATGTCCCCATGGATGTCCCCATGGATGTCCCCATGGATGTCCCCATGGATGTCCCCATGGATGTCCCCATGGATGTCCCCATTGATGTCCCCATGGATGTCCCCATGGATGTCCCCATTGATGTCCCCATGGATGTCCCCATGGATGTCCCCATTGATGTCCCCATTGATGTCCCCATGGATGTCCCCATTGATGTCCCCATGGATGTCCCCATTGATGTCCCCATGGATGTCCCCATGGATGTCCCCATGGATGTCCCCATGGATGTCCCCATGGATGTCCCCATGGATGTCCCCATGGATGTCCCCATGGATGTCCCCATTGATGTCCCCATGGATGTCCCCGTGGATGTCCCCATGGATGTCCCCATGGATGTCCCCATGGATGTCCCCATGGATGTCCCCATGGATGTCCCCATGGATGTCCCCATGGATGTCCCCATGGATGTCCCCATGGATGTCCCCACGGATGTCCCCATTGATGTCCCCATGGATGTCCCCATGGATGTCCCCATGGATGTCCCCATGGATGTCCCCATTGATGTCCCCATGGATGTCCCCATTGATGTCCCCATTGATGTCCCCATGGATGTCCCCATGGATGTCCCCATGGATGTCCCCATGGATGTTCCCATTGATGTACACATGGATGTCCCCATTGATGTCCCCATGGATGTCCCCATGGATGTCCCCATGGATGTCCCCATGGATGTCCCCATGGATGTCCCCATGGATGTCCCCATTGATGTCCCCATGGATGTCCCCATGGATGTCCCCATGGATGTCCCCATGGATGTCCCCATGGATGTCCCCATGGATGTCCCCATGGATGTCCCCATGGATGTCCCCATGGATGTCCCCATTGATGTCCCCATGGATGTCCCCATGGATGTCCCCATGGGGGTCCCCATTGATGTCCCCATGGATGTCCCCATGGATGTCCCCATGGATGTCCCCATGGATGTCCCCATGGATGTCCCCATGGAAGTCCCCATTGATGTCCCCATGGATGTCCCCATGGATGTCCCCATGGATGTCCCCATGGATGTCCCCATGGAAGTCTCCATTGATGTCCCCATGGATGTCCCCATTGATGTCCCCATTGATGTCCCCATTGATGTCCCCATTGATGTCCCCATTGATGTCCCCATTGATGTCCCCCCCATTGATGTCCCCATTGCTGTCCCCATGGATGTCCCCATGGATGTCCCCATGGATGTCCCCATTGCTGTCCCCATGGATGTCCCCATGGATGTCCCCATTGCTGTCCCAATTGATGTCCCCATTGATGTCCCCATTGATGTCCCCATGGATGTCCCCATGGATGTCCCCATGGATGTCCCCATGGATGTCCCCATTGCTGTCCCCATGGATGTCCCCATGGATGTCCCCATTGCTGTCCCAATTGATGTCCCCATTGATGTCCCCATTGATGTCCCCATGGATGTCCCCATGGATGTCCCCATGGATGTCCCCATGGATGTCCCCATGGATGTCCCCATGGATGTCCCCATTGATGTCCCCATGGATGTCCCCATTGATGTCCCCATTGATGTCCCCATGGATGTCCCCATGGATGTCCCCATGGATGTCCCCATGGATGTCCCCATGGATGTCCCCATGGATGTCCCCATGGAAGTCCCCATGGATGTCCCCATGGATGTCCCCATTGACGTCCCCATGGATGTCCCCATTGATGTCCCCATTGATGTCCCCATGGATGTCCCCATGGATGTCCCCATGGATGTCCCCATGGATGTCCCCATGGATGTCCCCATGGATGTCCCCATGGAAGTCCCCATGGATGTCCCCATGGATATCCCCATTGATGTCCCCATGGATGGCCCCATGGATGTCCCCATGGAAGTCCCCATTGATGTCCCCATGGATGTCCCCATTGATGTCCCCATTGATGTCCCCATTGATGTCCCCATTGATGTCCCCATTGGTGTCCCCATTGATGTCCCCATTGATGTCCCCATTGCTGTCCCCATGGATGTCCCCATGGATGTCCCCATGGATGTCCCCATGGATGTCCCCATTGCTGTCCCAATTGATGTCCCCATTGATGTCCCCATTGATGTCCCCATGGATGTCCCCATGGATGTCCCCATGGATGTCCCCATGGATGTCCCCATTGCTGTCCCCATGGATGTCCCCATGGATGTCCCCATTGCTGTCCCAATTGATGTCCCCATTGATGTCCCCATTGATGTCCCCATGGATGTCCCCATGGATGTCCCCATGGATGTCCCCATGGATGTCCCCATGGATGTCCCCATGGATGTCCCCATTGATGTCCCCATGGATGTCCCCATTGATGTCCCCATTGATGTCCCCATGGATGTCCCCATGGATGTCCCCATGGATGTCCCCATGGATGTCCCCATGGATGTCCCCATGGATGTCCCCATGGAAGTCCCCATGGATGTCCCCATGGATATCCCCATTGATGTCCCCATGGATGGCCCCATGGATGTCCCCATTGATGTCCCCATGGATGTCCCCATGGATGTCCCCATGGATGGCCCCATGGATGTCCCCATTGATGTCCCCATGGATGTCCCCATGGATGTTCCCATGGATGTTCCCATTGCTGTCCCCATGGATGTCCCCATGGATGTCCCCATGGATGTCCCCATGGATGTCTCCATGGATGTCCCCATGGATGTCCCCATGGATGTCCCCATGGAAGTCCCCATTGATGTCCCCATTGATGTCCCCATGGATGTCCCCATGGATGTCCCCATGGATGTCCCCATGGAAGTCCCCATTGATGTCCCCATGGATGTCCCCATTGATGTCCCCATTGATGTCCCCATTGATGTCCCCATTGATGTCCCCATTGATGTCCCCATTGATGTCCCCATTGATGTCCCCATTGCTGTCCCCATGGATGTCCCCATGGATGTCCCCATGGATGTCCCCATGGATGTCCCCATTGCTGTCCCCATGGATGTCCCCATGGATGTCCCCATTGCTGTCCCAATTGATGTCCCCATTGATGTCCCCATTGGTCCCCATTGATGTCCCCATGGATGTCCCCATGGATGTCCCCATGGATGTCCCCATTGATGTCCCCATGGATGTCCCCATGGATGCCCCCATTGATGTCCCCATGGATGTCCCCATGGATGTCCCCATGGATGTCCCCATGGATGTGCCCATTGATGTCCCCATGGATGTCCCCATGGATGTCCCCATGGATGTCCCGATGGATGTCCCCATGGATGTCCCCATGGATGTCCCCATGGATGTCCCCATGGATGTCCCCATGGAAGTCCCCATTGATGTCCCCATGGATGTCCCCATGATGTCCCCATTGATGTCCCCACGGATGTCCCCATGGATGTCCCCATGGATGTCCCCATGGATGTCCCCACGGATGTCCCCATTGATGTCCCCATGGATGTCCCCATTGATGTCCCCATGGATGGCCCCATGGATGTCCCCGTTGATGTCCCCATGGATGTCCCCATGGGTGTCCCCAGGGATGTCCCCATGGGTGTCCCCATTGATGTGTCAATGGATGTCCCCATGGATGTCCCCATGGATGTCCCCATGGATGTCCCCATGGATGTCCCCATGGATGTCCCCATGGATGTCCCCATTGATGTCCCCATGGATGTCCCCATGGATGTCCCCATGGAAGTCCCCATTGATGTCCCCATGGATGTCCCCATGGATGTCCCCATGGATGTCCCCATGGATGTCCCCATTGATGTCCCCATGGATGGCCCCATGGATGTCCCCATTGATGTCCCCATGGATGTCCCCATGGAAGTCCCCATTGATGTCCCCATGGATGTCCCCATGGATGTCCCCATGGATGTCCCCATGGATGTCCCCATGGATGTCCCCATGGATGTCCCCATGGATGTCCCCAAGGATGTCCCCATTGATGTCCCCATGGATGGCCCCATGGATGTCCCCATTGATGTCCCCATGGATGTCCCCATGGAAGTCCCCATTGATGTCCCCATGGATGTCCCCATGGATGTCCTCCCCATGGATGTCCCCATTGATGTCCCCATGGATGTCCCCATGGATGTCCCCATGGATGTCCCCATGGATGTCCCCATTGATGTCCCCATGGATATCCCCATGGATGTCCCCATGGATGTCCCCATTGATGTCCCCATGGATGTCCCCATGGATGTCCCCATGGATGTCCCCATGGATGTCCCCATGGATGTCCCCATTGATGTTCCCATTGATGTCCCCATGGATGTCCCCATGGATGTTCCCATGGATGTCCCCATGGATGTCCCCATGGATGTCCCCATGGATGTCCCCATGGATGTCCCCATGGATGTCCCCATTGATGTCCCCTGGATGTCCCCATGGATGTCCCCATGGATGTCCCCATGGATGTTCCCATTGATGTCCCCATGGATGTCCCCATGGATGTCCCCATGGATGTCCCCATGGATGTCCCCATGGATGTCCCCATGGATGTCCCCATGGATGTCCCCATGGATGTCCCCATTGATGTCCCCATGGATGTCCCCATGGATGTCCCCATGGATGTCCCCATGGATGTCCCCATGGATGTCCCCATGGATGTCCCCATGGATGTCCCCATGGATGTCCCCATTGATGTCCCCATGGATGTCCCCATGGATGTCCCCGTGGATGTCCCCATGGAAGTCCCCATGGATGTCCCCATGGATGTCCCCATTGATGTCCCCATGGATGTCCCCATTGATGTCCCCATGGATGTCCCCATTGATGTCCCCATGGATGTCCCCATGGAAGTCCCCATGGATGTCCCCATGGATGTCCCCATTGATGTCCCCATGGATGTACACATGGATGTCCCCATTGATGTCCCCATTGATGTCCCCATGGATGTCCCCATTGATGTGCCCATGGATGTCCCCATTGATGTCCCCATTGATGTCCCCATTGATGTCCCCATGCATGTCCCCATGGATGTTCCCATGGATGTCCCCATTGATGTCCCCATGCATGTCCCCATGGATGTCCCCATGGATGTCCCCATGGATGTCCCCATTGGTGTCCCCATGGATGTCCCCATGGAAATCCCCATTGATGTGTCCATGGATGTCCCCATGGATGTCCCCATGGATGTCCCCATTGATGTCCCCATGGATGTACACATGGATGTCCCCATGGATGTCCCCATTGATGTCCCCATGGAAGTCCCCATGGATGTCCCCATTGATGTCCCCATTGATGTCCCCATGGATCTCCCCATGGATGTCCCCATGGAAGTCCCCATGGATGTCCCCATGGATGTCCCCATTGATGTCCCCATGGATGTACACATGGATGTCCCCATGGATGTCCCCATTGATGTCCCCATGGATGTCCCCATGGATGTCCTCATGGATGTCCCCATTGATGTCTCCATGGATGTCACCATGGATGTCCCCATGGATGTCCCCATGGATGTCCCCATGGATGTCCCCATTGATGTCCCCATGGATGTCCCCATGGATGTCCCCATTGATGTCCCCATTGATGTCCCCATGGATGTCCCCATTGATGTCCCCATTGATGTCCCCATTGATGTCCCCATTGATGTCCCCATGGATGTCCCCATGGATGTCCCCATGGATGTCCCCATGGATGTCCCCATTGATGTCCCCATGGATGTCCCCATGGATGTCCCCATGGATGTCCCCATTGATGTCCCCATTGATGTCCCCATGGATGTCCCCATGGATGTCCCCATGGATGTCCCCATTGATGTCCCCATTGATGTCCCCATTGATGTCCCCATTGATGTCCCCATGGATGTCCCCATTGATGTCCCCATGGATGTCCCCATTGATGTCCCCATGGATGTCCCCATTGATGTCCCCATGGATGTCCCCATTGATGTCCCCATTGATGTCCCCATTGATGTCCCCATGGATGTCCCCATGGATGTCCCCATTGATGTCCCCATGGATGTCCCCATTGATGTCCCCATGGATGTCCCCATTGATGTCCCCATGGATGTCCCCATGGATGCCCCCATTGATGTCCCCATGGATGTCCCCATGGATGTCCCCATGGATGTCCCCATGGATGTGCCCATTGATGTCCCCATGGATGTCCCCATGGATGTCCCCATGGATGTCCCGATGGATGTCCCCATGGATGTCCCCATGGATGTCCCCATGGATGTCCCCATGGATGTCCCCATGGAAGTCCCCATTGATGTCCCCATGGATGTCCCCATGATGTCCCCATGGATGTCCCCACGGATGTCCCCATGGATGTCCCCATGGATGTCCCCATGGATGTCCCCACGGATGTCCCCATTGATGTCCCCATGCATGTCCCCATTGATGTCCCCATGGATGGCCCCATGGATGTCCCCGTTGATGTCCCCATGGATGTCCCCATGGGTGTCCCCAGGGATGTCCCCATGGGTGTCCCCATTGATGTGTCCATGGATGTCCCCATGGATGTCCCCATGGATGTCCCCATGGATGTCCCCATGGATGTCCCCATGGATGTCCCCATGGATGTCCCCATGGATGTCCCCATGGATGTCCCCATGGATGTCCCCATGGAAGTCCCCATTGATGTCCCCATGGATGTCCCCATGGATGTCCCCATGGATGTCCCCATGGATGTCCCCATTGATGTCCCCATGGATGGCCCCATGGATGTCCCCATTGATGTCCCCATGGATGTCCCCATGGAAGTCCCCATTGATGTCCCCATGGATGTCCCCATGGATGTCCCCATGGATGTCCCCATGGATGTCCCCATGGATGTCCCCATGGATGTCCCCATGGATGTCCCCAAGGATGTCCCCATTGATGTCCCCATGGATGGCCCCATGGATGTCCCCATTGATGTCCCCATGGATGTCCCCATGGAAGTCCCCATTGATGTCCCCATGGATGTCCCCATGGATGTCCTCCCCATGGATGTCCCCATTGATGTCCCCATGGATGTCCCCATGGATGTCCCCATGGATGTCCCCATGGATGTCCCCATTGATGTCCCCATGGATATCCCCATGGATGTCCCCATGGATGTCCCCATTGATGTCCCCATGGATGTCCCCATGGATGTCCCCATGGATGTCCCCATGGATGTCCCCATGGATGTCCCCATTGATGTTCCCATTGATGTCCCCATGGATGTCCCCATGGATGTTCCCATGGATGTCCCCATGGATGTCCCCATGGATGTCCCCATGGATGTCCCCATGGATGTCCCCATGGATGTCCCCATTGATGTCCCCTGGATGTCCCCATGGATGTCCCCATGGATGTCCCCATGGATGTTCCCATTGATGTCCCCATGGATGTCCCCATGGATGTCCCCATGGATGTCCCCATGGATGTCCCCATGGATGTCCCCATGGATGTCCCCATGGATGTCCCCATGGATGTCCCCATTGATGTCCCCATGGATGTCCCCATGGATGTCCCCATGGATGTCCCCATGGATGTCCCCATGGATGTCCCCATGGATGTCCCCATGGATGTCCCCATGGATGTCCCCATGGATGTCCCCATTGATGTCCCCATGGATGTCCCCATTGATGTCCCCATGGATGTCCCCATGGATGTCCCCATGGATGTCACCATGGATGTCCCCATGGATGTCCCCATGGATGTCCCCATGGATGTCCCCATGGATGTCCCCATGGATGTCCCCATGGATGTCCCCATGGATGTCCCCATTGATGTCCCCATGGATGTCCCCATGGATGTCCCCATGGATGTCCCCATTGATGTCCCCATTGATGTCCCCATTGATGTCCCCATGGATGTCCCCATGGATGTCCCCATGGATGTCCCCATGGATGTCCCCATGGATGTCCCCATGGATGTCCCCATTGATGTCCCCATTGATGTCCCCATGGATGTCCCCATGGATGTCCCCGTGGATGTCCCCATGGAAGTCCCCATGGATGTCCCCATGGATGTCCCCATTGATGTCCCCATGGATGTCCCCATTGATGTCCCCATGGATGTCCCCATTGATGTCCCCATGGATGTCCCCATGGAAGTCCCCATGGATGTCCCCATGGATGTCCCCATTGATGTCCCCATGGATGTACACATGGATGTCCCCATGGATGTCCCCATTGATGTCCCCATGGATGTCCCCATTGATGTCCCCATGGATGTCCCCATTGATGTCCCCATTGATGTCCCCATTGATGTCCCCATGCATGTCCCCATGGATGTTCCCATGGATGTCCCCATTGATGTCCCCATGCATGTCCCCATGGATGTCCCCATGGATGTCCCCATGGATGTCCCCATTGGTGTCCCCATGGATGTCCCCATGGAAATCCCCATTGATGTGTCCATGGATGTCCCCATGGATGTCCCCATGGATGTCCCCATTGATGTCCCCATGGATGTACACATGGATGTCCCCATGGATGTCCCCATTGATGTCCCCATGGAAGTCCCCATGGAGTCCCCATTGATGTCCCCATTGATGTCCCCATTGATGTCCCCATGGATGTCCCCATGGATGTCCCCATGGAAGTCCCCATGGATGTCCCCATGGATGTCCCCATTGATGTCCCCATGGATGTCCCCATGGATGTCCCCATGGATGTCCCCATTGATGTCCCCATGGATGTCCCCATGGATGTCCTCATGGATGTCCCCATTGATGTCTCCATGGATGTCACCATGGATGTCCCCATGGATGTCCCCATGGATGTCCCCATGGATGTCCCCATTGATGTCCCCATGGATGTCCCCATGGATGTCCCCATTGATGTCCCCATTGATGTCCCCATGGATGTCCCCATTGATGTCCCCATTGATGTCCCCATTGATGTCCCCATTGATTTCCCCATGGATGTCCCCATGGATGTCCCCATGGATGTCCCCATGGATGTCCCCATGGGATGTCCCCATTGATGTCCCCATGGATGTCCCCATGGATGTCCCCATGGATGTCCCCATTGATGTCCCCATTGATGTCCCCATGGATGTCCCCATGGATGTCCACATGGATGTCCCCATTGATGTCCCCATTGATGTCCCCATTGATGTCCCCATTGATGTCCCCATGGATGTCCCCATTGATGTCCCCATGGATGTCCCCATTGATGTCCCCATGGATGTCCCCATTGATGTCCCCATGGATGTCCCCATTGATGTCCCCATTGATGTCCCCATTGATGTCCCCATGGATGTCCCCATGGATGTCCCCATTGATGTCCCCATTGATGTCCCCATTGATGTCCCCATGGATGTCCCCATGGATGTCCCCATGGATGTCCCCATGGATGTCCTAATGGATGTCCCCATTGATGTCCCCATGGATGTCCCCATTGATGTCCCCAGGGATGTCCCCATTGATGTCCCCATGGATGTCCCCATGGATGTCCCCATGGATGTCCCCATTGATGTCCCCATGGATGTCCCCATGGATGTCCCCATGGATGTCCCCATTGATGTCCCCATGGATGTCCCCATTGATGTCCCCATGGATGTCCCCATTGATGTTCCCATGGATGTCCCCATTGATGTCCCCATGGATGTCCCCATGGATGTCCCCATTGATGTCCCCATAGATGTCCCCATGGATGTCCCCATTGATGTCCCCATTGATGTCCCCATTGATGTCCCCATTGATGTCCCCATGGATGTCCCCATTGATGTCCCCATTGATGTCCCCATGGATGTCCCGATGGATGTCCCCATGGATGTCCCCATTGATGTCCCCATTGATGTCCCCATGGATGTCCCCATGGATGTCCCCATGGATGTCCCCATTGATGTCCCCATTGATGTCCCCATTGATGTCCCCATTGATGTCCCCATTGATGTCCCCATTGATGTCCCCATGGATGTCCCCATTGATGTCCCCATGGATGTCCCCATTGATGTCCCCATGGATGTCCCCATTGATGTCCCCATGGATGTCCCCATGGATGTCCCCATGGATGTCCCCATGGATGTCCCCATTGATGTCCCCATGGATGTCCCCATTGATGTCCCCATGGATGTCCCCATTGATGTCCCCATGGATGTCCCCATTGATGTCCCCATGGATGTCCCCATTGATGTCCCCATGGATGTCCCCATGGATGTCCCCATGGATGTCCCCATTGATGTCCCCATGGATGTCCCCATTGATGTCCCCATGGATGTCCCCATTGATGTCCCCATGGATGTCCCCATTGATGTCCCCATGGATGTCCCCATTGATGTCTCCATGGATGTCCCCATGGATGTCCCCATGGATGTCCCCATGGATGTCCCCATGGATGTCCCCATGGATGTCCCCATTGATGTCCCCATGGATGTCCCTATGGATGTCCCCATGGATGTCCCCATTGATGTCCCCATGGATGTCCCCATGGATGTCCCCATTGATGTCCCCATTGATGTCCCCATGGATGTCCCCATTGATGTCCCCATGGATGTCCCCATTGATGTCCCCATGGATGTCCCCATTGATGTCCCCATGGATGTCCCCATTGATGTCCCCATGGATGTCCCCATTGATGTCCCCATGGATGTCCCCATGGATGTCCCCATGGATGTCCCCATGGATGTCCCCATGGATGTCCCCATGGATGTGCTCATGGATGTCCCCATGGATGTCCCCATGGATGTCCCCATTGATGTCCCCACGGATGGCCCAATGGATGCCCCCATTGATGTCCCCATGGATGTCCCCATGGGTGTCCCCATGGATGTCCCCATTGATGTGCCCATTGTTGTCCCCATTGATGTCCCCATTGATGCCCCCATTGATGTCCCCATGGATGTCCCCATCGATGTCCCCATTGATGTCCCCATGGATGTCCCCATTGATGTCCCCATGGATGTCCCCATGGATGTCCCCATTGATGTCCCCATGGATGTTCCCATGGATGTCCCCATTGTTTGTCCCCATTGATGTCCCCATGGATGTCCCCATTGATGTCCCCATGGATGTCCCCATTGATGTCCCCATTGATGTCCCCATGGATGGCCCAATGGATGCCCCCATTGATGTCCCCATGGATGTCCCCATGGGTGTCCCCATGGATGTCCCCATTGATTTCCCCATTGTTGTCCCCATTGATGTCCCCATTGATGCCCCCATTGATGTCCCCATGGATGTCCCCATCGATGTCCCCATTGATGTCCCCATGGATGCCCCCATTGATGTCCCCATTGATGCCCCCATGGATGTCCCCATGGATGTCCCCATGGATGTCCCCATGGATGGCCCCATAGATGTCCCCATTGATGTCCCCATTGATGTCCCCATTGATGCCCCCATTGATGTCCCCATGGATGTCCCCATCGATGTCCCCATTGATGTCCCCATGGATGCCCCCATTGATGTCCCCATTGATGTCCCCATGGATGTCCCCATGGATGTCCCCATTGATGTCCCCATGGATGTCCCCATGGATGTCCCCATTGATGTCCCCATGGATGTCCCCATGGATGTCCCCATTGATGTCCCCATGGATGTCCCCATTGATGTCCCCATTGATGTCCCCATTGATGTCCCCATGGATGTCCCCATGGATGTCCCCATTGATGTCCCCATGGATGTCCCCATGGATGTCCCCATGGATGTCCCCATGGATGTCCCCATTGATGTCCCCATTGATGTCCCCATGGATGTCCCCATTGATGTCCCCATTGATGTCCCCATGGATGTCCCCATGGATGTCCCCATTGATGTCCCCATTGATGTCCCCATGGATGTCCCCATGGATGTCCCCATTGATGTCCCCATGGATGTCCCCATTGATGTCCCCATTGATGTCCCCATTGATGTCCCCATGGATGTCCCCATGGATGTCCCCATTGATGTCCCCATTGATGTCCCCATGGATGTCCCCATGGATGTCCCCATGGATGTCCCCATTGATGTCCCCATGGATGTCCCCATTGATGTCCCCATGGATGGTCCCATGGATGTCCCCATTGATGTCCCCATGGATGTCCCCATTGATGTCCCCATGGATGTCCCCAGTGATGTCCCCATGGATGGCCCCATGGATGTCCCCATTGATGTCCCCATTGATGTCCCCATGGATGTCCCCATTGATGTCCCCATGGATGTCCCCATTGATGTCCCCATTGATGTCCCCATTGATGTCCCCATGGATGTCCCCATGGATGTCCCCATTGATGTCCCCATGGATGTCCCCATGGATGTCCCCATGGATGTCCCCATGGATGTCCCCATTGATGTCCCCATGGATGTCCCCATTGATGTCCCCATGGATGGCCCCATGGATGTCCCCATTGATGTCCCCATTGATGTCCCCATGGATGTCCCCATTGATGTCCACATGGATGGCCCCATGGATGTCCCCATTGATGTCCCCATGGATGTCCCCATGGATGTCCCCATGGATGTCCCCATGGATGTCCCCATTGATGTCCCCATTGATGTCCCCATGGATGTCCCCGTGGATGTCCCCATGGATGTCCCCATGGATGTCCACATGGATGTCCCCATTGATGCCCCCATTGATGTCCCCATGGATGTCCCCATTGATGTCCCCATGGAAGTCCCCATGGATGTCCCCATGGATGTCCCCATGGATGTCCCCATGGATGGCCCCATAGATGTCCCCATTGATGTTCCCATTGATGTCCCCATGGATGGCCCCATGGATGTCCCCATGGATGTCCCCATGGATGTCCCCATGGATGTCCCCATGGATGTCCCCATCGATGGCCCCATAGATGTCCCCATTGATGTCCCCATTGATGTCCCCATTGATGCCCCCATTGATGTCCCCATGGATGTCCCCATTGATATCCCCATTGATGTCCCCATGGATGCCCCCATTGATGTCCCCATTGATGTCCCCATGGATGTCCCCATGGATGTCCCCATTGATGTCCCCATTGATGTCCCCATGGATGTCCCCATGGATGTCCCCATGGATGTCCCCATTGATGTCCCCATGGATGTCCCCATGGATGTCCCCGTGGATGTCTCCATTGATGTCCCCATTGATGCCCCGTGGATGTCCCCATGGATGTCCCCATTGATGTCCCCATGGATGTCCCCATTGATGCCCCCATGGATGTCCCCATGGATGTACACATGGATGTCCACATTGATGTCCCCATTGATGTCCCCATGGATGTCCCCATTGATGTCCCCATGGATGTCCCCATTGATGTCCCCATGGATGTCCCCATGGATGTCCCCATTGATGTCCCCATGGATGTCCCCATGGATGTCCCCATGGAAGTCCCCATGGATGTCCCCATGGATGTCCCCATGGATGTCCCCATTGATGTCCCCATGGATGTCCCCATTGATGTCCCCATGGAAGTCCCCATTGATGTCCCTATGGATGTCCCCATGGATGTACACATGGATGTCCCCATTGATGTCCCCATTGATGTCCCCATGGATGTCCCCATTGATGTCCCCATGGATGTCCCCATTGATGTCCCATGGATGTCCCCATGGATGTCCCCATTGATGTCCCCATGGATGTCCCCATGGATGTCCCCATGGATGTCCCCATGGATGTCCCCATGGATGTCCCCATGGATGTCCCCATGGATGTCCCCATTGATGTCCCCATTGATGTCCCCATTGATGTCCCCATTGATGTCCCCATTGATGTCCCCATTGATGTCCCCATTGATGTCCCCATGGATGTCCCCATGGATGTCCCCATTGATGTCCCCATTGATGTCCCCATTGATGTCCCCATTGATGTCCCCATTGATGTCCCCATTGATGTCCCCATTGATGTCCCCATTGATGTCCCCATTGATGTCCCCATGGATGTCCCCATTGATGTCCCCATGGATGTCCCCATTGATGTCCCCATGGATGTCCCCATTGATGTCCCCATGGATGTCCCCATTGATGTCCCCATTGATGTCCCCATGGATGTCCCCATGGATGTCCCCATAGATGTCCCCATGGATGTCCCCATTGATGTCCCCATTGATGTCCCCATGGAAGTCCCCATGGATGTCCCCATTGATGTCCCCATTGATGTCCCCATTGATGTCCCCATGGATGTCCCCATGGATGTCCCCATTGATGTCCCCATGGATGTCCCCATTGATGTCCCCATGGATGTCCCCATTGATGTCCCCATGGATGTCCCCATTGATGTCCCCATTGATGTCCCCATGGATGTCCCCATGGATGTCCCCATTGATGTCCCCATGGATGTCCCCATGGATGTCCCCATTGATGTCCCCATTGATGTCCCCATGGAAGTCCCCATGGATGTCCCCATGGATGTCCCCATGGATGTCCCCATGGATGTCCCCATGGATGTCCCCATGGATGTCCCCATTGATGTCCCCATTGATGTCCCCATTGATGTCCCCATGGATGTCCCCATGGATGTCCCCATGGATGTCCCCATGGATGTCCCCATTGATGTCCCCATTGATGTCCCCATGGATGTCCCCATTGATGGCCCCAGGGATGTCCCCATTGATGTCCCCATGGATGTCCCCATGGATGTCCCCATGGATGTCCCCATGGATGTCCCCATTGATGTCCCCATGGATGTCCCCATTGATGTCCCCATGGATGTCCCCATGGATGTCCCCATGGATGTCCCCATGGATGTCCCCATGGATGTCCCCATGGATGTCCCCATGGATGTCCCCATGGATGTCCCCATGGATGTCCCCATGGATGTCCCCATGGATGTGCCCATGGATGTCCCCATGGATGTCCCCATGGATGTCCCCATGGATGTCCCCATGGATGTCCCCATGGATGTCCCCACGGATGTCCCCACGGATGTCCCCATGGATGTCCCCATGGATGTCCCCATTGATGTCCCCATGCATGTCCCCATGGATGTCCCTATGGATGTCCCCATGGATGTCCCCATGGATGTCCCCATGGATGTCCCCATGGATGTCCCCATGGATGTCCCCATGGATGTCCCCATTGATGTCCCCATTGATGTCCCCATGGATGTCCCCATTGATGTCCCCATTGATGTCCCCATGGATGTCCCCATTGATGTCCCCATTGATGTCCCCATGGATGTCCTCATTGATGTCCCCATGGATGTCCCCATGGATGTCCCCATGGATGTCCCCATGGATGTCCCCATGGATGTCCCCATTGATGTCCCCATGGATGTCCCCATGGATGTCCCCATGGATGTCCCCATGGATGTCCCCATGGATGTCCCCATGGATGTCCCCATTGATGTCCCCATTGATGTCCCCATGGATGTCCCCATTGATGTCCCCATGGATGTCCCCATGGATGTCCCCATGGATGTCCCCATTGATGTCCCCATGGATGTCCCCATGGATGTCCCCATTGATGTCCCCATGGATGTCCCCATGGATGTCCCCATGGATGTCCCCATGGATGTTCCCATGGATGTCCCCATGGATGTCCCCATGGATGTCCCCATTGATGTCCCCATTGATGTCCCCATGGATGTCCCCATGGATGTCCCCATGGATGTCCCCATGGATGTCCCCATGGATGTCCCCATGGATGTCCCCATGGATGTCCCCATGGATGTCCCCATGGATGTCCCCATGGATGGCCCCATGGATGTCCCCATTGATGTCCCCATGGATGTCCCCATGGATGTCTCCATTGATGTCCCCATTGATGTTCCCATTGTTGTCCCCATGGATGTCCCCATGGATGTCCCCATGGATGTCCCCATGGATGTCCCCATGGATGTCCCCATGGATGTCCCCATGGATGTCCCCATGGATGGCCCCATTGATGTCCCCATTGATGTCCCCATGGATGTCCCCATGGATGTCTCCATTGATGTCCCCATTGATGTCCCCATTGTTGTCCCCATGGATGTCCCCATTGATGTCCCCATTGTTGTCCCCATGGATGTCCCCATGGATGTCCCCATGGATGTCCCCATGGATGTCCCCATTGATGTCCCCATGGATGTCCCCATTGATGTCCCCATGGATGTCCCCATTGATGTCCCCATTGATGTCCCCATGGATGTCCCCATGGATGTCCCCATTGATGTCCCCATTGTTGTCCCCATGGATGTCCCCATGGATGTCCCCATGGATGTCCCCATTGATGTCCCCATTGATGTCCCCATTGATGCCCCCATTGATGCCCCCATTGATGTCCCCATGGATGTCCCCATTGATGTCCCCATTGATGTCCCCATGGATGCCCCCATTGATGTCCCCATTGATGTCCCCATGGATGTCCCCATGGATGTCCCCATTGATGTCCCCATGGATGTCCCCATTGTTGTCCCCATGGATGTCCCCATGGATGTCCCCATGGATGGCCCCATAGATGTCCCCATTGATGTCCCCATGGATGTCCCCATTGATGCCCCCATTGATGTCCCCATTGATGTCCCCATTGATGTCCCCATTGATGTCCCCATGGATGCCCCCATTGATGTCCCCATTGATGTCCCCATTGATGTCCCCATGGATGTCCCCATTGATGTCCCCATTGTTGTCCCCATGGATGTCCCCATGGATGTCCCCATGGATGGCCCCATAGATGTCCCCATTGATGTCCCCATTGATTTCCCCATGGATGCCCCCATGGATGTCCCCATTGATGTCCCCATTGATGTCCCCATGGATGTCCCCATGGATGTCCCCATTGATGTCCCCATTGTTGTCCCCATGGATGTCCCCATGGATGTCCCCATGGATGGCCCCATAGATGTCCCCATTGATGTCCCCATTGATGTCCCCATGGATGTCCCCATTGATGTCCCCATGGATGTCCCCATTGATGTTCCCATTGATGTCCCCATGGATGCCCCCATTGGTGTCCCCATTGATGTCCCCATTGTTGTCCCCATGGATGTCCCCATGGATGTCCCCATGGATGGCCCCATAGATGTCCCCATTGATGTCCCCATTGATGTCCCCAATGATGCCCCCATTGATGTCCCCATTGATGTCCCCATTGATGTCCCCATGGATGCCCCCATTGATGTCCCCATTGATGTCCCCATGGATGTCCCCATGGATGTCCCCATGGATGTCCCCATTGATGTCCCCATTGATGTCCCCATGGATGTCCCCATTGATGTCCCCATGGATGTCCCCATGGATGTCCCCATGGATGTCCCCATGGATGTCCCCATGGATGTCCCCATGGATGTCCCCATTGATGTCCCCATGGATGTCCCCATGGATGTCCCCATGGATGTCCCCATTGATGTCCCCATGGATGTCCCCATTGATGTCCCCATTGATGTCCCCATGGATGTCCCCATGGATGTCCCCATGGATGTCCCCATGGATGTCCCCATGGATGTCCCCATGGATGTCCCCATGGATGTCCCCATGGATGTCCCCATGGATGTCCCCATGGATGGCCCCATGGATGTCCCCATTGATGTCCCCGTGGATGTCCCCATGGATGTCCCCATTGATGTCCCCATTGATGTCCCCATTGTTGTCCCCATGGATGTCCCCATTGATGTCCCCATTGTTGTCCCCATGGATGTCCCCATGGATGTCCCCATGGATGGCCCCATAGATGTCCCCATTGATGTCCCCATTGATGTCCCCATTGATGCCCCCATTGATGTCCCCATGGATGTCCCCATTGATGTCCCCATGGATGTCCCCATGGAGGTCCCCATTGATGTCCCCATGGATGTCCCCATGGATGTCCCCATGGATGTCCCCATGGATGTCCCCATTGATGTCCCCATTGATGTCCCCATTGATGTCCCCATTGATGTCCCCATGGATGTCCCCATGGATGTCCCCATGGATGTCCCCATGGATGTCCCCATGGATGTCCCCATGGATGTCCCCATTGATGTCCCCATGGATGTCCCCATTGATGTCCCCATTGATGTCCCCATGGATGTCCCCATGGATGTCCCCATTGATGTCCCCATTGTTGTCCCCATGGATGTCCCCATGGATGTCCCCATGGATGGCCCCATAGATGTCCCCATTGTTGTCCCCATGGATGTCCCCATGGATGTCCCCATGGATGTCCCCATTGTTGTCCCCATGGATGTCCCCATGGATGTCCCCATGGAGGTCCCCATTGATGTCCCCATGGATGTCCCCATTGATGTCCCCATTGTTGTCCCCATGGATGTCCCCATGGATGACCCCATGGATGTCCCCATGGATGTCCCCATGGATGTCCCCATGGATGGCCCCATAGATGTCCCCATTGATGTCCCCATGGATGTCCCCATGGATGTCCCCATTGATGTCCCCATTGTTGTCCCCATGGATGTCCCCATGGAGGTCCCCATTGATGTCCCCATGGATGTCCCCATGGATGTCCCCATGGATGTCCCCATGGATGTCCCCATGGATGTCCCCATGGATGTCCCCATTGATGTCCCCATGGATGTCCCCATTGATGTCCCCATTGATGTCCCCATGGATGTCCCCATGGATGTCCCCATGGATGTCCCCATTGTTGTCCCCATGGATGTCCCCATGGATGTCCCCATGGATGGCCCCATAGATGTCCCCATTGATGTCCCCATTGATGTCCCCATTGATGCCCCCATTGATGTCCCCATGGATGTCCCCATTGATGTCCCCATTGATGTCCCCATGGATGCCCCCATTGATGTCCCCATTGATGTCCCCATGGATGTCCCCATGGATGTCCCCATTGATGTCCCCATGGATGTCCCCATTGTTGTCCCCATGGATGTCCCCATGGATGTCCCCATGGATGGCCCCATAGATGTCCCCATTGATGTCCCCATGGATGTCCCCATTGATGCCCCCATTGATGTCCCCATTGATGTCCCCATTGATGTCCCCATTGATGTCCCCATGGATGCCCCCATGGATGTCCCCATTGATGTCCCCATTGATGTCCCCATGGATGTCCCCATGGATGTCCCCATTGATGTCCCCATTGTTGTCCCCATGGATGTCCCCATGGATGTCCCCATGGATGGCCCGATAGATGTCCCCATTGATGTCCCCATTGATGTCCCCATGGATGTCCCCATTGATGTCCCCATTGATGTCCCCATTGATGTCCCCATGGATGCCCCCATTGATGTCCCCATTGATGTCCCCATTGTTGTCCCCATGGATGTCCCCATGGATGTCCCCATGGATGGCCCCATAGATGTCCCCATTGATGTCCCCATTGATGTCCCCATTGATGCCCCCATTGATGTCCCCATTGATGTCCCCATTGATGTCCCCATTGATGTCCCCATGGATGCCCCCATTGATGTCCCCATTGATGTCCCCATGGATGTCCCCATGGATGTCCCCATTGATGTCCCCATTGATGTCCCCATAGATGTCCCCATGGATGTCCCCATGGAAGTCCCCATGGAAGTCCCCATTGATGTCCCCATGGATGTCCCCATTGATGTCCCCATGGATGTCCCCACGGATGTCCCCATTGATGGCCCCAGGGATGTCCCATGGATGTCCCCATGGGTGTCCCCATTGATGTCCCCATTGATGACCCCATGGATGTCCCCATGGATGTCCCCATGGATGTCCCCATGGATGTCCCCATTGATGTCCCCATGGATGTCCCCATGGATGTCCCCATGGAAGTCCCCATTGATGTCCCCATGGATGTCCCCATTGATGTCCCCATGGATGGCCCCATGGATGTCCCCATTGATGTCCCCATGGATGTCCCCATGGGTGTCCCCATTGATGTCCCCATTGATGACCCCATGGATGTCCCCATGGATGTCCCCATGGATGTCCCCATGGATGTCCCCATTGATGTCCCCATGGATGTCCCCATGGATGTCTTCATGGAAGTCCCCATTGATGTCCCCATGGATGTCCCCATGGATGTCCCCATGGATGTCCCCATGGATGTCCCCATTGATGTCCCCATGGATGGCCCCATGGATGTCCCCATTGATGTCCCAATGGATGTCCCCATGGATGTCCCCATGGAAGTCCCCATTGATGAACCCATGGATGTGCCCATGGATGTCCCCATGGATGTCCCCATGGATGTCCCCATTGATGTCCCCATGGATGTCCCCATGGATGTCCCCATGGATGTCCCCATGGATGTCCCCATTGATGTCCCCATGGATGTCCCCATTGATGTCCCCATGGATGTCCCCATGGATGTCCCCATTGATGTCCCCATGGATGTCCCCATGGATGTCCCCATGGATGTTCCCATGGATGTCCCCATGGATGTCCCCATTGATGTCCCCATGCATGTCCCCATGGATGTTCCCATGGATGTCCCCATGGATGTCCCCATTGATGTCCCCATTGATGTCCCGATGGATGTCCCCATGGATGTCCCCATGGATGTCCCCATTGATGTCCCCATGGATGTCCCCATGGATGTACACATGGATGTCCCCATGGATGTCCCCATTGATGTCCCCATGGATGTCCCCATTGATGTCCCCATTGATGTCCCCATTGATGTGTCCATGGATGTCCCCATGGATGTCCCCATGGAAGTCCCCATGGATGTCCCCATGGATGTCCCCATTGATGTCCCCATGGATGTACACATGGATGTCCCCATGGATGTCCCCATTGATGTCCCCATGGATGTCCCCATTGATGTGTCCATGGATGTCCCCATGGATGTCCCCGTGGAAGTCCCCATGGATGTCCCCATGGATGTCCCCATGGATGTCCCCGTGGATGTACACATGGATGTCCCCATGGATGTCCCCATTGATGTCCCCATGGATGTCCCCATTGATGTCCCCATTGATGTCCCCATTGATGTCCCCATGGATGTCCCCATTGATGTCCCCATTGATGTCCCCATGGAAGTCCCCATGGATGTCCCCATGGATGTCCCCATTGATGTCCCCATGGAATTTTCCATTGATGTCCCCATTGATGTCCCCATTGATGTCCCCATGGATGTCCCCATTGATGTCCGCATTGATGTCCCCATTGATGTCCCCATGGAAGTCCCCATGGATGTCCCCATTGATGTCCCCATGGATGTCCCCATTGATGTCCCCATGGATGTCCCCATGGATGTCCCCATGGATGTCCCCATTGATGTCCCCATTGATGTCCCCATGGATGTCCCCATGGATGTCCCCGTGGATGTCCCCATGGATGTCCCCATTGATGTCCCCATGGATGTCCCCATTGATGTCCCCATTGATGTCCCCATTGATGTCCCCATGGATGTCCCCATTGATGTCCCCATTGATGTCCCCATGGAAGTCCCCATGGATGTCCCCATGGATGTCCCCATTGATGTCCCCATGGAATTTTCCATTGATGTCCCCATTGATGTCCCCATTGATGTCCCCATGGATGTCCCCATTGATGTCCCCATTGATGTCCCCATTGATGTCCCCATGGAAGTCCCCATGGATGTCCCCATTGATGTCCCCATGGATGTCCCCATTGATGTCCCCATTGATGTCCCCATGGATGTCCCCATTGATGTCCCCATGGATGTCCCCATGGATGTCCCCATGGATGTCCCCATGGATGTCCCCATGGATGTCCCCATTGATGTCCCCATGGATGTCCCCATTGATGTCCCCATGGATGTCCCCATGGATGTCCCCATGGATGTCCCCATGGATGTCCCCATTGATGTCCCCATTGATGTCCCCATGGATGTCCCCATGGATGTCCCCATGGATGTCCCCATGGATGTCCCCATGGATGTCCCCATGGATGTCCCCATGGATGTCCCCATGGATGTCCCCATTGATGTCCCCATGGATGTCCCCATTGATGTCCCCATGGATGTCCCCATTGATGTCCCCGTGGATGTCCCCATTGATGTCCCCATTGATGTCCCCATGGATGTCCCCATTGATGTCCCCATGGATGTCCCCATTGATGTCCCCATTGATGTCCCCATTGATGTCCCCATTGATGTCCCCATGGATGTCCCCATGGATGTCCCCATTGATGTCCCCATGGATGTCCCCATGGATGTCCCCATTGATGTCCCCATGGATGTCCCCATTGATGTCCCCATGGATGTCCCCATTGATGTCCCCATTGATGTCCCCATGGATGTCCCCATGGATGTCCCCATTGATGTCCCCATGGATGTCCCCATTGATGTCCCCATGGATGTCCCCATGGATGTCCCCATGGATGTCCCCATGGATGTCCCCATTGATGTCCCCATGGATGTCCCCATGGATGTCCCCATTGATGTCCCCATTGATGTCCCCATGGATGTCCCCATTGATGTCCCCACGGATGTCCCCATGGATGTCCCCACGGATGTCCCCATGGATGTCCCCATTGATGTCCCCATTGATGTCCCCATTGATGTCCCCATGGATGTCCCCATGGATGTCCCCATGGATGTCCCCATGGATGTCCCCATGGATGTCCCCATTGATGTCCCCATGGATGTCCCCATGGATGTCCCCATGGATGTCCCCATTGATGTCCCCATGGATGTCCCCATGGATGTCCCCATGGATGTCCCCATGGATGTCCTCATGGATGTCCCCATGGATGTCCCCATTGATGTCCCCATGGATGTCCCCACGGACGTCCCCATGGATGTCCCCATTGATGTCCCCATGGATGTCCCCATTGATGTCCCCATTGATGTCCCCATTGTTGTCCCCATGGATGTCCCCATTGATGTCCCCATTGATGTCCCCATTGATGTCCCCATGGATGTCCCCATTGATGTCCCCATGGATGTCCCCATGGATGTCCCCATGGATGTCCCCATGGACCTCCCCATGGATGCCCCCACGGATGTCCCCATGGATGTCCCCATTGATGTCCCCATGGATGTCCCCATTGATGTCCCCATTGATGTCCCCATTGATGTCCCCATTGATGTCCCCATGGATGTCCCCATTGATGTCCCCATTGATGTCCCCGTTGATGTCCCCATGGATGTCCCCATTGATGTCCCCATTGATGTCCCCATGGATGTCCCCACGGATGTCCCCATGGATGTCCCCATGGATGTCCCCATGGATGTCCCCATTGATGTCCCCATGGATGTCCCCATGGATGTCCCCACGGATGTCCCCATTGATGTCCCCATGGATGTCCCCATGGATGTCCCCATGGATGTCCCCATGGATGTCCCCATGGATGTCCCCATTGATGTCCCCATTGATGTCCCCATGGATGTCCCCATTGATGTCCCCATTGATGTCCCCATTGATGTCCCCATTGATGTCCCCATGGATGTCCCCATTGATGTCCCCATTGATGTCCCCATTGATGTCCCCATTGATGTCCCCATGGATGTCCCCATTGATGTCCCCATGGATATCCCCATGGATGTCCCCATGGATGTCCCCATTGATGTCCCCATTGATGTCCCCATGGATGTCCCCATGGATGTCCCCATTGATGTCCCCATGGATGTCCCCATGGATGTCCCCATTGATGTCCCCATTGATGTCCCCATGGATGTCCCCATTGATGTCCCCACGGATGTCCCCATGGATGTCCCCACGGATGTCCCCATGGATGTCCCCATTGATGTCCCCATTGATGTCCCCATTGATGTCCCCATGGATGTCCCCATGGATGTCCCCATGGATGTCCCCATGGATGTCCCCATGGATGTCCCCATTGATGTCCCCATGGATGTCCCCATGGATGTCCCCATGGATGTCCCCATTGATGTCCCCATGGATGTCCCCATGGATGTCCCCATGGATGTCCCCATGGATGTCCTCATGGATGTCCCCATGGATGTCCCCATTGATGTCCCCATGGATGTCCCCACGGACGTCCCCATGGATGTCCCCATTGATGTCCCCATGGATGTCCCCATTGATGTCCCCATTGATGTCCCCATTGTTGTCCCCATGGATGTCCCCATTGATGTCCCCATTGATGTCCCCATTGATGTCCCCATGGATGTCCCCATTGATGTCCCCATGGATGTCCCCATGGATGTCCCCATGGATGTCCCCATGGACCTCCCCATGGATGCCCCCACGGATGTCCCCATGGATGTCCCCATTGATGTCCCCATGGATGTCCCCATTGATGTCCCCATTGATGTCCCCATTGATGTCCCCATTGATGTCCCCATGGATGTCCCCATTGATGTCCCCATTGATGTCCCCGTTGATGTCCCCATGGATGTCCCCATTGATGTCCCCATTGATGTCCCCATGGATGTCCCCACGGATGTCCCCATGGATGTCCCCATGGATGTCCCCATGGATGTCCCCATTGATGTCCCCATGGATGTCCCCATGGATGTCCCCACGGATGTCCCCATTGATGTCCCCATGGATGTCCCCATGGATGTCCCCATGGATGTCCCCATGGATGTCCCCATGGATGTCCCCATTGATGTCCCCATGGATGTCCCCATTGATGTCCCCATTGATGTCCCCATTGATGTCCCCATTGATGTCCCCATGGATGTCCCCATTGATGTCCCCATTGATGTCCCCATTGATGTCCCCATTGATGTCCCCATGGATGTCCCCATTGATGTCCCCATGGATATCCCCATGGATGTCCCCATGGATGTCCCCATTGATGTCCCCATTGATGTCCCCATGGATGTCCCCACGGATGTCCCCATGGATGTCCCCATTGATGTCCCCATTGATGTCCCCATGGATGTCCCCATGGATGTCCCTATTGATGTCCCCATTGATGTCCCCATGGATGTCCCCATGGATGTCCCCATGGATGTCCCCATGGATGTCCCCATTGATGTCCCCATGGATGTCCCCATTGATGTCCCCATTGATGTCCCCATTGATGTCCCCATGGATGTCCCCATGGATGTCCCCATGGATGTCCCCATTGATGTCCCCATGGAAGTCCCCATGGATGTCCCCATTGATGTCCCCATTGATGTCCCCATTGATGTCCCCATGGATGTCCCCATGGATGTCCCCATTGATGTCCCCATTGATGTCCCCATGGATGTCCCCATGGATGTCCCCATTGATGTCCCCATGGAAGTCCCCATGGATGTCCCCATTGATGTCCCCATTGATGTCCCCATGGATGTCCCCATGGATGTCCCCATTGATGTCCCCATGGATGTCCCCATGGATGTCCCCATGGATGTCCCCATTGATGTCCCCATGGAAGTCCCCATGGATGTACCCATTGATGTCCCCATGGATGTCCCCATGGATGTCCCCATGGATGTCCCCATTGATGTCCCCATTGATGTCCCCATTGATGTCCCCATGGATGTCCCCATGGATGTCCCCATGGATGTCCCCATGGATGTCCCCATGGATGTCCCCATGGATGTCCCCATTGATGTCCCCATTGATGTCCCCATTGATGTCCCCATGGATGTCCCCATGGATGTCCCCATGGATGTCCCCATGGATGTCCCCATGGATGTCCCCATTGATGTCCCCATTGCTGTCCTCATGGATGTCCCCATTGATGTCCTCATGGATGTCCCCATGGATGTTCCCATGGATGTCCCCATGGATGTCCCCATGGATGTCCCCATGGATGTCCCCATGGATATCCCCATGGATGTCCCCATGGATGTCCCCATGGATGTCCCCATGGATGTCCCCATTGATGTCCCCATTGATGTCCCCATTGATGTCCCCATTGATGTCCCCATTGATGTCCCCATCGATGTCCCCATTGATGTCCCCATTGATGTCCCCATGGATGTCCCCATTGATGTCCCCATTGCTGTCCTCATGGATGTGCCCATTGATGTCCTCATTGATGTCCCCATGGATGTCCCCATGGATGTCCCCATGGATGTCCCCATGGATGTCCCCATGGATGTCCCCATTGATGTGCCCATGGATGTCCCCATTGATGTCCCCATTGATGTCCCCATGGATGTCCCCATTGATGTCCCCATGGATGTCCCCATTGATGTCCCCATGGATGTTCCCATGGATGTCCCCATTGACGTCCCCATGGATGTCCCCATGGATGTCCCCATGGATGTCCCCATGGATGTCCCCATGGATGTCCCCATGGATGTCCCCATGGTTGTCCCCATGGATGTCCCCATTGATGTCCCCATGGATGTCCCCATGGATGTCCCCATGGATGTCCCCATGGATGTCCCCATGGATGTCCCCATGGATGTCCCCATGGATGTCCCCATGGATGTCCCCATTGATGTCCCCATTGATGTCCCCACGGATGTCCCCATGGATGTCCCCATTGATGTCCCCATGGATGTCCCCATTGATGTCCCCATGGATGTCCCCATTGATGTCCCCATGGAAGTCCCCATGGATGTCCCCATGGATGTCCCCATGGATGTCCCCATGGATGTCCCCATGGATGTCCCCATGGATGTCCCCATTGATGTCCCCATGGATGTCCCCATTGATGTCCCCATGGATGTCCCCATTGATGTCCCCATGGATGTCCCCATTGATGTCCCCATTGATGTCCCCATTGATGTCCCCATTGATGTCCCCATGGATGTCCCCATGGATGTCCCCATGGATGTCCCCATGGATGTCCCCATGGATGTCCCCATGGATGTCCCCATTGATGTCCCTATGGATGTCCCCATTGATGTCCCCATTGATGTCCCCATTGATGTCCCCATGGATGTCCCCATGGATGTCCCCATGGATGTCCCCATTAGTGTCCCCATTGATGTCCCCATTGATGTCCCCATGGAAGTCCCCATGGATGTCCCCATGGATGTCCCCATGGATGTCCCCATGGATGTCCCCATGGATGTCCCCATGGATGTCCCCATGGATGTCCCCATTGATGTCCCCATGGATGTCCCCATGGATGTCCCCATGGATGTCCCCATGGATGTGCCCATGGATGTCCCCATGCATATCCCCATGGATGTCCCCATGGATGTCCCCATGGATGTCCCCATGGATGTCCCCATTGATGTCCCCATGGATGTCCCCATTGATGTCCCCATTGATGTCCCCATTGATGACCCCATTGATGTCCCCATTGATGTCCCCATTGATGTCCCCATTGATGTCCCCATGGATGTCCCCATTGATGTCCCCATGGATGTCCCCATGGATGTCCCCATGGATGTCCCCATTGATGTCCCCATTGATGTCCCCATTGATGTCCCCATGGATGTCCCCATGGATATCCCCATGGATGTCCCCATGGATGTCCCCATGGATGTCCCCATGGATGTCCCCATGGATGTCCCCATGGATGTCCCCATGGATGTCCCCATGGATGTGCCCATGGATGTGCCCATGGATGTGCCCATGGATGTGCCCATGGATGTCCCCATGGATGTCCCCATGGATGTCCCCATTGATGTCCCCATGGATGTCCCCATGGATATCCCCATGGATGTCCCCATGGATGTCCCCATGGATGTCCCCATGGATGTCCCCATTGATGTCCCCATTGATGTCCCCATTGATGTCCCCATTGATGTCCCCATTGATGTCCCCATCGATGTCCCCATTGATGTCCCCATTGATGTTTCCATGGATGTCCCCATTGATGTCCCCATTGCTGTCCTCATGGATGTCCCCATTGATGTCCTCATGGATGTCCCCATGGATGTCCCCATGGATGTCCCCATGGATGTCCCCATGGATGTCCCCATGGATGTCCCCATGGATGTCCCCATGGATGTCCCCAATGCATGTCCCCATGGATGTCCCCATTGATGTCCCCATGGATGTCCCCATGGATGTCCCCATTGATGTCCCCATGGATGTCCCCATGGATGTCCCCATGGATGTCCCCATGGATGTCCCCACGGATGTCCCCATTGATGTCCCCATGGATGTCCCCATTGATGTCCCCATGGATGTCCCCATTGATGTCCCCATGGATGTCCCCATGGATGTCCCCATTGATGTCCCCATGGATGTCCCCATTGATGTCCCCATTGATGTCCCCATGGATGTCCCCATGGATGTCCCCATGGATGTCCCCATGGATGTCCCCATGGATGTCCCCATGGATGTCCCCATTGATGTCCCCATGGATGTCCCCATGGATGTCCCCATGGATGTCCCCATGGATGTCCCCATTGATGTCCCCATGGATGTCCCCATGGATGTCCCCATGGATGTCCCCATGGATGTCCCCATTGATGTCCCCATTGATGTCCCCATTGATGTCCCCATTGATGTCCCCATGGATGTCCCCATGGATGTCCCCATTGATGTCCCCATGGATGTCCCCATTGATGTGCCCATGGATGTCCCCATTGATGTCCCCATTGATGTCCCCATGGATGTCCCCATTGATGTCCCCATGGATGTCCCCATTGATGTCCCCATGGATGTCCCCATGGATGTCCCTTGATGTCCCCATGGATGTCCCCATTGATGTCCCCATTGATGTCCCCATGGATGTCCCCATGGATGTCCCCATGGATGTCCCATGGATGTCCCCATGGATGTCCCCATGGATGTCCCCATTGATGTCCCCATGGATGTCCCCATGGATGTCCCCATGGATGTCCCTTGATGTCCCCATGGATGTCCCCATGGATGTCCCCATGGGTGTCCCCACCCATGGATGTCCCCATTGATGTCCCCATTGATGTCCCCATGGAAGTCCCCATGGATGTCCCCATTGATGTCCCCATTGATGTCCCCATTGATGTCCCCATGGATGTCCCCATGGATGTCCCCATTGATGTCCCCCATTGATGTCCCCATGGATGTCCCCATGGATGTCCCCATTGATGTCGCCATGGAAGTCCCCATGGATGTCCCCATTGATGTCCCCATTGATGTCACCATGGATGTCCCCATGGATGTCCCCATTGATGTCCCCATGGATGTCCCCATGGATGTCCCCATGGATGTCCCCATGGGATGTCCCCATTGATGTCCCCATTGATGTCCCCATGGAAGTCCCCATGGATGTCCCCATTGATGTCCCCATGGATGTCCCCATGGATGTCCCCATGGATGTCCCCATTGATGTCCCCATGGATGTCCCCATGGATGTCGCCATTGATGTCCCCATTGATGTCCCCATTGATGTCCCCATGGATGTCCCCATGGATGTCCCCATGGATGTCCCCATGGATGTCCCCATGGATGTCCCCATGGATGTCCCCATTGATGTCCCCATTGATGTCCCCATTGATGTCCCCATGGATGTCCCCATGGATGTCCCCATGGATGTCCCCATGGATGTCCCCATTGATGTCCCCATGGATGTCCCCATTGATGTCCCCATTGCTGTCCTCATGGATGTCCCCATTGATGTCCTCATGGATGTCCCCATGGATGTCCCCATGGATGTCCCCATGGATGTCCCCATGGATGTCCCCATGGATGTCCCCATGGATATCCCCATGGATGTCCCCATGGATGTCCCCATGGATGTCCCCATGGATGTCCCCATTGATGTCCCCATTGATGTCCCCATTGATGTCCCCATTGATGTCCCCATTGATGTCCCCATTGATGTCCCCATTGATGTCCCCATTGATGTCCCCATGGATGTCCCCATTGATGTCCCCATTGCTGTCCTCATGGATGTCCCCATTGATGTCCCCATGGATGTCCCCATGGATGTCCCCATGGATGTCCCCATGGATGTCCCCATTGATGTCCTCATGGATGTCCCCATGGATGTCCCCATGGATGTCCCCATGGATGTCCCCATGGATGTCCCCATGGATGTCCCCATGGATGTCCCCATTGATGTGCCCATGGATGTCCCCATTGATGTCCCCATTGATGTCCCCATGGATGTCCCCATTGATGTCCCCATGGATGTCCCCATTGATGTCCCCATGGATGTTCCCATGGATGTCCCCATTGACGTCCCCATGGATGTCCCCATGGATGTCCCCATGGATGTCCCCATGGATGTCCCCATGGATGTCCCCATGGATGTCCCCATGGATGTCCCCATTGGTGTCCCCATGGATGTCCCCATGGATGTCCCCATGGATGTCCCCATGGATGTCCCCATGGATGTCCCCATGGATGTCCCCATTGATGTCCCCATTGATGTCCCCACGGATGTCCCCATGGATGTCCCCATTGATGTCCCCATGGATGTCCCCATTGATGTCCCCATTGATGTCCCCATTGATGTCCCCATGGAAGTCCCCATGGATGTCCCCATGGATGTCCCCATGGATGTCCCCATGGATGTCCCCATGGATGTCCCCATGGATGTCCCCATGGATGTCCCCATGGATGTCCCCATAGATGTCCCCATGGATGTCCCCATTGATGTCCCCATGGATGTCCCCATTGATGTCCCCATTGATGTCCCCATTGATGTCCCCATGGATGTCCCCATGGATGTCCCCATGGATGTCCCCATGGATGTCCCCATGGATGTCCCCATGGATGTCCCCATGGATGTCCCCATTGATGTCCCCATGGATGTCCCCATGGATGTCCCCATGGATGTCCCCATGGATGTGCCCATGGATGTCCCCATGGATGTCCCCATGGATGTCCCCATTGGTGTCCCCATGGATGTCCCCATGGATGTCCCCATGGATGTCCCCATGGATGTCCCCATGGATATCCCCATGGATGTCCCCATGGATGTCCCCATGGATGTCCCCATGGATGTCCCCATTGATGTCCCCATGGATGTCCCCATTGATGTCCCCATTGATGTCCCCATTGATGACCCCATTGATGTCCCCATTGATGTCCCCATTGATGTCCCCATGGATGTCCCCATGGATGTCCCCATTGATGTCCCCATGGATGTCCCCATGGATGTCCCCATGGATGTCCCCATTGATGTCCCCATTGATGTCCCCATTGATGTCCCCATGGATGTCCCCATGGATATCCCCATGGATGTCCCCATGGATGTCCCCATGGATGTCCCCATGGATGTCCCCATGGATGTGCCCCTGGATGTCCCCATGGATGTCCCCATGGATGTCCCCATGGATGTCCCCATGGATGTCCCCATGGATGTCCCCATGGATGTCCCCATGGATGTCCCCATGGATGTCCCCATGGATGTGCCCATGGATGTGCCCATGGATGTCCCCATGGATGTGCCCATGGATGTCCCCATGGATGTCCCCATGGATGTCCCCATTGATGTCCCCATGGATGTCCCCATGGATATCCCCATGGAGGTCCCCATGGATGTCCCCATGGATGTCCCCATGGATGTCCCCATTGATGTCCCCATTGATGTCCCCATTGATGTCCCCATTGATGTCCCCATTGATGTCCCCATCGATGTCCCCATTGATGTCCCCATTGATGTCCCCATGGATGTCCCCATTGATGTCCCCATTGCTGTCCTCATGGATGTCCCCATTGATGTCCTCATGGATGTCCCCATGGATGTCCCCATGGATGTCCCCATGGATGTCCCCATGGATGTCCCCATGGATGTCCCCATGGATGTCCCCATGGATGTCCCCAATGCATGTCCCCATGGATGTCCCCATTGATGTCCCCATGGATGTCCCCATGGATGTCCCCATTGATGTCCCCATGGATGTCCCCATGGATGTCCCCATTGATGTGCCCATGGATGTCCCCATTGATGTCCCCATTGATGTCCCCATGGATGTCCCCATTGATGTCCCCATGGATGTCCCCATTGATGTCCCCATGGATGTCCCCATGGATGCCCCCATGGAAGTCCCCATGGATGTCCCCATGGATGTCCCCATTGATGTCCCCATGGATGTCCCCATGGATGTCCCCATGGATGTCCCCATGGATGTCCCCATGGATGTCCCCATGGATGCCCCCATGGATGTTCCCATGGATGTCCCCATTGATGTCCCCATGGATGTCCCCATTGATGTCCCCATTGATGTCCCCATGGATGTCCCCATGGATGTCCCCATGGATGTCCCCATGGATGTCCCCATGGATGTCCCCATGGATGTCCCCATTGATGTCCCCATGGATGTCCCCATGGATGTCCCCATGGATGTCCCCATGGATGTCCCCATTGATGTCCCCATGGATGTCCCCATGGATGTCCCCATGGATGTCCCCATGGATGTCCCCATGGATGTCCCCATGGATGTCCCCATGGATGTCCCCATGGATGTCCCCATGGATGTCCCCATTGATGTCCCCATGGATGTCCCCATGGATGTCCCCATGGATGTCCCCATGGATGTCCCCATTGATGTCCCCATTGATGTCCCCATTGATGTCCCCATGGATGTCCCCATTGATGTCCCCATGGATGTCCCCATTGATGTCCCCATGGATGTCCCCATGGATGTCCCCATTGATGTCCCCATGGATGTCCCCATTGATGTCCCCATTGATGTCCCCATTGATGTCCCCATTGATGTTCCCATGGATGCCCCCATGGAAGTCCCCATGGATGTCCCCATGGATGTCCCCATGGATGTCCCCATTGATGTCCCCACGGATGTCCCCATGGATGTCCCCGTGGATGTCTCCATGGATGTCCCCATTGATGTCCCCATGGATGTCCCCATTGATGTCCCCATGGATGTCCCCATTGATGTCCCCATTGATGTTCCCATGGATGCCCCCATGGAAGTCCCCATGGATGTCCCCATGGATGTCCCCATGGATGTCCCCATTGATGTCCCCACGGATGTCCCCATGGATGTCCCCGTGGATGTCTCCATGGATGTCCCCATTGATGTCCCCATGGATGTCCCCATTGATGTCCCCATGGATGTCCCCATTGATGTCCCCATTGATGTGCCCATGGATGTCCCCATGGATGTCCCCATGGATGTCCCCATTGATGTCCCCATGGATGTCCCCATGGATGTCCCCATGGAAGTCCCCATGGATGTCCCCATGGATGTCCCCATGGATGTCCCCATGGAAGTCGCCATGGATGTCCCCATAGATGTCCCCATGGATGTCCCCATGGATGTCCCCATGGAGGTCCCCATGGATGTCCCCATGGATGTCCCCATGGATGTCCCCATGGATGTCCCCATGGAAGTCCCCATGGAGGTCCCCATTGATGTCCCCATGGATGTCCCCATGGATGTCCCCATGGATGTCCCCATGGATGTCCCCATGGATGTCCCCATTGATGTCCCCATGGATGTCCCCATGAATGTCCCCATGGATGTCCCCATGGATGTCCCCATGGATGTCCCCATGGATGTCCCCATGGATATCCCCATGGATGTCCCCATGGATGTCCCCATGGATGTCCCCATGGATGTCCCCATTGATGTCCCCATGGATGTCCCCATTGATGTCCCCATTGATGTCCCCATTGATGACCCCATTGATGTCCCCATTGATGTCCCCATTGATGTCCCCATGGATGTCCCCATGGATGTCCCCATTGATGTCCCCATGGATGTCCCCATGGATGTCCCCATGGATGTCCCCATTGATGTCCCCATTGATGTCCCCATTGATGTCCCCATGGATGTCCCCATGGATATCCCCATGGATGTCCCCATGGATGTCCCCATGGATGTCCCCATGGATGTCCCCATGGATGTGCCCCTGGATGTCCCCATGGATGTCCCCATGGATGTCCCCATGGATGTCCCCATGGATGTCCCCATGGATGTCCCCATGGATGTCCCCATGGATGTCCCCATGGATGTCCCCATGGATGTGCCCATGGATGTCCCCATGGATGTCCCCATGGATGTGCCCATGGATGTCCCCATGGATGTCCCCATGGATGTCCCCATTGATGTCCCCATGGATGTCCCCATGGATATCCCCATGGAGGTCCCCATGGATGTCCCCATGGATGTCCCCATGGATGTCCCCATTGATGTCCCCATTGATGTCCCCATTGATGTCCCCATTGATGTCCCCATTGATGTCCCCATCGATGTCCCCATTGATGTCCCCATTGATGTCCCCATGGATGTCCCCATTGATGTCCCCATTGCTGTCCTCATGGATGTCCCCATTGATGTCCTCATGGATGTCCCCATGGATGTCCCCATGGATGTCCCCATGGATGTCCCCATGGATGTCCCCATGGATGTCCCCATGGATGTCCCCATGGATGTCCCCAATGCATGTCCCCATGGATGTCCCCATTGATGTCCCCATGGATGTCCCCATGGATGTCCCCATTGATGTCCCCATGGATGTCCCCATGGATGTCCCCATTGATGTGCCCATGGATGTCCCCATTGATGTCCCCATTGATGTCCCCATGGATGTCCCCATTGATGTCCCCATGGATGTCCCCATTGATGTCCCCATGGATGTCCCCATGGATGCCCCCATGGAAGTCCCCATGGATGTCCCCATGGATGTCCCCATTGATGTCCCCATGGATGTCCCCATGGATGTCCCCATGGATGTCCCCATGGATGTCCCCATGGATGTCCCCATGGATGCCCCCATGGATGTTCCCATGGATGTCCCCATTGATGTCCCCATGGATGTCCCCATTGATGTCCCCATTGATGTCCCCATGGATGTCCCCATGGATGTCCCCATGGATGTCCCCATGGATGTCCCCATGGATGTCCCCATGGATGTCCCCATTGATGTCCCCATGGATGTCCCCATGGATGTCCCCATGGATGTCCCCATGGATGTCCCCATTGATGTCCCCATGGATGTCCCCATGGATGTCCCCATGGATGTCCCCATGGATGTCCCCATGGATGTCCCCATGGATGTCCCCATGGATGTCCCCATGGATGTCCCCATGGATGTCCCCATTGATGTCCCCATGGATGTCCCCATGGATGTCCCCATGGATGTCCCCATGGATGTCCCCATTGATGTCCCCATGGATGTCCCCATGGATGTCCCCATGGATGTCCCCATGGATGTCCCCATGGATGTCCCCATGGATGTCCCCATGGATGTCCCCATGGATGTCCCCATGGATGTCCCCATTGATGTCCCCATGGATGTCCCCATGGATGTCCCCATGGATGTCCCCATGGATGTCCCCATTGATGTCCCCATTGATGTCCCCATTGATGTCCCCATGGATGTCCCCATTGATGTCCCCATGGATGTCCCCATTGATGTCCCCATGGATGTCCCCATGGATGTCCCCATTGATGTCCCCATGGATGTCCCCATTGATGTCCCCATTGATGTCCCCATTGATGTCCCCATTGATGTTCCCATGGATGCCCCCATGGAAGTCCCCATGGATGTCCCCATGGATGTCCCCATGGATGTCCCCATTGATGTCCCCACGGATGTCCCCATGGATGTCCCCGTGGATGTCTCCATGGATGTCCCCATTGATGTCCCCATGGATGTCCCCATTGATGTCCCCATGGATGTCCCCATTGATGTCCCCATTGATGTGCCCATGGATGTCCCCATGGATGTCCCCATGGATGTCCCCATTGATGTCCCCATGGATGTCCCCATGGATGTCCCCATGGAAGTCCCCATGGATGTCCCCATGGATGTCCCCATGGATGTCCCCATGGAAGTCGCCATGGATGTCCCCATAGATGTCCCCATGGATGTCCCCATGGATGTCCCCATGGAGGTCCCCATGGATGTCCCCATGGATGTCCCCATGGATGTCCCCATGGATGTCCCCATGGAAGTCCCCATGGAGGTCCCCATTGATGTCCCCATGGATGTCCCCATGGATGTCCCCATGGATGTCCCCATGGATGTCCCCATGGATGTCCCCATTGATGTCCCCATGGATGTCCCCATGAATGTCCCCATGGATGTCCCCATGGATGTCCCCATTGATGTCCCCATTGATGTCCCCATGGATGTCCCCATTGATGTCCCCATGGATGTCCCCATTGATGTCCCCATTGATGTCCCCATTGATGTCCCCATTGATGTTCCCATGGATGTCCCCATTGATGTCCCCATTGATGTCCCCATTGATGTCCCCATGGAGGTCCCCATGGATGTCCCCATGGATGTCCCCATGGATGTCCCCATGGATGTCCCCATGGATGTCCCCATGGATGTCCCCATTGATGTCCCCATGGAAGTCCCCATGGATGTCCCCATGGATGTCCCCATGGATGTCCCCATGGAGGTCCCCATGGATGTCCCCATGGATGTCCCCATGGATGTCCCCATGGATGTCCCCAATGATGTCCCCATGGATGTCCCCATTGATGTCCCCAGTGATGTCCCCGTGGATGTCCCCATGGATGTCCCCATGGATGTCCCCATGGATGTCCCCATGGATGTCCCCATGGATGTCCCCATGGATGTCCCCATGGATGTCCCCATGGATGTCCCCATGGATGTTCCCATGGATGTCCCCATGGATGTCCCCATGGATGTCCCCATGGATGTCCCCATGGATGTCCCCATGGATGTCCCCATGGATGTCCCCATGGATGCCCCCATTGATGTCCCCATGGATGTCCCCATGGATGTCCCCATGGATGTCCCCATGGATGTCCCCATGGATGTCCCCATGGATGTCCCCATGGATGTCCCCATTGATGTCCCCATGGATGTCCCCATGGATGTCCCCATGGATGTCCCCATGGATGTCCCCATGGTTGTCCCCATGGATGTCCCCATTGATGTCCCCATGGATGTCCCCATTGATGTCCCCATTGATGTCCCCATTGATGTCCCCATTGATGTTCCCATGGATGTCCCCATTGATGTCCCCATTGATGTCCCCATGGATGCCCCCATGGAAGTCCCCATGGATGTCCCCATGGATGTCCCCATGGATGTCCCCATTGATGTCCCCATGGATGTCCCCATGGATGTCCCCGTGGATGTCCCCATGGATGTCCCCATTGATGTCCCCATGGATGTCCCCATTGATGTCCCCATTGATGTCCCCATTGATGTCCCCATTGATGTTCCCATGGATGTCCCCATTGATGTCCCCATTGATGTCCCCATTGATGTCCCCATGGATGTCCCCATTGATGTCCCCATGGATGTCCCCATGGATGTCCCCATTGATGTCCCCATGGATGTCCCCATTGATGTCCCCATGGATGTCCCCATGGATGTCCCCATTGATGTCCCCATGGATGTCCCCATGAATGTCCCCATGGATGTCCCCATGGATGTCCCCATTGATGTCCCCATGGATGTCCCCATGGATGTCCCCATTGATGTCCCCATGGATGTCCCCATTGATGTCCCCATGGATGTCCCCATGGATGTCCCCATTGATGTCCCCATGGATGTCCCCATTGATGTCCCCATGGAGGTCCCCATGGATGTCCCCATGGATGTCCCCATGGATGTCCCCATGGATGTCCCCATTGATGTCCCCATGGATGTCCCCATTGATGTCCCCATGGAAGTCCCCATGGATGTCCCCATGGATGTCCCCATGGATGTCCCCATGGAGGTCCCCATGGATGTCCCCATGGATGTCCCCATGGATGTCCCCATGGATGTCCCCAATGATGTCCCCATGGATGTCCCCATTGATGTCCCCATGGATGTCCCCGTGGATGTCCCCATGGATGTCCCCATGGATGTCCCCATGGATGTCCCCATGGATGTCCCCATGGATGTCCCCATGGATGTCCCCATGGATGTCCCCATGGATGTCCCCATGGGTGTTCCCATGGATGTCCCCATGGATGTCCCCATGGATGTCCCCATGGATGTCCCCATGGATGTCCCCATGGATGTCCCCATGGATGTCCCCATTGATGTTCCCATGGATGTCCCCATTGATGTCCCCATTGATGTCCCCATTGATGTCCCCATGGATGTCCCCATTGATGTCCCCATGGATGTCCCCATGGATGTCCCCATTGATGTCCCCATGGATGTCCCCATGGATGTCCCCATGGATGTCCCCATGGATGTCCCCATTGATGTCCCCATGGATGTCCCCATGAATGTCCCCATGGATGTCCCCATGGATGTCCCCATTGATGTCCCCATTGATGTCCCCATGGATGTCCCCATTGATGTCCCCATGGATGTCCCCATTGATGTCCCCATTGATGTCCCCATTGATGTCCCCATTGATGTTCCCATGGATGTCCCCATTGATGTCCCCATTGATGTCCCCATTGATGTCCCCATGGAGGTCCCCATGGATGTCCCCATGGATGTCCCCATGGATGTCCCCATGGATGTCTCCATTGATGTCCCCATGGATGTCCCCATTGATGTCCCCATGGAAGTCCCCATGGATGTCCCCATGGATGTCCCCATGGATGTCCCCATGGAGGTCCCCATGGATGTCCCCATGGATGTCCCCATGGATGTCCCCATGGATGTCCCCAATGATGTCCCCATGGATGTCCCCATTGATGTCCCCATTGATGTCCCCGTGGATGTCCCCATGGATGTCCCCATGGATGTCCCCATGGATGTCCCCATGGATGTCCCCATGGATGTCCCCATGGATGTCCCCATGGATGTTCCCATGGATGTCCCCATGGATGTCCCCATGGATGTCCCCATGGATGTCCCCATGGATGTCCCCATGGATGTCCCCATGGATGTCCCCATGGATGCCCCCATTGATGTCCCCATGGATGTCCCCATGGTTGTCCCCATGGATGTCCCCATGGATGTCCCCATTGATGTTCCCATGGATGTCCCCATGGATGTCCCCATGGATGTCCCCATGGATGTCCCCATGGATGTCCCCATGGATGCACCCATGGATGTCCCCATTGATGTCCCCATGGATGTCCCCATTGATGTCCCCATTGATGTCCCCATTGATGTCCCCATTGATGTCCCCATGGATGTCCCCATGGATGTCCCCATTGATGTCCCCATTGATGTCCCCATGGATGTCCCCATTGATGTCCCCATTGATGTCCCCATGGATGTCCCCATGGATGTCCCCATGGATGTCCCCATGGATGTCCCCATTGATGTCCCCATTGATGTCCCCATGGATGTCCCCATTGATGTCCCCATGGATGTCCCCATGGATGTCCCCATGGATGTCCCCATTGATGTCCCCATGGATGTCCCCATTGATGTCCCCATGGATGTCCCCATGGATGTCCCCATGGATGTCCCCATTGATGTCCCCATTGATGTCCCCATGGATGTCCCCATTGATGTCCCCATGGATGTCCCCATGGATGTCCCCATGGATGTCCCCATTGATGTCCCCATGGATGTCCCCATGGATGTCCCCATGGATGTCCCCATGGATGTCCCCATGGATGTCCCCATTGATGTCCCCATGGATGTCCCCATGGATGTCCCCATGGATGTCCCCATTGATGTCCCCATTGATGTCCCCATGGATGTCCCCATGGATGTCCCCATGGATGTCCCCATGGATGTCCCCATGGATGTCCCCATTGATGTCCCCATTGATGTCCCCATGGATGTCCCCATGGATGTCCCCATGGATGTCCCCATGGATGTCCCCATTGATGTCCCCATGGATGTCCCCATGGATGTCCCCATGGATGTCCCCATTGATGTCCCCATGGATGTCCCCATGGATGTCCCCATTGATGTCCCCATGGATGTCCCCGTGGATGTCCCCATGGATGTCCCCATGGATGTCCCCATGGATGTCCCCATTGATGTCCCCATGGATGTCCCCGTTGATGTCCCCATGGATGTCCCCATGGATGTCCCCATGGATGTCCCCATGGATGTCCCCATGGATGTCCCCATGGATGTCCCCATGGATGTCCCCATTGATGTCCCCATTGATGTCCCCGTGGATGTCCCCATGGATGTCCCCATTGATGTCCCCATGGATGTCCCCATTGATGTCCCCATGGATGTCCCCATGGATGTCCCCATGGATGTCCCCATGGATGTCCCCATGGATGTCCCCATGGATGTCCCCATTGATGTCCCCATGGATGTCCCCGTGGATGTCCCCATGGATGTCCCCATGGATGTCCCCATTGATGTCCCCATGGATGTCCCCGTTGATGTCCCCATGGAGGTCCCCATGGATGTCCCCATGGATGTCCCCATTGATGTCCCCGTTGATGTCCCCATGGATGTCCCCATGGATGTCCCCATTGATGTCCCCATGGATGTCCCCATGGATGTCCCCATTGATGTTCCCATGGATGTCCCCATGGATGTCCCCATGGATGTCCCCATGGATGTCCCCATGGATGTCCCCATGGATGTCCCCATGGATGTCCCCATTGATGTCCCCATTGATGTCCCCATTGATGTCCCCATTGATGTCCCCATGGATGTCCCCATTGATGTCCCCATTGATGTCCCCATTGATGTCCCCATGGATGTCCCCATTGATGTCCCCATTGATGTCCCCATGGATGTACACATGGATGTCCCCATGGATGTCCCCATGGATGTCCCCATGGATGTCCCCATTGATGTCCCCATTGATGTCCCCATGGATGTCCCCATTGATGTCCCCATGGATGTCCCCATGGATGTCCCCATTGATGTCCCCATTGATGTCCCCATGGATGTCCCCATTGATGTCCCCATGGATGTCCCCATGGATGTCCCCATTGATGTCCCCATTGATGTCCCCATTGATGTCCCCATGGATGTCCCCATGGATGTCCCCATGGATGTCCCCATGGATGTCCCCATGGATGTCCCCATGGATGTCCCCATGGATGTCCCCATGGATGTCCCCATGGATGTCCCCATGGATGTCCCCATGGATGTCCCCATGGATGTCCCCATGGATGTCCCCATGGATGTCCCCATGGATGTCCCCATTGATGTCCCCATGGATGTCCCCATGGATGTCCCCATGGATGTCCCCATGGATGTCCCCATGGATGTCCCCATGGATGTCCCCATGGATGTCCCCATGGATGTCCCCATGGATGTCCCCATGGATGTCCCCATGGATGTCCCCATGGATGTCCCCATGGATGTTCCCATGGATGTCCCCATGGATGTCCCCATGGATGTCCCCATGGATGTCCCCATGGATGTCCCCATGGATGTCCCCATGGATGTCCCCATGGATGTCCCCATTGATGTCCCCATGGATGTCCCCATGGTTGTCCCCATGGATGTCCCCATGGATGTCCCCATTGATGTTCCCATGGATGTCCCCATGGATGTCCCCATGGATGTCCCCATGGATGTCCCCATGAATGTCCCCATGGATGTCCCCATTGATGTCCCCATGGATGTCCCCATGGATGTCCCCATGGATGTCCCCATGGATGTCCCCATGGATGTCCCCATGGATGTCCCCATTGATGTCCCCATGGATGTCCCCATGGATGTCCCCATGGATGTCCCCATGGATGTCCCCATGGATGTCCCCATGGATGTCCCCATTGATGTCCCCATTGATGTCCCCATTGATGTCCCCATGGATGTCCCCATTGATGTCCCCATGGATGTCCCCATTGATGTCCCCATTGATGTCCCCATTGATGTCCCCATTGATGTCCCCATGGATGTCCCCATTGATGTCCCCATTGATGTCCCCATGGATGTACACATGGATGTCCCCATGGATGTCCCCATGGATGTCCCCATGGATGTCCCCATTGATGTCCCCATTGCACTACTGTCGAAATAGGGATTTTACGACGCGTCGGGCCCCGACACCTCCCGACGCGTCGTACATCCCCGACGCGTCGGGCCCCGACACCTTGTACGACACTGTACGACGCGTCGTACATCCCCGACGCGTCGGGCCCCGACGCCTTGTACGACACTGTACGACGCGTCGTACAGTGTCTTAAGCAACACTCTGCCCCCCCCCCTCTCTTAAGCAACACTCTGCCCCCCCCCCGCTCTGTTAAGCAACACTCTGCCCCCCCCCTTCTATTAAGCAACACTCTGCACAGGGGGAGGGCGGTCTGGGGTCTGTAGACACTGTGCACCACAGGTAGACGCGGCCTGCTAATTGTAGACACTGTCGGCATGTTGTAGACGCGAAGTGCCAATATTTGGGAAGGGGGCCGAAGGCCCCCTTCCCCCAAGACGGTCCGCTGCCATCGTTTACCCGCCTAAAGGGGGAGGGCGGTCGTACTATGTCGTACTGTGTCGTACGGTGTTGGTGCTGTACGACACCTTGTACGACACTGTACGACGCGTCGTACATCCCCGACGCGTCGGGCCCCGACGCCTTGTACGACACTGTACGACGCGTCGTACGCTCCCGACGCGTCGGGCCCCGACGCCTTGTACGACGCCCCGACGCGTCGTACAATGCATTTCCGACAGCACTCCCCCATTGATGTCCCCATGGATGTCCCCATGGATGTCCCCATTGATGTCCCCATTGATGTCCCCATGGATGTCCCCATTGATGTCCCCATGGATGACCCCATGGATGTCCCCATTGATGTCCCCATTGATGTCCCCATTGATGTCCCCATGGATGTCCCCATTGATGTCCCCATGGATGTCCTCATGGATGTCCCCATGGATGTCCCCATTGATGTCCCCATGGATGTCCCCATGGATGTCCCCATGGATGTCCCCATGGATGTCCCCATGGATGTCCCCATTGATGTCCCCATGGATGTCCCCATGGATGTCCCCATGGATGTCCCCATTGATGTCCCCATTGATGTCCCCATGGATGTCCCCATGGATGTCCCCATGGATGTCCCCATGGATGTCCCCATGGATGTCCCCATTGATGTCCCCATTGATGTCCCCATGGATGTCCCCATGGATGTCCCCATGGATGTCCCCATGGATGTCCCCATTGATGTCCCCATGGATGTCCCCATGGATGTCCCCATGGATGTCCCCATTGATGTCCCCATGGATGTCCCCATGGATGTCCCCATGGATGTCCCCATGGATGTCCCCGTGGATGTCCCCACGGATGTCCCGATGGATGTCCCCATGGATGTCCCCATTGATGTCCCCATGGATGTCCCCGTTGATGTCCCCATGGATGTCCCCATGGATGTCCCCATGGATGTCCCCATTGATGTCCCCATGGATGTCCCCATGGATGTCCCCATGGATGTCCCCATTGATGTCCCCATTGATGTCCCCGTGGATGTCCCCATGGATGTCCCCATTGATGTCCCCATGGATGTCCCCATTGATGTCCCCATGGATGTCCCCATGGATGTCCCCATTGATGTCCCCATTGATGTCCCCATTGATGTCCCCGTGGATGTCCCCATGGATGTCCCCATGGATGTCCCCATTGATGTCCCCATGGATGTCCCCGTTGATGTCCCCATGGATGTCCCCATGGATGTCCCCATGGATGTCCCCATTGATGTCCCCGTTGATGTCCCCATGGATGTCCCCATGGATGTCCCCATTGATGTCCCCATGGATGTCCCCATGGATGTCCCCATGGATGTCCCCATTGATGTCCCCATGGATGTCCCCATGGATGTCCCCATTGATGTCCCCATGGATGTCCCCGTGGATGTCCCCATGGATGTCCCCATGGATGTCCCCATTGATGTCCCCATTGATGTCCCCATGGATGTCCCCGTTGATGTCCCCATGGATGTCCCCATGGATGTCCCCATGGATGTCCCCATTGATGTCCCCATTGATGTCCCCGTGGATGTCCCCATGGATGTCCCCATTGATGTCCCCATGGATGTCCCCATTGATGTCCCCATGGATGTCCCCATGGATGTCCCCATTGATGTCCCCATGGATGTCCCCATGGATGTCCCCATGGATGTCCCCATGGATGTCCCCATGGATGTCCCCATTGATGTCCCCATTGATGTCCCCGTGGATGTCCCCATGGATGTCCCCATGGATGTCCCCATTGATGTCCCCATGGATGTCCCCGTTGATGTCCCCATGGATGTCCCCATGGATGTCCCCATGGATGTCCCCATTGATGTCCCCGTTGATGTCCCCATGGATGTCCCCATGGATGTCCCCATTGATGTCCCCATGGATGTCCCCATGGATGTCTCCATGGATGTCCCCATTGATGTCCCCATGGATGTCCCCATGGATGTCCCCATTGGTGTCCCCATGGATGTCCCCGTGGATGTCCCCATGGATGTCCCCATGGATGTCCCCATTGATGTCCCCATTGATGTCCCCATGGATGTCCCCGTTGATGTCCCCATGGATGTCCCCATGGATGTCCCCATGGATGTCCCCATGGATGTCCCCATGGATGTCCCCATTGATGTCCCCATGGATGTCCCCATGGATGTCCCCATGGATGTCCCCATGGATGTCCCCATTGATGTCCCCATGGATGTCCCCATGGATGTCCCCGTGGATGTCCCCATGGATGTCCCCATGGAAGTCCCCATGGATGTCCCCGTGGATGTCCCCATGGATGTCCCCATGGATGTCCCCATGGATGTCCCCATGGATGTCCCCATTGATGTCCCCATGGATGTCCCCATGGATGTCCCCATGGATGTCCCCATGGATGTCCCCATGGATGTCCCCATGGATGTCCCCATGGATGTCCCCATGGATGTCCCCGTGGATGTCCCCATGGATGTCCCCATGGATGTCCCCATGGATGTCCCCATTGATGTCCCCATGGATGTCCCCATGGATGTCCCCATGGATGTCCCCATGGATGTCCCCATTGATGTCCCCATTGATGTCCCCATGGATGTCCCCCTGGATGTCCCCATTGATGTCCCCATGGATGTCCCCATGGATGTCCCCATTGATGTCCCCATTGATGTCCCCGTGGATGTCCCCATTGATGTCCCCATGGATGTCCCCATTGATGTCCCCATGGATGTCCCCATGGATGTCCCCATTGATGTCCCCATGGATGTCCCCATGGATGTCCCCATTGATGTCCCCATGGATGTCCCCATGGATGTCCCCATGGATGTCCCCATGGATGTCCCCATTGATGTCCCCATGGATGTCCCCGTGGATGTCCCCATGGATGTCCCCATGGATGTCCCCATTGATGTCCCCATGGATGTCCCCGTTGATGTCCCCATGGATGTCCCCATGGATGTCCCCATGGATGTCCCCATGGATGTCCCCATGGATGTCCCCATTGATGTCCCCGTTGATGTCCAAATGGATGTCCCCATGGATGTCCCCATTGATGTCCCCATGGATGTCCCCATGGATGTCCCCATGGATGTCCCCATTGATGTCCCCATGGATGTCCCCATGGATGTCCCCATTGATGTCCCCATGGATGTCCCCGTGGATGTCCCCATGGATGTCCCCATGGATGTCCCCATTGATGTCCCCATTGATGTCCCCATGGATGTCCCCATTGATGTCCCCATGGATGGCCCCATGGATGTCCCCATGGATGTCCCCATGGATGTCCCCATGGATGTCCCCATTGATGTCCCCATTGATGTCCCCATTGATGTCCCCATTGATGTCCCCATGGATGTCCCCATGGATGTCCCCATGGATGTCCCCATTGATGTCCCCATTGATGTCCCCATTGATGTCCCCTTGGATGTCCACATTGATGTCCCCATGGATGTCCCCATTGATGTCCCCATGGATGTCCCCATGGATGTCCCCATGGATGTCCCCATGGATGTCCCCATTGATGTCCCCATGGATGTCCCCATGGATGTCCCCATTGATCTCCCCATGGATGTCCCCATTGATGTCCCCATGGATGTCCCCATGGATGTCCCCATTGATGTCCCCATTGATGTCCCCATGGATGTCCCCATGGATGTCCCCATGGATGTCCCCATTGATGTCCCCATGGATGTCGCCATGGATGTCCCCATTGATGTCCCCATTGATGTCCCCATGGATGTCACCATTGATGTCCCCATGGATGTCCCCATGGATGTCCCCGTTGATGTCCCCATTGATGTCCCCATTGATGTCCCCATGGATGTCCCCATGGATGTCCCCATGGATGTCCCCATGGATGTCCCCATGGATGTCCCCATTGATGTCCCCATTGATGTCCCCATGGATGTCCCCATGGATGTCCCCATGGATGTCCCCATGGATGTCCCCATGGATGTCCCCATGGATGTCCCCATGGATGTCCCCATGGATGTCCCCATTGATGTCCCCATGGATGTCCCCATGGATGTCCCCATGGATGTCCCCATGGATGTCCCCATGGATGTCCCCATTGATGTCCCCATTGATGTCCCCATGGATGTCCCCATGGATGTCCCCATTGATGTCCCCATTGATGTCCCCATTGATGTCCCCATGGATGTCCCCATTGATGTCCCCATGGATGTCCCCATGGATGTCCCCATGGATGTCCCCATGGATGTCCCCATGGATGTCCCCATGGATGTCCCCATTGATGTCCCCATGGATGTCCCCATGGATGTCCCCATGGATGTCCCCATTGATGTCCCCATTGATGTCCCCATGGATGTCCCCATGGATGTCCCCATTGATGTCCCCATGGATGTCCCCATGGATGTCCCCATTGATGTCCCCATTGATGTCCCCATTGATGTCCCCATGGATGTCCCCGTGGATGTCCCCATTGATGTCCCCATGGATGTCCCCATGGATGTCCCCATTGATGTCCCCATTGATGTCCCCATGGATGTCCCCATGGATGTCCCCGTGGATGTCCCCATGGATGTCCCCATGGATGTCCCCATGGATGTCCCCATGGATGTCCCCATTGATGTCCCCATGGATGTCCCCATGGATGTCCCCATGGATGTCCCCATTGATGTCCCCATGGATGTCCCCATGGATGTCCCCATGGATGTCCCCATTGATGTCCCCATGGATGTCCCCATTGATGTCCCCATGGATGTCCCCATGGATGTCCCCATGGATGTCCCCATGGATGTCCCCATGGATGTCCCCATTGATGTCCCCATTGATGTCCCCATGGATGTCCCCATGGATGTCCCCATTGATGTCCCCATTGATGTCCCCATTGATGTCCCCATGGATGTCCCCATTGATGTCCCCATGGATGTCCCCATGGATGTCCCCATGGATGTCCCCATGGATGTCCCCATGGATGTCCCCATGGATGTCCCCATTGATGTCCCCATGGATGTCCCCATGGATGTCCCCATGGATGTCCCCATTGATGTCCCCATTGATGTCCCCATGGATGTCCCCATGGATGTCCCCATTGATGTCCCCATTGATGTCCCCATTGATGTCCCCATTGATGTCCCCATGGATGTCCCCATGGATGTCCCCATGGATGTCCCCATGGATGTCCCCATGGATGTCCCCATGGATGTCCCCATGGATGTCCCCATTGATGTCCCCATTGATGTCCCCGTTGATGTCCCCATGGATGTCCCCGTGGATGTCCCCATGGATGTCCCCATGGAAGTCCCCATTGATGTCCCCATGGATGTCCCCATGGATGTCCCCATGGATGTCCCCATTGATGTCCCCATTGATGTCCCCATGGATGTCCCCATGGATGTCCCCGTGGATGTCCCCATGGAAGTCCCCATTGATGTCCCCATGGATGTCCCCATGGATGTCCCCATTGATGTCCCCATGGATGTCCCCATGGATGTCCCCGTGGATGTCCCCATGGAAGTCCCCATTGATGTCCCCATGGATGTCCCCGTGGATGTCCCCATGGATGTCCCCATGGAAGTCCCCATTGATGTCCCCATGGAAGTCCCCATGGATGTCCCCATTGATGTCCCCATGGATGTCCCCATGGATGTCCCCATTGATGTCCCCATGGATGTCCCCATGGATGTCCCCATGGATGTCCCCATTGATGTCCCCATTGATGTCCCCATGGATGTCCCCATTGATGTCCCCATTGATGTCCCCATTGATGTCCCCATGGATGTCCCCATGGATGTCCCCATTGATGTCCCCATGGATGTCCCCATGGATGTCCCCATGGATGTCCCCATGGATGTCCCCATTGATGTCCCCATGGATGTCCCCATGGATGTCCCCATTTATTTCCCCATGGATGTCCCCATGGATGTCCCCATGGATGTCCCCATGGATGTCCCCGTGTCTGTCCCCGTTGATGTCCCCACGGATGTACCCATGGATGTCCCCATTGATGTCCCCACGGATGTTGCCATTGATGTCCCCATTGATGTCCCCATGGATGTCCCCATGGATGTGCCCATTGATGTCCCCGTTGATGTCCCCATGGATGTCCCCATGGATGTCCCCATTGATGTCCCCATGGATGTCCCCATGGATGTCCCCATTGATGTCCCCTTGGATGTCCCCATTGATGTCCCCATTGATGTCCCCATGGATGTCCCCATTGATGTCCCCATGGATGTCCCCATGGATGTCCCCATTGATGTCCCCATGGATGTCCCCATGGATGTCCCCATTGATGTCCCCATTGATGTCCCCATGGATGTCCCCATGGATGTCCCCATGGATGTCCCCATGGATGTCCCCATTGATGTCCCCATTGATGTCCCCATGGATGTCCCCATGGATGTCCCCATTGATGTCCCCATGGATGTCCCCATTGATGTCCCCATGGATGTCCCCATGGATGTCCCCATGGATGTCCCCATGGATGTCCCCATGGATGTCCCCATGGATGTCCCCATTGATGTCCCCATTGATGTCCCCGTTGATGTCCCCATGGATGTCCCCGTGGATGTCCCCATGGATGTCCCCATGGAAGTCCCCATTGATGTCCCCATGGATGTCCCCATGGATGTCCCCATGGATGTCCCCATTGATGTCCCCATTGATGTCCCCATGGATGTCCCCATGGATGTCCCCGTGGATGTCCCCATGGAAGTCCCCATTGATGTCCCCATGGATGTCCCCATGGATGTCCCCATTGATGTCCCCATGGATGTCCCCATGGATGTCCCCGTGGATGTCCCCATGGAAGTCCCCATTGATGTCCCCATGGATGTCCCCGTGGATGTCCCCATGGATGTCCCCATGGAAGTCCCCATTGATGTCCCCATGGAAGTCCCCATGGATGTCCCCATTGATGTCCCCATGGATGTCCCCATGGATGTCCCCATTGATGTCCCCATGGATGTCCCCATGGATGTCCCCATGGATGTCCCCATTGATGTCCCCATTGATGTCCCCATGGATGTCCCCATTGATGTCCCCATTGATGTCCCCATTGATGTCCCCATGGATGTCCCCATGGATGTCCCCATTGATGTCCCCATGGATGTCCCCATGGATGTCCCCATGGATGTCCCCATGGATGTCCCCATTGATGTCCCCATGGATGTCCCCATGGATGTCCCCATTTATTTCCCCATGGATGTCCCCATGGATGTCCCCATGGATGTCCCCATGGATGTCCCCGTGTCTGTCCCCGTTGATGTCCCCACGGATGTACCCATGGATGTCCCCATTGATGTCCCCACGGATGTTGCCATTGATGTCCCCATTGATGTCCCCATGGATGTCCCCATGGATGTGCCCATTGATGTCCCCGTTGATGTCCCCATGGATGTCCCCATGGATGTCCCCATTGATGTCCCCATGGATGTCCCCATGGATGTCCCCATTGATGTCCCCTTGGATGTCCCCATTGATGTCCCCATTGATGTCCCCATGGATGTCCCCATTGATGTCCCCATGGATGTCCCCATGGATGTCCCCATTGATGTCCCCATGGATGTCCCCATGGATGTCCCCATTGATGTCCCCATTGATGTCCCCATGGATGTCCCCATGGATGTCCCCATGGATGTCCCCATGGATGTCCCCATGGATGTCCCCATGGATGTCCCCATGGATGTCCCCATGGATGTCCCCATGGATGTCCCCATTGATGTCCCCATGGATGTCCCCATGGATGTCCCCATGGATGTCCCCATGGATGTCCCCATTGATGTCCCCATGGATGTCCCCATGGATGTCCCCATGGATGTCCCCATGGATGTCCCCATTGATGTCCCCATGGATGTCCCCGTTGATGTCCCCATGGATGTCCCCGTGGATGTCCCCATGGATGTCCCCATGGAAGTCCCCATTGATGTCCCCATGGATGTCCCCATGGATGTCCCCATGGATGTCCCCATTGATGTCCCCATTGATGTCCCCATGGATGTCCCCATGGATGTCGCCGTGGATGTCCCCATGGAAGTCCCCATTGATGTCCCCATGGATGTCCCCGTGGATGTCCCCATGGAAGTCCCCATTGATGTCCCCATGGAAGTCCCCATGGATGTCCCCATTGATGTCCCCATGGATGTCCCCATGGATGTCCCCATGGATGTCCCCATGGATATCCCCATGGATGTCCCCATGGATGTCCCCATTGATGTCCCCATTGATGTCCCCATGGATGTCCCCATTGATGTCCCCATTGATGTCCCCATTGATGTCCCCATTGATGTCCCCATGGATGTCCCCATGGATGTCCCCATGGATGTCCCCATGGATGTCCCCATGGATGTCCCCATGGATGTCCCCGTGTCTGTCCCCGTTGATGTCCCCACGGATGTACCCACGGATGTCCCCATTGATGTCCCCACGGATGTTGCCATTGATGTCCCCATTGATGTTCCCATGGATGTCCCCATGGATGTGCCCATTGATGTCCCCGTTGATGTCCCCATGGATGTCCCCATGGATGTCCCCATTGATGTCCCCATGGATGTCCCCATGGATGTCCCCATTGATGTCCCCTTGGATGTCCCCATGGATGTCCCCATTGATGTCACCATGGATGTCCCCATTGATGTCCCCATGGATGTCCCCATGGATGTCCCCATTGATGTCCCCATGGATGTCCCCATGGATGTCCCCATTGATGTCCCCATTGATGTCCCCATGGATGTCCCCATGGATGTCCCCATGCATGTCCCCATGGATGTCCCCATGGATGTCCCCATGGATGTCCCCATGGATGTCCCCATGGATGTCCCCATTGATGTCCCCGTGTATGTCCCCATGGATGTCCCCATGGATGTCCCCATGGATGTCCCCATTGATGTCCCCATGGATGTCCCCATGGATGTCCCCATTGATATCCCCATGGATGTCCCCATGGATGTCCCCATGGATGTCCCCATGGATGTCCCCATGGATGTCCCCATGGATGTCCCCATGGATGTCCCCATGGATGTCCCCATTGATGTCCCCATGGATGTCACCATTGATGTCCCCATGGATGTCCCCATGGATGTCCCCATAGATGTCCCCATGGATGTCCCCATGGATGTCCCCATGGATGTCCCCATGGATGTCACCATTGATGTCCCCATGGATGTCCCCATGGATGTCCCCATGGATGTCCCCATGGATGTCCCCATGGATGTCCCCATGGATGTCACCATTGATGTCCCCATGGATGTCCCCATGGATGTCCCCATGGATGTCCCCATGGATGTCCCCATGGATGTCCCCATGGATGTCCCCATTGATGCCCCCACGGATGTCCCCATGGATGTCCCCATTGATGTCCCCATGGATGTCCCCATGGATGTCCCCATGGATGTCCCCATGGATGTCCCCATGGATGTCCCCATGGATGTCCCCATGGATGTCCCCATGGATGTCCCCATGGATGTCCCCATGGATGTCCCCATGGATGTCACCATTGATGTCCCCATGGATGTCCCCATGGATGTCCCCATGGATGTCCCCATGGATGTCCCCATGGATGTCCCCATGGATGTCCCCATGGATGCCCCCATGGATGCCCCCATGGATGTCCCCATGGATGTCCCCATGGATGTCCCCATGGATGTCCCCATGGATGTCCCCATGGATGTCCCCATGGATGTCCCCATGGATGTCCCCATGGATGTCCCCATTGATGTCCCCATGGATGTCCCCATGGATGTCCCCATGGATATCCCCATGGATGTCCCCATCGGTGTCCCCATGGATGTCCCCATGGATGTCCCCATTGATGTCCCCATGGATATCCCCATGGATATCCCCATGGATGTCCCCATGGATGTCCCCATGGATGTCCCCATTGATGTCCCCATGGATGTCCCCATGGATGTCCCCATGGATGTCCCCATTGATGTCCCCATTGATGTCCCCATGGATGTCCCCATGGATGTCCCCATTGATGTCCCCATGGATGTCCCCATGGATGTCCCCATGGATGTCCCCATGGATGTCCACATTGATGTCCCCATTGATGTCCCCATTGATGTCCCCATGGATGTCCCCATGGATGTCCCCATTGATGTCCCCATGGATGTCCCCATGGGTGTCGCCATTGATGTCCCCATGGATGTCCCCATTGATGTCCCCATGGATGTCCCCATGGATGTCCCCATGGATGTCCCCATGGATGTCCCCATGGATGTCCCCATGGATGTCCCCATTGATGTCCCCATTGATGTCCCCATGGATGTCCCCATGGATGTGCCCCTTTGATGTCCCCATTGATGTCCCCATGGATGTCCCCATTGATGTCCCCATGGAAGTCCCCATGGATGTCCCCATGGATGTCCCCATGGATGTCCCCATGGATGTCCCCATGGATGTCCCCATGGATGTCCCCATGGATGTCCCCATGGATGTCCCCATTGATGTCCCCATGGAAGTCCCCATGGATGTCCCCATGGATGTCCCCATGGATGTCCCCATGGATGTCCCCATGGATGTCCCCATGGATGTCCCCATGGAAGTCCCCATTGATGTCCCCATGGAAGTCCCCATGGATGTCCCCATGGATGTCCCCATGGATGTCCCCATTGATGTCCCCATTGATGTCCCCATGGATGTCCCCATGGATGTCCCCATTGATGTCCCCATGGATGTCCCCATGGATGTCCCCATTGATGTCCCCATGGAAGTCCCCATGGATGTCCCCATTGATGTCCCCATGGATGTCCCCATGGATGTCCCCATGGATGTCCCCATGGATGTCCCCATGGATGTCCCCATTGATGTCCCCATGGAAGTCCCCATGGATGTCCCCATGGATGTCCCCATGGATGTCCCCATGGATGTCCCCATGGATGTCCCCATGGATGTCCCCATGGATGTCCCCATGGAAGTACCCATTGATGTCCCCATGGATGTCCCCATGGATGTCCCCATGGATGTCCCCATGGATGTCCCCATGGATGTCCCCATTGATGTCCCCATGGAAGTCCCCATGGATGTCCCCATGGATGTCCCCATGGATGTCCCCATGGATGTCCCCATGGATGTCCCCATTGATGTCCTCATGGATGTCCCCATGGATGTCCCCATGGATGTCCCCATGGATGTCCCCATGGATGTCCCCATGGATGTCCCCATTGATGTCCCCGTGGATGTCCCCATGGATGTCCCCATGGATGTCCCCATTGATGTCCCCATGGAAGTCCCCATTGATGTCCCCATGGAAGTCCCCATGGATGTCCCCATTGATGTCCCCATGGATGTCCCCATTGATGTCCCCATGGATGTCCCCATGGATGTCCCCATGGAGGTCCCCATGGATGTCCCCATGGATGTCCCCATGGATGTCCCCATGGATGTCCCCATGGATGTCCCCATGGATGTCCCCATGGATGTCCCCATGGATGTCCCCATGGATGTCCCCATGGATGTCCCCATTGATGTCCCCATTGATGTCCCCATGGATGTCCCCATTGATGTCCCCATGGATGTCCCCATTGATGTCCCCATGGATGTCCCCATGGATGTCCCCATCGATGTCCCCATGGATGTCCCCATTGATGTCCCCATGGATGTCCCCATTGATGTCCCCATGGATGTCCCCATTGATGTCCCCATTGATGTCCCCATGGATGTCCCCATTGATGTCCCCATGGATGTCCCCATTGATGTCCCCATGGAAGTCCCCATGGATGTCCCCATGGATGTCCCCATGGATGTCCCCATTGATGTCCCCATTGATGTCCCCATGGATGTCCCCATGGATGTCCCCATTGATGTCCCCATGGATGTCCCCATGGATGTCCCCATTGATGTCCCCATGGAAGTCCCCATGGATGTCCCCATTGATGTCCCCATGGATGTCCCCATGGATGTCCCCATGGATGTCCCCATGGATGTCCCCATGGATGTCCCCATTGATGTCCCCATGGAAGTCCCCATGGATGTCCCCATGGATGTCCCCATGGATGTCCCCATGGATGTCCCCATGGATGTCCCCATTGATGTCCCCATGGATGTCCCCATGGATGTCCCCATGGATGTCCCCATGGATGTCCCCATGGATGTCCCCATGGATGTCCCCATGGATGTCCCCATGGATGTCCCCGTGGATGTCCCCATGGATGTCCCCATGGATGTCCCCATTGATGTCCCCATGGAAGTCCCCATTGATGTCCCCATGGAAGTCCCCATGGATGTCCCCATTGATGTCCCCATGGATGTCCCCATTGATGTCCCCATGGATGTCCCCATGGATGTCCCCATGGATGTCCCCATGGATGTCCCCATGGATGTCCCCATGGATGTCCCCATGGATGTCCCCATGGATGTCCCCATGGATGTCCCCATGGATGTCCCCATGGATGTCCCCATGGATGTCCCCATTGATGTCCCCATTGATGTCCCCATGGATGTCCCCATTGATGTCCCCATTGATGTCCCCATGGATGTCCCCATGGATGTCCCCATTGATGTCCCCATGGATGTCCCCATGGATGTCCCCATTGATGTCCCCATGGAAGTCCCCATGGATGTCCCCATTGATGTCCCCATGGATGTCCCCATGGATGTCCCCATGGATGTCCCCATGGATGTCCCCATGGATGTCCCCATTGATGTCCCCATGGAAGTCCCCATGGATGTCCCCATGGATGTCCCCATGGATGTCCCCATGGATGTCCCCATGGATGTCCCCATTGATGTCCCCATGGATGTCCCCATGGATGTCCCCATGGATGTCCCCATGGATGTCCCCATGGATGTCCCCATGGATGTCCCCATGGATGTCCCCATGGATGTCCCCGTGGATGTCCCCATGGATGTCCCCATGGATGTCCCCATTGATGTCCCCATGGAAGTCCCCATTGATGTCCCCATGGAAGTCCCCATGGAAGTCCCCATGGATGTCCCCATTGATGTCCCCATGGATGTCCCCATTGATGTCCCCATGGATGTCCCCATGGATGTCCCCATGGATGTCCCCATGGATGTCCCCATGGATGTCCCCATGGATGTCCCCATGGATGTCCCCATTGATGTCCCCATGGATGTCCCCATTGATGTCCCCATGGATGTCCCCATGGATGTCCCCATGGATGTCCCCATTGATGTCCCCATTGATGTCCCCATGGATGTCCCCATGGATGTCCCCATGGATGTCCCCATGGAAGTCCCCATTGATGTCCCCATGGAAGTCCCCATGGATGTCCCCATTGATGTCCCCATGGATGTCCCCACGGATGTCCCCATGGATGTCCCCATGGAAGTCCCCATGGATGTCCCCATGGATGTCCCCATGGATGTCCCCATTGATGTCCCCATTGATGTCCCCATGGATGTCCCCATGGATGTCCCCATGGATGTACACATGGATGTCCCCATTGATGTCCCCATGGATGTCCCCATGGATGTCCCCATGGATGTCCCCATGGAAGTCCCCATTGATGTCCCCATGGAAGTCCCCATGGATGTCCCCATGGATGTCCCCATGGATGTCCCCATGGAAGTCCCCATTGATGTCCCCATGGAAGTCCCCATGAATGTCCCCATGGATGTCCCCATGGATGTCCCCATTGATGTCCCCATTGATGTCCCCATGGATGTCCCCATGGATGTCCCCATTGATGTCCCCATTGATGTCCCCATGGATGTCCCCATGGATGTCCCCATGGATGTCCCCATGGATGTCCCCATGGATGTCCCCATTGATGTCCCCATTGATGTCCCCATTGATGTCCCCATTGATGTCCCCATGGATGTCCCCATTGATGTCCCCATGGATGTCCCCATTGATGTCCCCATGGATGTCCCCATGGATGTCCCCATGGATGTCCCCATGGATGGCCCCATTGATGTCCCCATTGATGTCCCCATTGATGTCCCCATGGATGTCCCCATGGATGTCCCCATGGATGTCCCCATGGATGTCCCCATTGATGTCCCCATTGATGTCCCCATGGGTGTCCCCATTGATGTCCCCATTGATGTCCCCATTGATGTCCCCATGGATGTCCCCATGGATGTCCCCATTGATGTCCCCATGGATGTCCCCATTGATGTCCCCATGGAAGTCCCCATGGATGTCCCCATCGATGTCCCCATGGATGTCCCCATTGATGTCCCCATGGATGTCCCCATTGATGTCCCCATGGATGTCCCCATGGATGTCCCCAATGGATGTCCCCATTGATGTCCCCATTGATGTCCCCATTGATGTCCCCATTGATGTCCCCATTGATGTCCCCATGGATGTCCCCATTGATGTCCCCATTGATGTCCCCATGGATGTCCCCATGGATGTCCCCATTGATGTCCCCATGGGTGTCCCCATTGATGTCCCCATTGATGTCCCCATTGATGTCCCCATGGATGTCCCCATGGATGTCCCCATTGATGTCCCCATGGATGTCCCCATTGATGTCCCCATGGAAGTCCCCATGGAGGTCCCCATGGATGTCCCCATGGATGTCCCCATGGATGTCCCCATTTATTTCCCCATGGATGTCCCCATGGATGTCCCCATGGAGGTCCCCATGGATGTCCCCGTGTCTGTCCCCGTTGATGTCCCCATGGATATCCCCAATGGATGTGCCCATTGATGTCCCCGTTGATGTCCCCATGGAAGTCCCCATTGATGTCCCCATGGATGTCCCCATTGATGTCCCCATGGATTTCCCCATGGATGTCCCCATGGATGTCCCCATTGATGTACCCATGGATGTCCCAATTGATGTCCCCATGGATGTCCCCATTGATGTCCCCATGGATTTCCCCATGGATGTCCACATGGATGTCCCCATGGATGTCCCCATGGATGTCCCCATTGATGTCCCCATCGATGTCCGCATGGATGTCCCCATCGATTTCCGCATGGATGTCCCCATGGAAGTCCCCATGGATGTCCCCATGGATGTCCCCATTGATGTCCCCATGGATGTCCCCATGGATGTCCCCATTGATGTCACCATTGATGTCCCCATGGATGTCCCCATGGATGTCCCCATGGATGTCCCCATGGATGTCCCCATGGATGTCCCCATGGATGTCCCCATGGATGTCCCCATGGATGTCCCCATGGATGTCCCCATGGATGTCCCCATGGATGTCCCCATTGATGTCCCCATGGATGTCCCCATGGATGTCCCCATGGATGTCCCCATTGATGTCCCCATGGATGTCCCCATGGATGTCCCCATGGATGTCCCCACGGATGTCCCCATGGATGTCCCCATGGATGTCCCCATGGATGTCCCCATTGATGTCCCCATTGATGTCCCCATGGATGTCCCCATGGATGTCCCCATGGATGTCCCCATGGATGTCCCCATGGATGTCCCCATTGATGTCCCCATTGATGTCCCCATTGATGTCCCCATGGATGTCCCCATTGATGTCCCCATGGATGTCCCCATGGATGTCCCCATTGATGTCCCCATTGATGTCCCCATGGATGTCCCCATTGATGTCCCCGTGGATGTCCCCATGGATGTCCCCATGGATGTCCCCATGGATGTCCCCATTGATGTCCCCATGGATGTCCCCATTGATGTCCCCATGGATGTCCCCATTGATGTCCCCATTGATGTCCCCATGGATGTCCCCATGGATGTCCCCATGGATGTCCCCATTGATGTCCCCATTGATGTCCCCATTGATGTCCCCATGGATGTCCCCATTGATGTCCCCATGGATGTCCCCATGGATGTCCCCATTGATGTCCCCATTGATGTCCCCATGGATGTCCCCATTGATGTCCCCGTGGATGTCCCCATGGATGTCCCCATGGATGTCCCCATTGATGTCCCCATTGATGTCCCCATGGATGTCCCCATGGATGTCCCCATGGAAGTCCCCATTGATGTCCCCATAGAAGTCCCCATTGATGTCCCCATGGAAGTCCCCATGGATGTCCCCATTGATGTCCCCATGGATGTCCCCATGGATGTCCCCATGGATGTCCCCATGGATGTCCCCATGGAAGTCCCCATTGATGTCCCCATGGAAGTCCCCATGGATGTCCCCATGGATGTCCCCATGGATGTCCCCATGGATGTCCCCATGGATGTCCCCATTGATGTCCCCATTGATGTCCCCATGGAAGTCCCCATGGATGTCCCCATGGATGTCCCCATGGATGTCCCCATTGATGTCCCCATGGATGTCCCCATTGATGTCCCCATGGATGTCCCCATGGATGTCCCCAATGGATGTCCCCATTGATGTCCCCATGGATGTCCCCATTGATGTCCCCATTGATGTCCCCATTGATGTCCCCATGGATGTCCCCATTGATGTCCCCATTGATGTCCCCATGGATGTCCCCATGGATGTCCCCATTGATGTCCCCATTGATGTCCCCATGGGTGTCCCCATTGATGTCCCCATTGATGTCCCCATTGATGTCCCCATGGATGTACCCATGGATGTCCCCATTGATGTCCCCATGGATGTCCCCATTGATGTCCCCATGGAAGTCCCCATGGAGGTCCCCATGGATGTCCCCATGGATGTCCCCATTTATTTCCCCATGGATGTCCCCATGGATGTCCCCATGGATGTCCCCATGGATGTCCCCGTGTCTGTCCCCGTTGATGTCCCCATGGATATCCCCAATGGATGTGCCCATTGATGTCCCCGTTGATGTCCCCATGGAAGTCCCCATTGATGTCCCCATGGATGTCCCCATTGATGTCCCCATGGATTTCCCCATGGATGTCCCCATGGATGTCCCCATTGATGTACCCATGGATGTCCCAATTGATGTCCCCATGGATGTCCCCATTGATGTCCCCATGGATTTCCCCATGGATGTCCACATGGATGTCCCCATGGATGTCCCCATGGATGTCCCCATTGATGTCCCCATCGATGTCCGCATGGATGTCCCCATCGATTTCCGCATGGATGTCCCAATGGATGTCCCCATGGAAGTCCCCATTGATGTCCCCATGGATGTCCCCATTGATGTCCCCATGGATTTCCCCATGGATGTCCCCATGGATGTCCCCATTGATGTACCCATGGATGTCCCAATTGATGTCCCCATGGATGTCCCCATTGATGTCCCCATTGATGTCCCCATGGATGTCCCCATGGATGTCCCCATGGATGTCCCCATGGCTGTCCCCATTGATGCCCCCATCGATGTCCGCATGGATGTCCCCATGGATGTACCCATGGGTGTCCCCATGGATGTACCCATGGATGTCCCCAGGGGTGTCGCGAAAGATGTCCCCATGGATGTCCCCCTGGATGTACCCATTGGTGTCCCCATGGATGTCCCCATGGATGTCCCCATGGGTGTCGCCATAGATGTCCCCATGGATGTCCCCATGGATGTCCCCATGGATGTCCCCATGGATGTCCCCAATGGATGTCCCCATTGATGTCCCCATTGATGTCCCCATGGATGTCCCCATTGATGTCCCCATGGATGTCCCCATGGATGTCCCCATGGATGTCCCCATGGATGTCCCCATGGATGTCCCCAATGGACGTCCCCATTGATGTCCCCATTGATGTCCCCATTGATGTCCCCATTGATGTCCCCATGGATGTCCCCATTGATGTCCCCATTGATGTCCCCATGGATGTCCCCATTGATGTCCCCATTGATGTCCCCATGGATGTCCCCATTGATGTCCCCATTGATGTCCCCATGGGTGTCCCCATGGATGTCCCCATTGATGTCCCCATTGATGTCCCCATGGATGTCCCCATGGATGTCCCCATGGATGTCCCCATGGATGTCCCCATTGATGTCCCCATGGAAGTCCCCATGGATGTCCCCATCGATGTCCCCATTGATGTCCCCATGGATGTCCCCATGGATGTCCCCATTGATGTCCCCATGGATGTCCCCATTGATGTCCCCATGGATGTCCCCATGGATGTCCCCATGGAAGTCCCCATGGATGTCCCCATGGATGTCCCCATTGATGTCCCCATGGATGTCCCGATGGATGTCCCCATGGATGTCCCCATGGATGCCCCCATGGATGTCCCCATTGATGTCCCCATGGATGTCCCCATGGATGTCCCCAATGGATGTCCCCATTGATGTCCCCATTGATGTCCCCATTGATGTCCCCATTGATGTCCCCATTGATGTCCCCATGGATGTCCCCATTGATGTCCCCATTGATGTCCCCATGGATGCCCCCATGGATGCCCCCATTGATGTCCCCATTGATGTCCCCATGGGTGTCCCCATTGATGTCCCCATTGATGTCCCCATTGATGTCCCCATGGATGTCCCCATGGATGTCCCCATTGATGTCCCCATGGATGTCCCCATTGATGTCCCCATGGATGTCCCCATGGAGGTCCCCATGGATGTCCCCATGGATGTACCCATGGATGTCCCCATTTATTTCCCCATGGATGTCCCCATGGATGTCCCCATGGATGTCCCCATGGATGTCCCCGTGTCTGTCCCCGTTGATGTCCCCATGGATATCCCCAATGGATGTGCCCATTGATGTCCCCGTTGATGTCCCCATGGAAGTCCCCATTGATGTCCCCATGGATGTCCCCATTGATGTCCCCATGGATTTCCCCATGGATGTCCCCATGGATGTCCCCATTGATGTACCCATGGATGTCCCAATTGATGTCCCCATTGATGTCCCCATGGATTTCCCCATGGATGTCCACATGGATGTCCCCATGGATGTCCCCAATGGATGTCCCCATTGATGTCCCCATCGATGTCCGCATGGATGTCCCCATCGATTTCCGCATGGATGTCCCAATGGATGTCCCCATGGAAGTCCCCATTGATGTCCCCATGGATGTCCCCATTGATGTCCCCATGGATTTCCCCATGGATGTCCCCATGGATGTCCCCATTGATGTACCCATGGATGTCCCAATTGATGTCCCCATGGATGTCCCCGTTGATGTCCCCATTGATGTCCCCATGGATGTCCCCATGGATGTCCCCATGGATGTCCCCATGGATGTCCCCATTGATGCCCCCATCGATGTCCGCATGGATGTCCCCATGGATGTACCCATGGGTGTCCCCATGGATGTACCCATGGATGTCCCCAGGGGTGTCTCGATAGATGTCCCCATGGATGTCCCCCTGGATGTACCCATTGGTGTCCCCATGGATGTCCCCATGGATGTCCCCATGGGTGTCTCCATAGATGTCCCCATGGATGTCCCCCTGGATGTCCCCATGGATGTCCCCATGGATGTCCCCATGGATGTCCCCATTGATGTCCCCATGGATGTCCCCATGGATGTCCCCATTGATGTCCCCATGGATGTCCCCAATGCATGTCCCCATGGATGTCATCGTTGCTGTCCCCATGAATGTCCCCATGGAGGTCCCCATGGATGTCTGCATTGATAACCCCGTTGATGTCCCCATTGATGTCTCCATGGAGGTCCCCATGGATGTCCCCATGGATGTCCCCATTGATGTCCCCATGGATGTCCCCAATGGATGTCCCCATTGATGTCCCCGTTGCTGTCCCCATGGATGTCCCCATGGATGTCCCCATGGATGTCGGCATTGATGTCCCCGTTGATGTCCCCATTGATGTCCCCAATGATGTCCCCATTGATGTCTCCATGGAGGTCCCCATGGATGTCCCCATGGATGTCCCCATGGATGTCCCCATGGATGCCCCCATGGGTGTCCCCATGGATGTCCCCATGGATGTCCCCATGGATGTCCCCATGGATGTCCCCGTGGATGTCCCCATGGATGTCCCCATGGATGTCCCCATGGATGTCCCCATTGATGTCCCCATGGATGTCCCCATGGATGTCCCCATGGATGTCCCCGGTGATGTCCCCATGGATGTCCCCATGGATGTCCCCATGGATGTCCCCATGGATATTCCCATGGATGTCCCCATGGATGTCCACATTGACGTCCCTAGGGATATCCCCATTGACGTCCCCATTGATGTCTCCATGGAGGTCCCCATGGATGTCCCCATGGATGTCCCCATTGACGTCCCTAGGGATATCCCTATTGACGTCCCCATGGACGTCCCCATAGATGCCCCCATGGATGTCTGCATGGGTGTCCCCGTTGATGTCCCCGTTGATGTCCCCATGGATGTCCCCATGGATGTCCCCATGCATGTCCCCATGGATGTCCCCATGGATGTTCCCGTTGATGTCCTCATGGATGGCCCCATGGATGTCCCCATGGACGCCCCCATGGATGTCCCCATGGATGTCCCCATTGATGTCCCCAAGGATGTCCCCATGGATGTCCCCATTAACGTCCCCATGGATGTCCCCATGGATCTCCCAATTGATGTCCCAATTTATGTCCCCATGGCTGTCCCCATTGATGTCGCCATGCATGTCCCCCTGGATGTCCCCATGGATGTCCCCATTGGATGTCCCCATTGATGTCCCCGTTGCTGTCCCCATGAATGTCCCCATGGATGTCCCCATGGATGTCTGCATTGATGTCCCCGTTGATGTCCCCATTGATGTCCCCAATGATGTCCCCATTGATGTCTCCATGGAGGTCCCCATGGATGTCCCAATGGATGTCCCCATTGATGTCCCCATGCATGTCCCCAATGGATGTCCCCATGGATGTCCCCATGGATGTCCCCATGGATGTCCCCATTGATGTCCCCATTGATGTCCCCATTGATGTCCCCATGGATGTCCCCATTGATGTCCCCATTGATATCCCCATTGATGTACCCATTGATGTCCCCATGGATGTCCCCATGGATGTCCCCATGGATGTCCCCATGGATGTCCCCATTGATGTCCCCATGCATGTCCCCAATGGATGTCCCCATGGATGTCCCCATGGATGTCCCCATGGATGTCCCCATTGATGTCCCCATTGATGTCCCCATTGATGTCCCCATGGATGTCCCCATTGATGTCCCCATTGATATCCCCATTAATGTACCCATTGATGTCTCCATGGAGGTCCCCATGGATGTCCCCATGGATGTCCCCATGAATGTCCCCATGGATGTCCCCATGGGTGTCCCCATGGATGTCCCCATGGATGTCCCCCTGGATGTACCCATAGATGTCCCCATGGATGTCCCCATGGATGTCCCCATTGATGTCCCCATGGATGTCCCCATGGATGTCCCCATGGATGTCCCCGGTGATGTCCCCATGGATGTCCCCATGGATGTCCCCATGGATGTCCCCATGGATATTCCCATGGATGTCCCCATTGATGTCCCCATGGATGTCCCCATGGATGTACCCATGGACGTCCCCATTGATGTCCCCATGGATGTCCCCATTGATGTCCCCATTGATGTCCCCATGGATGTCCCCAATGGATGTCCCCATTGATGTCCCCGTTGCTGTCCCCATGAATGCCCCCATGGATGTCCCCATGGATGTCTGCATTGATGTCCCCATTGATGTCCCCAATGATGTCCCCATTGATGTCTCCATGGAGGTCCCCATGGATGTACCCATGGACGTCCCCATTGACGTCCCTAGGGATATCCCCATGGACGTCCCCATGGATGTCCCCATGGATGCCCCCATGGATGTCTGCATGGGTGTCCCCGTCGATGTCCCCGTTGATGTCCCCATGGATGTTCCCATGGATGTCCCCATGGATGTCCCCATGCATGTCCCCATGGATGTCTCCGTTGATGTCCCCACTGATGTCCTCATGGATGGCCCCATGGATGTCCCCATTGATGTCCCCATGGATGTCCCCATGGATGCCCCCATGGATGTCCCCATGGATGTCCCCATGGATGTCCCCATTGATGTCCCCATGGAAATCTCCATTGATGTCCCCATGGATGTCCCCATTAATATCCCCAAGGATGTCCCCATGAATGTCCCCATTGATGTCACCATGGATGTCCCCATGGATCTCCCAATTGATGTCCCAATTTATGTCCCCATGGCTGTCCCCACTGATGTCCCCATGCATGTCCCCCTGGATGTCCCCATGGATGTCCCCATGGATCTCCCTATTGATGTCCTAATTGATGTCCCCATGGATATCCCCATGCACGTCCCCATGGATGTCCCCATTGATGTCCCCGTGGATGTCCCCATTGATGTCCCCATGGATCTCCCAATTGATGTCCCCATGGATGTCCCCAGTGATGTCCCCGTGGATGTCCCCATGGGTGTCCCCATGGATGTCCCCATGGATGTCCCAATTGATGTCCCCATGGATTTCCCCATGGATGTCCCCATTGATGTACCCATGGATGTCCCCATTGATGTCGCAATTTATGTCCCCATTGATGTGCCCATGGATGTTCCCATTGATGTCCCAATTGATGTCCCTATTGATGTCCCCATCAATGTCCCCATTGATGTCCCCATGGATGTCCTCATGGAGGTCCCCATGGATGTCCCCATGGATGTCCCCATGGATGTCCCCATAGATGTCCCCGTTGATGTCCCCATTGATGTCCCCATTGATGTCCCTATGGATGTCCCCATGGATGTCCCCATTGATGTCCCCATGGATCTCGCAATCGATGTCCCCATTGATGTCCCCAGTGATGTCCCCATGGATGTCCCCATGGATGTCCCCATGGATGTCCCGGTGGATGTCCCAATTGATGTCCCCATGGATGTCCCCATCGATGTCCCCATGGATGTACCCATGGATGTCCCCATTGATGTCGCAATTTATGTACCCATTGATGTGCCCATGGATGTTCCCATTGATGTCCCAATTGATGTCCCTATTGATGTCCCCATGCATGTCCCCATGCATGTCCCCATCAACATCCCCAAGGATGTCCCCATGGATGTCCCCATTGATGCCCCCATGGCTGTCCCC